>JAGVRJ010000007.1:1200000-1800000 GCA_019059635.1 Proales similis | reverse complement strand
CGCTCTGGTTAAAGTCTTTCAAATTGGTCTGTGCACCGAAATGACGGTTAAAAGTTTCGAATCCAAAATCTCGACTGAGCTCACTTGCCTTGGTCTTCACCGTGAACTTGACTTTGTCTTTCTCGTTCAGCGCGTCCGAGATCTCAATTTTGAGAAATCCATCCGAATTGGGATCAGAATTGGAACTCAAATCGACCGATTCGGCGCGATCGTCTTTCAGGCTCACTTCTCTATCCAACTCGTCCTGTTCGCAATCGGGTTTAAATCCAAATATAAAGGCGTCGATTCAGAAGCGAGTAACTTACGGTCATCATCTTGACTTTGCTTTTCCTGCTTTTTTAGGCCACGGTCTACTCGACGCTCGAATTTGTTTCGCTCCGAAATGGTTAATGTCTAGGAAAATAGACAACAACAAAGAAAAGTAACGATTAAACAGAGCGCGCGTCAGAACGGTCAGATGTCTTTTGTTTATCAGATGCTTGCAGCGCGCATCGTAGAAATTAGAACACAGAGAGGAGTGGAGGCAATAGAAGGGGAGATAAGGACAGCATCTCCTCTTTTGTCTGCCATCTATCTACTTGGTTCAGTCACGTGGGCTCAACTTTATCACCGTCGCCGTTTCATCCATCGCCGAGAGAAAGGCCCTGCATTTAGGTGCCCATGGTGAGTTGTCTGAAAGCCGGCCTCTTTCTGAGGTGAGCGCCCCAACTAGCGACAATCACATTCAAATGCCGAATAATAATCAAAAGGCATAATTCGCATATGAATCATATTAGATCGACATGCGTTCATTCGTTACAAAAGTCTTCGTTTCGATTTTTCGACGACACAAAACTAAGCTAAACACCTGGCCGCCGACCAGCAGTCGATTAATCATTTATTTACTTTCGATTAGTCATGTTCGCCTTGCTTCCATTCAGCGGCATTTTCTTCAAGTGTGTAGGCGATTGAATCGCTCATTCTTCTTTCCTCTCGTCGGTGTTGGAGTGTCGAAATTTTCGCGCAGAAGCAAAGGTCTGGGCTCAAGAAATGGAAATTCACTTTCAACAAAATCGTGTCAACTCGAAGCGACCGGCAGTTGTCGACCAAGCAAGCCAATAAAGTGGCAGTTGTAAAAGCTTTGTGACTTAAATCAAGAAAATAGCCGAGCCAGTTTATTCAAGTGCCGGCATAGGAAAACTGATTACGCAGTTTAATAGCGTGATAAGCATTAAGAAATAAATTTGACTAAACGAGCGACTTGATCGACAATCCTTTTCCTAAGCCCTACATGGTTGTTCTTCTCCCGTTCGTTCTTTCTCTCGCCTTTCTGTCCTTCTCTCTCTCTCTCTTGCACTCGTTTTCTTTCTTTTCTTTTTTAAGCGGGAATAAATTATTTTCGCGGCTTGATTGGAATTTCTCTGTATACGGCCAGTTGTCAAGCTGATGAGGCTCATGCATTTACTAATTGTATTTTCGGTCACAGAGAGAGAGAGAGAGAGAGAGAAAGAAAGCGCGTGAATAGAACACAATCGTTCTTGCTTGTCAAATTCGACCACCAGTCACATACAACCAGCATCGCGTCTAATAGTCACCCATTGCTTATAGTCACCCAGTCACACAAAGAACGCTGTTTGTTTGCCGGTTGCTGGCTAATTTGAGTCGAGAAAAGTCCAAAGAGCCTCGTTTGTGTGTGTGTGTGTGTGTGTGTGGGCGTGCTAGGCATTCGGCAAAGGTGTTTGATTTTCGAAATACAATTGAAAAAGCAGAAAACAAACGAACAAGTAGAAGCGGCGTCTCAGTACGCTCGACTCGGCTCCATTTAGCAGATCCTTAAGCAGCTCTGCTGAGAGCAAGTGCACACCTTCTCTTGGCACCAAGTTTTCTTCTCTCTTACGATCGATCAATTTTTATTTTCTCTATCCGAGTGAGCACAATCTATTGTTTATCCTAAAAAGCGCGCGTTCACATCGACGCAAAAGCAACAGTTGGTGTCTGACGCCAACTCATCGCCTAAATTGAATCGGCATCGATCAAACCGGTGCCATTGTTTGCTCCAATTGTTGTTTCAAGTGCTTTAAGAAATTTCATTTGCATTGCGTTAATCAAATATTTGCATTCATTCAAATCTGCGCGATCGACTCCTAATCGCTTCCGCTGTCAAGGTCTAAGCTTGGCAGAAATGCGCGCCCTATACAAACACCTATAAAAATCAGGCTTTGCTCGGTTGTTTAGATCATTCATATGAATTTTGAATTTCAATCGGAGAAGTAAAGTAGTTCGGCACGCCGCAAGCTGAGTAAGCCAACTAGATTGGCCTAGATTCGACGAATGCTAATCGAGTTTCTCAAGTGAGAGAAGGCAAACCAGATCCGCCCGTGGTCGGCAAGGTCACCCACTGTTCAATCGAGCTCGTTTGGGACCATGTGAGAGACAAGTTCAAGAGCGCAAATCGAAACATTTTCTCCATTCAAGAGCTGAGCAACACCAATCAGAAAGAGTGGGGCACCGTTTACACGTAAGAGGCTCTTTTTTTTCAGTTTCATTAGCGCCACTTGGTTTCAAATCGCTCTTCAAAGTGGTTACGCAAGTTCAACCACAATCGACGGCCTAGTTCCATCCACCGAATACACCTACAGGCTGTGTGTTTACGGGCCTGAGAGCGATCGCACCGAGTACAGCGCTGGGTGCAGAGTCAAAACGACGAGTAAGAATAGAGCTGAGCTCAACTGAGCCATGCAGAACGAGTACAAGTGACGAAACGCGCACATTTTAGAGGAGCCGCTGAATGGAGAGACTTTCCACCGGGCCATTCTGCTTGATCGCAAAAGCGAGGTGGAAGCAATGCTGCAGTCGCAGACTGGCAATCGGTTCCTAGAAATTCCGGACAAGTTTGGCAATCTGCCGCTGGTGGTCACAATCATCAAAGACAACTTTGAGTAAAATGGCTCTCAATTTCCGCCTACTCGCCTTCTCTGCTTATATCGCGTTTACTTTGAAGGATGTTTGAGCTGATGCTCGAGTTCGACTGCGACGTGAACGCGCAGAACGAAAATTTGAAAACGCCGCTCATGATGGCAGCGTTCTACGGCAGATCGAACTTTGTCAAGTCGCTGCGAAAGTACGGAGCGCGCTATGACATGAGGGACAAAGCAGGAATGTATCCGATTCACTACGCCGCCGACGGAGGCCATTTTAACACTCTGGAGTGGTTCCTACTGGACGGCGCTGATCCCAACGTTCGGGACGGAAATGGATGGACGCCATTGACCCGAATCGCGGCCATCAATGGAAAAGTCGAGCTGGCCAAGTTGCTGATCAAGTTCAAGGCCAACGTCGACGAGGTGGACAATGAGAAGAAGACACCGCTGATGATCGCGACCATAAACGGCAACTTGCCTCTTGTCAAACTGCTGGTCGAACACGGAGCAAATCTGAACTGCACAAACGACTACGGCAAGAACTTGTACGACATGGCCGTTTCAATGGACAGACGGGTAAATACAGATGAAAGCTTTTGTTTTGCCGCTTAAAAATGGCGTCGTCAACTCTGAAGCACATTACTCGATACTTTGACGAGCAAATGAAAAGCGCGAGTCTCTTCATCAAGTAACAACCGCAACAACAAATCAATGAACTTGATAACAATTTTCACGATTCCCAACTCCGACAGACGCTTTCAGTTTCTATTTTTAAATTCTCTCTCTCTCTCTCACTCTAAACCGGCGCTTATTTAGAAACCAATAAAAACGTTTCAAATTTTTCATTTTAAATTTTTTCTCGTTCAAATGGCTGCGCTCGTGAATTCGGCAAATGAGGCAGAAAGCGATGCTGAGAGAAAAGAGCAGCTTGAAGACAATAGCAAGTTGGAGGATAGATTCGAGCCAAAGCAAATGGGCGATTTCAACATAAGCGCCATCACTCTACACGGCAACGAGATATTTAGAAGGCTGAACGCCAAGCGAGAAAGAGACGAAAAACTCAACGAACAGCTTCAAATCAGTCTATCCAATTGGAACGAAGAGTTGTGCCAACAAGTCGTCGAACTGTTCAACCGTATGAAGGCCTCCTACTCAAAACAAATCAAACAAAAGTTCAATGCGGTCAAGGAGAGTCTAGAACGGACCAAACAGCTCGAGGAGGAGATAAGGAAGATTTCGGTTCAAGTAGAGGCGCTACACGCCGACATAAAGAAAATACTAGACTAACTCTCGGCTAGCATTGGTGAAGCTATGTTTTGCTTTCTAGCTCAATTTAGCATACGACTCATTCATAAGCCGTCGCGCTCAATGAGATACTTTCATTCATTAATAAACTTCTTGGCGAAACATGTTCAATGCAAGTTGGCTGCATGCGAAAAGAGCTGCAAAGCTTATTGGACTGGGCACTGCCGGCCTGATTCTGGTCAAGAGCTCATACGCTCCGCTGCATGGTGGACAGTTGCAGGCGAAATCCAAGTCTTCCGACGAGCTAGTCAGCGTGCTACTGTTCACCAGACACGGTGCCCGCACTCCTCTTCATTGTGTGTCCGCGCTCGAAGAGGTAAGGTTTGGCAAGATTTGCAGTCTTCCGTGTTCTTTCAATCGCCGCATCAAGGCCGAGTATGAGCCCGAACTGCTCGAACCATTTGTACTGGCCAATTACAGACTTAGACGCATTGATGGCACCGATTTTCACGAGCGTCTCTCCTACTTTGACCGATTGAACATGTCCAACCTTTTAAAGGTTGTCTCTGGCGTGCTTTGGCTTTCAATTTCAATACACTTTGCAAATCAACTCAATTTAGGGCGGTGTTGGACGAGGCCAACTAACCAAAGTAGGCGAGAAGCAGCTGTACGATTTAGGACGTCGAATCCGAGAGCGATATGTTAATCAGCTTGGCTTTTTGTCGCCAACTTACAATGCTGAAGAGCTCTAGTAAGCTTTTTCAGCCTCGAGAGCCAATCTAGAGCTCGCTAATTTTTGACTGTGTTTAGCTGCCGTTCAACGCACTACAGACGAACGATCTTCTCGGCCAAGAGTCTGCTCGCTGGAATCTATACAGAGTCACCTAACGTGAAAACCAATGGTAGATGACCGCTTAGCTGACCAATTGCCTCGTGATGCTATTTGAAAGCCTAATCAAAGAGCCTTTCATTATTCATGTCCATGAGCTGGAAGATGATTTCCTGTTTCCCAATCATTTGAATTGTGAATATTTTGCGCAACTACACAAATTCCTGGACAGCCTCACACTCTTGCAGCACGTTGAATACGTTGAGAATCTGCATGCGCTGAACAAAATTCTCAACTTGAACGCCGAAGAAAAGAAAAAATACATATTCACTGGCTTTCGAGATGACGTACTTGCCCGACTGGTGAGTTTTCTCGACTAGAAAAGAGTTGAATAGAAACAAAAAAAAAAGCTGTCGCATGCACTTGGCTAAATAAGGCACATGACAAACCAATTCCTCAAGAGCTGTATCCTTTGATTGAAAAAGCCGAACGATACGCCAATATGGAGATGACGGCCACAAATAAGTAAAACATTTGAAGCAAGCTCTAGATCTGCTCGTTTTTAAAACTCAGGCAATAGCCACGACGTGAAAATTTCCTGCGGTCTCCTTCTCGAAATGATCCGAAAAGCTCTGACTGAAGCTGCCGAGCCAAGTCTCAAGCCAGAAAAGTCACTGCATTTTTATTCTTGTTCAGTTCGATCAGATTTGGTGAAGATTCAAATTTTAGGCAGCTTGTTCACAAATTTAAATACTTTTCGGCGCATGACACCACATTAAATGCAATGTTGGTCGCATTCGACACAATTACTCATGATAATCACAAATGGCCGCCGTTCGCTGCCGATCTTATTATCGAGCTGTGGCGCCATGTGCCCGCCGATTCAGTGGACAAGCCTCAATATTTTGTGCAGCTGTTTTATTGTGGCGAGGTAATTACCGTTTCAAATTGCGACTTATTCCAGTAAGAGATCTTTCACTTTGTGTTTGTAAAGCGATTGGCGTTACCGACTTGCCCAACCGTCGATGGCAAGTGTCCATTGGATAAATTTTTGGCAATTGTGGCAAAGAACAGCGTTGAAAGAGACGTTTACGATGAATTGTGCAGTCGAAAATTCACCATTTAGTTAATAATGAGCCAGAACAATGCCCGCACGCCTTGTAGTCTTTGTTACGATTAAACATTTGAACTCATTCGAGGAGATGGAAAATAAACAATTTAAATTCTCTACTCAAAAGAGGGGCATGAAAGCTCTTGGGCTAATAAAAGTGCTTCTTGAACGCGACTAATTAGAACAGACCACAGCTGCGTGCTGATCGCCTCGTGATCGTCCGATGGATTCTTTTAGGCCATGCTTCGTTTCGGTTCACATAGGCACTGAGAGCATAATATAACAAACAAATAAGCGTTATTTAATCGTGTCTGACGCTCTTCAAGGTGCTGGATTTCACTCGAAAGCCAAAACGCCGCTGTACAGAATGTTGTGCGAGCAAGTTTGCAATCAGGTGATAATCCTCTTGAAAAGCGGGTGCACTGCTCGCAAGGCCGTTGCAAAGGCTGTCTGTCTCTTAGAGGTAATTGCAAACTTTTCGATTGCGAAGATTAATAGCGAAAAATGGGTTTTAAACGACAAGAACAGCGAGTTGACCAATGCAGGCCTCGGCTCCAATTTGACCCTGGACGAAAAGATCGAGTGTGATGCAAGTCTAATGGACTCGGAATGCTTTGGTGCTTGCGCAGCAGTCAGCAACGTTAAAAATCCAATCATGCTGGCGCTGAGTATTGCCGATGCCCAGCAGAGCGGCTCCTTGAGCATGGGAAGGATTCCGCCCTGGTATCGAATGCTCGCTCTTGATCAGGAGACTCAATAATTTTAATCTGCGACATCAAGTCTGCTGGTGGGCGAAGGAGCGGCCAAATGGGCAAGAGAACACCAAGTTGAAATGATTGACGACGATTATTTAAAAACCGGTTTGTACTCGTTTTTACGTCTTGATCTCAGTCGAGCTGGTTTTGGCAGCATTCGTTTGCAATATCAAGAGCAAATGGTCAAAACCCATCGATTGTACATGAGTAAGCTGAAGGAGCTTGAGGCGGCTCCAAACGAGCCCAAGTCCGACGCTTCAATAAGACTGGATACAGTCGGCGCACTAGTGCTCGACCAGAGCGGAAATCTGGCCAGTGCCGTATCATCGGGCGGAATTCTGCTCAAGCATCCTGGCCGAGTGGGCCAAGCGGCTCATTACGGCTGTGGATGCTGGACCGAGCAGGGAATAGAAATTGAAAATTGCGGAGAAAAGAAGGCGGGCGGAATAGCGCTGTGTACCACAGGCTCTGGCGAGTACATAATCAGGACCCTGTTTGCCAAGGAATGCGCGCAGCACTCGATACAAAACTGGACTCATCCGAACCTGGCGATCGCCGATCTTATTGAGCAGAAATTTCTGAGTTGGGCAATTTTCATTCGTTTTTGCTTTCGCCTGTGAGACTCTCGTGACTAAATCAATATTCTCAAAGATTCGGCCTATTTGAAAAATTGCAACGACAAAATGCTCGGCGCCCTGATTTGCCGCCACGACCTCTCAAACCCGTCGACAAGTATTCGATTCAAACAAATCCACTTGGACATTGTTTTTAATTCGCAAACGGCTTCAAGTCGATTTGATCGCAGCACATACCACACCGTCAATGTGCTTTGGCTGGTGCTCGAGCGCAATGACCAACTCAAAAGTGAGGCAAGCTGAACGTGCAATCGATGCTGGCAGTTAATTTTTTATTCAACGAACAAAGACGATCATGTCACGAATGCCTGAGAATTTAGTGCAGCAGAAAGCGATGCTGAATCACATTGTGGTCCGACTGGACGATTTGAATGAGAAAACAGTGCCACTGGCCGACTCGGCTTACGGCGTCAAGTCAAAAAGAATGCGACACGATTGAGACTAAGCGAGAAGAGCGGAAGCAACTGCACGGCCGGATGCTCAGAATCAACAGAAATAGAAGTAGTTTGAAGCAATGGGCAGGCGATTGTGGTCAATTTTCGATTAAATTATTTTGAGACGACGAATAAACAATTTCCTCATCATCGTGAGACTCCATTTCGAGCAGAGCGATCGGCTCGATCCTAGCGCCGTTCTTCTTACCGGGCAAAACGAGCGGAGTGACGGGCGACATGGCCACATACATGAGCACAAGCGCAGACATGAAATTGACCAGAAACTTGATGCCTTAGATGAAACAAGATTGAGTGCTGTCTGTCTGGATGACTAATTGCGCACCGACTTACTTATTATGAGCCGCAGGCGATACAAGTCTGACAGAAATATGCTGATGGCGATTAAGATCGGAAAGTAGATGAACCAGACGAGCGAGCAGGCGCCGAAATGAAGGTAAAAGCGTTCGAACGAGCGCAGCTTTGTCACTCGTGTTCTGTATTCACCGGACGAAGTGTTTACTCGATTGGCTGCAGCTTCATCGGCGGCATTTAGAACACTGTCGGCCGCCAGAGGTTCAAGGTCGTCGTCTTGACTGCTGCTGTAGTACAGACGCTCCTCGAGCTCTTCTGCGTTCTCGATCGGAGACGATGGTCCTTGGGTTCGCAGATATCAGTGAATGAGAACGCCGTACGACAGAGGGAAATGGTTTACTGCGCGCGTGACGTACTGCCGCCGATTCGAGGTGTTTAGACGTGTTCTTGAGTTCGGCCAGAAACCAGCACATGACCGCAAGCCGCGTTGTTAGCTCGACATAGCCGCCCGGGTTCTCGTACGAGTTCAAGTTGAACACCGGATGAATCATAAACTTGAGCGAATATGCCACAATTTCGTTCAAATTTGGGAGAGGAGACAAGTTACCAGAGAGATGAGGTGGCTAGCAGTGTAGATTGTGAAGAGCGCAGCAGCTAAGCATCGGCTTCTCTGACTGAAGCGAAGACGATGACTTCGCACTGTCCAGCCGTTAGCGATCGAGACTAAATTGAGCATGAGAACGCAGTCGGCGCAGGCTGAGAAGAGTTGGCCAAGTAGATAGCAAGCTGTCAGACCCGAGCCATTGAAGGCAAACACCAGCCAGTGAATGAGCGAAACGAGACGAGACGCCAATTCGATTGTGACAAACGCACTGAGCTGAAAGTAGAGCCAATGAAATCGGCGCCAGGTACGCAGGATAATCGTTGGCAGTATTAAAAGATAAGAAACAAACGAGAGCAAATAGATTTCGATTATGTCATGCATCTCGTACGAGAACTGATGCTCGAACGGGTTGAGGTGGTTCTCGTCCGGATTTCCGTTTACGAGCCAAATGTCGTAGCCGATAATGTAAGAGTCGATTGGGGTCGAAGCGTTTGAGACGTTCAAATCGGGCAAGTAATTCCAGCGGCAAGTTTTAGTGTCTCTCGAACAAGCGACCAGACTCACGTACCAGAAGCGAGCCTGGTTGGGATCGTCGATTTTAAACGTAAACTGATGGCCCTTGATCACATTTTCCTGGTAGTCTTCATCAATGCAGATAGAGCCGACTGGGCACGGAACACGTCGAATAAAGTCTTGAGCGCCGTTCTCGTTGCAGTTGAAATAGAACGCGACCGATTCGATAGTTTTGAACATGAGAGAGCAGGCAGTCGAGCGTGGACTCACTCTGCGCTGGGAGTAGAACTCGCGGAAATAGTTCAAGTCAGTGACCACGAGCATAATTGAATGATCGTGATCGATTTGCCTTCTCGACGCCTTTTCGTTCACAGCCAGCAGGGTCACATTGCCGTAAATGTAGCTGCGCGTGGATGCCCGGTTGTGCAGGTCGGTCTTCTGCGAGCCGAATCTGGTGAGAAACTTGAAAAAGTGCCTGGTGTCGAAAGTGCCCCGCAAATGAACCGCCCGCAATCGAGCTAGCTGAGTGAGAAAGACGATCACCACAATCAGCCAGACTTGCTTCATTGTTCTTTTCAAAAATCCATACCAAGCCTCCAGTCGTCGTCGTCGTCGTCAATGTGGAACGTCACAACCCAATGCCTTTTGCGAGCATAAATTTATTCAATAAGGAGACAGGAGTGGTATGTATGGCCTGCCACGATGGCACACGTGATGAAGTAAATCGACTTGATGCATGCCAATTTGGCTTTTATTTTTCCATTGATTCTATATCGAGACTGGAAGGCCTTTTTCCTGCCGAAAGCAGAATTCTGTATGTTGGAGAAAACAAGCCCTCGATGTCTTGCTGCAGTTAATTGGAGTAAGCTAAAATGGGCCCAGGCAGACAACATGATGCTGTCAGAAAAGAGAGGGGTGAAACTGACAGGTGCGCCAGTTAATCGATTGTTTATTGAACACTTGAGGACGTTTCATCAAAGCGTGGCCAGGCGAGTATGCAATAGCTTTGATGGAAAGAGACAATGATTTCGGACGCTCGTACTCAAGTGCTCAGAGTTTGGTCAAACACGATAATTATTCAATTTCTCTACGCGGCCGAGTAATCAGGCAGCGCGGTTTGAGCCTACATTGAGGCCACTTTGCCGCTCTTGGTTGCGCAACTTTCGGTCTTCTTCGAGTTCATCATGGAACACGCCGCTAAGCAGCGTCCGACCCGATCTGTGCTCGTAATTTTCGCCCATCTAATCCTTCGGCTAGTAGTTGTTGGCAAAGATAATTAAGGAACGAACGTCTAATTGCACATTCAACTTCAATGATTACGAAACCGTGAGCTAAGTCGCTCAATTGGTCCCTAATCGCTTCTTGTCCGACCTGCCCTGTCCTGGGCCTATATTTTCAAGTGGACAAGGATTTACTCGGCCGGCATTAATGAACTGTTGCTGACTGCTGCTCAGTGCGACTGGACGGGTGGTCGCCCTTCTGCCTCTCCGGTTTGAATTCTGTGCAAATAAAATGCCCGCTGGCGGCAGCAGTTGCGACTTCCAGTCGACAGTCATTTGACTTTTAAAAACGCCATCAAGACAGGTGCGTCCGTGCGCTCCTACTTCCTCGCTTCTTTTTGTTATTTGACGACAGCAGCGACCAGAGGGCTTTCAAACTACAAACAACTACGTGCTGCTCGCTGAAATTACTAGACGCCAATTATCATATTATTTTAATGACAATGCACATTGGCTCCTATTGGCGCCTCGAACGAATCTGTTGGGCGTGAGGCCCAATGTGCCACCATTCGATTGTATAATAGTTTTCGTTTTCGAGCTGGCCTATCTGCGTGTGCACGTCACCAAATTGGCCACAACTGAGAAAATGAGGAAAACATTTGCAATTTAACGCTGCGACCGGGGACAGTTTTCTGAGATAATCGACGAACGTGCCCGTCGATATTGCTGATGCTATTACGTATGGCCGCTGGTCAGCGCGTTTTTATCACTAATTGCGCCTATCTCATACATATATATTCAAGTTGCTCTGGCCAGCCGTGTCAACAATGCGCGCTCAGACTCGGGCGAATCTATTGTTCACGTTTCGGTTCGTTCATGCTCACTCGGCTACTGCTCGACACGGTTGTAGAGATTGTGTTCATTTTGTTCATTAATTAAATTTGGCGACCGATCGACTTGGCCCTGACGTGGCTCGTGATGCCCGTGAGCCGAGCGATAAACTAGTCCGTTCGAAATATTTAATTTTCTTCAGTATTAATCAAGATTACGTTCGGTGCAGTTTATCTTCAGCTCGGCCAAAGACGACTCGCTCGTCTATTTACCTATTCGCGAACAACTGTCAATTAGTAAACGAGTTTAGATAAGATAGGCACGAGCGTGTAGCATGAGCCAGTAGTAGCTGCTGTGCTCTCGTGCTGCTCTTCAAACGGTTGCCCATCCAGATCGCTTATCGTTGCATCGCTTGTAACGAATGGGAGCCGCTAATCGAACTCGCTCAGACATTTTACGATCTAACCGACTCTGCTAAGCCGAACCCAATCGTTCATCGTTTCTCTCTCTCTCTCTACCTGTCCAGGTTTTTATCTCATCCCATTGCCTTGCCTATTCTCTCATATATCATTTTTTTTTCTCGCCCATAGCGCACGGACGCCAGAGCCCAAAGAAAGAGAGATCAAATAGAAAGATAAAGAAAAAATACAGAGTTCAAGTGCTTCATTCTAGCACGGCCAGTTAGAACCAAGAAGGTCGAACTAGCGTGTTTGTGGGCGCGTGTGTGTGTGCGACATTGAGATAATATGGTTCGTTCGGGAGAGTCGGTCACAGCCCTAGCTAGACAAGCGCTTCAAGTGGCCCGTCTTGATAAGTGAATTTGAAAGCGAGGCGACTTTCTACGCTCGTTTTCAACTATCCGAAAATAGGGTGCCTTCGAACGCTGACTAACCAGCGCTCTATGAAGTTAGGACAGCTTCCAGTCGATCGTTTATTCGCCTGCCAGTTGCCATATTCAGAGACGGCCAATCAGAGCAGAGCGAATGCGCGGTCGCGGCCAATCACAATTCGCATTGATTCCGGAAACGGTTGCTACACTCACTCCGCCTTAGAACATGTGCCACAGACGCAAATTATTTTGATTGGTCCACACTTCACTACTCATTCGTTTCGGATTTTTCGTTCACCTCAAGAGCATTTTGCTTCGCCGAATAGATCTGCCTCATTCTGCACGCCGTGTGAATCGAACGAGCGTCATCACCATCTTGACGCATTAGCGCGATCGGTCCAAGCAACTTGTTTATCAGAGTTGGCCTCAAGTGCCTGGCAAACGGGTTCAGATAAAAAGTTGTTGCAACTGGGGCTACTTTGATTGCTCAATTAGGCCGATTGCTGCATTTCCGCCTACGTCTGGCAACCGCGGTCGACCAAGAACGAGTGTGCCACAAACAGACCAACATTATTACAAGTAGTTTCGAGGGTAGTCCAAGTGGCAAGCAGCCTCTGAAGCGGCATCCTGTTAAATTAATTAATGTAGTCGTCGATGCAGTTCTAGTAGTTTCGGTGACGATGGCTGCCGCGTCGGCTCTTTCTCACAACCGAAATTAATTGAGAGGATTTATATATTGTGGCCTGGCAGTATTGCTCTTCATCTAACGGGCACTTTCGATTATTGCCGTATATATTCAAATTAATTGAAATTAATCTCAGGTAAACAACAGCAGCGAGTGAAACAGACTAAAGAATACGAAATGCGAATTTTAATGAATTCAGCTTCATCGCCTTTAGAAGAGTGGTGCCTGTGCCTACAATCACTCTACAACTTCTCACAGCCTCGTTCTCATTCAGGCAGCGGCGGCGGCGGCGTCTAAATCCCATTTCCATTCGCAGCGATTACTTTCTTTTTGTTTGAAATTCGCCTCTTTCACTGAGCCAATTCTTTGCCTTTTTTTTTTATTGACCGGCCTAATTATAGAGCTGGTTGTGGAGCGTATCGAGCGAGCTTTCTCGGTTGGACTCTTTTTCAAATCATCAATTCATTGTTCGGGGAAATTGCGGCTCATGCGCTCTTTCCTTCCTGTGCCTGTTTTTCTGGCTTCTTCATTAACCTCGCGCGCCTTCTAAATCCTTTCAACTTGAACTCGACTTTCATTTGTTTGCTTTTCTTGTGCGCGCTTTAGACGGCAGCAGCGATTACATGAAATATGATAACACCATCGATGGAATCGTATCCACCAGCCAGTGCCAGATTCCATTTTCAGACCATAAACGGAGGCGCCTCAATGTCACCGACGTCGCCTGCTTCCTCGTCTCCGATGTCCAACTCGTCGAACCTCAGCAACCAAATAAGCAGTTTGGCTCCGAATGCGGCCAATAGTCTCTTTTCGGTCGACAATCTCCTCAATGCAGCCGCAGTGGCCTCTAACAATGCGGCTGGCTCTGTCGCCTCATTGCCTTCTTACCAGCACTCGTATCACGTTGGCGCAGCAGGCATGCATCAGTCAAGTTCAATATCCAATTCATATCAGAATTCAGTCTCAATGGGCAACCGCGCCACTTGTTTGAATATGACGAGCGAAAATCCAATAATAGACGAGAGAATATTTCCTCAATATAGAATGTACGGTAACGAACCAGCAGAGTGCTACATGTCCGACGGCCAATCGATTGAGAACAAGAATCAGTTCTCGCCTCCTGAAAGAGCACTTCAGCAACTAGGGCCGGGCAAAAATGCCGATATGAACGCGGCAGTAAATGGCGCAGTGAAAATCAATGAAGAGAACGAGCAAGCAAGAGGAGGCAATATGCAGTCGAACGAACTGAGCGGGATAATGGAGAAAGCAGGCAATTCGGATGAGTTTGGCTGCACTGGCGCCTCAAACGCGGCCCTTAACTCACAAAAGAGTGTGGACGCGGCGGCCGCTGCTTTCGATGCGGACGAGATGCTCGAGGAGTACGACTACGAGAGTTTCGACGAAGACTCAGGAAGCATGGAGCCCGAGAACTCAAAGGGTCCGACAGGAGACCTAAGCGCCCTGAACGGCTCATACAGCTCGGCTGGTAGCAACTTTGCCAACAGAGCATTGTCGTACACAACAGACGGCAGCTACAACTCGTTCTATCGAGCGTCAGCCTCACACACGAACAGTGCGATTGGGAAAAGCGAGGGCGAGGGCCCGATTCACATGTCGAACAAGAAAAGAAAGAGGCGCATTCTGTTCACCAAGCAGCAGACTTGTGAGCTGGAGAGGCGATTTCGTCAACAAAAGTATCTGAGCGCGCCCGAGCGAGAGAACATGGCGCGCTCGCTGGGCCTGAGCGCGACTCAGGTCAAGATCTGGTTCCAGAATCATCGATACAAAATGAAAAAGGCCAAGCAAGACAAAAACTCGCAGGGATCGTCTTCTAAATTGAGCACTCACAGCAACAGCAGCAGCAGCGGCAGTCCCGAATATCCGACTCAAGAGAGCGGCGCATTTGTCATCGGCGACAAGATGGCAAATGAGAGCAAGGACTCGTTTTCGATGGCATCCGTCAACAACCGTTTATCATTGGCCGATCGGGTCAAAACAGAGAACGCTCTTCGACACGAAGTGAACTCGCCCGGTCTACCAGCTGCGGACGCGTATTACTCTGTTGCATCGACCAATCCATCCTATCTGGCGCCCAACTTTGGCACTCTCAATTACGGCTACGTGCCCAAAGGCCCAATGCCGCAGCAGTTCTACCACGATCGACCAGTCTACTACAACTCTCATTTGTTTTATGGCGCCAACACGAACGGCACCTATCAGTCCGAGTTCGGCTATGATCAAAGTAAGCAGCAGAACAGCTCTCTCTATTCGCCCCTGAACTTCTAACAAGCGTTTTGATCAACAGACAGCGGCAGATGCGACGGTGAAAGTTTCGAAAAAGCGGCCGGCTATAACCTTTATCAGGAAGCGATGGTCTCTATTAACGGACCGAACGCTGGCGATTTCAAGGGCCCCACCCAAATGAACGTAGGCGCCTACGTCTTCGACCCGCACCGAGCCGATTCGTTCTCATACACGAGCAATTCAAACGGCGCCGAGAACAGCACAAGTGCCAAGCTGCACTCAAAAATCTTCGACGAGCATGCCGCAACAGAGCAGGCTGCAGCTCCGGCTCTTGGCGCCGGCTTTCATTACCCGGCCTGCGGCGGTCTGGTTGGAGAACCCACCTCTTGGTATTATTCATAAACGTCGTCTGTCTGCGTGCGTGCGTGTGTCTGTGTATATATCTGACTGTTATCGCTTTATTTATATGTTGGATAGATACTATTTGCTTTGATGGGACGTTGCCATCACACATCTCTAGCTATTCGTCTTTTGTTCATTTCGTTCCTCTCCTCTGTTATTTAATAATAATAATTATTATTATATTAAAATCCATCTCATCGTCTTCATGTTTTCCTCGCCTCTCTCTCTCCTCGTCCTTGATCATCGACGCATGTAATCAAAAGTCTCTATTTTTGTAGGCACCTTTTCTTATTCTCGTTTTATTTCTTTTTTTTTTTTTTGTTTTGTTGATCGTTTCTCCTCTGTTTTCGATTCGTTCGAGTTACAAAATGAAATAAACTGTGGCCAAGAGATTTCGTCGCGCAGAACAATTCCATGTCGGCAAGCTTCAACAATAATGTTTGCGTAGATCGTTCGCCTGGAACTTGAGCAATTGTGGGATAATCGCGAACGCCCAAAATGCGAATGACCGCTGACGATTGGACAGACAGGCGACGGACAGAAGAGTCAACAGCGCTGACAACCTGCGCGACTCGGCTGCTCTGCGCAGCTAATAAGATGCAGAACGGATTGCCAGTGTCCTATTCAGTCTCTCTCATTGACTATTCATAAGTCCCTCCCAAGTCAATCGTGCTCTAATGGACTTAAAATTCCTGTTGAATAGCGGCGGCACTCGAACACACTCTCAAGTGCATTCAAAACAAATGAATGTTTATAAACACGAGCGACTACTGTATGTGTTTGTGTTTTGGGCAACCTGCTCGCTTGCTCGTTTAGACCCTTCTGGCTTGTACTGCTACTGCTGCTGCTGCTTTAATAAGTCTTAAATAAATGACGACTAGATTGCCGTTTGAGTCAAAATATGAATTTATAATTAGAGCCGGGACACTTGAGCCGCTGGACAAGGTGTTGTATAAAGAAAACATTCAATTGCATAATCGAAATCTGGAGGACAGGACTATGCGATAGGAGCATGGGCCAAAGCTGGCTAACGTGCCTTTTCAATCGTTTTTCAAGTGTTTGAACACAACAAACATCATAATTGAGGCTAGAGAGCAATATATATTGGCGAATCAATTGCGTCATTTCAGTGCTACGCTTAGACCACGCTTAAGCTGCCACGCTCTTGCTCCAATTTATGAAGTTTGACTTTTTTCCCTTTTCTTCAATTATTATGCCAAAATATAATCGATAGTCGTCAGAAATAAACCGCAGAAACCTCAACCCAATCGAGTTAAAAGCTTGTCACTTTGAAAGAGATTTTCTTTCCGCTGCCCGATCTGGCTGCTGAAAATAGCGGTGCAGCAACTTTGACAGATTTCAATAGTTTAAGTGTCAAAGAAATAAACGAGGCAACAAATCAAGTCGAAATTGCAGTTTGAAATCCAAATCTTCTCGGTCTTTATTAGAAAGTCAAATGAAAAGCGTCAAGCTCAAATATCAGAAGGCGTTGCTATTCTGGCCGATTGGCGTTGTTCTTATGAATAAATTTGATCAATAGACGGTGACGCGTGCACAAGTTACTTAATGAAATACTTAGCATATTCGCCTGCTTGGCCAGGTGTGCTGCACGCGTGCGCCGCCTCGATCAATCTTAATCGCGTCAAAATTTGGCAAGCAAATGTTAATAATTTGTCTCCTCTGTTCGGCTATTTGCATTTTCGGATAATGAAATAATTAGAAAGCAAAATTCACGACTCATGGGTGCACGCACGTCTCATCGCCGACTGCAATCCGATTCTCAATCATAATCCTCATATTCAAATGGGCGTTCTATATTGATTATTTGGTTTGCAAAAAAATCCAACTTGAATGAACTGAACAGACACGAATCGGCAACATTTTGCCAGCTATAACATTTCTATTTGCTTAATAAATTTGAATGAGGTCTATCAAGCCTTTGCACTATTCACATGTGGGTCGACCTGCTTTTCTCATTCATGCATGCCTCCTTCATCGCTTTCTTTTTTATTTTTTTGAAAGTTCATTCGCTACGCGATTGTTTGAGACCGGTCAGACTCGAGCGGTTTTAGAGGTGATCGTACGATTTTAAATCGTCAGTTAGCTTCAGACGAGGTCGTGGTGGTGGCAGTGGTCGTCGTCCTCGTCCTCATTCATCATCAGGCGCCAGTATTCAGCCAACCGTTCTCATTTTATCGGACGATCGAATGTTGTTGAGCGTTGAGCAAAAACAACTCTTTCGACCACCGAACGAATTCGTACAAATGACGCAAACAACAAGCTTTCAAATCGCTCAGTGATTTATTGTTTAATTACTTCAAAGAGGCAACTTAAATTCAAATGCGCAGGTGACGAAGATGGTTGAAGCTTCGATTCAAGTGATTGCGGTGGTGGTGGTGGTGGTGTGATTTATGGATTTGTCGCTTCGATGAATAAGCCGCGGCAGTTTAGAGAATTTAGTTTCGTCTTGATCGAGCTCTTTCGCGGCTTTCGAATTAGATCGGGATCGGAAGACGCATGCATAAATTGAAAGCATGAGCTGGAAGCTTTTAACCTATTGGCCTCATGAGCCACCGTCTTTCATGCCTTTTTTAAACTTCTTTCTTTTTATTTCTTTTTTCTTTGTCGAAATAATTTATTAATGTAATGATAGTTCTGGATAATAGATGAGCTATGTGCCTCATCCTTTCTACCTCGTTTCTTTCTCCCCGGGCCGCACCTATTATGAAGCGATAGCCGCTTAGTGCGAGTCAGTAATCTGTTTAAGATATGCTTTCAACATCATCATCATCATCATCGTTTGATATCTGAATCAGAAGCGTAACTTATCTGTACGAGAGCTGCCCTACTACGCCCCAAATTCATTCACCAACCACTTAGTACAGAAAATTATATTTCATTCTCTCATTGGTTTCCTTTCAAATAGATAGAATGGTGCAGCTATACGGTTACACAAACAACCCAGGCTACCTGGACCTGGTGCAAGGCATGTACAACGCCATGTCCTGGTACTACCGGCCGGAGAACTGGGGCGACTACAGCTTCCCGGCGAGTTTCTTCTCCGATTTCAGAAAATACTATTTCTTTCCGGCGCACGAAATGCTGCCTATTTTCTACATTGCAATCATATTCACAGTGGCCCGTTACGCGTTCGAGTATCTTTTATGCAAGGTAGCCGACTGCGAGTCATTTTTGTAGTTGCTTTTCAACTCTCTGACTGACCATCATCTCTTAATTTAGCCGTTCATAGCCTCTCTGAAAATAGACAGCAAAGACGCGCAGAAAAAGCTGCCCGAGAGCATGTGGAAAACATTGATCTATTCGCTGACTTGGAGCTATTGCGTTTATCTGCTCGTATTCACGGGTCGGTTCAACTACTTTACGGACCCTTTTACGATTTGGGACGGTAAATTGAGCTCGTTTTTTCGCATCGTAATTCAAAGCGTTCGCCTAACTGACTTGAATAGACTGGACATTGGGAATGAAGGTGCCGGCCGAAATCGAACTTATTTATTTCATTGAATGCGGCTTTTATCTTCACTCGGTCTATGCCACTCTGTACATGGACGCATTCCGAAAAGACTTTGTGGTGATGCTCATTCATCACTTCCTTACCTTGGCTCTGATCACTGTGTCATATGCGACCAGATACCACAAGATCGGTCTCCTAGTCATATTTGTTCACGACGTCACGGACATATTCCTCGAGTTCACCAAGTGCAATGTTTACATGAAGAAACGCGGCGGCAAATTCTATCGTGTGCACGAGCTAATCGCCAATCTGGGATTCGCCTCGTTCGCCGTCGCCTGGTTTCTCTTCCGCCTCTACTGGTTCCCACTCAAAGTACTCTACTCGGCAGGAGTAGTCTCAGCTCATCGTGCTTATCATCGAGGTGCCGGCCTTTACGCTTTCTTTAACAGTCTACTCTGGATTCTCCTCTGCCTTGACCTCTACTGGTTTTATGTAAGCAAATCGTTCATCTCTTCTCCCCTCTCTCTCTGCTCGTCAACTAAGCGTTGGTATTGTTTCAGTTTATTCTTCTGTTCCTCTACAAAGTGGCGACTGGCCAGCTGAACGAAGTGGACGACATCCGGGACGTCGAAGAAGAAGAGGAAGAAGAAAAGGCCAAGTTGGACGGCAAGAAGAAGGCCAAAAAGACCGAGTAGACTTGACATGAACATGAAGAGGCCGAACTAAAACAAGCCAATCTTGCTTACACATATACCACAACATTCTCAACACATTCAGTAAACAGACGATCAAAACTCACTTCAACCGTCGCAAAGCTAAAACTCGAAAACTTGCGCCTTTCAAGCGGCCTTTCTCTGCAATCAAATTTCTGATTCGCACGCGCCCTCTACTTTTCTTCTCATTTCTTTGTTTTTCGTGTTTAATCGACATCTTTTCACATTCAAAGCCAATTGCCTGACTTGAACACTAAATAACACTCCGATTAGAAATCAAATCATCTATGCCTTTGCTTACAATACTGAACTGCATGCAACACTTGAGCCGAATGCATTCAACCTAACTCGACTCGTTTCTGGTCGGAAATTTTAGAAAGAGACATTTAATTGAGCCAAGTAATGTGTGAAAGAATTTTCGTATTCTGATTGTGAGGCAATGCAACATAAACACGACGTTTCATTCACTTTTCGATTGTTCGCTCAACCGCAGCCGCTGCCGTCGTTGTCGCTTTTCTTCGTGTTGACTTGACGTTTTCGAAAAATAGCTTTTCTTTATCATCAGCGGATAATCTTTGCCACCCAAATAAACGTTTGCATTTAACTGTTCGATGCCCTCGAATTGTTCAAGGCTTAGGCGCTGCTCTGTTTGCTTGAATTCGGCTCTGAGCTTCATCTGCGATATTTTTCGCACAAAATTTATCATCACATAGCCGGTCATGAACGAGTCGAGGCCAGAATCGTGACTGCTCACGCTCGTCTCTCCCAACTTCTCATCCAATTTGGTTTCGCTTTCTTCATCCGTCGGCGGGTGAACAGGATCGATTGCGGTCGAGCCCCGCGATCGTTTTCCGCGCCTAATTAAGTCGAGCTTCACCGCCAGCTCAGTGTCGTGCGCTTTTTCGCACGTGTCCGCCTGGTTGCAATAGCCGTACGAGGCGAAGCGTTTGCATATCGACTGCTCGAGCATGCTTCGATTCGACTCAATTTTGTCCAACGAAACGTCTGGCCGATTGAGCTTCTCGCTTTTATTCTCGTGGCCAAATTCGATCTCTATCCAGACACGCTGTTTTCCGCCTCTTTGTCGATCGATCTCGTTCTCGATCAGCCTGAACGGCGTGCTCATTAGAAACTGGATGAACTCGCCCGTTGACGAGTAGGCTTACTCACGCTGCGTTGAAGAGATAGTCGAGAAAGGACGTATTAAGTCCGAGCTGGTACTCGGCAATGTACTTGGTGTCGTAGAGGCCGGCTGTGAATAGCTCGCTCAAGTCGGCAATGAACTGCATCATGCTCTTTGGAGATTGCGCGTAGAAGCATTCGTACATGAACACCAAATCGATGAGGCCGTTGTGCACGACCACCGGCAGTCGCGAGTCAATTACTTTGATAAAAAGCTCTCGCATGGGCTCTCGCTCTATTCGATCTACTGTCTGCGGAGTTTAAATTCAATTCGCAAACAAGTGCCCGCCACTTCAGAGCATTACCGAGTCGTTTCCTTTATGGTAGGCCACACCTTTGGCAAAACACGCGTTAAAATCGAATCCATGCCGAGCGAGAAACCGGCACGTCTGCGGCTCAATTTCGTGTGGGTCGAGGCATCGGGTGAGAAAGTTGAAGGTTTGAGTTTGGCATGTCATTGAATTTGAGGCGTCGACCTGATTGAGCTGAAACAAAGAGATGCCCATCGAGAGAACAGAAAAACGGCTCGCGGCATCTCTTATGCTCGCATAACGCTCTTCAATCGATCTTTGATCTTTGATCTCGCAAATTTTCCTCATTCTATCAAATTATTGACTTACTTGTGCCTTAGGAGACGCCTGTTGCCCAAGCCACTCATTTCCAAATCAATGCAGACAAAGCTGCTTGTTTCAAACGCCTTGAGTACATTCGGCCACTCTTTGTTCAAATTTTCGCTCGTCACTGTCACGACCGGCAAATTCGACGCCAAACCCATTCGATGCTCAATTGCTTTTATTTTTGTTTTCTTGTTCGCCCTCTCTGTCTTTGCTTTTTACGTCGAGCGTGTGAATGTTGAGCAAACAGACCGCAAATGAGAGGAAGAGAGAGAGAGAGAGAGAGAGCAGAAACAAAACAAGCTTTTCAATGAGGCCGTTGGTGCAAAGGCCGCAGCAGCTTACTCCAGATGAGCTCGGCCGGCTCGCTTGGCTTGGGCAAGTCACGTGCCAGCTCTCCGACCAGAACGATCCAGTCACAGTACTTGGCCCGGTGGCGCTCATACGCATAGTCGACCATTTTCGACCTCACTCGGTCAATTTTCTTTTTGATCCAAATTCGCTCGGCGAGTTGACGCAGCTCTTGAGCATCTTCTCGTCTAAAGTCTTCGCCGAACTCCTTCTCTATCCGACGCTCTTGCTCTCTCTTTAGCTGGCTGACTTGATTTGCCACTCGAAGCCGATTTACAAAACAAGCATCAGCCGTCAGCGCCGGTCTACTTGAGCTTGTCTGGCTCTCGTGTTTCTTTTGTGCAATCCGCTCAAGTCGATGAGGATCGATGCGTTTATCTCTGAGACATTCGGGTACTTGACAGTTCTGACTTGTTTTCATTTCGCTCTCTTGATCCGAGTCATAGCTTGTGCGCCAAGTAGAATGCAACGATTTGTGTCTATTTTGTCGACTTGGTCCAGACACAGTGCTGTCAAGCGATGCAAAGCTTGTTGAATAGATTCTCTCTTTTGCGCGACGAACTGACCGCGATCGCCTTGACAAGTTCGAATCAGACACAAAAGACTCATCGTAATGCCTGCTTGTGTGTTGAGTAGATGCGACTCGGGTTTGATTGCTCGTTGAGTTTATATTTTCACTGATCGAGTCAGCCTCAAGTTCAGTTTTAAGACTTTCGGCCTCAATTGAGTCGACATGTGAAACAAAGCCGGCCGACATTTCTAGACCCTTTGTGTGCGTGAAAAAGGACCAAGTCCAGCAAAAGTTGCCTCAAGTTGTCATAGTAACAAGTGATGCGCTCAAGTAGTCACGAAATCGGTCTTTGTCAATCTATTAAAATGTTTTTAATATTTTGCTGCTTAAATCATGGCCATTATGTGAAATAATCAGCTCTCGAAGCCCTGCGACTTTTTTAAATCGGATTTTTTAAAAAGCGTGTAACGCCCTGATTATGTCCAATTCAGCCAGGGCGCCCAAAAGAGCTAGAATGGATCAGCAAGACGAATTGGACGAGAAACGCTTAAATGGTAAGCCAAGTCGTGACAAGACGCAAAAAGACTTGATTGCTGAATTCAGCGCCAAGATTCGCTCGAGATGTTCAAACTCACCGAGGTTGGCCGAATCAATTTTGCCAAAAAAACAAGATGGCTCAAAAGTTTTAATCCTTCGACTGAATAGAACGGACTCTGCTCGAGCTTTGATCACGACCAGAGCACAGCTGACGACCTGTTGCCAACAGAAAATCACACAATTCTGTTCGAGCTGGTAATCATGACGCAAGATCGTTTTGTCCAAGATGGCTTAAAAAGAGCTGCAAAAGTGTGATGGCAAAGCGCAAGTGAATAGCAATACACCAGTCGAGGACGTCTGGAACGAAGACTTTGTCAAGATGCCTCACTCGAAGCACAACATAGACAAGGAGGGAAATGTAAGTGTGGCAGAGGCCTTCTGGCAGCACAATGCTCTTTATCAAGTCTTCAATAAGGCCAAATGGGTCGAGATAAGTCGATGTTTGAATCTTTTGATCACCAAATTACCCCAGGATCCCAGATCCGAGCACATTGAAGTATTTTAATTGTATAAAAGCGGCTGATTTGGCATTAACCAACGGGAAGTAGAACGCGATCAGGCAGATAGGCAATATACGCAATGATGTCAGCTCGCTTTTGTACGTACTCGATGAGGTGGGTCAAACGATTGGTCAAACAACTCTCTCAGCCTGCTCGCCTAAATTCTCTCTTAAACAAAGGAGCTAAGCGGCGAAGAAGGAGAGTTCTTTCTGACCGAAATTGTGCCAAACATAGCTCGACTGGCGCTAGAGCTTCCGAACAGAATTCGCAAGGCAATACCCGTCTTGCAAACGGGTAAATCACCACTGACCTCCGCTGTGATAGTTGCACGCCTGGTCAAATGATCTGGACGTCAAGGAAAGGCTCATTCGATAAGTCTGACTCAAGAACAGTGCGCCTGCATCCTGGCCAACTCGTTTTTTTGCACATTTCCTCCGCGCAACACAGACTCGAAAATGCCGTTTATCAACTTTTCGGGGTAAAACTGTGCCAAGTGAAGAATCTCTTCTCTTCGACTCTTTAAACAGATTGAAGGCTTTACTCGGCGTCCAAGCGAAGAGTAGTGGAGAAGATCAAGTGCATTCTTCATTATTTCAAACGCGTCACCGAAAAAAGTCGGTTCCAGTTGGGCAACATTTAAAACGGCCAGAACTTATTAAAAGTGCTTTTCCAAGTGCCCGACGGTGTTTTGACTTTTTCCCGCAACTGCTTGGCGACGGGCTGTGCGCCTGATTGGCGCAAATCAGTAAAACCGTTGCGGCAAGTGGTGATCAGACAAAGCGGCACAATAGAGGACTGTGCCGGCGCCGTTCAGGTTCGACTGCTCAGCTCTTTGCTTTCAATCGTTCGCCTGTGCAATGCTTGCTCAGATCGACTTTGCCAACAAGTTCTTGGGCGGCGGAGTGCTCAACAGTGGATGTGTGCAAGAGGAGATCCGTTTTGTCATCTGCCCTGAGCTCATGGTCTCAATGCTCTTCACCCAAGTGATGGGCCCGAACGAGAGCGTTTACATTCGCGGAGCAGAGCGATTCAGTTCTTACACAGGCTATGCCGACACGTTCAAATGGGCTGCTGATTATCAGGATCCGACGCCCAGGTTTGTGTCTTGGCCAGGCTCAGACTCCCTTCGTGCTCAATGCAAGACCGTAAATCTAGAGACAAATGCGGACGCCTTCTCACGGACGTGGTCGCAATCGATGCGTACAGGTTCACTGCCAAAACGGTTCAATACCAACAAGAGAAGATTGAGCGAGAGCTAGTGAAAAGCTTTGTCGGATTTAAGAATCCGCAAGAGTTTCGCTTTTCTCGCTTACCTCCGATTGCGACGGGCAACTGGGGATGCGGCGCATTCAATGGCAACGTTCAGCTAAAATGTAAGTTGCCGTCTTCACAGAGCCTCAACTGTTGACTGATTTTGGCTCTCAACTCTTCAAGTCATCATTCAATTGATGAGCGCGTCTGAGCTTGAACGCGACTTGGTCTACTTTACGTTTTACGACCAAGACACCACCAAAGCGTTGGAGAAGATTTGCCAGCTTCTGAATGCAAACTCGCTTCGCGTCGGAGATGCTTTCAAGCTTCTCGTGGAATATAATCAAGAGATCCAAGGCCTCAGTGCGAAACATTTGCGACAGTTCGATTTGAACGAGTTTTTAAAAACGAAATTTAGCTGAGTTTCAAGTTGTTTATTCGTTTGTTCTGCGCTTTCATACATGTCACTGCAAATTGTCGACTAACACGAGCAAAATAAATATGAGAATTAGTTGAAAGCCAATCGATCGTTGCAGGCATCTGTTCGGGTTAGAAAGAACGCCATGGCCACTGTGAACAAATGGAATTGAAAATTTGACTTGCGGTGGACACTTGAGGCCATCGATGCTTCGGCACGCGCTCGTCTCATTCAGAATGTTCGAGGTGTAGTTGAACCAGTTGAAAAACTCGCCGTCCGAATAGCAAAAGTAGTTTTGAATTTGAATGAATTGACTCAGCAGCTTGACAGCGCTGAGCTCCAAGCTTGCACATTCCTGCTCTTCATCCTGCTCGGCCTCGTATTGGCTGTTGAACGTCTCTTTGGGCATGAACGTTTCGCCACAGCTGTCCACATAATTCTTGTTCAAGTCGATCAGGATTTTGGAGCGGCGTTTACAGCCAGTGTTCAAATAGAGCTGCATGAGCTCGTCGACTGCTGCTCGTCGATCGGGCTGTGGCTCGGTCGATATCTCATGTTCGATCATGCGGCTTGTCTGGTATTTCAGCTCAAGGTGCTTTATAGAGCAGTCAAGGCAAACGATTCGTTCGAGCTTTGTCGCTTTAGATGTGAATATCAAATCGGCCAGGTTGATGGTTGCGTGTTTAAAGTCGCTGCCGCTTAAATCGAGCACTTTCAGCGCGAGCAGTTTATTCTTGCTCAGAATCAGCTGGGCTGCGTTCTCCAGATTAAACTTTTGATCGTTTGACTGGTCGAAATTGAAGCTCAGGTACTCGAGTGACGCGCCCACTCCTAAGAACATGTCCGGATAGGGCACGAGGCGTTTGTTGTCATCTAAACGTAGCAGCCTTAGATTGACGAGGCCCGAGAACGAATTGGCATCGACAAAAGAGAGCTGATTGCTGTGCAGGTGTAGTTCGCGTAGATTACTCAGACAGTTCAGATCGAATCTTGTCAACTGTTCGATTGAATTGTGACCGAGCTCGAGTACAAGCAAGCCGCCCAGGTAGCTGTCATAGGCCTGCTGCTTCTCTTGGCTCACCGGACAAAACAAGCCGAACAAGTTTTTCAGTCGATTTGAGTTCAAATTTATCAGCTTGAGGCGAGAGTTGGATGCAAAGTTGGAGCGGCCATCCAAAATGCTCTCGATCTGATTGGAGCAGAGCTGAAGATTTTCGAGCGATGGCAAATGCTTCAGGAATCGAAGACTGACTGGACACTTGACTCTGTTGACCTTGTCGGAGCCGATTTGGTTCTGGCATAGATTCAAGTAGACAACAGACGACAAGAGGCTGAACGCTTCGTCTTCAATGCATTTTATTTGATTCTGACTCAAATCGAGCAGCTTGAGATTGGCCGAGTAGACGCCGTGAAACGAGTTGTTTATCACTTGCTCGAAGCGATTGGATGACAAGAAGAGCGATTCGAGCTTGTAGAGCTTGGAGGCAAAGTAGAGCGGAAACGAAGTGGCCGAGTTCAAGCGGTTGTGGTCGAGCTTCAGAATGGACAGAGTGGTGAGCAGGCCGTTGAAGGCTGTGCGCGACACCTCCGTAAGCGCGTTGTAGCTGAGGTCTATGCAGTTTATGACGAGGCCGTAGAACTCGCTCTCGTCGACCATGTTCACTCTATTGTGGCTGATGTTGAGACAGTCGATCGGCTCTTGAACTGAATAGCCGAGTATTTTAAAGCTCGGAATGGCAGTGAGCGAAAGGTTCGTGCAGATCAGCAAGTAAGTCTCATTCGGCTGAATCTTTTCGCACCTCTGGCCAGAGTCAAGTATTCGATCTAGCACTCGATAGTTGGGTTCGTTGAGATTTTTGCCCAACAAGCTCTTGACAAGTCGCGCTCTACTATCCACTCGGCATTCACACTTGTCTTTTGCGATGCAGTCCTCTTTGCCGAGCGAGTTTCCGTCCACTGTGGCGCTCAATTGCAATGTGAAATGTAGAATCAATACGCAAAACACCAGTGTCTGCATTTGGACTTGATTTATATCGAGCAACTCGGTATGGCCTCAAATTGTCACATCAACTCATCGATTGATGCTCGTCAATGGCAGATATTGTGAATTTTTCCTCTCCACTTTTGTGTCGGAGCGTTTGAAATTAAGTGCAAGGGCTAGAGCTAACAGCAGCGCGTTTGCTTCCGCTTCATCTTTGCCTCTTTCGTAATTAATGTTTTGTCAGCTCATAGTCGAATCGCGTCCTCATCTATCTCTTTTCGTCGGCCTCTCCCTCTCTCTCTCTCTCTCTCTCTGTCGCTTTATCCCTCTCTAGTCGCTTTTTTTTTAAGAGGAAAGAGTAATCAAAATCAATCGACGCACTTCCTCGCTCGCTTATTGAACTCGTCATCGGTTTACCCATGCAATTATCTAATTAATATTTAATTCATGCATCAATGTAATATACAGATAGAGCGAGCCGATTAAATATTTAATAAGATTTAATCATCCCGCTTCTTCTTCTTGTGCTTCATCATTTTCTGACGCCTCGTTAGACATCTATTTAGACACTGGCTCGCTTCGGCTAATACTCGTCTGGTCCTAATTGCTGGATAATGCCGAGCTGCGATTTGGCAAACAAAGACACTTTGATGCCAATCGTCGTACTCTAACTCAATGGGTGTTAATTTATGGTGTTTTTATGCGCAACATTTTAACGGAGCGTGAATGCTCGTTCAAGCGCCTCATCACCATGGAGTTTATGTCATTCAAGCCGGCTAGTTTGTGAATTGTTCATAATGACGCCTTAATCGGCATTCAACATGCAAATTTAAAGAAAAGGCTAATTTGACTTCTTTGTGCGTGTGTGTGTGTGTGTTCAAGCAAGTAAACAAGAACAGTGAATAGCAAGCAATCAACGAGATTAAAACTTTTGCAAGTGGCGACCGGCCGATGTCGACGCCACTTGGGCCTTTTTTCACTAAATTGAACTCAAAGTTTGCGTTTAGAATCGCTGCTGGGCAAATAGCGTTCATTAATTCCTCTTGGCTTAATCGATAGCAACACACACTCGAGAACGATGATGAAAGACTCGACGGATATGGTGAGTGTAAATTGCACTTTTTATTTGCTCAACTCTTTTCATTGAAGGCCCGTCGCGGCGGCTCTGGCATTCACTTGCTACCTTCTTCTTGTGAGGACGACGAGCTACGGCTGCTGCTTTCTTTTATTTCACTCGCTCGCGTGTTTCTTGTTTGCATGCGCTAACGAGCCAAGTGACGAGAGACCTTATTTATCCATTGTTTCTGACTCGTCGCCTTTATTGTTCGAGAATTAAACTAATCAAGTTTTGTGTAGAGTAAACAGAATCGCAAGCGAGTTCGCATTGCCAAGAACGTCGATGAGCAAGAGCTTATCGGTGTGCCGGTGATTTTAAAGAGCAAACACTTATACGTAAGTGAAGAATTGTTGACTTTTTTTTTCTTTCAATTCGAGTTCAATCGGACCCATATTGTTTTCAATTTGCTTCAGAGCAAGACTCCGTCGAGTAAGGTGAGCGAGGCGCAAGCCAACGCACAGAGACGAATCAAAGAGCTAAACAGACAGAAGCTGCTCGAACGAGAATTAACGGTGAAAAACTACATGAGCGCTAATCAATCGATCGCTTCGTCGGCCAGCCGACGCAACAAAAAGCTGACGCTCGAGCAAACCGAAGAGCTGATCAGGTTCGAAAAAGACCGACACGATCGTCTAGTCGGACAGTTGAAGGCAGCCGAAGCAAACAACCGGTTAGTAGAAACGACTCTTGTGGCGAAAAATTCAATCAAATTGAAGTTTAAACTCAGAATCCGAGTGATGAATCTTCGCTACAGGAATTTGAAAGCAGACGAGCTAGAAGTACTGGTCGAATCGCAGCCGACCGCGCTTGACGGCGTACGACTCGAGGCGTTCCTGGCCCCACTCAAACAGGCCAAGAAAGAGATCGACGAAGATCTAACGCCGATCGAGCGTCGACGTCTCGAGGCAGTCATGGACAAGTCGAATGACTTTACCCTTCAAAGGCGGTTTTAGTTCAATGTCAATTTCTTGCCTGTAGAATGTGTTGTGTGCCATAAATGAAACAATTTGCGACCAAAACAAAGTCCTCTTCTGCTTCTTCTCCTATTTTAATTGAGAACAGAATCGAGCGATCGGTCGGTTTGGCCAACGTTATTGTTTATCTAAGACCGCTAGGATAAATCGGTTTTCAAGGCTCTTGACGTGAACGAAGAGCTCGTTCGACCTTGATCTCGTAGTGGCCTATTTGAGGCTAGTTCACTTGGAAGGAAATAAAGACGATTGAGCTAAATGGACACGAACACAACGACGATCGATTAGGCGGATGAGCAACATTGAAAGCGAGGTTGCTGGCTCCCTAAAAAACCCTAAACCCTCAGCTCGTTAGAGTCGGCTGTGCGGAATTCGGCCTATTTTGATTAGAGAGGCCATGATTGGCACGCTTGCACTGGACAAAGGTTAAATTTGGATCAAATAGGTTGCGCAGAGGCGAACTTTTTGTTTCAGCACAGAGCTCTTTGACTTGTCATCCAGACGCAGCTCAATTATTATAAATCGAGCTCATTTATTCATACGCCATGCCCAGATTAGCCTTCCGATATATATATATGTGGGTCAGCGGGTCCACCTCATTAAATATACGTATGTGCGTATGAATTTATATATATTCGACCGGCACACTCGGTCTCATTGTACGCGTTCGTCTTGCTCTAGTGCTATGCGATAGAAGAATGAGCAGAGGCTCGCAAGTGCTACTGCTGCCGCTGCTGCTTCTGGCCGGACTCGAGCAGCTAGTGGCCGAAAAGTCTGACAGTGAACGAATCGACTTGATTCCAAACGGATGGATTGAGCATTCGAACGGCAAATATGTCGCGCGCTGCAATCGAGACTTTCATCTGAACAGCAATTCGAGTCTGGTTGTGCAGCAGCTCTATCGAAATCGTATTGAATGGACGCCTCTGAACGGTTTCCTAAGACCCGACTCGCCAATCTGTATAAGTAAGAAGCTGTAGCCCATTCAAGTGCGTCTCTAACGCTGGTCTGATGTTTTAATCGCTAGAAACGTGCGTGCACGAGCTTAAGGTCGACAAGGCCGATAGTGAGCTGATAAGCGCCAGCTCGCTCAAGATCGTTCAGCTTCCCACCTATGTTCGACTCTTGTACAAAGGAGTGTTGCGATACGCCTGTTTTGAGCAGAGCGAGCCCAACTTGAACGTCTCTTACTTGATAGAAACGTGTCAAAAGGCGAGTGGAGTAAACGGGCAAACAAAAACAGTCATTAGGAACTTCAAATGCGATCGAACGTGTCCATCGTTGCCGTTCGATCAGATCAATGCTATCCTGCTGCCTTCCAGGGAGATCTACTTGCCAAGCGAGCAGATAACGCTGCTGTGTCACGAAGGATTCGCAGCCGAGCTGAACATGAACTCGACTCGAGCTCTGAGCAACTTGTTCACATTTGAATGCGGACAAGACGGCGCTTGGGCCTACAAGTCTGATCGGGCGTCTCAGAGAGTCGAGCAGATGCCGCTGTGCAAAAACCTGCTCGCTCCGAGGTCAACGTCGTCCAGTCCAGAGAGCTTAGAATTGAGCTTTGAGACTGTGCGAACCATATCTGTGTTTATATTTGTGTCGATTCTGTTAATTACCGCAATAATGCTCACCATGTTCACATACAAAATACGCCGTGCACAACAGTTGGCCGCCGAGCAGAGCCAGTCCGATCTGCCTGCGAGCTTGAATAGTGAATTGAGGCAAAGCGATATTCTACGTTTCATATTAAACGACACCGCCGGCGAGCCTCGACGAGTGCAATCTGCTCTGCCGCTATTCCAATCTGCGTTCGCCTACACTCGAATGCCTGACTCGTATCTGCCCTCGTACGAAGAGGCGGTCGCGGCCAATTCGTCGTCTACAGTCGACGAAACGAACGCCGACCAAGTGCCGTCCTCAAGCAGTGGCCGCTCTGCTCGGTCACAAATGCCAAAATGAATGTTTTTCGCCAATCAATTGAAGCCATTTTTGATTCAATCATTTTTCAATAAAAACAAAATGTTCCGCTCTTTGACTCAAGTAGTCGTTTTAGTCTTTCTGTGTCGGTGACTCTGTGTTGTTAACAACGGAGACAGGACGAGTTAACAAAAGAGAAAAGAGTTTTGTTTTATTACGAAAAAACTAGAAGATGCAACTGAATGCTTCATAAAATTAAAAGAAACTTGGAAATCGATGAATAACAGAGTATGGTGATGCTTTTCTTTTTGACCAATAAAGCAAAGCGCGAGTCCTTTACCGTTCGCGTTGTCTACTCGTTAACTGGCGTAGATAAACTGAGCTAGTGAATAGGCAGCGGCGGCAGTGGCTGCCTCGGACTCGAATTCTAAACTTTCTTGAAGTTTTTCAATATCGGGTAGATCTTATCAAACGCCTCGTTTATTTCCGACCGCAGTTTGGCACCTGAAATAGACAGCGGCGATTAGAAAATCAATCTCGGTCTCTTTCGACTGCTAGGAAAAAAAGCGACTTACCAGTGATCACTACTTTGCCGGAGACGAATATTAACAGAACGACTTTGGGCTCGTGCAGTCGGTAGATGAGACCGGGAAACAGCTCTGGCTCGTAACTGCAGAACTGAGAGTGACACGCGTGAAAGTACTCGAGTCTGAGACAGAAGCCCACGTCGATGCTGCCCACAATGTTCTGAATTTTAAAATCCATGAATTTGGCCTGGAAGCCGAGCTTCTGAATAATTCTGGCGTATTTGCGAGCGGCGAGACGAGAATCGTCCTCGCTCTTGGCGCCGGTGCACACCATCTTGCCCGAGCTGAATATGAGCGCCGTTGTACGTGGCGAGCGAATTCTCATGATGACCGCGGCGAAACGTTTCGGATTGTACTCGGCGTTTCGTGCGTGCAGCGCAATTTTCTTCAGCTCAAGCTGACATCCCAGGTTTACGGTGCTGACTATGTTCTGCAGAGTGGGCTGAAGGTGATTCTCACTGGACGCCACTGACGCCAGATTCAGAGGTGTGGCCGGAGTATGCGCCAGCGACGGTATGGACGGCAGACTGAGCGCAACGCTGCTTGGCGCCTTGCCGTGGCTGGGTGATTTGGACCCGTCCTCGTTGGGCCGTTCATTGGTCAGTGGCGGCGGAATAGAAGGTGGCGGCGGTAGTGAAGGTGGCGGCATGAGCAGTGAGCTCACTGCCGGGCTCTGAGGCGTGTGAAATGGAGAGTATTGCGGGTCCATTTGGTAGCCTCAATTATTCTTCCCCCAAAATAATGTATTCGACTTGGCCTATGCTTCTCACTTCACTCGAATCTGTTTATGCAGGCCGAAGCTGGTGAATGCGTGCATTCATATTTGTGGTCCCGCTCGCGAATTAGAGACAAATTATGCGCCCAATTTTGTCTCCAGCCGACACCCTCGCCAAGTAGCCCGATAAGAAGAGCAACTAAACACATCCGATTTGTAGTTCAACCAGCAGCCTCTCCCTTCTCTTTTCACGAGCTGCGTTTGGCATCTTGCAACTTGCAGCTTTTCGTGCAAACAACAGATCTAAATATGTTGTTTGGTTTTGGGGCCAATTCAAAAGCCAAACGTCCAGGACTCGATGAAATGCCGTTTCAATTAAATTATTTAAATAATAAAAAAATTAAGAATTGGGACCAATCTAATCCAAGCATGGGACTTGTGCGGCGAGAGCAAATTTGCTTGGCGGGAAGATTCTTCAGATTGACAGTGAGGGAGTTGAAATCAAACTCTACCTGGCTGGGCTTTTGGAATAGATGGAATTGGGACCGCGATTGAACGGCTTAAAAACTCAAAACAAAGTTGATATTTGAACGGAAGTTATAGCGGAAAAAGAGAGACACGCCGAAACGACTCATTGCTGGACTACTCGGTCTGGATTTTGTATCTGTAGTCCCGCAGGCACTAGCTTGAGAACCAATTGAGATGAGCAATTCGGGCGGCCGTTTTTGTACGCGAAATGTGAGGGCCACGTTCAACTGAGACTTAAAAATTTTCATCACACTGAATAAAAGAACGTGACCATGTGGCCGTCGATCTGCAATTATGATCGGGTAGAAAAAAACTATTATATATGTTAAGAGCGCGAACGTGCCTCGTTGCTTCAGAATAAATACAGTCGAGTTGAAACCAGCGCGCTAGTTTTTAGTACCAAGCACACGACCAAAATGGTAAAGAATCCTATTTAATCGCTTGTCGCAGAGCATCCGCAAATTCATTTTCCACTTTAGGCCGCAGCAAGACCATTGATTAATGTGTATAATGAGAAAAGCGAGGTCACCGATAGCAAGGTGGTGCTCCCATCCATCTTCAGAGCACCGATCCGTCCCGACGTGGTCTCCTATGTTCATGACTTGATGAGCAAGAACAGACGCCAGCCATACGCCGTCAGCGGCAAAGCCGGCATGCAGGCCTCGGCCGAGTCATGGGGTACCGGTCGTGCGGTCGCCCGTATTCCTCGCGTGCGCGGTGGCGGTACCCACCGAAGCGGCCAGGGTGCGTTCGGCAACATGTGCCGAGGCGGTCGCATGTTCAACCCAACCGTCACCTGGAGAAGATGGCACCGCAAGGTAAACGTGAAGCAAAGGCGATACGCCATTGTTTCGGCCATCGCCGCCACCGGCATTCCGTCGTTGGTGATGGCCAAGGGCCACCGCATCGAGGAGACTCCCGAGTTTCCCTTGGTCCTCACCGACAAGGTCGAGGAGGTCAAGCGAACCAAGGAGGCCGTGCAAATCCTCAAGAAATTGAAGGCGTGGCGCGATATTGAGAAGGTAATTTGCGCCACAAACCTTTAAAACAGAAAAAAAGGAGCGTCTGCTTGGCGAATGGAGACGGCGCTCTTGATGATGATATATTAGTTGGTCCGTGTTTCTGACTAAACGAAAGAAGAACAACTTTTCTGAATAAGAGCCACGCTCCACTCTCCAGCGCGACGCTTCTGAAATTAGTCGATTGCGAAATATCAATCCTAAAGTATTTGCTAAGGTCTACGCTACCAAGCGATTCCGCGCTGGTAAGGGTAAAATGAGGAACCGTCGCCGCATCATGAAGCGAGGTCCCCTCATAATCTACAACCAAGACAACGGCATCACCCAGGCTTTCCGTAACATCCCTGGTAATTCAGGCTTCCTTCTTTTCTGCTATTTTCTTTTTCAAATCCAAATCGAATGATACACGAGTTTGCTCGACTGCACAGAGCAAATGATGACCATAATGATGAGTTGAGACCCCTCGGGGCCGCTGAGACTTATCAAACCTGATAAAAGTAGTGGCCTGACGCTCTTTACTCTCGCTGTGTTTGTGAGTCGATTGGTGATGATTTGATAAGATCGTACATTTCGAATGACGAGACTTTTACTCAGCTCACTCTGAAATCTGATTCCAAACCCGTTCATTAGTGCATTTAATTACTGACTTGATATAGAAATTCGCCCGTTTTAAATCGTGTTCATTTGAATTTAGGTGTCACCTTGTTGAATGTTGAGCGACTCAACTTGCTCAAGATCGCTCCTGGTGGCCATCTCGGTCGATTCTGCATCTGGACCGAGTCTGCTTTCAAGCGCCTCGACGAGATCTACGGCACCTACAAGCAAAAGTCGCTCGCCAAGAAGGACTTTAGGTATTTGGCCGTTTTAGCTTCGAATAGTTGGCTTCGCTTGTGTTCAGTGTGATGATTTAAACTTTTCACCATCTTTCGAATGAATCAAACATGATTCCAAGTTTTTACTGATCTGAACGCAAAGAAGCTCGCTCTGACCATTCGCATCATTCAGGCGTCGAACTAAACTGAAATATGTTTGCCACTTTTAGCCTGCCAGTTGCCAAGATGACCAACACCGACTTGGGTCGTCTGTTGAGAGCTGATGAGGTCCAGGGAGTGCTCCGACCCAAGGTTCGCTCGACTGGTCGACGCCTGATCAAACGAAACCCGCTCAGAAATAACCGAGTGCTCGCCCGTCTCAATCCTTATGCCGTCGTGCAGAAGAGGATTGCTCTTAAGCAGCACAAGCAAATTTGAGAGCGTCGGCTTTTCTGTGTTAAAAAAAAACCAATAAAACTATTTAAAGCCGATGATGTGTTTTCGTCTTCTCCACCAGCCGCCTCTCTTTCTTCTCTCTCTTGCTCCCGCCTTGCACATTTTTGGAACTTGAAAATCAGCCGACGAGCCGCTATAATTCGACAGCACCGGTTTAAACTATCAGCGGCTCGCGGTTTATTTGTTCAAGACAAGCTTTATTGTTCTTGAGTTAAATGTTGCCGCAGGGCGACGGCGCCCGCCGCGGCTGAAACCGAATGTTAAACGAGAAGATTTTCTGTTGCGACGCAATCACCGCGTTTACCTTTCTACTCATTAGGGATGAAACGAAAACAGTCAAGCGCCCGAATAAATGTGTTAGCAAATATTGGATTATATATTCACTCGTGGCTCTTTATTTTAGTTAAAGCTTGAAGGCGAAATGAAGACTGGCGTACTCGACGACAATCGTCTGCTTTACGCCATAGAGCAACGAAAGATAGGCAAACTATTCGAGACTGCATCGCCGTCTGAACGAGTTCAATTCCTCAATTCCCTGCTCGACGGGTAATTCACTCGATTGTGATTTCTGTTTGATGTTGAATTTTTGGTTGAAAACATTTTCTCCAGCTTTGACTTGACCACACTCAAGGCCTTGAAGCGAGCTCTAAATGTGCAGACAAGAACGCCTCATAGAAAGCGACATGATCCGGCAAAGCGACTTCGACTCACCAACCGAGACACGGGTCGAAAAGAGGACTTGTTGTCGAGTCAAATATCGTTTGGGTCTGTTCAAAACACAAATTCAAACAGCAAATCCTCTCGCATGTCAGTGAGAACCGACCAACGAGCGCCCATCCGAGCTGAAGATGCCGAGTACCTGATCAAGTGTCGAAACGTTGAAATGCTGGACAGACCTTGGCGTCTGAGTCAAGTTTGGGAGACGAGAGATGCTTTTAATGCGCAGCAAACCGCAATCATGATCGAAAAGCTGAAGCTCTATTTCAGGCGAAAACGTCAAGTCGACGCCCAGCAGCAAGAGCTCATTACTAGACCGACCACTCAGTCGAACGAGCAGAGGCCAACTCTGGGCCGTTCAGTTTCGGTCAAATTGCCCGAACTTAGAGCCGAAGCGAGCAGGCTGCATTCGCAGTCGTTCAAGGATCGAAAAAGCATTTACCAAACAAAGCTAAAGAACAACTATTACGAGCTGAAGTTGTGGCAGAGCCTGCCCAACTCGGGCTTTAAGAAGCCGCTCGCCGAATATAGTCAAACCGAGTATGACAACACTTACAATTTACTGCATAACGCGTCGGGTAAGAATGAGCAAGATCATTGAATCTGTGCCTTTTTCGACTATTTCCCAAAAGCGAATAAAATCTCGACCAGTAAAGCAACGCTCGAATTCTCCGATTTAAATCAAATCGTGCAAGTAGGCTCTCATTTCTCGATTTGTTCCAATTGTGCTCCGACTCAACCTCAATTTGTTTTGAGACAATGCGCTCGTGGCAAACGGCAAAGCGCCAGGATCTGCTGCTCGCCCTGTTCAAGCTCGACTCCGATTCAATAACGCTGTGTGTGGGCGAAGTTGAGAAAAGGTTTTTGCTTTTTGTTTTTTTTTGTTCGACGCGCACTGCTGGAATTTTGGAACTTGAAGAATCACAAACTCGACGAGCACAATTCAAAATCTGTCAGACGACCTACTGCTGGCAATATTCACGCGGCTGGACGATGAGTCGATCGAGTCGGCCGGAGCCGTCTGCCAGAGATGGCGCTACTTGCTCGAGCTTCCCGAGTTCTGGCTGTTCAAATGCCGCCAGCTTGGCTTAGATGAGCATTTAGGCTGCATCGATCAGCTGCTGGTCCAAGAGACATTCAAGTTCGAAGACATTGACTGGAAAATGGCCTACATCCAACTGAAACTGTTCGTACAGCAGTTGAATTTAATCTACAAGTCTGAATTTGACAAGTTGACCAGCTCGAGTAGATTTTCATTGAGATGAACACGTAGACGAGCAAGATTGTTCTAATTCCACGTCTTAATTAGGTTTTAACTCGATCGCATTGTCAGAGGCATTCAGCTTGAATAGACAAGAAACTTCAATCAAAAGCCATCGTACGTCTGCTTCTCTGACTGTCCAAGATTGGTTCCAATTTCGAATCGACTTGTTTAGAAACTTCGTATTCGAATTTTTACTCGAGAAATTCGATTGGATCAAGACAGAGAACAAATGTGGACGTCAAGACCGTGGCCAGAGCAGGCAGTGCAACTCTAAGCCACATATCAGAATCGATTGCAGGTAGAAGAACAAGGAAAATTTGAGCATTTGTCCGATTGTCAAAAGAGCCCATCACAGGACATCATCAGTCGACCTCTTCGTCTCTGGAACTGACGGGCAAAACGAAGCCCAGTCTGACGGGCAGAAAGTGAGTCTTGAAACCAAATAACTAATTCACTCTCTAATTCATCTGTTGTGCATTTAGGCTCAATCGTTCCAGAGTTGTGAGCGAAAGTTTCCAGGAGAAAAAGACCGAGCTCTTGCCAGCCAAGGATTTGCTTGTAAGTGCTTACTGGCTCCGACTTTTCAAAGGACCAACCATCCAAGCTGACGATTTACAGAACAAAGTGCATCCAAAGTACAAACTGCGATGGAAGCTTAAAGACGAAGACGAGTCGTCGATGAACACTGAGGAAAGAATTCTATTCGAACTGCAGCCGGTTGAAAAAATAGTCAATTTAGCGGTGAGTGGCAATACATTCGCTCGGCATTTCCTTCTAAGGATGCATCGACTTAAGGACCACCAGGACGGCATTCTGTGCATGGACTTTGATAAGCACCGGCTGGTTACAGGCGGGCTCGATCGTCTGATTCAAATTTACGAGCAAAAGAGCTGGAAGCGGCTCGGCACACTCACCGGCCATATGGGAGGTGTTCGATGTCTGCAGCTGTTCGCCAACTGCCTTTGTTCAGGCTCGTGGGACATGACGGTCATCATCTGGAACATGTATTTATTTGAGCGGCTGTGCACAGTCCAATGCGCCAAGGATTCGGTCAGCGGCCTTTACTTTGATTACAAGCATTTGTACTAAACACCGCTTTGATCGGCTCGAATTCTATTTCGCTCAGTTTTGCTCTCTTTCTCTGTAGGCTCTTTGGCTCTCACGACCAGCACATCTACGTATGGAGTTTTCGGCCAGAGTTCTGGACCAATCTGGACAAACTAGAAGGCAGAGTCGAACGTAATCAAGTGCTCAATCTGACTTCGACAAGCAAGCATCATTCAACGTCGATCTGCTGCGTTGAATTTGACGGAATCGACACCATCATCAGCTGTGGTCAAGATGGGTTCGTTAAAATCAATTTTTCTTGCATACTTTTGGCTCATGAACCGTTTCAAGAGTCATAGTGCTGAGCAGTCTTGAAGGTCAGCTTATTGAGAAGCTTTCGCTGGCCAACTTCAACGAACCAATCACGTCCGTGAGGGTAAAGGAGCAAATTCAATGCCAGTCAGAGGCATCTGGAAATGAGCAATTAACCGAAATCAATTTAGCTCCAGGGCGCGCTGTTAGTTGCGTCAACTCGGGGCGGTCAAGTAATGTTTTGGAACCGGCACACTTCTAGCTGCGAGGCGGTACTCAAATGTCACGAGCAAGCTGTGAACGGTGTCGCGTTCTTCCAGAATCGATTTTACACGGCAGCAGACGACGGAGTTGTAAAAGAGTGGGACCTCAAGACCTTGACTTGCCTCAGGCAGTTGCAATCTCATCAAGGACGGGTGACCGGCTTATTAAGATTTGAAAACTGCCTAGTCACTTCGGGCACTGATCGTGTCATTGTTTGGATGCTCAAGCCTTTGAGCAAGTCGAATCCTAAAGCAAAATAAAGCGATTGCATTGTTCTTGCCTTTTCCGAATCTATCTCAATCTGTCTGATAGAAGAAAGTACTAGACGACGACACTCACTAGACGACAACACGTCAGGCCTGGTCTAGCTGGCGTCAGGAATGGTTTTAGATCAAATTATCCCAGTTTACAAGGGGAAAGGGTGCGAGCTTGGCGCGTTTCAAACACAATTACAGAGCAAAATTGGCAGCCAATGAAGATATTCGAATTAGCCATGAATTAGCGGGTGAACGAGCAATTTCAAAGAAAAAAAACTCTCATTAATTCGCGCCATCAAGTTGATTGCAAAATCATTATTAAATTATTTTATATATAGACTTATTCTCTGTCCAAATATCATCTTCAAGTGGAGTCAAATGCTGTTGTCGATCAATTGGCCGCGTGCCGGCGGCGGCTGCACCACAGCAGCAGCTGCAGGATTGACTGCTATGAACGAGCCGGGCGAGTTATGCAATGTGTTGGTATTGAGTAAACAAACGCTCAATTAATAAATTAGCCGTCTAGGAGCATGTCAGACGCCTGGCTTTAGAGAGAAGAAGAAAATTATTTTCCTCTTTAACGCCTGTATGAACTGAGGGCAGAGATTAAAAGGCGTAAGCTGAAATTTGCACGGTCTTTGCCCTTGCTTGGCGTCATCATCACTGAACGCTTGCAATCAGAATAGAGCCAATCATTAGAGCATTCTTGTTTGAATTCTGTTCAAGTGTCTATTCAGTCGTATATGCGCAAAGAAATTTGTATTGAATCGAACGGGAAATTGCATTCAGCATTTATTTTTAAACTGAGTAAATAATTTCGCCGAGCAAAGAAAAAACCCTCCATTCGCATCGTAGCAGTTTCATCTTTTGCACAAGGGCATGAGGTCGAGTTAAGTTGATTAAGCTCAAGTAATAGAGAATCAGAGAGGCAGAGAGAGAGAAAGAGTTAAAGAGAGAGTCAGAAAGAGAGAGCTGTCTTGTTTACTGTTTCTGCAGTGGCAAGAATGCCTTCTGATTCTTACTGATCGTGGTAATTAGTTTTGGCTGTTGCGGCTACAAGCCTCTGCTATATGCCGCGTTACATATTGGTCTATTCATCTCTGTCGCTAATTGAAACGTGAGCCTCTCTTCTGCTCTTGTGATTTACTTCAGAACTCTGCTTTGTTGTTTGTAAAAAAATCTGAGAAAATCCGTATCGCAGTCAAGCACGTAATTCGACCTTCTCATGCAATCTGCTCTCATCTGATGCGCTTTGCCAGCCTTAAGCCCGTGTGACTGTTAACAAGCAGCGATGACAATGCTTTTGCTCGCTTTTGTGCAATGACTCAAATTTCTCTTGATCAAAAGAATTAGTCTTGTTCAGCCGCATTAGAGGCAGCGAATAAATCTGGCTTAGGCCAGCAGCACGCCAGCCATTCAACATAGAGCCAGCAGCACGGTACCAACAATGCCGAGCAATATGCATGAGTTCACATTTTCTAGTTTTGGCAAGACTCGTGACATTCTACAAGAAGGACGCCTTTTCAGGCCTGTCCAAATGTTCTCAAATTCATTCTGGCCATTAATTAATCATACACTCAAAACTGCGTGATAATTAGCGTAGATGAGGAGGGCAGCCCCACACACACACACATGGAGGGACCGAGCGAGAGAGAGAGAGAAAAAGACGAAAGAGGAAAAAAAAGGCTCAACACACATCAGAATTGATTTTGGTCTAACACGATCATGCATATTTTGAGTTAAGCGTCTAAAAACCGGATGCTTTCAGTCATTTCGTAATAATCGCAGTCTTAATTCAGGGCTTAATGACTTGAGCTGGTACGTGCGATCGAGTCAAAAGTTGGCGTTAAATTGCCAATATGAAACAAGAAGAAAAAAGAAGTTATCCGTGACTTTCATAAGCGTCAGCTCCATTTTGCCAAGCTCGCTCTTTCTTATTTGTTCTTCGTTCGCCTCGTTTTTTTTTCCTCATTTATACTTCATGTATGAACTAGCTTTGGCTGATTTGATTCTTTTTAGACTTTTGTTTTGTTGCCGCTAAATAGGCAGAATTTAGAGAGCGTGGAATGGCATTTCAATTCGAGACTTGCGTTCGTTTCTGAGCTTCGTTAGTTTTGAAAGCGTTTGAATCGATTGATCAACGGGATCAAGGCGAATATCAGACGAGATGAAGCAGAGCAACGTTTTTTTAGTTTCACTTTGCCTATCTTGCTTGCACTTGATCCTTGTGACCGGCCAAGAGCTGAAGGCGAGAAAAAAACTTGTGGTGCCTGGCGATCTTATGATCGGCGCTCTATTGCCAGTGCACGAACAGCCATCGTACAGTGAACGGCCGAACGGTCCGCGCGAGTGCGGCGTCATTCGCGATCAGTACGGAGTGCAGCGAGTCGAGGCGCTGCTCTATATGCTCGACAAGATAAATAAAGACGAGTCGTTCCTGCCAGGCGTTCGCATCGGCCTCGAGATCCGCGACGAATGCTGGGACTCGTCTATCGCGCTCGAGGAGACAATCGATTTCATCAAGGACACGATCACCAGCGATACAAATTTAATAGGGCGAGATAGCTCAATGTCGAGACTGAACGAGAGCTCATCAATCGCCGAATTAACTGCTGACCAGGCTAATAAATGCAGCAGCCTGGAAAGAGAAAAGCAAACTCGCAATCGCATTCTGGCCGTTATCGGACCAGGCGGCAGCTCGGTGGCCATCAATGTTCAGAACCTGCTGCAACTATTCGACATACCTCAAGTCGGCTATTCGGCAACCAGCAAGGATCTAAGCGACAAGCAAATGTACCAGACCTTTTTACGAGTCGTGCCGAGTGACTATCTCCAAGTCAGAGCAATCACAGACGTTGTGATCAAAATGAACTGGACCTACATATTCGCCATCTACACGGACGGTATGCGAATCGCTTTATTGGCAGTCGAGAAACAAATAGGTTTCAGGGCGCTTTTTAGGAAGCTACGGCCAGGCCGGCATGGACTCGTTCAAAAACGAGATAGCCGAGTTGAACGTCTGCATAGCATCGTTGGAAAAGATTCGCGAATACGCTAGTGACTCAGATTTCGATCTTGTGGTCAGACGCCTCAGCGGAGTGGAAAAGGCGCATGTGATCGTCTGCTTTTGCTACGGCGAGACCGTTCGAGGGCTTCTGGGAGCTATAAACCGCCTAAATCTGACCGGCCGCTTCTTGATTGTTGGCAGGTATGCTTCGGAATGCGAAAAAAATTTTTTCTCATTTTCAAGCCTTAAACTGACTCGACTCGGTAAAATTAGTGACGGATGGTCTGATCGAATTGACGTCGCACGCGGCTTGTACGAGCAAGCGGTCGGCTCGTTTTCATTCAAAGCCTATTCGCCCGAGGTCACCGAATTCGACTCGTACTTCACCAATCTGAATCCGATCAGCAACCAGCGCAACGTTTGGTTCAACGAATATTGGGAAGAAATGTTCAAGTGTTACATTGAGCCGCACAGGAGAGGCAAGTTTCGAATACCTTGCAAAAGTCAGTAAATTTAAGCAGCTCTTGTGCAAACCCAAGATAATTTGGACTTTTTCAACTAGGACTTTGCCCGACTGGTCTGATGGCGATTGGCAATGCCTGCTACTGGCTCTCGGAGACCAGTCTCAGTTGGCAAGAGGCAGAGAACAAGTGCAAAAGTGTGTACCATGACGCCGAACTGCTCGACGCCGGCGACGATCATTCTCTTGACCTTGTGCTAAACTATTTGTCGCAGCGAGGACTCAAAGAGCATTTGAGCCGTCTGCACGTCAAAGTGAAGCTCAACTCGATATTGAAAAAGCACAAAATTCGCCACACGTCCGATTTCGACTCAATTGGCGACGACGCGCAGGGCATCAGACTGCGATTTTGCCAACCGCTCGAGGCGATCAAGGACAAACATGATCCGCACTTTTTCGCCGCCCTGTCCTCCTCGGACACGATCACTTATTTCATAAGTCGCACCGAAACTGATATAAACAACATTACACTCTTGATGACCTCGGACGAGCGATTTGGTCCCTACTGCATCGATTTGAACGGTGCTCAAGATAGGCAGCCGTTCATTTGCCGATTTCAAACACCGCTCGCCTCTCGATCTGATCAGCCGGTTGAGTTCTATCCGGACAGCCTTCGCAACTACCAGCAGGACCCGAAGATGAGCTACGTTATGAACTCAATGCTCGCCATTGCTCACGGCCTCAACAACGCTCACCGAAGGGTAAACTTGAGGTCTCCTATGCCGTTCATATGGCAGTTGCAATCTGAACCATTCCTTTTCTAGCTATGCTCTGGCCATTATGGCCTGTGTGAGTCGATGAAAAACATAAACGGTTCCATGCTGCTCGGCTTTATAAAGACCTCGATGTTCGAAGGGGTCACCGGCGAGAAGATCTATTTTGACACTAACGGCGACCCTCCGGGCAGGTAAGTTCCCTTGCTCACATGTTGCCTCTTCCTCAATGCATTTACACGCCTTGTAAAGGTACGTGGTGCTTAATGTACAAAAAGATCGGAATCAGGTGAATGCGAGCTCGAGCTACGTTTACCGCCAAGTCGGCAACTGGAACAACTTTGACAAGCTGAACTTGAACGATGCCGACATTGTATTTCCGAACAACCAGAGCAACTACGAAAGCGTTTGCTCAGAGCCGTGTCCGTTCGGCTCCATAAAAGTAAGTTTGAACTTGTATTCAATTCAAGTGGATCGTCTTGTGATTGCATTCTCTCGCATTGTTTGCTTGGCATTCTGTTTCAGCAAGTGAGAAAGGGAAACGAGAAATGCTGCTGGAATTGTAAAAAGTGCGCCAGCCATGCGTTCATTGTCGACGAGTATACGTGCCAGGACTGCAATCTGGGCTACTGGCCGAACGAGAACCTCACTGGTAAGAAGAATGACATTTGTTGGTTGCGATTTGATTTCAAACGCTTGGAACAAGGCTGCGGCCCGCTGCCGTTGACATTTCTGAACTGGACCGAGCCCGTCTCGTTGTTTGCCATGTGCGTGAGCATATTGGGAATAATGATGAACACTTTCGTGCTGATTGTGTTCATTCGATTCGCCAACACATGTGTGGTGAAATCGACCACCAGAGAGCTGAGCTTGATCGTCCTAATCGGTGTCTACATGAGCTACATACTCACATTTCCGCTTCTGATGAGGCCGTCTATAGTCACATGCTACATGGCTCGAATACTGCCCGGTCTGAGTCTGTCGCTGATGTACAGCGCGCTCGTAGTGAAAACAAATCGAATCGCTCGCATTCTGGCCCGAAGCAAAAAGCGCATACTGATCAAGAAGCCGCGCTTCATGAGTCTCGGCGCGCAAATATTCCTAACGTTTTGCTTGATCGCATTCGAATTGGCCATAATTGTGGGCAGTTTCTTTCACAAGCCAGGAGGCACTGTGGTTACACATCCGCGTCGAGATGTCGCTCGGCTCGAATGCGACAACGACACATATTCGGTCATTTGCCCGCTCGGCTTCAACATGATTCTGGTCGCTCTTTGCACCTTGTATGCAGTAAAGACCAGAAATCTGCCGGAGAATTTCAACGAAGCCAAATTCATCGGGTTCAGCATGTACACTACGTGTGTGATATGGACTGCGTTTGTGCCGCTCTATTTCGGCGGCGACTTTAAGACACTGGTGCTCTGCTTGAGCATGAGCTTCAGCGCCACGGTCATTCTCGTCCTGCTTTTCGCACCCAAAGTCTACATAATGCTGTTCGAGCCCGAAAAAAATCAGAGAAGCGCGTTTGCCACCTCCAATGAGCTTCGCTGTCATTTCGGTGTCTCGGAGCAGTCGAGAAACTCCGATATAAGGCAAGTGTTTTCACCTGTGTTTCTTCTCAATTCCTTCAACTCAGTGCCTTTAATGTCAAGGTCGAGCAATACGACCAAGTATGACCAAGGAACCTCCAAGATGGGAAGTACTAAGATGGCTCGTGTGGTGGTCAAATCGACAAGTGGCAAGCAAAACGCAAGAAAGGCCTCGTTCGTTCAAGTGCTCTCTAACGACCGCTCGTGTCAGACTAGTCAAATTCTGCTCGAATCTGTGGGCGAGAAAACTTTACAGAGCAGTCGAGATGAGGCAAACGCCAAAGAGCCGCAATCCTGGCATTCGGTCTCAATATCTTCCAAAGCGACCAAAACAGATTTGTACACACCAGCGGCCGCACAAACGCCCGATTCAGATTTAAAGAAAACGCCAGACGCCGGTCCTTCCTCATCTTCTTGTTCGTCAGAACAAGCTGATCCACGCGGTGATAAAACAGTTCAAGGCTCGTGCGTGGCGAGCAAAGAGCAGCCATCGAGCGAGAACAAAACTTTTGAAGAGCTACTGGCGCTGAACAAGGATTTGACGTTCATTTGGGATAATTTTCAGTCAAGTGGATATTTGTAACAAAAAGAAATTTATTTTTGGCAAATTAGTAACGAATAAATGCGTATTTATATGAATAAAGTAGCCGAGTCTGTCGGCTACTGTCGGTAATTAATCGTCAATTAATTAATTAATTTAAATAGCGTCTTGATTGCAACACGCTATTTAAACATTTCTGGCTTGTGGCTCATGAGAAAGAGAAATTGAACAGAGCAGGTTGTCTTTTTTAAAGAAGAAGTCCAACACAAGCTGACATGCGATTGTTGTGTTAGTTTTGTCCGATCTGGTTTATGCTTGTGAACGCACACGTTTTCATCTGATAACTGGCACCGCTTGTGGTAGTTGTGACCTTTCCACATCGAGTTGGCGGCGGACTGTTGTTAATACCGAGCAAGGGAAAATGGGCGATCGCTATAACATTCATACTCAACTAGAGCATTTGCAGTCAAAGTATATCGGCACAGGGCACTCGGAGACCACTAAATGGGAATGGCTGACTAATCAGCATCGGGACACATATGCCTCTTTGGTCGGCCATTTCGACACAATGAACTTCATGTCGATCGCAGAGAACGAGAGCAAAGCTCGTCTACGGTTCAACTACATCAAGAACATGGTACAGCCGTGCGGTCCACTTCCGTTCAAGCCTGACGAGCCCTGAACGGTCTGCTTTTCAAATCAACAGACTCCTTGTAAACTGGACCCGCTAATAAAACCACTCCTGTCAGAATGTGTAATAAATCAACAACAAAAGCATACAACGAGCTCCTCCTCTTGTTGCGGTCTGGGGCTCGTTTGAAATCGAGTTTGCCTCGCATTTCCAACACCACGCCTTTAAAAAGGCCACTAGTACTCGAAAATGGATTCAAGCTTAAGTAGTTCTCTAGTGGCGGGGATGATCAGCGGTTCGCTCACCGCTCTTCTACTCCAGCCATTTGAGTTTGTAAAAACTCAACTCCAGCAGCCGATTTATTATCGCCAGCCGGACGGGTCTGAAGTGCGTCTGAAGAAAACGGTCGGATCGGTCGTCTCGCAGACTCTCCGCAAAGGCCAAGGCTCCAACGTAAAGCTCTCAAATCTGGTCCACTTTTGGACTGGACTGAGTCCCGCTTTGATGCGAGCTGCGCCTGTCGCGTCCATTTACTTTGGAATGGTCGAACGCTGTCGAACCTGGGACATAATGAAAGAGAACAAGATTCTGCAATCATTTCTGACCGGTGCCCTGGCCCGCTCTGTATCGGACGTCATGGTATTTCCATTGAACGTCGTCAAGACTCGATTTGAGAGTGACTTGTACAAATACAAACGCATCTTACCCGCCTTTAAATCGATTATAAAGAACGAGGGCGTTCTTGGCTTGTACCAAGGTCTCAACGCCACTCTGCTGAGAGACGTCATGTACAGCGGCGTCTACTATTCGCTTTACACGTTTGCGAAATCGAAAATCAGCGACGGCCAGACGCCGCCCACAACGGCTCACTTTGCTGTGAGTGCACTTGGCAGCTCGCTGGTCGCATGTGCCATTACTCAGCCATCGGACATTGTGCGCACCTGCATGCAACTGAAGCCCAACGAGTACACAAGCATCTGGCAAACACTGAAGCTCATTTACAGCCACGACGGACTGAGAGGATTTTTCATCGGGTTCACACCGCGCGCTGTGCGCCGTGTGATTGTCAGTGTGATGGGATGGACAATATTCGAAAAGTTCACTTACAGAAAGCGACGAGAATGATAAAATAAATAATAAATAAAAAAAAAAGCTCAAAATTATGCTCAATCGCTTGATCGCACATTCATTCGGGCTGCATGTTTGAGGCAAAAAGAAACAAATATCTGCAATCGCAGATGCAAAATAGCTATCACCTTATTTGACCATATATAAATTCGAGTAATTGAAACATATTGAAATTATTATAATTATCATTATTCACGTTGACACATTTAAGAGAAAGAGACGAAAAGTTTGAAAAGAAATAAAAAAAAAGACATAATCATCTAGAGATGAGCAAAGGAGAAGAGAATCCGCAGTCTCTGTCGTTCACCAGCTTTCCGAGCACAAGCGACCCAGAAGAGCAAGTGGTAAACTTAGACCCTGAATGCATTTAAAGGTATTTAAAGCAAACTTTAGCTGCTCGACAACAACGAGGACTTGGCTTCTCAGAATGCGGCCGAGGACGACGAGCTGCTCGAGCAGCCCAACTATTCGTATTTGCAAATAGAATTTTACCAAAAGTATTTCGACGTCAACACCAGAGACGTGCTGAATCGCATCAGCGGCTCAATGGTGCCAAAACTGAATCAGAATTTCTTGATGGAGAAAATCAGGCCCAACCCGGACATGTACGGTCCATTCTGGGTCTGTGTGACCCTGATATTCTCAATTGCCATATCGGGCAACATTTACAGCTTTTTTGAAAACTTCGGCTCTGACTACGAGTGGCAGACTGACTTTCACAAAGGTAGCCGATCGCTCTCGTTTCCCTTATCCTTATTGCTTAAAATTCCTTCAATCTCAAGTGTCGGTCTCGGCGTTTGTTATATTCGGCTACTGGTGCTTCGCCTCCTTGCTTGTGTTTACCTATTTGAGATGGCAAAACGAGGCCGACGATTTGCGATTTATTGAAATCCTCTGCGTCTACGGCTACTCTCTGTCCATATTCATTCCGGTCTCAGTCTTGTGGCTTGTTCACATTTGGATTTTCCAGTGGCTTTTCATGGTCATTGCCGTCTTACTCTCTGGCTCTGTTCTCATGCTCACGTTCACGGGCGGAAAAACCAACCCGAAAGTAAGTTCAATCAACACCAGTCCAAGTCTATTTAACTCGTTCACTAAACAAACTTGATCGGAACCAGATCGCCTACGGCCTGTCGGCAATTATGCTGGGTCTTCATGCAATCATCGGCCTCATATTTATGGTGAGTAGGCCCAGTATCTGGCGAATGTGAACAGTCGTCTTGAAAACTTGTTGCTTTTTCAGCTCTACTTTTTCCACTCTCGTCGGGCTTAGTTTGCACGCGTTTCATTCATTTGTTGTTGAAGTTGAAACGGCACAGAAGAGTTTTTATTTGAATGCAAAGAAGCGGCCGACAGAAAACGACAACAGAAGCATTAAAACAAGAAGAGATCTTTTTATTTCTCACCGTTATTTATTTTCAGCGCCGATCAATGAACTCTTCGACATTCTTATTTAATAAATACTTCAAGTTGGAGAACTGGCCGTCTATTTGCTGAATGACGCACTTGGCCTTGTTTAGGAGATCAAAGTCGCTGTCGGCTCGATTTGTCGGGCGTTTGCGGGCACTGAGCTGCGACTGTATAAGCGAATGGTAAACATCTGAACGCGCTTGATGCTCGAGACTTGCAGCTAGCTGGCAGTCGGCGATCGTCTGCATGGCCACGATCTGCACCGTCTCATTCGGCCACTTTTTACTCAAACTCTCAATCCAGTTCTAGAAAGTGAAGCATTAACTTGCTCAAACGACTCTTTCGAGTCCAAGGCTAACGCACCTTTTTAAACAAGTTGATCTCAATGAAAAAGTGGTGGAAATCTTCGCGCTGGAGCACGTAAATTAGATGCAAAAGTTCGTTGAGAAAGAAGAGAAAATTCAATTCTGCTTCCACTTGGCTGTTCGAGTGGCCAGCTTGTGAATACAAAAACGAGTAGTCCTCTTGGCTTTTCAGCCGTCCTTGGCGTATTGAGATCAAGCTGAAGCTGAGCAGATTCTCATACTCGCACTGAGTCCGTCCATTCGAAATGACCTTAAGAGCCACAAGTTGCTCAACTGTCTCTACAGTGGGCAAACAATTAAAAGAAAAGCCAACTTGAAGAAAGGCGGCCAAAAACTGGTTGTAATCAAGATCTGTGCTCATGGTCAGCTCGCTCGTCACCGCAGCTGGGCAGTGAGAAATCAGACTCAACAGAGCATTGACCGGATCCGAACGCGACTCTAAACAAAATCGTGTCTCTTAAGTTGCTCTCAGCGACCTCGTCTAGTTCCTTACTGAAAAATTCAATTTGAACCGAATCGAATGAGACTACGGGTCTCAAGCAGTCTGGAATGCTCACAGAACCAGTCAATGGAGCTGCGAGGGCTGTCACGGGCCAAGCCATTTGACGCAGTTCGGTCCTCAATGCGTTTATCTCGTCTGGCAAGAGGAGCACAAATCAATTTCGAACCCAAACAATTGTTTCAGAGTAGTCTACCGATTGAAGCGTGATTCTTCAGATTTTTGATCAGTTCAGCAACAATATTGACACAAATCTCTTTGAGCTTGAGCAGGCCTATCGGCCATCTCTTTCTCTTTTGCCTGAGTTCACTCTCCACAAGATCAATTAGACGAAGAAAATAAGCCAATTGAGCAGTGCTTGCCCTCAGATCCGGCAATAGGCCTAGAAATAGCTGAGAAATTTTTTTCAGCCAAGCGATCGAGCAGTTCGATTGAAAAGAGGTACCTCGAATGGAAAGAGAGATGTCTGCACGGGCTTGGAAAACACCGGCTCCAATAGCTGCTTGTACAACTGCTCGCTGCTTACACAACTTGGCTTGTTCTCAAACGGCTGGCTGACCAGCTTGGCAAAAGTGAAAAAATTGGCAAACTTTGAATTGTTCTTGCTGTAAGTAATATCGTGGAGCTGTTCTCTGAGTGAATCGATCAGAATGCTCTGCTTGAAAGGCTTTAGATTAGGGCAGATGAACAACGAGTTCAATTCTCTGACAAGCTTGGAAAAATGTTTTAGAAAAATGTTTGAGATTATTTTCTGCTTCCTTTTATCGAGCTACTCACTCGGTTCAGACTTGCAGCCGATACTTGGCTGTGCAGACAGTTGTCAAATAGACGCCGAGCCACGCTTGGAAGAGATGCGCACATGAGGCCGGCAAGGCGAGCTAGAAACTGGAAAATGTTTCCTGAGGCAAACTCAAATAGAAATAGATGCTTGCCAAAAGGCTCACTTGTTTATTTGAATGGCTGCCGCTCGATATCTGGTTGATCAATTGAACGAGTTCGCTCGAAAAAGAGCTCGAGCAAAGCTGTTTTAATTTGAGCTCCGTGTCGAGTCTAAGCGTGGGCGAAGAATAAATTTCAATTATCGTCTCCGTTTTCTCACTCAAACTAAGCCTCTCGAACAGTTCCCAGAAGAAGAGTTTGAAACCCGACTGGTCGAGGCCTTCTTCATCGCAGCTATTTAGAATGAGCGCAATTTTGGCCACTCGAGTTGAAGTCGTGAGCTCGTCTTTGACTTGTATGAGCGTGTCCAGCTCATCGTCGAGCACATAAGGCCGCTTGGATTGGAGCAGTTCAGAGAGAAAAGACTCGATCATGGAATCATAGGCGGCGATTCGTTGCCGAATAAGAAAGTTCCTATCAACACGAATTGAATGGGCACTTTGGAACAAGAGTTTGAAAGTGTTCAGAAACGTCTCAAGGCCAAGTAGAGTTCTGCTGCCCAGCAGCTGTTCAATCTGTTCGCGATAGATTGAAATTGTTCCCATCAGGTTGAAATAGAACGAGTAAAAGCCGATTTGGGCCACGTCTACAGAAGAAGCCAAACGTTCAAGTTCGCCTCTCAGACACTCGTACATTTCTGTGCATTTTTGAATCTGCTGGCTTGTCGCCGGCTCGTCAAGAACGTGTCGGAGAAAAAGCTCGTTAGAACAGGGCCAGGCGAAGCTGGTTTTCAAAAGCAGCGAAGTGCACAGGTTCAGACTTGACACCACAGCGTCTGAATCGAGCGCATACTGATTTTTGTATTTTTCATAAATGCCAAGATAAGCAGAGCTGCAGCCAATTCTGTTCGGGTCCAAGAATAGCCTCATGATTGAGCTGTTGAGGCAATGCTCAACACATTTGGTCTTTATTTCGATCGACTCCGTTCCGCTGTCAAGTAATTCAGCAACGAATTTGTGCTCGATCTTGTGCAACTCTTCGTCCGACGCTAACACGTCTGCAAGCTAATTCGATTAAACAATCAACAACGTTCGAAAAGTCCAAAAGAGAATCAGAGTACTTGGGCCCATTGTTGATATCTTTGCTTGATGGCCACTCGAATGAGATCTGTCCACTTTAAGGCCTGGGCTAGATGAACTTGCGCCAAATAGACAAATAGCTCTTGCTTCACTCTGTCTCGTTCGGCTGGCTCTCGGTTCAGGCAGACTTGAACGCATTTCTCCAACGACTCGTGTCTTTTAGATTCGGGCAGAGTTGAGATGAACCGCAGCGATTCTCTCAAATACGCGCCGGTCTCATTACTCATGACTTGAGCAGTTGCAATCTGAATCGATTTTCAATTAAACAAGAGCAAGGAAAAGAAAGCACAAGGTCTTGACTTGTTTGCATAATTCGAATCAACTTCTCATCGCAGTCATTTCGTTTCTGATTTGTTCTAACTAAGCGCATCGAAATTAAGTCTTCTTATTACTTCGAAGAGGTTTAGGGCGGACTTTGATCTCTATTCTGACACCGATCAAGTAAAAGGCGTTTCATTCTCGGCAAAATTCTCTACCATTGACTTGCTGCAGTGTGGTCAAACGGCATTATCTGTTTCCCGATTTATTCGAAACCAAGAGTGGAAACAATCGACGAATGAGAGAATGTGTAAACGGATTAAGTAGACGCTGAGGTCTGGAGAAAAAAGCAAGAAATAGCAGGTGAATGCGATTAGTCAATGAGACGCTTGGCTTTGAAATATCTGCGCAGGTAGAGCACTTGCCAAACTGCCAATCCGAGCAAACAGCACATGCTGAACACGCTGAAATAGAGCACTTTGGAGTTGGTCGATTCTAGCCAAATAGCGACTGTTTAGCAAATCAAATCGACTGACTTAATCAGGACGCTTACCATTGGTGTCTCTCATCTCTTCTTCGCGCTGCTTCATGTAGTTGAAGTCAGAGACAATGTCTTGAGACAACTCCTCTAGTCGGCGCAGTTCAACCTCGAGTGGCTTCAGCTTTTCTACTTTGGCCAGCTAAGTTGCATTCGATCAGTTTTCAAGAAGGTGCCCGATTAGAAGATCAGAGATGAGACTTACGTTTTCAAAGTCTTTTGCTTCAATGCCGTGCTTAATGTCGAGGAAGACTTCCTTCATCAGATTGGCTGGACCCCGCAAGTCTGGAGTGAGCACGGTCTCCAAGCAGATCTGGAACACGTCGTACTCGTCGGTAGTGAATGCGAATTTGCCTTTCACCGCCTCGTCTTTGTTGTACAGAATGTGGTTCTTTGAGTCGACCACCTCGAGTTTGGTCACGTGGCCGGCGATTTCAGTCAACTCGAACTCGCCTTTCACCAGAATGTCCTTGTGAATCTCCTCTTTGAGACACCGACGCTGGTTGGGCGGCAAGTAAAATCTGATCGCTTGAGTGCAACTGGCCAGAAATAGCCCGGCTGTAAGTAGTAGAGTGTAGCTCCTCATCTTGCTGAATTTCTGATCGGAACTCAATTCAAATTGAAAAAATCTTTGTCTTGTATTAAGAGAACAACCCACGTCACAATTAGTGGAGACCTGAATGCATTTCTCTCGCACTCTGGTCCAATGCATGGAGCCTATGAATGGCACACACTTCCAACTCGACATTTGTGCAGCGCCAGGTTTTTATTTTCACAAAAATTATTAAACATTGTAAACCACAAGTGAGATGATCACAGCTGAAAACTGCAGAGCGAACAGAGCGTCAATTTGGAACGAGAACAAAACAAACGAGAGGATGGCGGTGACCAGTAGCGAACTGGTTATAATAAACAAACGCACGATGTTGTTGAGGAATTTCATCACAAATGACATTATCAGGCCGTTGAGAATCTGAGTTGCGATCAGAGTCCACGTGAACGAATTGAATCCGACAAAGAGCGATCTCATCGACCTGGTCTCGAATAGAAAAATGAGAAAATTGAACAAGACACCGTACGAGTAGAGAATCGTGTTCTGAAGGTAAATGGGCACCCGGTGGCCCTGTTTGAGCAGATATTCGTTGTAGACGCCCGTAAAGCCCGAGATGAATGAGTAGATGGCGATCATGTACATGCCCGTAAAAGTAATAAAAGTCGAACTGGCTTCAAGCTGGCGGCCGCCTTGCACCTGCTTTGACCACGAGTAAACTACACTGCTGACTAAAAGCAGACTGAGCGCAGCCACTTTGGCCACGGTCACTCTCTTGCGCATTAGAATAAAATACATGAGGCCTGTGGTCGGAATCTTCAAGTTGCTCAGCATTTGATACGTGGCCGGGTCCATTTGGTTTTGAATATAAACGGCCAAGTTGTTGTTGAGAGTGTACAAGAGAGCCGGAATGGCGAACAAAATGTACTGGCGCACATTCGACGAGAGGTTCGCATCAGTTTCAAAATCGCTTCTGTGCCTGGCCGACCAAGGGCGTTTTTGCACGTTTAAACGGTAAACAAACAATGAGACCAAAGAGACGAGCAGCTTGCCGAGCTCCACGAGCTCATTCATGGCGCTCGGCTCATACTCGAGCTGGCCGTGCTTCTTGGAAAGATTGACCAGGATCGAATAGGAGCCGATGCTTAAAACTTGAATCGCAATGGCGCCCGTCCACAACACCCTGGGCTTAAATCGGCCTGAATCGTGGTCCATGCGCGATTCTTTGCAAGATGAGCATCAACTCTTCTGTCTGACTGAAACTCGATCAATAACGGCGGCGATTATAATTCATCGCTCACTGCCCGTCTTATTTATGCGGACGATCAGAAATTTCTATAATCAGTAATGCCCTCAATATAATGCCCGGCCGACTGGATCGGCACGCCAAGCCTCTCGGCAACATTTTCGCTTCAGTCCGGGATAAGCTGTTTTATTCAAAATAAAGAGAAAAAAAAAAGTCATAATTACAATGCTGGCTAAAAGAAATTTTGAATTTAACGGTCTCGGGGCATAGAAAAATGAATATAGTTATTCTCGCTAAAAAAAAAGAGCAACAGCGGCCCTTGCATTGAAGAATTAAGGTCGAGGAGAGAAGGCAAAAAGGAGCATTCTAAGGCTATTGGCGGCTAAAGATAAAACTCGCAGGCTATACATTTCTCGTTGTACAATGAGTTTTTCGTTGTGCATCGAGTACAATTTTGATAGCCGTCGTCTAAAATTGAATCAATATAAAATTCATCGCTATAAATAAATGGCTCACTAACCGATTCGTTCAAGGCGACAACTTTGACAGTTTATTGCCTGTACCGAGTTGGATATTCCGCATTCCGGACACGACCAGCTCCGATCTAGCATTTGTCCGAGTTGAAGAAATTCGACTGAAGGTCGGTGGGAAAGCACCTACTTATCATGGCGTTCTTCTCTAGCTGCTTCAAGTCTATTTTCAAACGGTTCACTTCTTCTCTCAAATTGGTGATTTGCGTGTTTGAAATGAACGCTTTGTTCTTGACTTCGATACGCGTTTTCAAAGTCTGACCCTCGTCTTTGATCTGCTTGAGTTCATTGCGCTTTTCTCTTATCTCGTCTTCGAGCATTTTCAGCGACTCGACCTGAAGACTGAGCCGTTCTTGAGTGAATCGAGACTTGAGCAGATTTGAGCAGAGCTGATCGAACGAGTTTAAGTTACCTTCGTCCGTAAGCTGGCCGAGCGAGTCTTTAATCTCGTCGGGTAGGAGCCTTGTTTCCGGAGTCAGAAGTGTTTGAAAGCTTTTTGATTTGCCCAGCGAGAGGCTCAGAATGTTTGAGCCTGAACTTGAGCTCGAGCTTGGAAGAACTGATGCCGGACTGTTTGGTGATAAACTTGACGAGTAGAACAATGACTCGGTGCTTGAGGCGATTCGCTTGACGTCGAGCTTTTTCACTCTGTCTTTGTCTTCGGACAGATGAGAGGACAATTTGTTCAATTTGTCTTTCAATTTTTTGAACGGCTTGCTTTTGGCCGCTTTCCTGATCGGACACTCCTCTTCTGGCTGTTGGCTTTCGCCTGTGGAGAAATCCTCGACAAATATCCAGGGCTCTGAGGCAGGAGTCGACTTGGATCTGTGCATCTGGTGATCGTCTCGATTCATTTTCGATGTGAAGAGCGATCAGCTGCCGCTGAATCCTGTTGGCGGGAACAACAACCACAAATGTAGACCCAAAAAGTCCAAATCGCATAAAAAAAATTTCACTTGCAACTCTGGACTGAATTAACGCCAAGCTCTTTGTTAGCTTGAGCTGTCTAAACTCTGCATAAGTTCGCCTAATGAATGCAAAATATTTAAAGGTGTTGTGCGTTCGCTGACTGAGGCCCAATCGGAGGTTATAAGTGCAAAGTTAACTAAAACCGTCAACAGTCTCTTGAGCTAAACGAACCACTCTTTTTGTCTCTGCAAATGAGCCGATTCGAGCATGCAGACTTGATACAAATTCAAGCTGTCTCTCGTGGCTGTCGACTTTTTTTTTCTCTCCAAATTACAATAGTCGTTGGCGAGTGATTTCATTTCGATAGAAATAATCGCGTGAAATGCGCCCTTGAAAATTTTGACTAAAAGTTAGAGTAGAAAAGAGTGCAAAGGACAATCGGGCAGACAGGAGCAGTCGGGCTGAGTGTGATCGGCAATAAAGTTCTGTCTCTCACCGGGTTTAAATGAAAAAGAAGAAAAAATAGAAAATTTGGGCAAATAAATCGGGTTTATTGTGGAGAAGTGGAAACGAGGCGAAATGTGCACGGTGATCCGAGTGAAGCGTAAAGTGACCGAAGATCCGGTCGAAAGTCTGCTCATCGAATGCAAGAAGAGAAAAAGTGTTGAGAAAGAGCCGGACCATGGTGTCGAAGAGGAGCAGCCACTTAAGCAAATCTTCAAATACGCCGGAAGTGCCAAAAGCGAGGTGAGCAATTGCTTGTTGCTGAGTTCAGGTCGCATCATGATTTGTTGGCCTCAGAAAGAGATAACCAGTCTCCTCGAGTCGGACAAGATGCAGCAGCAGCATCGGCAGAGCGCGAAAAAAGAGCCGGTGAGACGTGCAAAACGAAAATTGGACAAAAACGGCGAGAATGGAGCAGAGAACGAGACGAGCAGGAGCTATGTGATGGTCGACAAGAAGAGCAAAATAGAGAGCGAAAGCCAAGAGTTGAACGGTTTGAATGTGATCGATGTGATTGCCCTTAGTGAAGAAGGAACGACGACAGCCGCAGCAGCAGCAGCATCAGTAGGACAAGCTGAACAGGCAGCGACCAAGACGGTGGACATGATCACTTGCAACGGTCGAGAGATGATCAGAGAGAAAGTGAAATCAGAGGAATACGTCTATGACATTTACTATGCAAACTCGAAGGATTTTCATCTTGACTTGCTCTATCCGATTCAGATCACGTCTTACAAAGAGCAGCTGGAACTCATTGATGACCGACTCCCTTCTGACGAGAACGGTAACACTTCTCACTTCAGCTGAAAAAAAATAAACGCCGGCTGAGCGTTTGGCTAGAATTCGGCTATGAAGACGAGGACGAGGATTCGAACGCCGAGTCCAACTGGCGCAATGACTATCCCGACGAGGAAGAAGGAGGAGAAGAGTCAGGCGACGGAGAGTACTATGACGAGGATGCCAATGGTGAGTTGGATGCTAACTTGAGTGGCGACTGCAAGTCAAACTTGCTTTGTTTAGGATATGACGATTACGCGGATGAAATGCTGAGCGGATACATGAGAAACACTTGTAAACTTGGTAAGATGGCTGATTTGGTCTCGCTGAAGCTGATCAAATGTTGACTGGTGGGAAATAGACGATTCGTACTACGAGGACGAAATAAGCGACCAAGACTACAAAGACACGGACGAGAGTGAGACCGAACTCAGACCCGGCGCGTTAGTGAGCAAAAGCTATTCGGCGTACAAAAAGCGAATCCTCAAAGAAATCAAGCTAGACTACGAGTCAGACGATTAGTAACCGAGCAAAGTTATCACAGTTTTAACTTTTCTTATTTTTGTAAAAAAATCACACACACGCCAACAAACAAAAGCAAGTTTGCCAAGAGCGTCGAAAAAAGAGTATAAAATGTATTTGTTGGTTTCCTATTGTACAATTGGAGCTCACGTTTGTTCGTCGACGAACGGCCTTGTGAGGTAGCCAGACCAGTTTGAGAGCTTGTGCTAGACAATTAACAAATGACGTAAAAGCTCACGTTTGAAAATAAAATAAAACGAGAACAACAACAACACTTACCCTTCGATGATATTCGACCAGGTCCTTGAGAGTGCTGTGAACTCGAGGCTCACCAATGATTATGTACTTGCCGTTGGGAAGCGCCTCTATCATGTAATGGCGGCAGCGGTTCTCAGCCTTGAACGAGAGGGAGAAGCCGTCACGAGAGTCGCTCTTTCTAATCAAATACGTTCCCAGTTCACTTTTGCTGAGAAACTCTTCGGCTTGACTTGAGTCGAAATCGAAAGGCATCGATCAGAGCTGTGGGGCATGTGACGGCCAGATCAAACCTACCCTCGGCTTATCTTTCCGTAAAGCCAACTTGGCTCATCTGACTTGCGCCCTATGGCCTGATTCCTGCTCTTGCTCAACGCGCTTCGATTTCGCTGACTCAGATTGTCGTAAATTTTCTTTCTTCTATTTTCCACGCGCATTTCTGTTTTAGCAGTAAATTTCAACTTTCGACCATTGGCCTACCGTTCAACGGGCTCGTTTTTGACCAAGTTCTCTTGCTCCTTGTTTTAGTTTTTGCCCACATTTTAGAGTTTTTGTAATTAAGAAGAGTATTTGTGAAATTACGTTTTGAACGCGATATTCGACAGTTTGAGCACAAGACGGTGGCGGCGATCTGTCCAGAATGTCCGGATGTCTGATTAGACCTATCATTTGAAAGTCAACAGTCTGCGAGATGTGGCCCGAAAATGGACGAAAAAAAAAGAAAATCACCAGTTTTGTTGATTGTCTTGAGAATGTTGTTCGAGCGAATACTAAGATAGCCACAGAACTCGGCGACTTTATTGCGCTCCTTTTGAGCACGGCGAAAGCGCCTTTCGAATTCGCGCTGGGCGAGCCAGCGTCTCACGTCTGTTTTTTCGTCTCGATTAGACTCTCTTTCTGCTGGATTCGTGTCGATTGTGAATTTACATTTTTGCACAACTGTCGCGTAGTTTATGTAATCCTCCAAGATGGAGCGTAGCTCTTCGTAGTGAAAGTACTTTAGGAAGACGCGGCTCTTGCTGTTTTGTTTAGCGATCAGAAAATCTCTTCTTCAGAGCAGACTAAGAAGCGAAACCGATTCTACCCCACGCGCCAGTTGCTCAGATTACAATGCTCCAGGATTTGAACGCAAGTGGACGCGTCAGGCCGAATGTGACTGTGAGGACACAGGTACTTGTATCTTTAAGGCCGATTGAAAGCTTTCCAGCTTAGCAAGTGCACCGTTCGATGGCTGTTTACCTTTCGACAAAGTCGTCGAACGAAAGTCGAAGCGAGTAGCCTTCTCGCCGAATTCTGGTTGTCTCCAATATGCCACAATATCGCAGCTTTCAAAAACGGCTCAATTCAAATTGGGCGATGCTCTCGGACTAGTCCAGCACTTACCTGGAGCAGCACGTACTTCTCGTGCAGGTCGTCGGGCTGCTTTTGAGAATTAGGCTTTATGCATCGGAGAAATATCGGCTTCGACTCGGACATGCGTTTCATGAGCTCTTCGAGCGAGTTCTTTTCGTTTTCCAAATGCATTCACGCAAACAGAACGATTAAGCTGATTGAGGCTTACTCGATATTGTGCGCTCACGCTCACTCTGTGTGCGGACTTTTCTGCGGTACGCCATGAATTCTAAACAAATCAATGTGGTTCAAGGCGCTTTGAGGCGCATTTTCTTTTAAAGCAAAGCAGCTTGCCGTCGAATAGGTTCCATAGTAGGGACTCTCTTTCATGCAGTTTTCGTCTATCAAATGGCAAATTTGAGTGAGCACAATCAGACAAACAGTGGCCGAGTGAAGCGTACCGCTGAACAATTCGCTGAGCAGCTCGTTTGAGCTCAACCGAAGCAACTCTGACACCCGGACGGGCAGTGAGTCGCGATTCTTTTCGATAAACTTCTCGCCGGTGTAGGTGACCCGACCTGCGTAATGGCTTATTGTGAACGACAGATCATTGCGCTTGCTCGCGTAATAGTTCTGGTCGCTCGAGAACTGCTGATTAAAATTCTCAATCAAACTCTCGTCCGTGGTGCGCGGCAGTTTGCACAAATCGTCCAGTTTTTTGAGAATGCCGAAGCTGCCCATGAACAGGTCCTTTAAATGGGCCCTCGTGTGAGTGGCGAGCAACTTGAAATTTCGAAACGGCAAGTTACCAGCAGCGGCTGATTGTCGTTAAATGTGATTGACAAGCAGTCGATGCCCTCGCGTCTGTACTCTTCTCGCTCAAGAGTGAAGATGTGCTGTGAATGAAGCGTTTCAAATGACTCGTGTTTGAACTGTGTCCAATATGCAGCTTACTTTGTTGAAAAAGTATTGAATTTGCTCGTTGGCCAGATTAATGCACAACTGCTCGAAGCCGTTCTTTTCGAAATGCTCAAAACCGTAAATGTCCAAGATGCCGATTTGACTGACGTCGGCCTCGGACGAGTTGAATGACAAAGTCTGATTGACCTTTTTCACAATCCAGCCAAACAGCTTGGCGTAGACGTGTTTGGCCAATGCGTCCCTCGCGTCCAGCGCGGCCTCGAGCGTGTAGTTGCGCACAAACTCATCTCGGCCCCCGGCCATCGGCACCGAGGCAGTCAACGCCTGAATGAGAGCCTTCGTGTTTATGCCGCACAGCTTCGAAATGGCTTTGAGCGTTAAATCCGAATCGGCTGTATGCTTGAAACAGGCATAGCCGTCGTCATTTGAAGCAAACTGAAGATTGCCAATGTGCAAGATGCCGATCAACGCCGAAAACAGCTCGTCCTGTTCCTGATTTATTTTTTTCGTCTACTTGAGTTGGTCAGAGTGAAGGAAAGATTCGCCTACCGACTCCATGAATGCGACGTAGTTCATCGCATTCGTCAGCTCGTCGTATTTGCGCAGCAGCTCAGCTCGGCTCGCCGTGGTATGATGCCATTTGGCTTTCAAGTAGTTGAATTCGACCGCATTGCCTGACTGATCTTTCAGAAAGAAGCAGTCGGCCTGTTCTTCGAGACCGGCCAGTAAATAGTAGAAAATGTGAAAATTTTGCTCGCCGTCGTTCTGAAACACGACTCTGGACTTTTCCAACAGGTACTCGGATATTTTGCCGCCAATAACTGCAAAAACGCACACAAACAGCGGTTAGAGAGAGAGAGAGAGATTCATTTGGGCTCATGGGTTCACTTGCCTCGATTAGCGGCGAACGAGAGCTCGATGTATTTGCCGAATCGGCTCGAGTTGTCGTTCATCAGTGTAGTGGCATTGCCAAACGCTTCGAGAAGCGGATTCACTTGAAGTATTTGAAGCTCGAGACGAGTATTGCCCAAGCAGAGGTAGATCAGATGCTTGATGAAATGCTTAGTGGACTCGGTCTTGCCCGCTCCGGATTCACCGCTATAACCGAAAAAAGACTCTTGCCAACAGCAGAAAGACTTGATCGCTCGAGCACGCAAACTGACCTGATTACACAACACTGAGAGCGATAGGTGCCATTCCTCATGCCTTGATAGGCTGAATCGGCCAAGGCGAATATGTGCGGCGGCCGCGCATCGCGACTTATGTTCCTATAGCGCTCGTGCGACTGCCAGCCCGCGTGAGTTTTGATCGAATCATGTAATCAGAGAGAAAGAGAGAGAACACAGAATCATACCGAACGTCCATAAATGCCGAGTTCTTTGAACGGATTAATTGCCAGAAGAATGTCTCCGATATAAGTCTTGAGAAAATTTGATTGAAAACAACGATAAGCACATTGAAGAGCAGCGCACTCACGTAAATCAAATCGTTCTGATATCGATACTTCAAATGGGCCAGCAGAGAGTGTTCGGTGAGGTCGGGCAGAGTGGCCAGGTCATGGGTGCTCAAATTCATATTGAGCTGCTCATTTAATCTATTCAAATATGGTCAGACAATTTTGGGCAATAAGCTCGGTCCAGCTGACAAGTGAGACTGAAAATGCATGAAACGCTCTGTTTCATTAGGCAAAAATCGATAAGCAGAGGCTCATCTGAGTGACTGACCGTCAAGTGCTGTGACGACCAGACTGATAATTAATTTACTAAACAAATAAATAAATTATTCGCCGCAGAGCATTGCAGAGCTGGGGAAAGCGAACTGTCGTCAGTACGTCACACTTCCGTCATGCAGTGTTTGCCGCTGCTGCTGCTGCTGTCGAGTGAGAAATTGAAATGGACGCAAGTTTGAGTGCGCATGTTAAAAGCGACGTAAAGCAACCTATTGCAATCATGCGCACTGAGCTGTACGCCAGAGATATATGGATAGGGCAGAAGCCATGTCTAACTAGCTAATCTTCTGATAAGCCATGACCCAAACGGGAATTTCCCGCATACAGCGACTTTCTTATAATCTTCCTCGGAGCCCACGCATACACTCCCCGCTTCTTCCTTTCTTCTTCTTGATGACGACAAGCCTTATCGCTAGGCCGCTAGGCCAAATGATTTACAAACTTAAGCTCAATCAAGTAATGAGGCAACATGAATGCCTCCATCCATATGCGGCGCATAAGCGCTCTTCTTCTCTCATTGATACAACGTATCGATGTCAAAGTGGGTCTGCCAAAGTGACATTTATCGCTCGACGCATTTCTCGCCCCTCGACGTGTAGGCCGCTCTATCCTCCTCTGCCTATTTCTTTCCTTCGTTGGCTTGCTAGCTCGTTTGGTCGACCGAATTGTTTGCCTCTCGGTACAGTAAATAGCAATCGATTGGTTAATGCTGCTCAATTAACAACAACTGTGCTCGCGGCCCACATGAATGTTGTTTGTAATTGAATGCAAACATTGACTTGGATTTAGCTTTCAAACGAATTCTCTTAGTTCCGAACGGACGGACGGGGGGAGAGGGGGCGAACTGTGACATTTATGACCTCACAGCTGCTATACAGCTGCTGCTTTAATTTTATTTTCTTCGTCGTTTGGTTACCGAACGCTCAATTGAATTATCAAGAGAGCGCAGCTATTTTTATCTCACATTCCCCATCAAATTAGCCCAATTTTCTGTTCGAATGGCCTATTCATATATTAGCCATTTGGTCCAAACAAGAACAAGCCAATTTGAAAAAGCAAACACCGCCCTCGTCGATAAATATAAACACGCTCAGACCAGTGGACGTTGAAATTCGTTAAAAATGCAAATATTTGAACAAAATCGTGTCACATTGTAAAAGCAGTGCGAATGCAGCTGCAAGAGGAGGAGGAGGAAGTCGAAGGAGCAAGTAAATTCTGAAATGTGACTCATGATGTGATTTGAGTGAGCAAGCGAGAAAAAAAAAAGAAGGAAAGGCCGAATAAAAAGAAGCTCAAATTCTGTATTCTCGTTCTTTTCTCGTCGATTAGAATATACAAAGAAGAAATTCGTATGGAGCGCGTGCAAGTGATAAGGGCGTCGAGTCCGAGCGATTTCTGGATAGCCGAGAAGCAGCCCGACTCATTTCTGGCGTTGATCGACGAACACTTGCGAAAGAGCGTCGATTTGTCGTTTGAGCAAGAGATCGCGTTCGAGGACACTTTTCACGCAATTTTTGATCCGATTCGATCCAAATGGCTGCGGGTTAAAGTAGTTGACTTGGGCGGCGAAATTCAGCCCGAGAACTACGTGAACTGTTTTCTAATAGACACAGGCGAAGTGAGAACATACAAACAGGCCGATCTGAGAAACATTCGAAACGCCAACTTACTCGAGCTGCCGCCTCTTGCCAAGCGCTGTTCGCTCAGCGACATCGAGCCACTGACTTGGATCGGCTCAAGGTAGACGCTCTAGCTCACGTTGCTCCTGATTGAATTTCACAAAAATTCTCAAAGTCAATCCGAATGGACTCCATCCGTCATCCAGTTCTTTGTTGACATGTGTCTAGACGGTAAATGCTTTTCTTGTCAAAGCTGAGATGAAACCGCTCGATCATGTTTGCCTGTATTTAAGCAAACTCGAAAGTATATTTAAAATTCGATCAAGAGGCAGCGACAGACGACTACAGTGACTCGTCACAGGTCAACACTGTTAAATTGTTTGTAAAAAACGATCAGGCCCAGCAGACTCTGGTGTGTCTAAACGAGCTCATGTGCCTGCAGAAACTTGCCAAACGCAAACAGAGCAAGTTGAACAAGTTGGCCGCGTTTATTCAAAGCTCGAAGCCGGTCAAAGAAAAGGTCGATTTAGACTTTCTCAACTCTCGGACCAATCTCGACTTGTACGATAAAAGATTCGAGTCTCTGTGTCATTTGAAAATGCATTTGGCTTTAAACAAGTCGTCACGAGTCGAGAATCACAACCAGCAAGAGAATAGCAATCAGGATGAAAAATTCAGGGTCGCTGATGTAAATAACAACGAGGTTTTTGGGCCCGTGCCTCTGTCCGTTCTGGGCGGTCTGCTGACTAATAGGCCCAGACTGAAGCCAATGCAAGAAATGAAAAGTCCATTCGATCAATGCATAATTGACTTTTGGAATTTCAGGCAGCGCAAGAGAATCAGCGAGTTCACAAGTTATTGCTGGCCGGCCATCTACAGCGGCAGCCATGTGTTTGCACTGCCATCGCCAGCCGACTACGATGAGCTCTTCTCAATGAACTATCTGGCGCCAGCAATTAGCTCGCTGCTCGATCAGATTGAAATCGACTCTAAACTCGACGAAGAGGCCAAAAATGAAAGCAAACTAGCCGGCGGTTATGTAAAAGGAGTCATGAGCAGCCTGCGCAATGGTCCCGTTCTTCTCATAGTCTGCTCCTCTTGTAAGCAGGCGCAGCAAACTTTTGAGATTGTCAACGAAATAATCGACTTGCTTGAAACGTCCGAGTCGAGACAGAATGCTCAGAAGGCTAGAAAACTGCGCGCCCTGTTCATACAGGGCGGCGGAGACGAGTCTGAATACGAGATACCGCTGATGAACGGCTGTGAGATTTTGATATGCGCTACTCCGTTTTGCTTGCTGAGAATGCTGGGCAATTCAAACACTAATTTGTACAGACTCAAGTACCTGGTGCTGCACGAAACGCACGAGCTTGTAGAAAAGTTCCAGCGCCAAATCGCCTCTCTGATGGCCCACTACAGCAATTTGCTGCGCGTGAACGAATGCCAGCCGCTTGCGCAATTCATTCTCTTCTCGTCAATGTGGTCGGATAGAGTGCGCAAGTTCGTCGACGCCTATCTGCTCGAGCCCATATTCATATTCGGCAATAAACTGGAGGCCTCTCTGGTGCCCAAGACTGAGATTATGCTTTGTGTCTACGACTCGGAGACGGAGAAATACGCCAATCTGAGTCAAATAGTCGAAGTGGAAACTTTTGCCAAGCGGCCAAAAAACATGGTCATATTCGTCGACAGCCGCGAGAAAGGCAACGCCATTTACAACATGCTTCACTCGCTCAAATACAAAAACTTGATGCATCTACACGACGCTCTAAGTGGTTCGGACGCCGAAAATATCGAGAACCTGTGGCTGGGCACCAAGCCCCGTCGAGCGCCCGACTCGAATCTGATCCTGGTGGTTTCGGTCAAAGCGGTCGACTCGTACGAAATCAACAACGCCGAATGCGTGATTCATTTTGACTTTCCGCAATCACGAAAATGTCTCGCCGATCGACTTTGGTACATGAGCGCGCATTTTCTGCACGAGTCGATCGACACCAAGCCAGAGCAGCTGATCGAGCTATGCTCCTACGTGTTCTTCAGTCGCAAGCACAAAGAGTTCTCCGAGGACCTTCTAAACTACTTGAAGAGGGCCGGCGTCGACCAGAGCAAGATACCGAGCTGCTTGTTTCACATGGCCGAGCAGAATCAAGAGAGCAAGGAAGCTGGCAAAGAGAAAATGGAGCTTTGCTACTTTTTAAAGACGTTCGGCCAATGCAAACAGACCAATCCGAGTCTATGCCAATTCCGACACTTGCCCTATCCGCACTTGGACGCGCCAGGAATGTTGGACAGCAGCACGTGCATACCGCACGAAGGATTCGTTCGATTCAGAGTTTCGCATGTGCAAGACGCCAATCACTTTTACATTAATCCGCTTGGCTTCAGCGATCTCGCTCAAAAGTCAAGAGTCGACTACAAGACGTTCATTGACTTTGACCTCAAACTTCAACTCTACTTTTCAAACGCACGGAACGTGAAATACCTTGACAGTCTTAATCTGGACGACATTTACGCCTACAAGGACTCTTCTTCGGCCATTTATCGGCGCGTGAAAATCGAACGATTCGCTGAACGCTTTGGCAGCATGGTCTACAAGTCGGTGGTGAAAACGATTGATCACGGCGCTCGATTGATTGTGCGCACTTGCGATCTCATTCACTTGCCGGACGAGTTTAAAAAACTGCCGCCTCAGGCGATCGAAGTGTTCTTGTGCGATTTGCGTCCGATCGACTGCGATCTGAATTGGTCGAGGAGTTCGAAAATATTCGTCGCCGACCGCCTCTGCCGTTCGAAGGAGTTTGTGGGCAAAATTCAGCTGGCGGCCGCACGCACTCTCTGGCTCGATCCGATTTCTTCGTTCAAGCATTTGAAGGGAATCGATTTTGTAATTGCCGACGATTTCGTTCGGCTCGACCTGATCGACAAGAATTTCGCCGTTCAATACCCAAATCAAATGAGTCAGCTGCGCGAGCTGTTTGCCAAATCCGGAATGAAAGTGGCACGCAGTCAAGACCAGCAAGTCGAACTCGAGAAGCGTCTGAACGAGTTCATTATGGCGCTGTACGCATGTCGAGCCGAGTCTTACGAGCAGCTCATTCGGTACTCGTCTCTTTCTCCCAAGGGCTCGTATGTGTATGTGAGCGCTGTGCACTCGCCCAGTGAGTTTTTCCTGCAAGAAGAGAGAACCTGCGGCTCTTTGGAGAGTCTCAATCTGCAAATTCAAAAGTTTGCCAACGAGGCAAAAGAGCTTCTTGAAGGAAAGACAACAAACAGCGCAAGCGTCGCCAAGAAGTCGGACGCTGACGACGAAGAGCAGCGCTTGTTGACGCAGCGCATCAAGACTGTTAGAGCTAACTTGCGCCTGCCTCACACGTTCAACTGGTTCAAGCAGTCTGGAAAGCAAATCTATCTGTTGGCCAGACTGCCCGAACAGGACGAATACTTTCGAGCCAAGTTGATTGAGCTTATCGAGCCAAGCGACAAGAGCGATCAAATTAGATACAAAGTTTTCTTTGTTGACTTTGGCGACTACGCCACCGTCAGCGTAGACGAGCTACTTCCCATGGACTCAGCGTTCATTGAGCCGCTTCCGTTTCAAGCGATTGAATGTCAAATGGACCAGATCGTGCCAACACCCGATTCTGCAGACTGGAGTCCACAAGTCGGCTACGCTCTGTGGGATCTGACTCATGACAATGAAAATCGACACCTAAATCTGATGGCGATTCGAATCGGCTCTGCTCGTGGCCGATTGATGCCCGAAAAGCTGACCATCGAGCTGAGTGTTAAATCTCTGCCGTTCTACTTAGACTTGGCCTCCAAACTGGTCAAAGACAAGCTGGCACTCCTCTCCAACGAGCGCTTCGACTCGCTATTTCCCGAGCCATCGCGCTCAGACGCGAACCAAAATGATCATCTCGGACGCGCTTTGGCTCACCAGCTTCTCAGACAGACTTCTGAGTAAGCGGCTTTAGAATGCTCGTCGGATGATTTCTAATGTTTCGTCTTGTTCCAAGTGATCCTGATGCCTTGAGCACTTTTAACTCAGCAATCCAACAGCTGGTCAAAACCGACGAGCTGGACGAATCGGTCGAGAGCCTGATTCAAACAGTTTGCCGTCTGCTTCCGATTGTGCCCGAGCCTGAAGTAAGCACTTAAATGGCAACATTCTGACGATTTACGCTTCTTCAAACAGTTTTCTCGTTCTCATTCCAGCCTCTGTTGACGCTTTTGCGATTGGTGACAGAGAACGTGCTCGGTAAAGAAGAATTGGTCAGAATGTGGCTCGAACTACACGGCCTCGACTACCTTGTTCAGATTCTATTCACCAGCTCAAATGAAGTGAGGACACTTTTTGGCTGTTGATTTTGAGTTTTTTGTTGATTTCTTTGCGCCGATTAAGACTGTGACCAGCTCGATATTCGAACTGATTCAAAAGAAATTTGATTTGTTTTCCGAGTACATCACCTACAACGAGTCACTATTGCGGTCATTCTGGGCGTTGCTGATCCGGTCGATTGAGACGCCAAAGTTGATGCACGAATTGATCGATCTAAATCAAATTTTGACTGATCACCTTGATCAAGATGAATATTCGAGTCGATTCTACGACTACATCGAGCGAACACTCACCATGTAAGCTATTTTTGTCTTCATTTGAGTACTGAAAGCAAACTGAACGCACAAAAAGAATTAAAAAAATTGAAGACTCGGCCGTCAGACAGCGAGTGATGGACATGTACAATTCGCTTCTGGAAACAAGGAAGAAGCCGATTTTGGATGACGACTGCGACAAAGAAAAGCAAGAGCAAGAGAATCAGAAGAGAATGCTAGAATTTCTAATCACAACACAGCAAATGATTCAGGAGCATCCGGCGGTGCAAGAATTTGAATTGCTCGATACTGACAGCAGATCGGTAGCTGAATCAAGCGACCTCGAAGCCGACGAGCAATTCGAAATGGAATTTTTTAAGCTATTGGAAAGCGTGAGGCCGAGATTAGCCGACTGCCGAATAGACCAGCCGCAGCAGGACTGGTACTCCTTTTTATTCTCTTCTCCCAAGCCCGTTGTACTCACAGCTGATCTAAAGTGTTTCGAATCATCTCGTGCCGCCCAAACTCCGCTGGGATCAAACTCAAACGCAAATTATCATCAAGGTACTTTTGAGCCACGTGAAAGAAATGGCCGTTGACTTTGAAGAAACTCGTGTCTCGTTCAGGTTGGTCACAAACTGCTCCTAAATTTGCTTGTTAATTAGACCGCAATTACTCAACTCGCTACAGAACCATGATCGGTCAAATCGAGCACGGATTCGACCTGGACTTGTACGCGCAAATACAAGCCGATCAGTGCAAGTCATCAAAAAGCGACGATTTCATTCAAATTGAGCTGGAAAAGAAGTGCGCCGGCATATGGCCCAGACTACTGGCCACTCTGGTCAAGGTTAGTCGGAGCTAAATCATAATCGAACGTCCTGAAATCATCTTTCGCTTTTGTTCCGAGTAGCCAAAATTCATCAAATCGGATTATAACAACCTTGAGCTCAGCTCCGGAGACGAGGACTCGAGTTTGAATCTAAATGGTAGGCGCTCGTACAATTCTAGAGCTTGCTGCGGCATTTTAACAGCCAGTCAAAACAACAGAAATGTCAAATTTCCTGAACAGCAACAACAACAACAACGGCAGAGCAAACAACATTGGCAGAATGGACGACGTCTTGGACAACGATTCAATCTGCCAAAGCGACTCTGAGTCAGACTTTGACGACGTGCTCGACAGTGATCTCAAGGAATCCAAAGATATTTTCTGGGACTAGTCGAACAATATTTGTTTTTTATTTTCCGCTATTATTACCGATTCGCTTGTATGTCAAATCGAATAATAAATCAAAATCAACACATTTCGGAGCAGGGTGTTGCCTGAATCAGATTAGAAGAGATTGAAGCTTGGTGCCCAAGTTTTTACTTAAAAAAAAAACTATATTCAATATATGGATAAAGTTGACGGCCATTACTCAGATTATTCAGATTCAAATTGAATAAATAAAAAATTCAAAAAGGGAGGAGGGCAAGAGATATTTGAAGAGAGTTTGACGTTGATAACTAATTACAGTAAAAATAGAAAGTCAAGGCCACAGACGCTATTGGAGTCTATTGATTGTCATCGAACAGTACGAACGGCTCGAGCACAAGGGGAACATTTAGCTGGGCGAGCGACTGCTTGAGATGGTCGGATTTTGTGAATTCCTTGCGATATCTGACCTTGGATCGCTGCATTGAGTTGAACACGAGCTGTCTGAGGTGATGGCGCGACAGCTCCTTCAGACTGCGCGGATAAAAGTAATTGCTCATGAGTCTGAGCGCGAATTTCACGTGCAGTGCGTGTGTGCTGTTTCTGCTCTGACTGACGTGATTGTCCGACTCGACGTTGAAAAACGCGTCCACCGATCTCATAAAGTTCAATATCTTGCCGACAAACTCGTTCCATTCGATTGGCTCACAGCCGTCTCGCTCGATGCGATAGGTCTGCTCGATCAGTTGCTCGAATTCGGCCGAGAAGTTGGCGTGCAAATGAGCTCTCAGCCGCTCGGTGGACGGCGAGTTGTGCTGCAGTTTGAAGTTTATGCCTTTTATGTACTCGATGAACATTCGACGGAACACGTTCGGACTTGGCATGAACCTATTCAGCAGATTCAAATAGACCAGATTGATGAGCTCTATTTGATTGTCGTCGGACGACTTGACCGCGGCGAAACGATGGTAAAAGAACTTTAACGAAGCGACGTAGTTCTCGTTCAGCTTGGTCTGGTCAAACGGCGTTTGAGTCGAGTCACAGCCGAACAGCTCGTAGACGTTCGCATTGAACTTGAGCAGTTGAACCATGATGTTGAACTTTTGATAGACAATCGACGCTCGCAGAGGGCTGAATAGAAATGAAGTCGGCGAAGTGTAGTCGAGTTCGCGGATCCGGCCCGAGCTGCGGTCTTCGGCTCGCTGAAATATCGACGGATGTGCGTTGAAATTAAGCAAGAGCGTCACCAGATGGTCGTAGCCGTTCGAGGTCGAAAACCAGATCGGCGTGTAAGTAGAACAGCAGCCGCCGTTTAGATCCGACTCGGTCTGATCAAGCAGGAACTCGACACATTTGACATTATTGCGCTGCACCGCCCTCATCAAAGGGGTCATGCCTTTGGCGTCGACCAGAAACACGCCCTCCGGGTACATGCTCAGACAGTTGGCCAACAGCTCGAGCTGATCGTTCAACGCTGCATAGTGAAATATTGTCGTTCCATAGTAGTCGCACGATTTGGGATTTTTGCTCAGAAATTTGAAATTGTGCCAGGCGTGGGCAAACTGCTTATTGTCGATGCTGATCAACAGCTCGTGGTAGACGTACTTCATGAGCTCAAAGCATCCTAGGTCGCAAATACGATCCAGACGCTTCAGATTGTCGGTGACGAGCTGAGTGGCCTCGTAGCCGGACTCGTCGCGCATTTCAACGTCATTGGCCGCGGCATCCTCGTCGTCCAAAAAGTCAACTCGATCGAACACATTTCTACTCATCGACTGGTCGTGTTTGTTCACATCTTGGCTACTCTCCGTGCGGCTGGTTGTCTTGCACACGCAGTTAATGCTGACCGAGTTGTCGAGTATTTGATTAAACAGGCTCACGTAAGTGTTTCGAAGAGCGGATAGCGACGGAGCTGCACCTCCATTCGCGTGGTTCATCTCTTGCATCGCTGCTCGCTCAACTAAACTTTGACTGCGGAGAAAGTGCAATTTAACTGATTGCCGACAAGAGGCGAATAATTGCCCATAATAATGCGCATAAAGCGGGCGCCTTTCGATTGTCTTAATAGGCGATGCAAAATAAATGTGCCTCGTCTCCCTAAACGCTTTCCGGCTCAGTCAGTTTTTGCCTTGATTTGACCTTAGACGGCAGTTTATTCAAAAAACCAAGAGCGAACCACTCTACCAGAACATCCAGACATCGAGCTCGATCAATATTTTATTCGAATAAACAAACAGAAACGGCCCGTATTGAATATTAACGCTTTTTGTTGCTTTTCTTACTTTTCGACGCTTGAGATGCAGATGCCTGCTGAGCTGGTTGTTGAGAGGCAGATGCTTGTCGCGCAGCCGCACTTCTCGTCTTCAGTTTCGGAATTGTCTCGGCCGCGTAGAGAAACACGGCTTTGCCTGTCGAGCGTTTTGTTTTGTTCGAAAAAAATAAGAAAGAGTGAGGAGAAGTGAAATGCGCCGAGTACTCACGATTTGGGAAATTCGGATTGGCCGGAGAGCCGTCATCGTTTTTCAAATGAACGCGCAAGCGTCCTCGGGCGTACATTTCGTATTTGTTCGGTTCTCTGGGATGAACCTTGGCCGGCTCGACTTCGACTTTCAGACCGGCATTTACAAGCACATCATGAATTTCGGCCAGAGTCGGATTTTCGACCGCTTTCTCGGCCGATATCAAGCGGCCCTCGCAAATCTTTCGCCTGCTGTTGATGTAAGCCGGATAGACAACCATCCAGCGTGACTTTTCACTGTGTTTGCGGTCGGGGCCGAATGAGCCCACGTTGGGATTGGCGTTTCTCTCGCGTCGGTTGAGTGACAACATCGCTTGGTGGCTAATTCTCTAGAACGGAAGCTGCTGAGTAAAGCTGTTCTAAAATACAGATTCGACTGCCTGTCTCTTTCAATTGTCCTCGCCAACTCATTCGTGTTTCACATTCAACGACGATAAACGAGCGAATTTTCTTTCCATAATTATCATAAATTAGACGCAACTTTGCACTCTTTGTTGACTTGCTCGCTATCTTCATCCGTCTGGCCAAATGACCAGCGCGATCATTCAACTCTTGAATTCACTTTTCCAATTGAATTGAAGTCTTTTTTTTAAATTAAATGCTCGCAATCGAACAGATTTTATTTTTAATTAGATTCGTTTTATAAGAATAGAGAAGATTATTAACTTTTGAGTGAGTTGGACATCGAGAGAGCTGCATCAGATCAAACGATTCTCTCAAGAGAGAAGAAGCAAATTTAGCTAAAAGGGTTTCGATGCATCGATTTTTTCAATTGAATTAAAATTCGAGTTGTTTTCCTATCAGATCAACAAGTGGCTGAATCTCATAATTCACATTTAAAACGACCAAAAGCTCGATCGTTTGTTTGCCTACAGAAAAAAAATTCAACTTTCTGATGTTCAGATCGGTAGAGTCGGATTGAGTCGATTAGTCAGCTAGTTGACCAATTCACATATGCTCGGCTCGGATATTGAGTTTTTGACCAGCTGCTCGCTTGTCGAGTTCTGCTTCTTCTTGGTCTTTTTCTCGCATTTGTTCAGGGTATGTGCAGCGTTTTTGTGCTCTAGGTTGGCGTGGACCTGATTGCTTCCATTGGCACCGTTCGAGCTGTTCAAATTTGTACTAAACCACGATTTGATATTTTTGGACAGACTTTTCAGATTGAAGCTACTGTGCGAATTGTTTCCATTCGAACCGGATTTATTCAATTGGCCGCTGCTTTTGTGATGAGCTTCGTCTTTCGTCTCTTGGCCAATTGTTCTCATGCTTTGCGCTTGCGACAGACTCGACGACTTGTTGTCGCCGGTGCTGCTGCTCGTTGCTTCTATTTTTAGATTAAAGTCAACATAGCTGAACTCTTGCAGCAGCTTGTGAAAGTAGGAAAAGTATTCGTCGTTTTCAAATATGGACACATTTGTCAACGAGCTGAGTGTGAACGACTGGTCCATAGACGACGAGTTGGAGGAGAAAGAGCTCGAGTTGGTGGTCAATTCGCCCATGCCGCTGTCGCCGCCGAACGTCTTCAGCGGCTTCAGGTCGTAATAGCTGCGGAGGAGAGTTCGCTCTCGATTCAAAAACTCGAACCAGTTGGCCAACTGTCGATAGTTGAGCAGATTGACGAGAAAGAGCTGAAATTTGAACCTTAGACTCATGAGCAAGACCATAAAGTGATGCTTGCGTCTCAGCTGCGACGTGTTTACGCCCGAGTCGATCAGGTAGGTCTGAGTGGTGCTATTCGCGTGCCGGTTAATCTCCTGGAACATTTTCGAGTAGGCTTCTTTTGGCAAGTAGAATACTTGATTGGTCGAGCTCAATGTTTCGAGTGTCAGATTGTAGTTCATTGTCTGCTCGATCAGATTCCAAATTTGAGTGTATTGAGAAAATGTCGATGTTAGATAGTTCGACTCGGGAAGCTTTTGACTTCGGAAGCTCATCGGCGAGTTGGAAGCAACAGACTGCTGCTGCTGCTGCGACTGATGATGCAGATTCAGATTTGAATGGTGCTTGCTCAAAGTGGAAAAGTTGCTCTGCGGCAGTTGAATTTGCTGCTCGTTAAACTCTTCGGGCTTGAGCGGCTTAAGTCCGTGGCGCAGGAACTCGAAGAGACACAGGGCCAGCTTCTCGACCAACTCTCTCATTTCGCCCGAGGAGCCTTGGGAGCCATTGCTTGCACTTGAGCCGTACGACGACGAGCAGGAGACAGGCATCTGCTTGCACTGTGACAACAACGCTCGCTGTTGGCTTTGCTTCATCTCAAGCAGAATCTCCTTCATGTTGTTCACTGAAACGAAGAAATAGTATTTTCAAATCAATTTGTCGACGAGAGAAGTTTGTTCAGTTTTGGTTTTAGATCGGACCTGGTCCGATGTAAGCAGCCATTTTCATGACCGATCGATAATTAGCTCAAACAAAGCGAAAAGCATGTGGCGAATTCTGCCTTCTCATTGATTTAAAAAGAGGCCAAAAAAGTCTAAAATTGATTGATTGGATCAAATAGATGGCAGAGAGATGTGAATGAGAGAACTGATTGCAGATGAAATTTTGATTACAAAACGATCGATTCTGATTCGCAGCAGCAGTGGTTGGCAAAGAATAAATTCAGAAACTTACGATTCGAGTCTTTGAGCAGGATTTTGTGAAAGTGTCGCTTCTTGTGCTGCTTGTTCTCGTTCGACTTGTTGACTTCTTTGATCTGCTCGACTCTAATCAGTGAGCCGTCTCGGCTGTTGGTGGCCTTTTTAGCCAGCACAGGCGTCGAATTTAGCGGTATCGCCTTGACTGGACTCTCGTCGTTTTCTTCGTCCGAAAACTTGAATTCACTCGGCGGACTTTCGCTCAGGCTGGCTATCGACAGCTGGTCGGCCTCGATAAGCAGTGACTTTGGATTATCAGAGTAGATGGCCGGCGGTCTGAATATCAATTCGGTCTGAGCCCGAGCGATCGTGGCTCGTTTGGCCACTGGCGCTTTCTTCACGTCCACACTGGTTTTACTGTGCGGCAAGCGAGCCGAGTTGAGCATGGCGATCAGGTTTTCGTATTGAAGAGCAGGCGCCGCCGCACAGGACTTGGATCGATCAGAAGACGAGGTAGACGACGGCGTGATTTGCTTTTGATTGCTTTTCGAGTTGAAACTGACCGATTTTCTGAATCTTAAATCGCTCTCAGACTTGCTGAGTGCACCAGCCTGGCAGCTAGCGGCCGGATTGGTCAGCTGTGCCGCCTCTTGGCTAGAGCCGGCGCTCATTAAATCATGCTCGAAATCGTCCTCCTCGTCTTCGACTAGATCGGCCATTTGCTCGTCTCGAACAAGTCGCAAGAAGCCTTTCATGCGACGATTTCGCTCCAAATTGTTGTAATAGCAGTATCTTGTACACGAGCCTTGGTCACATGTGAACAAATGGCCGACGGCCGGCACGAACATGAGGCTGGCTTTAAATGCCTCGCAGACAGGCGGCAGGTTGGCATCGCGTCGCTTGAGGCACGATTTCAATGGCTGTTTCCGGCCTGTAAGACCTTTTTCGACCGGCGCCTCTGCACCCGGATTGATCGGTTCCGTGTTTTGTTTTATTTGTCGGTAGCGTTTGATTGATTTGAGAGTTTTGCGTTTATTCGTTTCGGCCTGTCGCTCGGCTCCTAAATTCTGACTGGTGACTTTTTCCTCTTCAATTGTTCGCTCCTGGTTGGCCGCGAGCGCACTTGATTTAGCCGAGTAGTCATTTAGAAAGGTCAAATCCGGAAGCGAACACTTCGAACGTGAAATGCTTTGACTTTGCCGAACCTTTCCGAACCGGACCATTTGCTCGAGCAGTCGCTTGCCCTTTTTGCCGTCGACGATCATGTAAACAATGGATTCACCAGCATGGCCAGCCTGACCGACGCCGGACGCTTGAGCAACATTCGGGACGTGCTGTATGCCGATCGACTTTTTAGCGTGGCGTGCTGGTGGCACAGGTGCATTTTGTTCGGCCACCTGCATCTCAGATTTAGAACGGAGCTGAGAAAATGAAGTTTTCTTCGGCTGGTTCGATATGTGTCGGTCGCGAAGTCTGGCCGAGTAAAGATCGAATAGAGGTGACGATGTTCGACTGGTGTCCATTTGCATATTTGTGTAGCTCGACTTGGAGTGCTTTAATTTGCCCCAAGAGGTTGTGGACGGCCGCGAGGAGTCGGCGAGGCCAACACTGTTCGACGAGATTGAATGAGAGAAATTGGGCGGCACTGGTGAGCGAGACTGTGACCGGCGCTCGCTCAATCGCATCGACCAGTTCAAAAGGCTTTCGTCCATGGCCGACTCGTCTAGAACGGCTCGCTCTCTCCACAAGTTGGACGATAGTTGCGCGCGCGACGGCTTGTCATAAGCCAGCGTGTAGTTTTTACTCGTCAGCTCGTAAATGTCAGGCACGAGTCGCTTGGCGCCCGTGTTCGCCTCCCAGTTAGAAATATTCATGCTCTGCTCCAGCGGCTTGAACAAAGCAGAATGGTTGCTGAATTGAAGTAGCTCCGAGTTTAGTATACCCATCGGTTCGGCATCGTCATACTCGACGTCGCTTCCGGCTTGGTATATTTGTTCAATTAAATCATGGCTATCGGCGAATAGGTTTGACTCTGAGCGCCAACTCTTTGTTGCATTTAGACTCGATTTGCTCGCCGCGTCGACGCTTTTTTCGTTTATCGAGTCGAGAAATAGCGATTGTATGCGGTCGGCATTAGACGAATGGTACAACTCGGCGTCCTCGTCAGCTGCTTGAATCGGATGAATTATGGCTCTGTCCGACGGGTTGTTGCGAATGGCCGATATCTGTTTTATTTTGAAACGAATAGCAGCAGCCAATTAGTAAAGAGAACTGCAGTGACTGCTTAAAGTGGCCGAAAGTTACTTTTGAAAATGACGTTGTCTTGTTCATATCGGCGTTCTCTTAGGCCATCACACCAACATGCCCAACATGGCCTTCCTTATCCAAGTTCTTTCCTTTGCTCGGCACCTAAAAGAGTCTTGAGCTCTCTGCTGCTCGCACTGTCAAAATCTAAATGCTTTCCAACGAACGAGTGAGTGAGGCATTTTTCATTTTAAAAGATTATGAACGATGTAAATTAGATGCAAATTGTTTGCGCAACAAGACGACAAGCAACACTCACTCGAGCAAATTTGTTCAGGTTAACTGAAAGAAACAAAAGCAGAAAACTGAGAAGGCTGGTGGCAAATAAAAAGAGAGACAAAAAGAAACGAGACTTGCAAGAGCAGCGAATGTGTGGCCATAAAAGCAATCAGCTCTGTTTCTCTGTTGCGCAACTGCAATAAACTAGAATAGCAGAGAGAGAGGCGGCCAGGATCTGTTTATGCCCGCTAAATGTATGTGCGTGTGCGTTGAAGCAAGGTCGAGTTGACCGCCCGGTCGACACTCAATCAGGCAGGCAGGGCAGCTGTCTAAACTAGCCGGTCACTCTTCTTATACTAAACGTAAACAAAAGCCAACGCACGCATCGTGGCAGTGTTGTACCCATTCGCTAAAGTGAATGGGAAAATGTATTCGCGGATGGAGAGGATGCAAAATTATAATAAAAAATGACGAACTTATGATGATTGTAATTTACATGTTCAACATTTTCAAAATTGAGCACACCCTCACTGTGCGCACACAAACACATAAACGATGAGGAGAAGGGCGCGTGCAGTGCGGGCGCGAATAGCTTGCTCGTCGACGACCGCCTACGAGTGCGTTCGAAACTTGGGCTAATTATAATGTGCAAGAATAATAAGAGTGGCCGCGATTTTATTAGGCGAGCGCGCCGCAACTGCCGCCACCGTCGCCACAACACTCGTCAGGGGCCAGGCAAGCGGTGCTAAGCCGTCGTTCGTTATCTACTCAATGCGATTGTTGCCGCATTCGGAGCGACCCCAATGAATCCAACCTTTGGCCTTTGAGTAAATAAGAATCCAATTGTCGAGTATCGTCTTCAATGGGGCCCAACAGTCCTCGGGTGGTTAAGGCCCGAATTTATCCGACCATCACCTCCTCAGCTGCTCGTCAAAATTATTTTCACTCTGGTTGTGAGGGGCCTCTTTCTCTCTCTCTGTCTCACTCATTTGGTCTATGTCTCCTTCGGCCTCTTTCTCTAGCTCGCTGCTCTTGCCTTACTCGTGCAGTTTGCCTGCAAGAATCGGTTCAAGAGGTCGAATAGGCCAGCGCTTGTTTTCACTCAATACTCGAGCTGGGGGCTTTAGTCAATGTTTGCTTGCCTTGCTTCGATTTGCTTTTGTATTGCTCGCCTCACTCTCTCGTCGTGCACAAACACGCTTAAGCGGTGAGCGGTAATCTAAACCTCGACACGTATTACACGGAAATAATAGTCTCGGGCATCTAAGGGGAAGCGAAAAAAACTGCAAGTATGCAATTCACGAATAGAATTAAGCGAACGAAAAAGACAATTCATTAATGAGGGCCGACGTTAATAACCCCAAATGATGATGATGATGATGACGATCATCATGACGAGGACGATAAAAACAAATGAATTTTATGAGGCCATCAATCATAAGAAAGGAAGACACTTTGGCTTTATGATTAGCATCTTTCCCGACGGATCGATGAGAGCAAGGAAGCGGCGGCCGACTAGACAACTCGCTTGCAATAAATCTCATGCAGCTTGGCCATTGTTCGCTCAATATTCTGACCTGACTAAATCGAGCAAATTTGCCAAATGCTTTGGCGCTTAGTGCGATTCCGCATGCTAATATCCAGCAAGTTGTTTTTGGAAAAAGTCAGGCCAACATTGAGCGCCCGACGATTAAGAGCAATGTCTGACGAGTTTGATTTGTTCGAACTTGAAAACGGAAATGTTTTAATAATTCACATCGAGGCTCGGCTAGAAGAAGTAAAGTGCAGTTTCGACGAAAATAAACCGAGCCAGACGCGTGCATGTGAAAGCAAGCAAGTGAGAGAGAGAATTAGACTCAGATAATTGAGAATGCGAGCGAGATGGACCCATTTAAGCGAGCAATTTGCTCATTGCTGCCTTTGCTTGCTGGCTCAATATCGAACGTTAGACTGAAAGCTTCGCCCATTTAGGCAGAGAAGCAGAAACAGATTGCCTAGCCGGGTCTATGGACACGGGCCACAGATGCAGCACGGGCAAGAAGAGCGCTAGCACAAGAGCAGCGGTGGATCAGCAACTACGCTTTAGGCTTCAAGAGCGTTTGTTTTGCTTTGATTCTTTTCTGCCCTGAAACCGCTCAAATTACACTGCAACTTCCACTGCTCAGATGGCTCTTGCCTAAACAACAACAACAAAAACGAAAAAATTAATTTCAATTCAGTCGAGCGAAATGGCCGGCAAGCATCAAACCAGAGTTAAATGAGAAAGAGGGGGTCCGACAGAGAGAGAGAGAGAGAGGTGGATGGAGCGTGTAAACACTTAGCGCACGTCTCTAACTTGCGTCTCAAGTGCCGATCTTGTTTCGTCTATTCTCATTTAAATCAGGCCATGTGATACGCGTGCGTGAAGTGAATGGACAAATTGATCAGAAAAAGGTTGGTCGGGCGAACCAGTTGGCAAGCAAGCCATCGAGCTGCATAGGCGTAATAAAAACTTTAAAGAGAAAAAAAAAATGCCAAAGTAAAAGCTCCACTCGAAACCAAATAGGTGGTGGGATCTTAAACTTAGTGCTCGAGCAGCTCGAACAAGTATGGCTTTAGTCATGCGCGAATCTGCTCATTACATAATCGCATTGACTTGAAACGCCCATCTACACACACACACAGATCGAGTTAATAATTAGGTGCAGAAATCGGCCGCTCTCTTCATCAATCGTCCGAAAAGGGCCAGCGCGGTCTGCTCGTATTTCCATTCAATGGTGTACATTTGACTGATCTCGTTTCTTGACCTTCTCGTTTGCTTCTTTTCTCAATCAATTTTGTTGCCATTGGCGTGCAAAAATAAAATCGTTCAACTCAGGGCGCGCTTGTTTGTGTGCAGGGCTTTGGTTCACTCTTATTGGCTTGTTGATGCTTGTAGATGAGAATTTAACTTTCTAGAGCCTATCACTGGCCCTATTTTGCAGAGTAGAAGGTCGGTCTCGATTGATCAAAATATTGCATCAGCGATGCAAAATAGGAAAAGAAAACGACAAGTCAAGAGAAGCAACCAGAGAGAGAGAGAGAGAGAGAGAGCGGCAGGGAAGGAGAAATGAATTAATTAAAGAAAAAAAAAGAAATTCCAGAAATCGAGTGAAAATAAAGAACTAAAGAGAAAATTGTCATTTGAGCAAGAAAAAAAGAAAAGAGAGCTTTGATTCATCACTAGACAATCAGAGGGGCGAGCGAACAGCTTCGTTCTGCTCGGTTTTGATGAATGAGCATTGTGCGCTTGTGCATAAGCATTGCAGCGGTGCGATGAACAACCAAGAAAAGTCGGAAATATTTTTCAAACTGCTCAAAGAGTCGGGCTTTGAGCAGATAGACAAATTTGAGCCGAGCAGTTTCAGCTACGTGTTCGACCTGGCCGACACGAAGCCGTTTATTGACTGGTTCCTGCAGAATGTCGACTCGAGCTGCATATTAACTCAGAGCGAGCTGGACAGGTTCAGCGAGAAAGCAAAACGAGGCCAGATAATCGAATGTGAGGAGAAGCTAGAAGCTCTGCTGGAGCTCACTCGGCTCGATATTGACTCAGACGCCGGTGTTGAACAAGATGTTCAAAGTATTGAGAAAGAGATCGAATTTCGCCAAAAGCAGATTGAGTTCTACGTCGAGCAAATAGAAAGATGCAAGGACGAGGAAGTCTATTTGACAAGAGAGCTCGAGCAGTTTAGAGCCAAAGAGGAAAGTGTGAACGCCAAGCTGAGAGAGTACGAGGAAAGACGAAGCATATTGAGCTGCACGCAGGCAGATTTAGAGAATGAAGCGAAAAAGCGATTCATCGAGCTGCAGACCAAACTGACCGACTCGGACAACAGCAAATGCTTTCAGCTGCGATTCTTGGGCGATGAGGGCCAATTCGACTGCTATGTGCAGGGTGAAAAGAAGCTGATGGACAATTGTAAAAAAGTCATTTACTTTGAGCCGGACCTTGACAATCTCGATCAAATGAAATCGATCAATTTTGGCCAAACTGACGATCTGAACGAGAGTGTCAAGGAGAAGAGCAGCTCGGGCCGGCTCATGGAAATGCAGAACAGCCTCCGACTTTCGGTGAGAGCTTATCCAAAGCTGATGAGCGACTGGTTCAGCTCGAGGCTGGAGTGTGAAATGGCCAAGTGCCAATGGGAGCAGCTCATGTACATAATGGAGAATTTCGAGCAGTTCTTTCAAATTCAGTCGACCGACAATCGGCATCGGCTAATCGCCACGCAAATAGAACAAAACGAAGCGCAGACAAAAGAGCTGAACGAGAAATGCAAGGCGCTGAGCAAGAGGATAATTAAATCGATATTTGAGCTATCTAGTCTAAAAATAGTCGAAGTCTGGCTGCCAGCACTTAACAAAAAGCTTATTGAGGCCAATCTTGTGCACTCTATGCATCAGAAGATGGAGAAACTGATTGAAAAACAGCGAGATCGTGTTAGATCGTTGGCTAGTCTGCAAATGTGCAAGTTAGATAAACTGGAGGCGATTGGCGCCGACATGGAGTGGCTAATCAACGAGCTGGCCACAACCGCCGCATCGGCCAATCAGTGTCCGGAAGCGAACACGACCTCGTTGAATTTTACAAATCAGTTTAAAAAAAGCTTTCACTCGTTCTCCAACTCGACAAGCAATTTATTCTCATCGACCAAGTTGAACGCAGCAAACACCACCCAGACGAGCTTTGTCTCCGGCTCGCCGAGTCGCTTGAACAAACTGAAGCGATTGCATTTGATCTCCAACTCTTATCACGACAGAACAAACATTCAAGATATGATGTTGTTGGGCGGCACTGTTCAGCAAGAGAGCGCGCAAGGAGACTGCTCGATGGTCGGCGAGTCTATAGTTAATCGAATTCTCAATCAGTATTTGATCATATCGCTTAAATCGCTTTGCTTGAACAGCAATTACGGCAGTGGGAGTAGCGATTTGCGAATCGATGTATCACTCGATCTCGCCGACAACTTGGCCACTTTTAAGCGCTTGGAAGAGAAATTGAACGACGCAAGTGGGCAAGACACGCATCAGCGGCTCAAAGAAATGCTATCTCAAGCGGAGAAAATGGTTCATGACTCGATGGCTTTCTTGTACGAGGAAAAAACAAACAGGCGTGAGAGACGCGATCTTGACTTGAGTAGAATTAACTTGAAGCTGCCCAAAGCGTTGGAGCTGAAACTCAACGCGCTCGAAGAGGCCAGCAAGCAGCTGCAAAGAGAGTTCACCTCTAAAATTCTCGCTCCGTATGAAATGGCGCAGAACAAGCTGAAAACCAACCAGAGACTGCGCATCCAACGCGACCTGTTTGTCTATTTTTACAACGACCCGAAAAAGCTCGAATACATCATGCAGAACATGGACGCCCTCAAATGAATGAGCTCTTCTCTGCCCCTCTTTTCTTCTCATTTTATTCGACTCAATTCAAGATCAATCGATTGGAAATGTTGAAATTACCAAACTGGAATGATCAATTCTTAATAAATGTCACAATGTTGCAGAGAGCGCAAATTTACTCTAATTGATTATTTTGCGCTCTACGACTTGCTGCTGTACAATCGTGTTCGGTCGACTCGTTTGGTCGGGTAATTTGAGATTGGCCATTGAAGAGTTAATGGGAGCAATCATGCACTTGTATGGCCGGTTTTTCGTCAACCGCTCTCAGCACAACAAAGGTCGAATCGAGGTAGGACAAGAAATCGTTTTGAAGCCTGTTGATTGTGTGTTGCCAGGCAACTTGCTCGTCGGAATTAAGATGCGAGTGTGCATGCGCTCAAATACTCGAGTAGACACATTCCGTGTATAAGCGGCATAAGAGCCAGCTAAAAATATAAATTAGGTGGGTCACACAGCTAGCCACCACAGAGAGAGAGAGAGAGAGAGAGAGGTACACAGGGAGTTCTTTGCCGGCAAATTGTTTGTTATCGACGATTTAGAGAACCTAAATTAGGTAATTTGTGCTTGTTTACTCGATTGCCTCGTACTCGTTCAGTTGCACATTTGGCATGCCACTCGAACTCACTGCCGATCCTCTTACGGGCAGAGTATTGAAGCGGCGTGATTTGCCCGGCTCAAACTTGTCAAGGGATTTACTTGATTAGACTCTTACTTCTTTGCGAGTAAAAGGAAAAGAGAGAGAGAGAGAGAGCTGCGATTCACCATGACTACAAGCTTCCTCGTTTTCATTCATTCACTTGGCTCATTGAATCACTTGCTCGCTTCTGCTTGCATTTCGTGTCGACCGCCCTAGCTACTGGCACACACTCCTCTTTTTGCCCGAAAATAATTTTCCGAGTTTTAACCGAAATAACCGCCAAACAAGGGTGAATGGCTAAGAACGAACGCGGCCCGCCAGACTTCATACTCAAACGGGCCAAGTCATTTGATGCGCGCTTAAACTTGGACGGCATGCGTGCGCACCAGACGGAGTTGAATGATCAAACGATAAACGATTTGGATGAATCAGATCTGAGCAACGTGAATCTCACTCAAACTGGTAATGAACGCAATTGTATATCGCGGCCGGCTGCACACACCCGGTTCCCGTCGTCGTCATCATCTTCATCGTCTCTAACCGCTCGCCATCTCAACTCTACTAACCATCAATCCAACTCGCGCGTCGACGAAAATAAACAAATTAAAATAGTAGTAACGGCCTTTGCGCCCAAGCCTCAGCCCAGACCAGAAGCGAGCGACATGGACCAGATCAAGTCGAGTGCGGCCGAGAAAGGAGACATATTTGAAAATAAAAAGTGAGTGAGCTCCTTTGACGAATGGCATCTGACCGTCTGACGACCATGTGCTTGCTCAGTCTCATTTGGATACACGGCCGAACGAGGCCGCCAATCATTTCATTCAATGCCAAGGTTGTTAAAAAGGTCGTTTATGAATGCAAGAGAATAGGCGGTAAGGGCAAAACTTGTCAAATCCAGACAAAGTGATCAAAGTGAATCGGTTTTGAACTTTGAAGAGAACTACCATTTGAGATACAAGTTCCAGAATGGAGAGCGAAAGCTGGTCAAAACGCTACTGGACGGGCACGGATTCCGAGAAGTAAATCTCTTTCTCTGAAAGATTTTTAACGCTTGCTCATGTTATCTTCTCCTCTCCACCAGACTCATCCGAACAGCTCTGAGTTTAACTTAATGTGGACGGGCGGCAATCTACGCTGCTACGTGTTCAGAGCGTTGCAAGAGAATCAAAAAGTGAACCATTTCCCGCGCTCGTCCGAACTGACCAGAAAAGACCGATTGTGGAAGAATATTCAACGAATGCAAAAGGAAAAGGTGAGCACAGTCTAAACAGCACATTGACCTCGAGCAGCATTTCATTAAAAGTAACCAACAGGGAATAAAGGCGTTCAACTTCATTCCGACCACGTTTGTGATGCCATACGAGATCGACGACTTTTATTGTAAGCTCAAAATTGCGTTCTATTTCTGACTCGGGCGAAATCTAAATTTAACCAAATCAAGCGACTTTTTTCAAAGAGAAAGGCCTTTGGATTGTAAAACCGGTATCGCTCTCCCGAGGACGCGGAATATTTTTAATCACACATGTAAGCCTGCTGAGCCTGATCAAGAGGGAGCGCGCATTTTTGAACGTTTCTAAAAGCCGGACCAGATTCCACTCGACGACAATCTGGTGGTCAGCAAATACATATCGAATCCGTTGCTGATAGACGGCTTTAAGTTTGACCTGAGACTCTACGTCGCAGTTACTTCATTCGACCCGCTGGTCATCTACATCTACGAAGAGGGTCTGACCCGGTATGAGCGCGAGTCTCGCTTTTCTAGCTTTTTTCTCAACGAGTTCTCTCCAGCTTTGCCACAATCAAATACGATTCGAGCAAGAAGAGCGTCAAGAACAATTGCATTCATCTGACAAATTACAGTGTGAACAAGAAAAGCGATCGGTACGTTCGATGCAACGATCCGAACGTGGAAGATTACGGCAACAAGTGGTCCATGAGTGCCCTGCTGAGATTTTTGAACGCTCGCGGCAAGGACACGTTCAGCATGATGGCGCAGATCGAAGAGGTTGTCATCAAGAGCCTTTTGGCTGTGGAGAGTCCATTGGCCAGTGCCGCCCGCATGTTCATGCCGCACAGGGGAAACTGCTTCGGTTCGCTTTTTAGCTTCCCTCTTTTTCTCAAACTCGCAAATTGAGCTTTTCGTTCAACCACAGAAATGTACGGGTTTGACATATTAATCGACGAGAACCTCAAGCCTTGGGTGCTCGAAGTGAATCTGTCTCCTTCGCTCGACTGTGATGCCCTGCTCGATGTGCGCATCAAGTCCAACCTGGTCGCCGATCTTCTCACTCTGACTGGCGTGCCGTGTCAGAATCCGGTCAACTACTCGCACAGATCAAGAAGCAGACAAACGGCGCCCAAAACGAGAAACGAATTCAAAGTATTACTCTTTTGCTTCTTGTTTGTCTTGTTGGCTTTTTTCCAATTCGAATGATTAAATCTAGATGCGTCTGCGGCCTCAGTCGGCCAGCTTCAACTCGAACAAAATGTCAACAGGTTCAAGTGAAAGTGGTCAAGTGTACGACGGCCTAAATCAACTACAGCAAACAGTGGTGAAGACAGTGATCGAAGAGAACGAGCGAGCCAACGGCTGGGTGCGAGTTTTTCCCACAGCCGACACCTGGGAGTACTATGGCCATTATCTGGAGACACGTTCTACCTCATACAACATGATTCTGCACAAAAAGCTCTACCCGAACAGGTTCGAATATTTTTTTTTCTCAGTCTCCCGAAATTGTGAAATGAATCGCCAATTTCGTTCTAGATGGCCATTGGGCGCTAGTCCGAAAAAGTCCAGTCAGCCTAGAGCCAAGTAATTAATGCGTCCAATTGTCGTGCTGGTCTCGTTCTTACTCTTGGTTTGTTTCAGAATCTTGGAGAACATTTACCAGCAATACAAGAGCGAGGGTAGCGTAAGCAACGAGCATTCGGGCGCGTGCCTGTCAGAAGCTTTAAAACGATATGAGAGATACGAGAGAAAACTGGTGGACAACGTTCGGCCGAGTCATGAAACTCTGAAGCGAGTAGCTTCTTGTCAAAACATTCCCGTCTTCGAACGTGCAAGTGCACATCACTTTCCCAACGGTGACTCGCGAAAGCGTCCCAGCGATCTCAAGCCAGAGTCGGGCTCGATTTCTAATCGGGCAAACGAGAAACTCAATGCGAGCATGAGGAGCTCAGGGCCGTCTAATCAGACAGCGGACAAGCCGAACAGAATTAAGATTGTGGCAGACAATCAGCAAACAGTAGACGAGAACGACGCAATTCAGTTGGACAATCTCGTTCCAAAGTCAAACGAGGACGGCGAGATCAGATACGAGCAGCATGAAATATTGGAAATGCTCGAGACCGGCTTCTACTTGAGGTAAAATTCAAACAAACACTCCCAATTGAATAATCTCAGCCAATTCATTCGGAATCAATCAAGTCGAGTTCAAGTTCGCTGTGCGTTTGCGCTCTATTTGTTCAAAATTCAGATGCGTCTCATGTCCGAGTCCGAGTGCAGGGATGACTCCAACACCCAACAAATGGTTTGTCGACTTGAATCAATTTGTGAATTTCGTTTTAACCGAGCAAACCAAAAGGAGCTGGTTCTCAGGTTCATGAAAAAGGCCGCTCCCAATCTATCTCAGTCGTTTAAAGTTATTGTTCCGAGCAAAAAGCTGCCAACTTTTGAGCAGAAACGCATACTCGCCAAGCAGCTGCACGATTTTCTGCACGTCTACAGACGCGACACGGAACAAATCGGAAGTGAATCGAACTTACGCGGCGAGTTGGAAAAGAGCAAAAGCGACAAGAAACTGATCGAAGAGAAAGCGTTTCAGACTTTGCTTTATAAATGCTCCGAGTACGAGCTCGAGGAGATCATGAGCGCTTACATGCGAAACTATTCCGACTCGTCCGTGTTCCTGGGCAGCGCTCGGATGACGAGCAAAGAGAACCAGGGCAGCGTGAACGATTACGAGTCGAGCGCAGCACAATTGATCGACAATTCGCACAATTCAAGTCATTATTCAGAAACAGCGACCAGCGAGCCAAACGAATGCGAGAATGTGAATCGTCCCACACGTCTGGACAAAACCCTTTCGGCCAAGTCGAGAGGCAGAGAGCAGTCAAGAACGGCACGAAACGGGTCTCACATGAGCGACGGCTGGTCAGAGGTTTCTTGCGATTCGATTGTGAGCAATTCGTCCGTCAAATCGGCCGATGAGCTCGACCGGCCATCAGCTCATCGCCAATCGAGCTTGTTGAGTGCCAGACGAGCAAAAGCAGCCAGAGCCGAAGACGAGACCTGGGGCTATCCGCCCAACCACGTATTTGAGAAGAAAAGCGCTCAGCCAGCGCGGCCCAAGACTGGCGGCCCAGTCGACAAGCGTCAGCGCAATCAATTCAAAGGCGCCCGACATGTGCCATTGAGCAGCAAGAACTTTGTCAGCTACGAGGGCAGTGGTGATGACGGCAGTGGCGAGCACCGCTTGTCACGCAAAGATCCCAACACGGTCATCAGCAGCATTTATTTGAGCAAATCGTCCAGCAAGTTTTCATCGCGTCCCAACACTGCACACGGTGTTATAAGTCGACTGTACAAGGACCGTAAGTGCTCTCTGTTTTATTTGGATGCCCAAATTGGATACCCGACTGCTTTTATTTAAGCGAAAGCTCTTCAAATTTCAAACAACCGCAACAGTGAGTGCACAAAAGGTGCTGGCGCCGAGCCAGATCAAAGCAATTTGGCCAAAAGTCTTAAGGACATAAACCTGCGTCAGCAAGAGCGAGTCTACTCGGCGGGTAAGAACAGAGGCCAAAGCAAGTGCTTCTCATTTTAGTAAACTTGAACGGCCTAAAGCGAGAAATGGCATTCACCTGAGCCAGAGCAAGGAGAAGCATTCAGACAACACGTCGATCTATGAGCACTCGCTTCTGGAGAAACTGAAGCGGCAGAAAGAGAAGGCGAGTCGCCTGTTGCACGAAAGCAAGCACAAGCACCAACTGATGAACGGCATGAACGCAAACTGAAAAGCCTTTAGGCGCTTACGGTTGTGGAATGGCTTCTCACGCGCCCTTATCAATTCTCCGTCCAGTAATTATTTAATAAACCAACTGGCACTAGAGCAGTGATAAGGAACCGTGCAGAAGCAATTTTGTACCGGTTCCAGCTCATGTTAAACCTTTTTGGCTTCTTCTCCGCTTCGGTCTGCTGCCGTTTTATGTTTGTTCGTGCGTGTGTATGTGTATGCGTGGCTCAGTGTGAGTGATTGTAAGGGTGAGTGGGTATGAATTTGTCAGTAGTGAGTCAACTAATGTCTGAGTGTGTGTGTGCGTGCGTGTGTGTTATTTTTTCTCTTTCTTTCTCATTCTGTTCTCTTGATTATTACTTCCACTATTTATTTAATTACTTTTAATCTCATAAATTATTATTATGAAGTTTTTTCTTCTTTCTGATGATTAATCGTAGCGAGTCGACGACGGCGGTAGGCGGGTCTGCCGTAGGCTACTACTAATACGGCCACGGCAGGATGTGAGCCCGGCTGGCTATAAAAGATGCAAGCCTAGTTCTTGGCGAGAGGGCAAGAGAGAGAGAGAGCGAGATGGATTGAGAAGAGCACGAGAACGCATTAGTGATCATGAAAGCGGATGGCTAAAAGATTGATGGAACTTGATTCGCTTCAAGAGCCATGTTTTCAATACCAAGCCAGAGAGATGATGGCTTGAGAGAAAGAGGATGATGATGATGGTGCTGGTGGTGGCGGTGATGATGATGATGAACTGGATGAGCGAGCAAATGTGCTTCATGAATAGATCGTGCGCGCAGCGTTCTGCCTATGCTCTAAAAAGTTGCCTCAACTCTACTCGACCTCTTCGCCTCTCATAAAAATTTCTCATCATCATAATGAAAGCATTTACATTTTTATGATAATGCATACAAAACCACGATCGTCCAAACAAAGAGCCCGTTCTGTCTACATCGATCGGATCGTTTGCTTTCTATCGCCACCAAAGCAAAATCATCGAATTGCATTTGCTGTGTCTGCGAGCAGCTCTTCCCTACGCACACACACATTCTCTCTCTCTCGCTTCCTCGCTCCAAGTCCAGACTGAGCTCTCTAGCTTTTAATCTAATGGATGAAAATAATCAAATAGTAATAAAGAGCCCGATCAGCCATTAAATCTAATAGGTTAAATATGCACTATGCCTGACAGGCTTAGGAGAAGACGAACAATAAAGAGAATAGCAGGACTGGACTGCTTCTGCCTTACTACTACCCGCTATTTCTGATAAGCTTTATATTTATCAGAGTTTTCAGACGAGACGGGCGTTGAATTGCCGGGTTTTATCAATTAGAGTACTACTGTTAAGCGCGTTAAAAAAAAAAGCGCCTGCAAAATAGTGCCGCCGGGAGCAAAGTGTAGCAGAACAGAGAAGGAGAGAAAGAAAAATTCGGCGCCAAATTCGGCCCATTTGGTGTTTGTTGCCCGCTCTTAAAAATGGCCAAATGAAACTTAATTGCATTTAGAAGAGAGACGAGCGGAGAAGTTGAACACAGACGAAATGAATGCTCTCTTTTTCACGAGCCACTTTGCCTCTCTCTTTCTCGCTCGCTCGCTTTAAGAATTTCTGTTCTGTGCAGCTGGCGCGGCCTGCTTGCAATCATTGTGGAGATGATAGTAAAACAGAGAAAATGAAAACAGAGGCAAAAGAATCGTGATAAAGCAGGATGAATAAAAATGCGGCCCAAATGAATGAGCGTACGAGGCTGAAATAAATGAATGAACGAACTGACGAACGAATAAATGAATAAAAAGTTTGGCAATTGCGAACGGCCAGGCGCAATCGGCTTTTATCTACAAGCGGAAGTCGAATTTGCTCGCATGCTAATGATTTTCAGTGCCGGGGTGCCACGAGATTTTTAATCGAATTAATGTCTGTCAATGAATTGCAGTCGGCCAGAATGCATGATTAATTCTGAATCGAGCGCAAATTACTGGCAGCTTGCTCATCACTCGCTCATCTTTCACTGTGGCCGCGTGCATTTTTTATTACTTTACGACTCATGAATCTGACTCTATCAGGCTAGCTTTTGACGTTTGTTCGCTCACTCACTCGTCGGTCTTTGGCTCACTTGCCGCTCGGTAGCCGCTCATAGACAACTTAAAATTACCATGTCGGCTTATACCGTTTGCTTATAAACAACAATTGTGCTTAAACGAGTGAAATAGACGATGATCCCATTTAGACAACGCACGCATGGAGAAAGAAGAAGAAGAAGAAGACAAGAATGAGTGACAGAATTTCAACAAGCTGCTTGTCAAAATAGATGAAATGGCGCATTTAATTTGCGCTCGCTCGACACGCGTCATTTATCACAAAATGCCGCTGCTAGATGGGTCGAGCGCGCCATAGCGGCAACAATCACATAGACTCATAATAGTCGAGCTGAGTCGGTCTATCGGTCGGTTGGTGGTGCTTGATTCGCTGGTTTTAATTTGCCACCACTTGTAGAGGCGTGTTCACCGATAAACGCACCATAAGCTATTAAGAGTGCTAGTCACAGTTCTAAACAATAAATATGCCCCCACACACAGACACACGCACACAGAGGCAAATATAAGGCTCAAATTAGAAGTGCTCTGTTCAATTAATATAATTCAGAGCTTTGTCTGTCAAATGCTTCCTTGTCTGTTACCACCCGGGGTCATTTCTCGCCTCTGCAAGCAAACTGTTGCCGGCTCAGCTAATTGGACTCTAGAAAGCATATGCCGCAGCCGCAACTCGACTATTTATGTGCGCGCGCGCAGTAGGTAGCGTCTAGATGAGAATTTACTTGCAATGTGCGACTCTGTATTTATGTATATCTAAATCATATGTGCTAGATCTTAATCTGAACAGAGATTAACCAAATAAAGCCGAGCCACTCTGTGTTTAATTAAATATACTTTGCTTCGCGGCCAGGTGACTAAGCCCTGGGTAGTAGTCGACTGCTGACGGATTAACGTCTAAAATTGAGGTCAAGATTTCAATTATCGATATGAACTGCACTCTGGTCCGTTCGGCTTGATTTGCTGCTTGAGCTTATCGCTCCCGCTTGTATTGCGCTCTCTCACTTTATCTACTTGTCTGGCCCCGTCCATTTCAGAATGCGAGCTCCAACCAACGACTAGTCCTACCCTTATCAAACTATCAATCAATCCCATTGTCTATCCATTTAATGTGCCCATTAATTTATGTTCTGTATCGCATTACATCATTGTGGCTGCGTCAATGCATTTTCCCGCCCGCTCTAAACGCGAGCAAACGACCCGACTCTTTTTTTTTTCGGCAAAAATTGGATCGTTCATCCGAAACTTGGATTCGGCGAACGAACTAAGAGTAAACGCAGATTGATTGCCTCAGAGCTGTTTGATACCCAGAAACTCTTTAAGCCCGTTCGTATTGTTTACCATCGATCGGTTTCATTTTTCGGCTCGCTACAGCATACACCGGCGAAAGATAGAACTAGGTCGCTAAATCATCGACCTCGTTATTTCGCTCAAGTTTGATTGAATGCAAAAGAGAAAAGTAGAACTAACAGTTCGCAAGCAAATGGATCAGCGCCAGAAACGTTTGTTTGTTTGATTGAGATGAACAAGTAAAATAGGATGGTGAATAGGTATCTGCCCGAATGTCGAATTGGTTTTGAAGCGCGATATAGTTAAAATGTGCTCAAAGGCAAGAGCCGGTTCGCTTAAATTTTGAATAAATAAAAAACAAATCGAATTGGTTTAACTTAAAAATGTCGAACGAGCAACAATTTCAGTCGATATTCGCCGAGTCCAACAAGACAGACCCAAAGCTTAAGGCTCTATTCGAACGCAAAGACAACGCCGTTGAGATTCCGCTTGTTCCAGAGCAGGCGCCGAGCGAGTCGAAAAAAGCCGGCGGAAAGGCAAAGTTTGATATCGAAAAAGAGAAGCGAACCGTTTTCGTCGGCAATCTTGACCAAAATACAAAGAAAGAAGTAGTTTTCAAGAGGAAGCAGTCTTTGGAGAGAATTTAATTTCACTTTGAAACTAGGAGCTGCTGAAAGTGTTCAGAGTCTACGGAAAGATCGAATGTGTTCGATTCAGAAACATTGTAAGTTGACAGAGAGATAGGATGCGCGTTAGTCGGGTGTGACATTCGTATTCGCCTCTAGGTTCCCGAGGATTTGACCAAGTCGAAGAAATACGCGTTCATCACGTGAGCAAATCTCTTAAAAAGCAAGATTCTATTCATCGTCGCCTATTTGATGGTGTTGAAGAAAACAGCAGCATCCGAACAAATCGACCATAAACGCGTTCATCCGATTCGAGAAAGAAGATTACGCTAAACTGGCAGCAAATGAGCTGTATGCTGTTTATTTCGACTCTTCAAATGTCCAAATCACGAAACCAACTTGCCCCAAGGAACGGAATGGAATTCAAATCGCTTCACATGCGCGTCGACTTGGCCACCAAGGCCAAAATTCACGACAACAAAAGGTCTGTGTTCATCGGAGGGCTTCCATTTGGTAAGCAGCTGTTCAACCGACTGCCTGTCCTCCTGGGTCATGGCTTCTCATCACCTGCGTAGATGTCGCCGACGAGGAGGTCTACCAGCACTTTGTTTCGTGTGGACCGATCGAGTACGTTCGAGTAATAAGAGACAACAAGACCGGAATCGGCAAAGGCTTCGGTTATGTTCAATTCAAAACGGCCGACACTGTGATGCTTGCGCTTAAGCTAAACACGTCGAGTTTGAGAGAGCGCAAGATCAGAGTGACTCGCTGTGTCAAGAAACAGGTGGGTGAAGCATCGAGTAGAAATCGAATTCGTTCATTCCAGAGTCTGGCAATGCAGAAAGAGAAGAAAAATGACGCCGAGCCGAGCAAAGCGTCGTCCAAAGGCTCGAGGAAACCTGCGGGTCCTAATAAAAGAAAAGACTCGTCCAAGAATCTGAGACGCGACGATCACAAAGAGGAGCCGGACAAAAAGAAGAGCATGAATAGGTCGCAACAAGACGGAGCCAAAAAATCCAAGCCGAAGGGCAAAGTGAAGAAAGACGCCAAGAAGAAGCACGTGAGCACAAATAAAAAGGACAAGCTGACCGTTCGACTTTGAATAAACACAAAAAGAAGAAAAGCTCTGCATGTGCTTGAGGTTGTTTTTTTATTCAATTCGGGCATTACTGGTCAAGAGGTTCATTTTCGTTTGGTACTTGCTCATCATTTGGCTCTTCTGTGGCAGCGATCGGAACGAAATTATTCAATGGCTTGGAGGTGCTTGCATGAGCGCTTTGCTTGTTTTGTGAGAACTTGTTTGAGTCTGATTTGAAATTGTCGAACGGCGACGGTTCATTTTGAGCAGAATTCTGGCCTGCTTTAGAGCAGTCGACGTGGCCGCCGAAATACTTGTCAAAGTTGCGCGTCAACTCGCCCAGGTAGCTGCGAGTGGTCACAATTCGATTGTATTTGTCGTTTAGTTCAATGTACGGGTTGAAGAGTTCAATGAATAGCTGCTCGTTGATGGACGCGTCTTGAACAAACGTCAGATTGCGCATCGACTGAATCAAATACTTTAGATAGAGGAAGTAGGATTCGTGCGTTTTGGCGTCGCTCTCGCATCTGATCTCTTTCATTCGACTTTCGAGTCGAGCGATGTTCAAAGGCGCCAGATTGTCGTCCACGTTCTGCTGAAGGACACGGTGTCTGATCGAGTGGTCGTCTTGATGCTTCTCCAAATAGAGCTTGAACGCCTGCGCGAACACCTTACAGTCAAACGTGTTTTTCTTCCTTCTCAGCTGCTCGACCGACTTGTAGGCCAATTTGGTCTCCAGTTTTCTGGCCTGTTTGAGCAGCTTTGATTGATTCACATCTCTGTTCCTACCCGACGAGGACATTTTGCCCTTGGCTTTGTTTAATTTCTTCTTCAGCATGCCCGACGTGCACTTTTCGCTGCATTTGATCTCAATCAAACTCTGCTCAATGACCTGCGGCGTGCACTGAGACTTGATATGTTCGACGAGTCTGAGAAGAGGACACGGCACCTGCAAAAGCGTGTCTGTGTCCACTTGGTTTTTCAGTTCAACACATTTTGAATTTCCGATCTTTGGTGGCTGACTCGCTGATTTCACAGCCTTTGGAGCCTTTCTCAAGCTGACCTCGGTATCGGCCAGTGTCATCTGAAGCAAGCATGCGAGCGAAAGACCCAGGAAAAGGCGATTCATTCTCAATTTTGAGCTTTTGGTTTAAATTTAGAAACGCAAAGCTGCCGCCGCATTTAAATTCCGGTCCATTCGATTTTGATCAAGCGAGCAAATCGAATTAGACGAATTTAATTTGATTAGCCGGCGAGCCGAGTGAGTGTTTCGATTAGGGCATCACGGACCGTGTCTTTTTCTCGAAGAACAAGCCACGAGCGTAACAAAGCAGCGGACAATCGGCGGCCGTTCGCGCTCTGTGGACAAAACTACGGACCAGGCAACCAGAGCCAATTATGTACGCACGGATATAAGCGAGGCATTATGATCGTCTGCATATGCAGCCCTAGCATTACACAAATAAATAAGACGACGAGAGAGTTCGACTACACACTCAATCAGAGAGAGAGTATTTTTCTTTTGCGTTCAAGAATCATAAAATTTCAAAATGTCGGTTACCGCCCCTCCAACTCGCGTCGTGCTTAACAGCTCAAGCAAAATGACGTTGCACGACCGATTCTCAAAGTTGGCCAAGGCACAGAAGCAGTTGCCGGCAAAGGCCGCTACAGCTTCTGCAATTGTGTCGCCCTCGAGCGAAAAGAACAAGCGGCTCGCCCTCCAGATGGCCAGCCGTCCATCCGTTCAAGCTGCTCTAAAGCTCAAGAAGGTATGTAGACCCGTCATTTAAAAGTTGGTCATTCACAAGCGGCTTATCGTAGTCCACAATTTTCAGAAGAGCTTAAACCAACGCGTTGGACCTAGTCCCAGTTTGGCAGGCCGCGTAGGTCCGGCCAAGGCCCGCATCGGCAAAGCGAGCGTCGATCCGTCTCGGCTAAGTTTCAGCAACAAGAAGAAAGCAGTGGCCAACACCAAAGTTGGCGTGGGCCGAATCAACAGGCTCGCTGGTCGAGTGAAACGGGTCGGCACAGGTAACAAGCCGAGTCCGCTAAAGAAACAAGGAGTCGCGGCGGCCAATAGGCGTCCAGCCAATGCGCGCACAAAACCGGCCCAGCGTGAGCCGAAATCTAGAGAGAATCTAGACATGGACCTTGATCAGTATATGGCCAAGAGCCGAACCCATCTGGACACTGATCTCGACGTATATATGTCACAGCAGGCAGATACCATGGCCCAGTGAGAGGAGGCCTTGTACTGTTACAATTCGCCATTCTATTCTTTAGAAAACGGTCCCATGTAAATTAACCACACGCACACACAGACAGAAAATAACTAGCTCGCTGCAGCTGCAAATAGGCGGCAAACGTCTTCAACGGCCCTCTAGTTTGGTTTTGACAAGCATCAATAAAGAAAAAAGATTTGCCAATGTTCAACGTTCTCGTGGAAGAAACAAACAACGAGCATGAATCGAGCTTTTGTCATATTTATTTTATCATTAGAAGAAGAAGATGGAAAAGATCGGTGGCTTCAACAAATGCAAATGAGATTTTTCGTTAACGCAGCCAATCGCACTTATGAAAGGCCAAATAGCGAAAGCGAGTTGGCATATGCCATGGGTTTTATGTTGGGATGTTCAACCGCCTCGTACGTGACGAACTTGGGCGTTAAATCGTTGCCCTTGATGTTTATGAACGCGCCCTTGTTGCCCATCGAGTCGCAGTAGTTGGGCGCCGAGAAGACAGTTATGCACTTGCCATCGTGCATCACCTCGTAGCCCTCCGACTTGACCTCGTGACTTCTCACTACATACTCGAGGCCGTTCTTCTCCAAGAACGCCTTGGTCACATCCTTGAACATTCACAATTACCAAGAGGCTTCTTTTTTCTATGCCCACAATCATCCAACTTACCGGACCAAATTGGATGCCCACGCCTCGCTTGCTCTGCGAGCGTCCATTCGCGTATTGTGGATCAGACCACATTAAATCGCACATGAGGCCCTCTTCGGGCGGCTGTCGATTTCGATTTATCGCGCGTATGTCGTCCAAAGTGACGTCATCACTTGAAAATAGGCCGCCGTGCATTACAATCACTTTCGAGTTGATCAAGTGCGCCAACGGCAGCTGATTGAACAGCTCAGTGAACAGGCCGAACATTTGAGGCGAATACTTTGACTTGACTTCTCCTTCAAATCCGTACATCTGATTCATGTTGATGCTCTCGTGATTGCCTAAAGACCAACAGCACAGAGTCAATAGAAGCGCAAACCTAAATTCAACAAGAGCTGCTGGTACTTGCCTCTGGCCAGGAAAAAGTGATTTGGCAACGCGAGTTTAAACGCGAACAGGGTGAAAATGACCTCAATGCTGAACGAGCCGCGGTCGACAAAATCGCCGTTGAACAGCTATTCGACGGCCAATTAGTTCTACTCGACCGAACTTGAGTCAGCATAGCCACTTACATAAGGATTTGCCTCGGACGGATTTCCGTTTATCTTGAATATATTGATCAGATCGTAGAACTGGCCGTGGATATCGCCGCATATGGTGAACTTGTTGTCGCCAGGCACTTGAATGTCAACCAAACTTGGCGCGCTCTTCAAGAGCTCGCGCATCTGAAACAGTATCTCGTAGGCGTAGCGTTTATGCAGTTGCTTCTGATTGCGGTAGTGCTCGACTAGCTCGATGGCGAATTCGGTTGTAACCTTGTGAGTGCTCTCGTCCAATTTCGGTCCTGTGTAGTCGTCCAGACGCTGACGTCTGATCGCGTTCATGTCGATCTGGTCAAAAGCCGATCGCTGATTGTACTCGACTGCGATCGCCTTCTCAAACGCTTTTTGCTTGTTGATCTTCTCGCATTCCTTGTACTTGGCTTTGGCGTCTTTGTCGTTCGGACAAGCTTTCGCCACCTTGTTTGCAAAATTGATCAGACCTGATCGGCTCTGCAGGCCGAACTGCTTCATTTACTCACGCTTTCGTAGTCTTTCAGCGCGAGTTTGAATTTGCCTAGCGCCAAATTGGCCGATGCCCTTCGGTAGTAGCCTTTGGTGTAGGTCGGATCGAGCTGGATCGCTTGACTCGCGTCCTGCAGAGCGTATCCATAAAACTCTGACTTGATGTAGGCGAAGCTTCGATTGCCATAATAGGACGGCTCGTTCGGATTGTTTTCGATCGCTTTAGAATACATTTCAATCGCTTTGGGAAAGTTCTGAGCTGAAAATTTTAAAGGCCAATAACAACTGATAGAAACCAACCAAATATGACAAATGAACCACTTGCCCTTGAAAAACTCGTTGCCCTTTTCCTTGAATGCCTCGGCCAGACGGCGTTTTTGAATGTCGTTCAACTGAGGCGTTTCCGACTCGGTTTTGTTCTCGAGACTGCTCTCAGACAACTTGGTCTCAAGAACTACTGTGGCATCGTTGCTTGTGTCCATTTCTTGTTCGCTCTCTCTCTCTCTTTTTTGGGCCCAAATTCATCAAAGCGGATGATTTTCTCTCCAAATAATCTGGATCATCACATCCAAACGAACAAAAACCAAGTTCAATCGGCGTCTGTTTTTCCCTCAAACTATTTTATTGAATTAAATAACTAATGGATCGCTGTACCACGCCTATTTCATGACAAGCCAGTGATCTCTTCGGTGGCCGGATCGAGATCCATGTCGAAGAAACAAGGTCGGGTGGGCAGACCTGGCATGGTGCTTATCTAAAAATAGCCACAGATTAGGTTCGGTTTTCAACATTCACGGTTCACTAGAACACTCACGGTGCCGACCAGGGGATAAATGAAGCCGGCGCCAATACTCGCTCTGACGTCGACAATCGGCAAAACGAAATCACTCGGGGCTCCTTTGAGCTCAGGCTTGTCGCTGAACGAGTACTGGGTCTTGGCCATACAAATCGGCAAATTGTTAAAGCCCTTTTCATTCAATTTTGAGCACCGATCGATCGAGATTCGCTTGAATATTCTTACTTGGCTCTTGAGTCGCTCGATTCTTGTTCGAGCTTGCTCGCTCAGCTCAATATCCTTGGCGCCATAAATTTTCTGCGCAATAGTTCGCATTTTTTCTTCGATCGGAAGCTCAAGCTCGTACAGGAATTCGAACTGTGTCGGCTGATCGCAAGCGCTGACCACGGCACGGGCCAGAGGTTCACCTCCTGCGCCTCCTCTGGCCCAGTTGTCGCTCACAACAGCGTCGAACGCGCCATTCTGCTTGGCAATCTGAACTACAAGGTCCAGCTCGGCTTGAGTGTCGCTGCCGAATCGATTGAGACAAACGACCACAGGCACACCGAATCGTTTCATGTTCTCAATGTGACGAATCAAATTGGCGCATCCCTTGCGAACCAGTTCAAGGTTCTCTGTGCGGTATTCTTGAGGAATCTGAGAGCCCGGCTCAACTTTGGAGCCGCCGCCGTGGAGCTTGAGGGCTCGAACACTGGCCACGATCACTGTGCAGTTGGGCACCAGATTCGAGTAGCGGCATTTGATGTCGAAAAACTTTTCACCGCCAATATCGGCTCCGAAGCCGGCCTCGGTGACCACGAATCCGTTCTCGCCGACCAGTTTCAATGCGATCTTATCAGCCACGATCGACGAGTTTCCGTGAGCTTTTCACAAAAAAAAAAAAAGTTGCCCAAACAAGAAATTTGGACAAGTTGAGAGTTGGAAAACCAAGTACGTACCGATGTTGGCGAATGGGCCTGCATGAACCAGCATAGGCGATCCCTCAAGTGTTTGCATCAAAGTCGGCTTGATGGTGTCTTTTAGGAGAACAATCAAGGCACCAGTCACGTCCAGGTCGTCAGCGGTCACTGGCTGGCCATCAAAGCTCGTGCCGATCACAATCCGCCCGAGTCTGTTACGGAAGTCGTCCAAATCGTTGGCAAGTGCAAGAATGGCCATGATCTCCGAGGCGACTGTGATGTCGAACGAAGTCTCTCGGGTCATTGACTTTTCAGCCGGTCCTTGGCCAATGGTGATGCGTCGCAAGAAACGGTCATTTATGTCCATCACACGATTCCAGGTGATCGTGCTCGGATCAATGCTCAAGCGGGCGAAGCGTTTTATTTCCTCAGGAGTCAGTTGGTCCGGATTGGTTTTGCTGATGCCGAGCTTTTCAAGCCGCTTCAGCTGTCGGTTGGTGAACTGACGTTCTCCGTTACGCACCGGAACTAATCGAGCATACAAGGCTGAGTCCGACTGTGTGGCCTCGTGGAACATTCTCGCTTCGATCTGAGCCGCAAGTAGATTGTTGGCCGCAGTGATCGCGTGAATGTCTCCGGTCAAATGAAGATTGAACTCTTCCATGGGAATTACTTGCGAATAGCCGCCGCCAGCAGCGCCGCCCTTTATGCCAAATGTCGGCCCTTGACTGGGCTGTCGAACGCATCCTATTGCGTTCTTGCCGAGCGTCGAACTCAATGCCTGACACAAGCCGACTGTTGTGGTGCTCTTTCCTTCGCCTAGCGGTGTCGGGTTGATACCTGCCACGAGCACATATTTTCCGTTTTTGCGGTGCTTGAGACGCTCGATCACGTTCAAGTTGACCTTGGCCATCTTCTTTCCGTAACATTCATATTCGCTCTCGAGCAAGCGCATCTCCTCGGCCACAACTCGAATGTTCTTGGGCTCTTGGCTCTTGGCGATTTCAATGTCCTCAGGCACTGGACTCTCCAGTTTAAGCGGAAGAAGTCGCAAGTCCCATTTGCCTTCGTTTTCGTACTTGTTAAAATGGCGAACCGCCGATTCGAATGTGTTCATCAACAGCATGCTGACTGTCATGGGGCCAACACCGCCAGGCACCGGAGTGATGAAGCCAGCGACCTTGGAAGCACTTTCATAATCAACATCACCGCAGATGCGCGACCTCTCTCCATCTAATTACAAAGAAAAAAAAATCATTTCAGTAGAGCAGGAGATAGACAAAGCTGTTTATCTGACCTTGATAGCTGTTGATTCCGCAGTCGATCACAACAGCGCCTGGTTTAATCCAGTCGCCTTTGACGAAGCGGCTTTGGCCGATTCCAACCACAAGAATGTCAGCGGCGCGGCAGACGCCGGGCAAATCGTTTGTCTTGGAATGACAGATGGTGACCGTCGCGTTGTTGATCTTGAGCAAGTTGGCCATCGGTGAGCCGACTAACTTGCTACGGCCAACAACCACAGCGTTCTTGCCTTGTATGGGCACGTTGGTCGATTTGATGAGCTCGAGGCAGCCTTTTGGCGTGCAAGGAATGAACGCTTCGTCCAGCTGGCCGTGATTTATCTTTCCGGCGTTGACGTAGTGCAGGCCGTCGACGTCTTTGCTCGGATGAACAGCGTTCACGATCGCGTCAGAGTCGAGTGCATACTCGCAGTCGAACGGCAGCTGAACGATGATTCCATGCGTTCTAGGGTCGTTATTGAGCCGCTCCACTTCCTTGAGCAGTTCATTCTCACGAACGAATCTATCGAACTTGTAATGCTTGGCGTCTATGCCACATTCGGCCGCGCTTTTCAACTTGTGCCGAATGTAGATGGTTGAATCGGCCCTGTCTCCGACCTTGAGCAGCCAACTGGAATGAAACGATGGCCGGATGAGTCGAGCGAACAAATGCCTACTTGGATTATGGCCAGGCCGACTTGGAAATTGGCCTGCTTGCTTTGAAGCTGGCTGATGCTCTCTTTGCATTTGTTTAAAAAAGACCTCAAGCGCTTCAATTAGAGTGTTTGTCTGCGTCCTTGTCTGCGCTTGGCTTACTTGGACAAGGTCTTTCCGTCGATCACGCTCGCCATGTTTCTGGTGACCACAATTAAACAAAACTTGCCTAAAATCATCATTGCGGTCTAATTAGTACGCGGTCAAGTCAGCAAACAAAATCATTCGCCGCCGCGTCTACTAGTCCGAATGCGAAAAAAAAAAGCGGACGGGCGAACGAAAAAAAGAGCAGAAAAATTGCAGTATTCATGCAGACGTCTGAGCACGAGCTCCCAGTTTTAGTCTTATCGCACTAATCACGTACAGGCAGACCGAGCGTAGTACACGATCTACTCGACGCTTTGGTGTGTGTTGAATGTTAAAGCGCGAATGAAACGCCAATTGAACTTGCCGAAACCAAGTTCAATTGAGAGAATTGAGAAAGAGAATTCAATTGAGAAATCAAGAGAAAAAGATGATTTTCTTTCGTATTCTGAATTTTATTTCATTCTGCAGCTGTTTGCGCTGTAAGCTTAGAAACCCAAGCGAGCGCTCTACAGTCACATAAATTATTCGCTTCTCACCTTATCTGGCGGTCGTCGTCGTCGTCTTCTATTTCTTGAACTAGTCAATTGAGTTTAATCAAAAGCATACGCTCTAGCACATAGCGAGAGGACCCAGCTCTACTCAAGCAAGTCGTCGAGCCAATCGTCTATGCTCTCATTGACTGCTGCAGTTAGGTGGCTAAGGCCTTCGGAGAGCGTCTTGATAGACGTAGCGGGTGTGGCTGTCTCCTTTTTGCATTCTTCTGACACAACGTCTACAAATTGGCCCCTTTTTGGGTACGTTCGAACGAATTCGCCGCGTGCTTCCACGCTCTTCTTTTCAAAGCCTTCTATCACATCGGTCTGCTCACAATTTATCTTGAAGCTCAATTGCGCACAAGCTGAATGTAAGGTTTCGATTTACCTCGAAATAGTTCTCCAGCTCTTGCGCATTGAAACGCTTGTGAAACGGCTCCGCTTTCAGAGCGCTGTTTAACTTCTGAATGTCGACTACAAATAGACTGCTCGTCTCTTCGACTGAACTCCCTCTGGTCGGAATGGTCTTGGAATATTCGTCTGTTTGAGCAGATTTTTCGATCAGAGCCGAATAGACAAAACGCCGTGAGTCACGAGATTACATGAGTCTTTGAGGAATGAATCGAACTCAAGAACCATAGGTGCCGTCTCGGACCCTAGTTCGTCGATTAAAAGCTGATTTTCTTGTACAATTCCTCCTCGTGTCACATTCTTGTCGATTTCTCTGACCGATTGCGGCTGCTTTCTCCCTCCTGCTGAACGCCTCATCTTCAGGCACGCAATGCCCTCTGTTTCTCTGGTTCTAATAAAAATCAGAAGCGAGTTTTACGTTTCGTGTTGAGCGTGATTTCAACTCGATTCAGCATATTTTCAAAAAGGAAATTCATTAATTCACAAATTAATATTGACCGTCGAAAAAAAAGAAGCTGAATGAAAGACGAAATAAAGATTAAGAAATGGAGACTGCGCTAAAGAAGAGAAGGCGAAATAAATAGAATCATTAGACAATTTTTAGAATAATTCAAATAAAGAAAAAGTAAAAAAGAGACATTCAGTAGATTCGGTTGCTTTTGATGAGCATTTCCAACGATTTTAGTTTGGCGTCGATCTCCTTCATTTCCTCATGGCGACTGAATAGATCTGAGTCTGAGTTTTTACATCGGGCCTCCAATTGAAATTCTGCTTCGCTGTCGGCCACACTGGGCGCCAAGGTCTTTTTAGCAAAAGTTAGGTTTGCGATCTGAACGCTTTTGGCCAATGAGCATCTTACTCTCTGGACCACAGCGCGGGTTCGACTTCCGCTACGGCACGTTCCTTGGCTGTCGTTCGAATAATTCGAACACAAATCGCTGTCTGGATAGCTCAAGTTTGCTGCGCCAAATTAGAGATGCCAAGCTCAGGTGATGGATGTTGATACACTTACAATTCGATTTTTGCCGTTTTAGACTTCCAGTTGAGCCGCCCGAATTGAGACGTTGGCGAATTTCCTGCTTTCTTGTGCGTGTAACAGTTTAAAGCTTTTTTTCCAACTTGCATTGCTATGGAAATGTGCAATTACTTTTTAGACTCGATTTCGTTTAGCTTGTTTCTTTGGCTTTTAACGTATTCGGTTGGATTAAAGCGCCTGCGATTTGCAGAGCTGTTCGAGGCCGAACGATTTGAACGAACCGAAGACACCGAGCTCGCCGGCGACGGAGCCCGTCTCTGAACTGGCGAGGTTTTCACTGCCGCAGTGCGTAATGAGACATGATTCGTCCGGTGGCTTGAGCCGTTTGAATGTGACCGTGTGAGTGAACTTGATCGGCTGCCGCCTGTGCTCGATGGTCGTGAGATTCTATCAGAACTAAATTAGCCAACAAAGACGCAAATTACAACCAAGAATACCAAACTCACCGGTTAGCGCTCTCGATTGAGTTGTTGCGGTTTCTGCAAACAAGCTGTCATTAATCAATCAAATGAATGGAAGAAGAATGAACTGAACTGACCGTTGCTTGAAAAAGCGCAGCTCAGCATTCAAATGGTTTAGTTCGGCACGAAGGCTCTTTTCGCTCATTATCTTTTGCTCCAATTGCTGCTTGAGAAATTCAATCTCTTGCTTTCGCTTTTGCAGCTGCTTCTGATAGACGTTCTTTTCTTTCAGCGCTTTCTCTTCCATGGTCTGAATGATCTGTTTGAGGATGACTACACTCTGCTCGCCAATCTGTCCGTCCTCGTCGCCCGCTTTTTTCGGCTTTTGATCGGCCTTCTTACGAAGCAGCTCATTTCTTTTTTGTTGCGCTCTTCTTTAGAAGCGTCGAAGCGGTTCGTATTGCCAACTGACTTACTCTCGGCGTAATTTCTCCAATTCGACCAGCTCCTGGCTGTTAAGCATCGGCCTAGATGTGACGCTCTTCAGCTTGCTTTTTAAATTCTCTATGGTGGAGAGCAGCACTTGGACATCAGCTTTGCCCTGATAATTCAGTTGAAGCGGATAGTTGATCCTTTTTCAAATCCGTGTGATCAAGTCGTCAGCTTTTTGCTTTCAGACGCTCCAACATACCGATCGAACTCGACGTTGTAGGTCAAAATCAAATATCGCTTGTTGTTGGCCATAAACGACGAGGTGAATTTGTTCGAGTTGATCGAAAGACGCTTTGAGCGCAAGTTCTCCAAATCGTTGTAGGTCAGTATGTCAAGCGTCACCGTGCTGCTTTCCTGTTTTGAATTTCTAGCAACACAAGCCAATTGAACGGCAGTCAAAAAGGGGCGTTACGTTCTTCATGGCGGTTTGAAGCATGCTGACGAAAATGGGAAACGATTTGAAATTGCCAGTTTTGCGTGTGAGCTCCTCGATGTCTAGCAAAATGAATGAGTTGATTCAGTGTCTTGTTAAGAGAAAAAATAAAGCGAGAAGCAAATACAATTGGATTCGAAGCATGCTCGCCAAGTATCGGCCGAGTCTATTTCTCTCAGTTCGACGGTGAGCTTGTCCTCGTCTTGGTCAACATAGCAGCCGATATTGTAGTCGATCGCCTTTAGAGTGATGTCCACGTTCAGCTCTTCGCGCCGATCACCCATCTCGTCGAGAATTTATCTAAAATTTTAACCAGCTAAATGAAGAGGGTCTCGAGGCCGATTAGAGAACAGACTGCGAGGCAAATATTATCAACGAAAGGCATCTTAATGCCTCGTTGGTCTTTGGAAACCGCTTCAGATCAGTTTGGTAATTCGTGTATTCGATGAGAGAAATGAAAGGAATAAAAGAGGAATCAGGTCGACGGTTGGAGAAACTGCTACTTGAGCCACAATTTAAGTCTGTAGGCCTCAACACCGTTCAAATAATATCTAAACAGACGCTTGTCGCGCACAAAGCCCAAATTCTCGTACAGTCTCAAGGCTGCTTTGTTGGTCACTTCGGTCTCGAGCACAACCTAAAAACTCGTTTGTTCAATAAGAGCGAATTCGTTTTGGTCTCGAGTTCAAGTTTCAACCTCGTCGGCATCGTGCACGATCATTCGTCTGATTGCTAATGACACCAGGTTTGACCCTAGCAGCGGTGAAGAGAGAACAAGTGAGCGCTCGGATCGCACACGTCTTGTAAATTTTGACTCTTTACCTACGCCTTTGCCGCGTGCTTTCTCTGCCACGTCTAGCATTGCAATGTAGCCGCGCTGCTGATCTTTGTATCGGTCCAGTTTGCAAACTATCGCACCGATGCACTCTTCATCTTGCATAGCCTGGGCTTTGGCTTTTAAATGGCAAATCTGACCGGTTCGAGCTCAAGTGACTTACAAGGAAGCATAAATGGGGCCAGTTGTGAATGAAGTAGCGATAAGTATAGATCGAGTAGGGCTCGCTAAGATCCTTGGCGATCAGATCCATGATCATCTTCATCTGCGACTCGTCCTTGTACTCAATGTAGCGGACACCGTCTATTAGGGTCTCTTTCTCGACCACAAATTTGCTCTTGTCTTCGAATTTATTGGTCGGTTCGTACTCCTTGGGCGCCGGGTGATGCGAGCAGCAGCCCGAATGATGAGTATGAGCTTCGGCCGTCGCCTGAGCAGCCAATGTCAACCGTCTGTCTAAGTCTAGCTGCTCCATTTCAAATGCCTCGCTCGTCCACCGTGTTTAATATATTCACTTGGAGACCGAAATGCATGCAGATGAGCTATGCGCTATGTGAATCATGTTTTGCACATTATGCCCATTAGTTGAATTCTCAATACGAATTAGTCACAAATACGCGCATCGATAGCACAACAGCAGTCACCACTAGCCAGAAGAGGTCATTTTGAGACCCCACATTGCCTTGGAAACAGCCGGCTCCGGTCCTGTTCTCATGATTGTCTTTTCGCATTGAGCCAAATCAAATGGACAACCTCGAATTTTGGACAAGCTTGCTCCCGATCGCAATTGTGCTTGTCACAATGTTTCTTGCCTACTTTTTCAAGTCAGTCTCTGCAAACCAAAGCAGCGAGTCTGCCTTCATTTGAACTATTCTCGGATCTCTCTTATCCGGACTTTAGATGGCGAATAAATCCGATTCTAATGGAACGAAACGAGCAAGAAACACAAGACCTGTTCGAGAGAAGAATAAACGAGCTCAATCAATCACGATTTACGAACGTCAAACTGACTCCAGTTGACAATCCGTTCCTCTTCATCTTGAACGAGGCAAAAACAGACACACAAGGTCTCTAGCTTTACTCTTTCATTCGAGTGTTTCGCTTTGTTTGCATAGTTCATGTGAAAAGTCGTCACATTCACTCTGAAGAGTCCGTCTGGACTGACAAGAGTCATACTGGAATTGGGCTGGATGGTCAACATCGAAAAATTCTACTCGAGTATCGAGAAGGCCACCAAGCAATGCTTGTATGAGCACAGTTTTCTGACTGACACCAGCCAATTTCATCAAGTTGTTGAATCATGGTAACAGGCACATTTCGCTCTTTTCGGTTAGTCTTTTGGACGACGCGACGAATTTTTCAGCCAAATAGAGGCAAAAGAACAGACGCATTCGGTGCCGGACACCATCAAGCAGACTCTACTGGCCTCGGAGCATTCGGAATCGCGCCGAGGCTTCTATCCGCTTGTGATTGTGGCCAAGCGTCCCTTGGACGAGCTCGACTCTTTATCAACAAATCAGATCGCCGCTTGCATATACGTTGTTCATCTGAAAAGCTCCCAACTCAACTCGCGAGTTATTTACGCCTTTTCAAAATGCCTCAACGGCATGGTCATCTCTTTGAAAGTAAGACTTTTAGAGCACAATGGCCGATTGGCTCTAATTTCATGCTTCGAAGAATGTGTTCAACTGCCAAGAGGAGAACCTGTGCGTGGTATGTCAGAGCGAGCCGAGCGTCTGCGTTCTGTTGCCCTGTTTTCACAAGTGCTTGTGCGAGCCATGCTTCAATCGATGCAGCCTCAAATGCCCAGTCTGTCGTACTCGGGTCACGCACAAGTTTGAGATGAGGCATCAAACCGAATAAAAATTGCATCAAGTCTCAATCTCTCTATTTTCATTAGAACTTTGAACCTAGGACTGACGAAGCCAGGTCTATTTTTGGTTTCATGGGTCTTGAGAGTCTGTCCAAAAAAGGTAATCAAATGATACTCATACTGGTCCCATATTGACTGACCCATGGATCTGCCCGATGTCAAAGAAGTGGCTCAAGGTTTCTTTGAGCATTTAGATAAATAATTTAGAAAATTTCGATTTAAAAACGTGATTTAGCTTGGCTTATTTAAAAACAGCTGCACTGGTCTGGTTTGGAATCAAGTTGATTTGGAATTTGGCTTTTTAGAACGAATGTCTGAGGAAGCTGGAAATAGATCGCCGGAAAAGGTTCAACTCACCTGTAGGCATCGATTTCTTGTCGAAAGTAATCTGACAAGGGTAGCCGATATTGAACAATGCGCCTCTGACTAGTCCAGCGGTGAATGTCATGAACTTGAGATTATTCTCGTTTAGGATTAGTTCTCTACAATGTCGAGATTGATTCGGCTACTTGTTGGCTCGTCTCCAAGTCGCTTGGATCAAGTTGGCTTATTGGCTTGAAGTTGTTGTCCTGGAGAACGAAAATGCCCTTTTTGGTCCAAAATGAATGACCATGAATATTGGAGAAAGCAGGCAAAAAGCGGTTTACTGAATTGTTTGTGCGAAGATTGTCTATTTGCTTGCCGTAGAGGCCGATCCAGAACTCTTTGCAAATGAACTTCATCACGCTTATTTCGTCATTGAGCCGATGCGAGTCGGGCAGCATCCTAACAGCTGTTGTGATTGCGACCGCGGACACACCAGAAACGATTGGTTCGCCTACCTTTCTACAATCGCGTAGCCGACCCGAAACGCAAGTGCCTCGATGCGCTTTTGAATCTCCTCCTCATTCCCAAGCTTTTCATTCATGTAATTCAAAATGCTTATTTGCAAGTACTCATTAACGGCATCGTCCACGCTCAAGCTCATTTCTAACGAAAATTCACATTTACTCTCATTTGCTCGGCCAAGCAGCCGCCAAACTGAGTTTTCAAGCCCAGCTGATCTGAAAGTGAAAATGACCGTCAAGCAGCCTGGTCGCAAATCTTACCATCTATCAGATTGGTTGGTATCTTAAATCTCTCGGCCAGTCAAGTGGAAAAACGTTTATTTCTGTTGGCGAATATTCAAGGCAGAAATTGAGCTTTCACTGCTCAAGCAGCAAGTCTTAATCTCATATTTACATCGAATAGATTGAATCAGACGCCAGGCCTGCCCGAGTTAGCGAGCTTTCGGTGTGGCCAGGCAGCGTCTGTGTGTGTGTGTATCGTCTATTTGTGGTGTGGATTTGAGGGTTTGGGAGCTATTTTGTTTTTATTTCATAGAAATAGTTCATAAATGTTGATGATGATGACGCCTAACGCGTAGAAGAGGCAAAAATAAAACGAGAAGATAGAGAGGCGTTAAAGATAGAATGAACAGACATTGGCTTATTCTTTATATATGTACTACTCACATCGGACTCAGTTACTTTGAAAGGCCAAGCCGCTTAGATTCGGTCTCGTAGACAATCAGGCGCCACATTTTCTTCATGAACAGCTCGGCCTCGTCCTCCAAAATCATTTTTATTTCCTCGAGCAGTGGCTCCGGCTCAGCCTGTTGACTTATTTTGTTGCAGATGAACTCGAGCAGAGTTGTCTCGCGCTCGCCAATGTACTCGACAATCTTCTTGTCTATCCACGGCTTGATGCGCTTCTCCATTAGATTGCGATCAAGCTGGGTCCAGTCGATTGCAAACTGAAACAGCTTGTCGCGCTCGGTCGGAATGGATTCGATTAGATTCTTGAGAGCTTGCTTGCGCTCTTCGGCTGTGCGGCGTTCGTTCTCCATTTCGACCAGTCGCTGACGCTTTATTTGCTGAGTTTGCTCGCCTTCGTCCTCTTCGGCAAATACCTGATTCGTGGGCCGAACCACTTTTTTCACAGGCGCCGTTTTCTTGCTCATTTGCAGCGCGCGGACGGTGCCCAGCTGGATGCCTGTGAACAACGGACTGCCTGATCCTCCCGACGGGCTTTCGGTGTCTTTGTCGAAACCAGACTGACTATTTGTGTCTTCGTTGGCGCTGCTCGCCATCGCAGCCTCCTCTTCGCTTTCTTTTTCTTTTAACATTTCATCTCGGCTGTTCTCGTCTGGAGTGCTCAATTCTGCTGGCGGCGTGTCAAACTCTGGCTGCTTGACTGTCTCTGTGGTATCCATCGCTTCGCCGTTCTTCTCGTCTACTTCACTTGGTGTGCTCATATTGACATCATTCGGTGAATTGTCTTGATTGCACGAATTTGCTTCTCTTTCGCTCGGCTTTGGCACAAAACTCTTGGCGAACGCTCGACCAGCAGCTTTTTCGTTTTCTTTCTCGTTCTCCTCGCTCTCGGACTCTTCTGAACTCTCGCTGCTCTCCACAAACTTATCGTAGTTGCTCTTCATTATGTTGGAGCGCTCTTCGAGCATTCTCTTCAGTCTGGGCTCGACCTCCTCATCGCCTTGGCTCTTCTGAATTTCGCGTCTGAGCTCCTCAAGTTCGTCTTTTTCGCGCTGCCGGTCGCGATTATCAGCCTCAATTTCGCGCTCGCGCATCTTGAGCTTCTTCTCTAAATTAGCGCCTTTGTAATACTCTTTGTCGTCTTTTTCATCGTCATAGTCCTCGAGGAATTGTCTGAGACGTTGGGCCTCGCGCTCCATTGCTCGGCGTCTTTCCACTTCTCTTTTTTTATCCGACTCATAGTCGCGTCTCTTTTTCTCCTCTCGCTGCTCCCATTCGCGCAGTCGATTTCGATACGATGCCTCTTTTTCTCTGAGCTTGCGCTCGAGACGCTTTTGCTCTCTCACTTCTTCGCTCTCTTCGCGAACAGGCGGACGTGAACCGCCTCGTCGGTTGTTCTTGCCTACCGAGTTGCTGCGCGACCTTCTACTGTAGGCTGGAGTACGATCTCTGCTCTCCTGGTTCTCCCTGCTTGGTCTCACAGGCGAATTAGAATAGCTCGGCGAGTGGTTGCGCTTTTCGGGCGTTGCGTTTTTACGGTGTATATCCGGCTCAGCGTGGGGCACGGGGTTAGCTTGTTGTTTGGCTTCGACCACGCTTGGCTCATTGGGGGTACGTGGCGGGCTGGAAATTTCTTTGAGTTGATCGGCGATAGATTCTGAAGGCGGCTGTGAGTCGTCGCCTTCTGCTGTTGGTGTGGCGGCTGCTGCTGCGGCTGCCGCTTCTTCCGCTTCTCTTTTTCTCTGCTCTTCTTCTTCGATACGCTGCTGCTCTATTCTTTGCTTCTCTTCTTCAATTTCCCTGAGGTGCTGTTTGAGAATAAGATCCAATGCTTGAATAATAAAGCGATCCTCACGTAGTGTGTCCTCGTCTGCTTGCTCCAGGTTCACTTCGGCTTCGAGGCCATCGCTCGGTAGATTGGCCAAATATGAACTAGTCTTCTTGGCGGGCTTGTTGCCTGTTTTAGTCGTCTTGATGTGATTTACAAGCAAGTCACGTGTTTTCTGGTCGACTTTCACCAACAGCCGCTTGTCCATTATTTCGTAGCCGTTTAGAAGACGAATACAGCGCAAGGTGGCTTGCGGGTCCTCGTACTCACAGTAGCCGAAACGCTGGATTTTCCCACCGGCGCCTTGTGCTCGGCGCCAGTTGAGAACATTGCCGCAACGCTGCAACATTTGCTTTATCATCAAATCAGGCGCTTTCTCAGATATGTTACCGATGAACACGGTGGTCGACGGCAGCTTGTCGGGCAAGTTCTTGGCCGCCTTGCTGCCGTAGGCGTTGACGCCAGCCGCTCCTGACATTGGTGGCATAACAGGCGGCGGAATCATGCCGGGCATCATGGGCGGCGGAGCGCCGAATGGCGGAAAGCCCATCATGTGCGGTGGCATGCCCGGCGGCATCATTGGTGGTCGTGCGGGGGGGTACGACATGATACCTCTTTGTTATTTTTGAAATAAATATCTAGTCGAAGTTGAGTCGAATCGCAATCAAACGTACCAGCGGAATGAGCTTTAGGCAAATGTGTTAATAGGCGTGAGGGTGGATTTCGACCTTAGAGCAATTCTTTTCCTCGACTTGGACCTCTAATGCTCTTACGCTCTGACGGTGCATTTGTAATATGTACGGAGGCATTTGACTTGCATAGCGGATCAAATCTAAATTCCCTACGTACGGCGGTTCGAAACAAACTAAACAATTGCTTTGTGCTCGTGTTTTGGATTCAATAATTGTTTTTTTTTTCGATTAGCCCGCCCGCAACGGATCAAAACGAGACAGAGAGAACTCTACGACCAGAATTAGACGCTGACCATGTGACACTTGTGGATGGACAACAATGCGATTGAACAAAACCGAGCCGCGCCAAATCAGGTCGTAGAGCAGCAACTTATCAGCAATGAAATAATTAAGATAACGCCGACGAGTGTTTGCTAATTGATAATTCAGAAACAGCGATAAGAGCCTTGCGACCGAGCAAGTACGACAACCGGCCACACGGCGATGAGTAATAAAGGCAGAATGTCATTTTGCCGATGACGGGCGGTATGCGTGCAATAAAAAAAAAACCTGTTCACTCGACCTATTTGATTTTTTTTTTCTCATTTTAAATTTATTTCTAATTCAAAAGAAGCAATCGCGCGAACGCCTATTTCTTCACTTTGCGAGTGTTTCCATTTCGCCTCCGATGTGATGAGTGCCAGGCTAGCCATACTCGCTCCTATACTTATTTTCGTCGCTTTTGAATACATCTGCGTAGCAAACGCCCAGAGTAAGTTGAGCAGCAACAAAGAGCCTATTCTGGTCGATGGTCAAGCAGCTTAATTGTTTAAAGAGCTCTCATGGGCCTACAACCTCTACCCGTACGGTTCCGAATGGAATGATACATTCACAGCCAGAGATCGTGAATATGGCTCGGGCCTCATCCATCTGCCGTTCAACATTTCATTCATGGGACATCGATTTGGTCAAATTTGGGTTCAACATGCCGGTTTCTTATCATTCCAACCAGAGGCCAAGTTCACACTGAACAACGAGTGGCCTCATCCGGCCTATCCTGGCATTGACGATCCCATATTCATTGCACCGTTCTTTTGTCGCATTGAGCTCATAAATGACCGGTACATCACCGGCAAGCCTGAGTTGGATTTCTTCCGCGACAACACCTATGGCCGGGTCATGTACAGGTATTTATTGAGAATTTTCTGTCTTCGAATGTTTTGGCTTTTCAAATGTAATCAATCGACGTCAAGATATGTGCAGCGGCCGCAGAATTACGTACTGCCGCCACCGGGCACAGAGCTGGAAGGCGAGGAACTGGTCAAGAAACAGTCTTTTGAAATGCTCAATATGGCCCAGGTGATCTAAATCAAAGTGCATTCATCGTTTGAGCTCGATTCGAATTTCCCAACAAACAAGGACCACATTAGGAATTCAATCTCTGGCGCCGAGCACTTTGTGGCTGAGAACGCCGTGGTGGCCACCTGGGGAAACGTCACTTTCCTGGGCATAAGCGAGACGGATTTAGAAAAGAGACCGGTAAGACTGGTTTAAAATTGGGCTGAGATGCATTTGATTCAACAAGACGCTTAAAAAAGAGAAATTCCTTCCAAGCTGTGATCGTTACCGACTCGGTCGGCAACTACACTTTTGCCATATTCAATTACGAACGAATCGAGTGGGCGGCGTCGACAGAGTTTGGCGGGCATCCTCTAACTGGAATCAGCACAACTCATGCGGCCAAGGTGAAAAGCTGATCGCAAAGACGCATCATTCCATAACTGAGCGCATTTCGCTTTCAGATTGGATTCAATCGAGGAAATGGAACCGAATTCTTTCCGGTTTTGCCTTACAGCGACAACTCAGACGCAATTCTAAGAATTCATCAAAACTCAAATGTGAACTATCGCGGTCGATTCATCTTCCGAATCGACGAGTGGATCCAGCCAGCCGGATGCAAGAACGAATATTCAAACGGTAGAGCTCAATTAGAATCGTGTTTGTGTCCCTTTCAGATCGCCAATTCAAATAAGGATCCCTGTTCATATGGCCGCGATTTGGCAACATGCTCGGTGGCCAAGAGGTGAACATCACCGGTCCATGCTTTGGCTATCATCCAGATCCGACTTCTGATTATTTCATTCCGTTTGAGAAAACCTACTGTCGATGGGGCGATAGTCCAGATTCGCCACAGACCATGGCTGAGGTCATCACCGTTCTTCGTGCTCGGTGTGTCATGCCCTTGATCTACTATAATGGCCGTATAAACTTGTGGGTTTCAACTGACGGCGCTCGGACGTTCAGCTGGAAAGCCGAATTTAACATCGGTCAGTAAGAACCAAGAGATTGGCGTTTAGGCTGGCGATTTAAGGCCAAATTCATTTCAGTTGACCCAATCAGGAGCACGCCCAAGGTCGAGCTCATCAATATGGAAGAATGGTTCAAAGTGCGGCCTGCCACAGAGACATTGGCAATTCGCTGGAACAAAGAAGACTTGGGCTGGTCAAGAAACGAGACGATTGATGTGCAGCTGTTCGGCTACTACGAAGACGACGATGGTCCTCAATGGGACTTTTTGCAGACACTCGGCGTAGACCTGTTGAACGACGGCTTCTACGAGTTCCGCATTCAGGACAACTGGGCTGTGGACCAGAACAGAGCCCGTCGCTATCGAATGGGCGCGGTCGCCGTGGCACTCCTCACCGGAGGTACCAAGGATCCAAAGTAAAGAGAGTCTGCGCAAAATTAGCAATTGTCTCAAAACTAATCATGTTTTCAGACGAATATGGAGCGTGTTGCAGCCACTCGGTTGGTGGAGGGACCATGAAATGGACATATTCTACGATCGCGAGAGCATCTTGCTCGGTAGCAGCCGAGGCTGGAACTGGGTCGAAGATCAGTGCCGCTGGTGGCATGAGTATCAGCGTTGGGATCGATTCTGGATGTACGATCTTGAGCGTTGTCCATGCACAATTCACTTTGCTGTTTCGGACATTGGCCGCTGGGCGCCTGACCCCGAGTGCAACATGGATCGTCCCTCTAACGATCCAACAAACTGTCAATTCCATCGCGACGCTGTTCACTGTGTGGTTACAATCAAACCTTCGTAAGTGGCTGCCAGATAAGCTAGTTACGATCAGCCTAGCTAAGTTGACATTTAAGGCCCACGGGCGGAGGAAGTAGGTGCTGCTACAACTTTCAAGGAAATCTGCTGTACACAAACGACACAAGATGGGGCTCGACTAGTGACCGCTATCACATATTCGGCACTCCGCCCTACAACCAGTACGGCAAAGTTCCGGGCCTCTCGCACTACCTGAACGACATGGTGCCCTACTACCTTTGCTGTGAATGGAGCAACTTGTGCGACTCGTATTTGTTCGTTCGAGAGACGGTCGACTGCAAGGGCTATCGATTTCCCAAAACAGGTGAGTCGGGTTCGCTTGGCTGAGAAATTCAGGTTTAACTGAGCTTGCGCTTAGCGGCAATTTACGGCGATCCTCACATAATGACCTTCGACGGAGTCGATTACACGTTCAATGCTAGAGGAGAGTTTCGACTATTGATCAGCAATCGATACAACTTCCGACTTCAAGGTCGCTTTGAACAGCCTCCAAACGACACATGTGAGTGAAGCTTCGATTCTTCAGTTCTAGATTACGTGTGATGGTCAATGTTCACTCTAGTCTGCCTGGAAACGTCTGGCGGTCAAATAAACGCGACCAGAATGACTGCGATCGCCGTGAGAGAAGACGACAGTGACGTCATCGAGGTCAGATCTCGCATTTACCCGAATCAAACTTGGCGATTTGGATGCGATTTGTTCATAAACGGTCGTCAATGGTGGGTGAATTACACAGAGGAAAAGCTGCAGTACTTTAACAGTAACCAGACGTGATGAGAGTCTTCTTGTTCGATTTGATATTGACTTTGGCGGTGTTTAGATGTGGCCATTGTCGCTCCCTACAACGATCAGCACATGTCAAACTTGACCATCTTGTTTAACAAAACTGAGGCCGGAATTCAGGTATCATGCAAGCACGGAATACTTCATCTCAAGTTCTCGGCGCCTCCGATCATGTTTGTAAGTCTAAATCGCTCGTCAAAGTGAGCAGGGATTACAACCATTGCCTTGCAGTATGAGACTGAAGGCCTGCTCGGCTACTGGAACAATGACACGTCGGACGAGTTTAGACTTCCGGATGGAACAACTATTCCGATCGATTCTTCTCCGCAGGACATTCGACGCTTGTTCGGAATGAGATGTAAATGCAGCCTCAATCTCCTGCTGAAACGACCCTAAACACTATTGGCGCTGATAAATAGGGCGTATCGAGTATCCAGAAGACTCGTTGTTCACTTACAGTGGATCTCTGGATTTTGCCAAGTTTCATGACCAGAGACCGAATATTCACCGCTGGATGCAGTTCGTTCCATGGTACACTTGGAACGATCCAGAGTTCTTGTTTCCCACGTTGGCCACATTCACCGAGAGTCAAATGTTGGCTCTGTGCAATGGCGACGAGCAGTGTCTCTACGACTCCAAGGCAATGGGCTCATTAGAAATAGGCGAAGAGACGAGAAATGCGCATCGCTACTATCAATTCTTAGACCAGGCAATGAAGCCGGTCAACTCTTGCGGCATAATGTCAATCAAAGGAGGCATCCGAACAACCACCACCGGAAACTATTTGGCCGGCTCGGTCATGACCATAAGCTGTCAGCCTGGATACGTGTTTCATGGCTGGCCTGACTATGTCTGCCACCCGAACGGCACCTGGCTGCCCACAAATGCCATTCCGCTGCACAACTTTAAAGCATGGCCTCATTGTGAACGTAGGCTCGATTTGCTCTTTAAAAATATGTCTCGTCTCATAGAACCAATCTTCTAACTCTCTTCTATTGGTCAACAGACTACCACATCACCGGAATCAAATGGTCTGCGATCGGCATCTCCATATTTCTGGTCCTTATCTATTTGGCTTCGCTGGCTTATTATCTCCTATTCCAGAGAAATAGTCGACCAGGCGCCAAAAACCGAATGAACAAATTGTATGTAATTTTCTGGCCTGATTATTAGACTTGCAAGTTTTCATCTCGCTCGTCAAGATTTAACTTCACTCCTGCAAACAAAAAGCAAGTGCCAGCCACTAAAGCGGTCAGTCCCCAAGGAGAGTACTATGACGACATTGAAGAGGCAAATGATGGCCAAGATGGAACGATTCTGGACGAGAAAGAGGAAGAATTTAGCGAGCGCGACTACGAGTAGGTTAAGATTCGATGCATCAACGAGAAAAGGTTAACTTATCAATTGCGCCAGTCTCAATGGTTCAGATGAAGACGAACGCTTCTTGAATGGAACGAGGCCAAATAGACCTCTTGAGTACGATGCCTAGCCGTCAGCAGACCAATGAGCTCTGTATTTTACGCAGACATTCCCTGCCGCTCTAATGTAAATAGCCATCGATCGGCCGCCTATAATCATGCCCCGCTGCTGATAACGACGAGCCTCATTCCCAACGTGCACGTTTGATGGTGCGAAAAATAAACAAAAACGATGAAGATGATGAAAAGACCGTGTTTTGATTTGATTTAAGCAACAGGCGGGTTCACACAGCGTGTGTCCTCATGCGGCTGTATTGCCCTAGACAATCGATCTGACCGAGCAAGAGGCAAGATAAGGGCTGATTGGAGCTGGCCAATCGAGTCGGCGCCGATTGGGAAAATAAAACATCGGATCGGTCAGAGATTGATGTTTGTTGGGCTACACAGACACGCGAGCGCGTCAACCACGACCATAATTGGTCTCTGCTTTTATCGTTAGTGATGTTGACTCTGCCGCCCAGGCTGCTGGTCAAACTATAAAAATCAATTTGGAGCGGAACGCAATTTAAAATTGACAAACTTAATGGAAGCACATAGATAATCGAATCGGAAAGGCCTAATTAATACAACTAATAAAAGGACAGCGAATGAGATTGACAGAGGAGATGAGGGAACGATAAGACGCAGCGGGCCGGTTGTTCTCAAAGGTCAACAATGTCGCGCGTCTTCATCTCCATACGCGCTCAGAATATTTTTCTTTTCGATCTAAATCTGACGGCTCTTTTAGCCTCAACAACATGGGGGATCATGCGGCTCTGGTCAATTTCGCCTGGCTCGATCATCAAAATTCGACTCGGGTTTCTGGCGACGAATAAATTAAGCCGCTGCCTCTCCGATCGACGGTCACTCTATCCTGTCATCGCGTGGTTTGGTTTGCATGCGCATTTCATACTCGACTGAAATGCAAAGTAGTCTTTTTGTCGGCGATTTAGTTCGGCTCAGTGTTGATCACAAAATCAACAAACACACACACACACACACGACCGTTTTGAACTCTTGCCTCATTCGACCCTTTTTTCACCGAGGCGTGCGTTAGCGCACATGCATACGGCCAATCCGATTGCTCAACCATTGGTCATTCGTGTTCGATTATGACGAGGGGGGCGTGCCCATTTCTATCGCCATCTTACCACATTCGCTTCACTCTTCATTTCGAATGTTTTAGAAACGTGAGAGCACAACGGTCAGCAATCGGCAGCAGCATGAAGTGGCTTTTACTATTCATTTCTGTCTGGCTGGCTAGTGGCCAGCAGCAGCCATCGGGCGGCAAACTCCAAGAGAATATTTACCAATTCCTGAAGCGGCACCAGAACGCAGCGCAGGTAGGTCTTTTTTGAATTTAGAGGCCCCCTGGTCTCAGTCGATATTCCTAACCGCTTTGTGTGTTCAAGTTCATTCAAGAACTGGACCGAATCTCGCAAGAGACCAACGACATGACTGCGATCAGATCGATTTCGGGCGAGGCTGGCTTCGGACAAGGCAACCAATACACCGTATTTGTGCCGAACAATGACGCTTTTACGCGCGGAAAACCCAACGACAGAGACAAACTAAAAAATGACATTCTGAACATGATTGTGAAAGAGAGGCTCGACATCGACCGACTGAAAGACATGAGCGGCCTGAATGTGACTAGAACGTTCGGCTACCGGCCGCACTTGATGCTGGGCTCAGTGGGCAATTTTTATCTGCACCAACAAAGAGGCGCGAGTGGAGTTATCCGCACAGGCGGAGTGAGCAAGCGACAAGTTGGCGGTCAATTCCCCAACTACTACACCACAACTCCGTTCAACATGCCCGGAGGCATGAACCAGCCCAACAACTTCAATCAGGCAAACATGAACAATCAGTTCAACCAGCCGGGCCAGCCCAATAATCAGTTCAATCAGCCCGGACAGCCGAACAGCCAGTTCGCTCAAGGAAACATGAACGCTTTCAACCAAGGCAACCAGTTCAACCAGTTTGCGCAAAATGACACCAGCGCATACGAAATGTACCAGAACATGTACCAGAACAACCAGGCCGCGTACGAGAGACTTGGAATCTCGAGCAAGTTGCCAATTGACCAGGTTCGCCTCATTCTCTGCTTCTCTTTTGCTCTGAATATCTAATCGAATTCGTTCGACGCTAGCTTTACCTCGTCAACAGCGCCCTCATCCAGGACATGTACGAACTCAACAATGGAATTGTGTACATGATCAGCGAATACCCTCGCTACTACGAAAAGAGCTTGTTGATTCTGTTGCGCGAAGGCGACGTTTCCAACCTCGGCGCCTATCTCAAGTGAGTTAACGCTTTCCATTTTGGACCCTCAATGCTCAACAGCGTGTTTTGTTTAGCTTCTGGATCAATCGAGCTGCACAGGCATTCAGAATGGGCGACGAGAATCTACGAAATGCCTTGAACGCTTACGGACCCAACACCTATTTCCTGCCCACAACCGAAGCATTCGGAAAGTTCTCCGACCGCCAGCTGCTTGCCAACGACACTTTCCTGTTTGACGTTCTGTTCCGCTCGCATCGAGTGAGCAATGTCATTCTATTCGACTACTATCTGGACGACATAAAAGAAACAGTTCGAACTGACACTGGAATGCCCGTTTACACTCAGCATCGAATGGTGCAGGGCAGAGAAGACAGTAAGTGCCAACACTTGCGACCACTTGACTTCATTATCGCTAAACAGCCGCAATTGAACAGTCGAAGTAAGCATCGGTCATGTGAAAGGCAAAATACTGCCCGAGTACCGTAACATATTCTGCGCGAGCGGAGTAATCCATCTGGTTGATACTGTGCTCGGCGTACCGACCATGAACGCCTACCAGGAGTTGTCGATGATCAGAGAGCTCAGCACTTTCAAGTCGCTGGTCGATCGAAGCTCTCGAATTCGACAAATGCTTGAACAGTCGCGTCCGTTTCAATTCACCACAGTTCCGAACTTTGTGCCCAGAGATCGGTCAGACCGAGACAAGCGTCAGTTCGGCGCCACTGGCAACGAGTACACAATTCTGGCGCCTACCAACGATGCCCTGCTCGGAATTCAAGAAGAAATAATGCGCAACGATACGGCCATCGAGCAACTTCTTAGCTCGCACATAATCAGCGACAGCCGGCCCTTGTTTACGGTTCACTCGGACAACAGATTTGAGGCCAGCCGAGTCTACACCGCTCTGAACACACAGCTGGTGGCAGCCGTGCAGGAAGATGTAAACGAAAGAATTGTGACTCTGAGTCTCCAGAACAACCCGGCAATCTCGACGACCATCATAAACGGCGATCGTCGTGTCACCAACGGCGTCATTCACATCGTTGATAAGCCGCTGTCGCTAATCACTGCCATGGACATTGCGGCCGTTCTTGAAAAGTACGCCAACTCGAACAATCCGAGCACACCGGCATTCGGCCAATTTGTGGACGCGCTTCGATCAACCGGCGTGTTCAACGAGCTGCGAAATCGTCCCTACACGCTGTTCATTCCGACTGACGCCGCTCTGAACCGCTACTCGGCCATCTTGAACAGCAACGACATGGAGCAAAAGCGAAATCTCATCTATCGTCACATGTGTCTGGAGCAGAACTTACAAAGCACAATGCTCGAGGGCACAGGTCAAGGTTTCATGCAAGGAAATAACCCGCTGTTTCAACAGCAGCCTACCCAGCAGCAGCCGTTTCCTGTCGGCGGCCAGCCGCAGCTTGTCTGCCGCAACGCGCTCGGACAAGATTTGGCGTTGCGCAAGGACCAAAATCAGCTCATTTCCGACGTGCAAGGCATGACTTCGGCCAAAGTCATAAACGACTTTCCGGGCGTGTTCTCAAGCGCATATCTGCTCGACGAGCCGCTCTTGAATGAGAATCTGCCCAACTACGGCCTGAACAATGTGAACGCGGCTCTCGTCAGCAGTCCGTCTTTCGGCTCATTCACAATTGCCCTAATTTCCTTGATCGTCACGGTCACAATGTTCTAAATTTAATTAATCGTTGTTTTGATCTCAATTAGTAACAAGCAAAATTGTTGTAAAATTGTTAAACGAGCGGGCAAGAATCAAATGCAACCAAAATAATATGCCAAATCTGTCCCATAAAAAAATAACAAAGCAAGAGCAATATTCCGACTCGAAAACTGGACTAGACCAACGCCCGGCGGAAGGAAATCAAACTTTAGATTTTACGATCGTGCGGTCAGTTGAGTTAAACAATTTGTTTTCATTTTATATAAAAAACAATCAGACGTGTGTGTTGAATTTCAATCTCAATTCTTGTTTTAAACGTTAAAATTAAAAAAAAAAATAAAAAAGCAAAAATCTGCTTAAAAACAAGTAACGAAATGAATTTATTGAATCGTTTGTTGGAAAAAAAAACACAATGCGACAAATTGAATCCTAAAGAAACAAAAATTTAAAATATGTGCGAATAAGTCCGGAACAGGCCGCCGCCCTCGGCCTCGTTCTTTTGCTTGACTCGGATCTCTCGTTCGCGTTCAGAATTTTTCTTAAGCTTTTGTGACACGGCATACTCAATCTCTTGGCCACACTCGGTCAATCGGAGATCCAATTCAAGTAGACTGTAGTTCTCTTGCATCGCTTCTTGAATCAACTTTCCGCCGTCCTTAAATTTGATCGGGTTAGCTGACGTTTACTTGATGGTTTCTCGCTCGAGCTTACCGGTCCGATTCGATTAGTTGACAAATCCAACGTCAGCAGACTTTGATTTTGCTTCAAGGCCGAAGCTAAAAGAACAGCAGTCGGCTCAGACATGTTGTTACAGGCCAAGTTGAGCTCGACCAGGCCTTGGTTCTTATGCAACGCTTTTGCCATCGCTTGTCCGCCCTCGTCTCCGAGTCGGTTAAGACGCAGATTAAGAACTTTCAAGGTGTTGCTTTTGATCAGCGCATGTGCAATCGCCTGAGCTCCAGCCGCTCTGATCTGATTGTTGCACAAATTTAAAATTTGAACGTTCGAGTGGCCGTTGATTAGTTTGCCGATGGCTCTGCATCCTCGATCCGAGATCAGGTTGTGCGATAGATCAAGCTCGGTCAAGTTGGGATGATTGAGTATTTGACTTATGAAAAGTCTGATCTTGTCGTCGTCCACTTTGCTCCAGTTCAAATGAAGAGAGCGGAGCGTTTTGCAGTCCATCACACACTTGGACAGTTGCTGGCAATCGCGTTTGGTGAACTCGAACAGCTGCCATTCGAAATTCATGCCGCAGTCACGAACCGCATAAGTGACCTTGAGCTCTTCCAAATTGGGCAAATGTGGAACAATTTCGTTCAGATCCAGATGGTCCGAGTTGAGTTTTTCTTTTATCTCTTCCTGTTCCATTTCGTCGTCGTCTTCATCGTCCAGATTGAACTCTTTCTTCTCAAACTCGACCGGCGGCAGGAGCTGGTTTATGTGAAGCTGCCGGATGACAGGCGCTCCCAGCTGAGCAATGTGAACCAGCTGACTCAAATCGCTCTTGTTGGGCACAAAGCGCTCAATCAGTTGTTTGAGCTCGCGTTCAAAGTACATTCGCTTCCAGCTGCCGCCGTACTTGCTCACATCGTTCACTTTGAACTTGGCCTTGCAGCATCGCTCCCAGTAGCCTTGGTCGTCAATAAGCACAGAGGTAGTCTCCAACGGAAGATTGACCGGTATGAGACGCAGCACTCGATCGCGGACCACGTCGGGCAGCTCGTCGTGTCGAGGATGCGTTTCAAAATGTTTTATTATGGTCCTCACGCACAATTCGCTCAGCATCGGCACCGTCATCAAACTCCAGTCCGGATCCTCGGCGATTATTCGCCGCATCTTCCTCGCATCACTCGCGTGGTTCTCGTGGAATTTCTTGTTCACGCCGCTCTTCAGCTCACTGCCCACTGCGGTCGGCTTTACTGTGTCCACAGACATCTTCAGATCGCTTGGTCTCCAACCTTCTGCAGCTAAACAACTTCTTTAGGCTCTGCTTGTCTGCAATTAATTGAAATTAAGTCAAAGCGAGCGTTTGCTTCAAGTTTGGATGATTCTCAAAACCCACCGTTTCCATGGAAACATATAAAATTGCCTCTGCTCGCTTTTTTAAAAAGCGCCCGATTTGTCCGACCCATCGCAAGTGCTTTCGCCTTCTTAGCTTTTAACTACCAATCTACAAGTTTGAACCAAACCAGAGACCACAGCAAGAGATCAGTACATTTCGATTTGTTTTTCTTTTATTCTTTCTTTTAACTGACCGAGTCGTCATTTGCGCACGACGAAAAATGCACACTGATAGAAATAGCGTAGCATTGAACGTTCGTGATCCAAGTAGGGCGCCTGCACGTTGAGTCTCTCTTTCTTTTAATTTTTGTTCAGGGCCGAAAGCTGGTTTAATCTAAATGATGATGATCATGAGGGCATTGTTTACCTGGAACTCAAAGCCGACTTTAACGATTACTTTATTGAGCTGCTCATAAGAGAGCTCAATTGACTGCTCGTCCTTCATGTCGCTGAAGTGATAGAGCAGGGGGCCCAAATTGATCCACAGGCCGCCGGGCTTCAGTAAATCGTAGATTCGCTTCACGTAGTCGATTATGTTGTGGGCAGTGTCAATAAAGAAACAAGTAACTACGCAGTTCCAGTTGTCTACAAAAGGTCGATTGAAACCACTGGCAACCAGGCTGAACAAGAGATTCTCAAGGATCATACGAACCGTGTTCGCGATAAATGTCAAGAAAGTCACCGGCTGTCATCGAGAAATTGCTCAAACTCGCCGACTTGCTTATGGGACACACGTCCGGGAACTGAACACGGGCCAGTTGATCGTCGGTCCGATAGTTGTTGCACCATTTGTTCACATCCGGATAAATGTTGAATTCGTTCTCTTTCACACTCCTTTCAACATTTGGCTTAAGCGGTCTCGGCCCAGTCAGATTCGCTTCTCTAACCCGTTGATAATGAAGTTGGACGCGATCAGCATGTGCATGCTCAACTCATTGCCTTGACATTCAAATCCCATCGACGCAATTTCAAATGCGAGTCTTCCCAATCCGGCGCCCGGCACCAATACTTTAACGTTTCTTTCGAGCAATTCAATCTTTGGCAAAAAAGTTCCAGCCGCTTGTTTTTACGGTTCAGGGTTCGGAAATGCGGATTTCAATTCGTCGATGATCGGTCCGAAAGACAATTTACGCTCAAGCGAACCAGTTGAGCTCCATTCGCGTTCGATTTGCTTGAGAGTGGTGCCGACTCGTTGCACATCGGCAACGATTTGATGCTCTGGGAAAACGCGACGGGCTTGCGGCTTATCGTTCAACATCAATCAGCTTCTTGACTTATATCCACGTAAAGTTGTCTCATACACCTACCTCACCTACTTGATCTTGGTTTTGAACATTGTCGAACATGGACGCGCAGTCCTTCACAATCAGATCGAGCAGCTTCTGATTGGCACTCACACATTCAAGAAGCCGGTCACAATGCGACTCAAAGTCAGGCACCAGACTTTTTTGAGAGGCGTCTAATTTTTGGAACTGGTCAAGCGATTTGGCAACTCGTTTTATGGCGTAAAAGCTTTTATGGATCCTGAACAAGCAGCAGAAGAAACAAGATTTAAAGAGACTTCTTACTGGTAGAGTCGAAAAGACTCGACAATCCGCTCAAAGTGTTCTTTTTCGGCTTCGTCGTAAAAATCCGTTTCCTCGCTCATCGTCTGCTCGGCCTCGATTTGTTCAAATTTTTTTGTAAACTGTTTCATCATTGGCCTTTCTCTTTCTTTTATTACTTAACATATTCTGATAAGCAGCGGGTCGGGACTGGCTAATCAATGAATTCACACTGAATGAGAGAATAGGACACTTGAATGCATGGAAAAAAGCGCGAAAAAATGTAAAGTAAAAAGCGACTCATCTCGTCAGCTATTTGAGCAGCAGCAGCAGCATCAACTGATAACGGCTGTGCTTATCGATTTTCGGTCATAGGACAAAAAGCGGCGCTCTTTAAGCACAAATAAATTTCGGCCCGTTTCATGACACTTCTTGGCGAATAGGGTTCTGCGTGGCTGCCAGCTGCCGATGCATTTCTTGCAGCATAATCAACATTAGAAAAGTGAGAATCGTCAGTGAGGCGTTCAACTCAAATTCATCGGGAGCCATATTCACTGCCAGCGTAGAGACAAACATGTCCAAGCTCAGCCCCAGATGCCTATCAGTGGTTGCAATCCTCTTTTTAACAAGCACCATCGGCTCAATCGGCTTGATTCTGCCCTATTTTCCACTGCTCTACTTCAACCGCAGCCTATTTCATCGGCTTTGTGATTTTTCCGTCAAACTCTGGCTCGGATTTTGTGTGGTAATGCAGACCGAATTTCATTTAAACTGAAACGTATCAAGCGGACTAACCGAAAAGATTGCCTTTTAGTTTCTTTTGGAACGAGCTCTGGCAGTCAATGTGCTGGTTCACACCGATTCAAAGCAGAGTATCGAGTTTGAGCGCAATAGCAAGCGCGGCTCTATATTCATCATGAACCATCGAACCCGCTTCGACTGGCTGTTTTTTTTTTGCTCACTTCAGTACATGGACGCCCTCTCCAACATCAAAATCGTACTCAAGCACAGTCTTAAGAAGATTCCGGGCCTGAGCTGGGCAATGCAGGCCGCGCTGTTCTTGTTCGTGCGTCGCAGATGGGAAAAGGACAGGACGCTAATCACAAAGCACTTTGACTACTTCAAACAAGTCGGCAAAAAGGTCGTGGTGCTCATTTTTCCCGAAGGCACCGACTTTACCTTAAACACCCAGCAAAAGTCGCACAACTTCGCCGAAAAGAACGGCCTCGCACGCTACTCGTTTGTGCTTCATCCTCGAACCACGGGCTTTGTTCACATGTGCAGAGAGATGAAGCGCAACGATCAAATCGAGTCGGTCTATGATGTCACTGTAGCCTATGAGGGCGGCTGGATACCTGAGAGTGAGTTGAAGTTTCTTTCGGGCGAGCTTCCGCAGCAAGTGCATTTTTATGTCGACCGATATCCGATCGAACGAGTACTGTCCGACACCGGTGATGAGAGCAAAACTTGCCAATGGCTTGAAGAACGATGGGCCCGAAAAGAAGAATTTCTTCAAAAGTAAGCGCTCTAACGAATTGCGACTTCTACTTTTAAAAATCAAATTCGATCCAGTTTCTATGAGAAAAATCAAAAACCCTCGAACTACAAAACTCATTTGGTCGAACCGAATCCGCTCTACGCAGTTTTCTGGACACTCTACACAATTCTATTCTTCATCGCTTCCTTCAACTATTGGTTGATGAGGGCGTATTGTTTACTTGCCGTCTTGCTCTTTTTTAGCATTCAAATGTTCTTCGGCGGTTTAGACCATTTCATAATGGACTCAACCCAAAAAGTCAATTGCAAGTGAAAGCCGCTTTTTTCCTCTTCATTTCTTTCATTTTTGCTGAGCAGTAGAAAAGACCGTTTTGGCCGATTTTGAACGGCAGACTAAATGATAAATAAAATCAGAAGCCTGTTTTTGATTAATTTGCATCTTTTTACCTTAGATTGATATAAATAAATGGTCAAAGGTCAGCTTAAAAGCGCTCTATTTCTTGTCTATCATCTTGAACTTGCAAAGCGAAATGTTTGTTATGCCTTGAGTTGGAATATGCCTTATTCTAGAATCAGGCAACTCAAGTGAGAATGAAGAATACAAAAAATAGAATATTCCTAATTTCAACTTAAATTTTTTATATCAGATAGAGAATTCTATCAATTAAATTAAGAGGTTTGTGGTCGTGTTAACTTCATTTATTTTCTTAGTTTTCACGAACTGCCAGAAGACCTCTTTCCAACACCTTTCGCCAACTTCTCAGGGTTGATGTTGCGGCACTCTCGGAGTACTCTATTTATTGTCCATCTCGAACAGTCGAGATCTAAATCGGCTTTGATCTTGGCGCAAGAGATGCTTTTATTGCTTGCTGCCTGAATAATTCGACGCTTTGTTTCAGCATCAATTATTTTCGGTCGTCCAGAGCTTTTCTTAGTTCTGTAAATATCCGGATCACGTAAAAAATTATGAATTACTCCCACACTTCGCTTGAGTTTGGCCGCGATTTGTCGGTACGTTTTGTTGCTCTTTTTCATTCTAATGATTGTTTTTTTCTCTCTATCAGTGAGTGCAAGTCCTTTCGGCATTTTTAGTCTCAATTTGAACAGTCTGTAGCTAAAAAAACAAAAACGATTCGCCGTCAAAATCAGCTTTTTTCACAACATTTTGCCCCTAGTCGAAAGTCAAAAATTCACAACTCAGCCATTTTTCATCCCAGCAACTTAAAATTCAAATGCAGGCCTAAAACGACGCGGTGCAAAAATTAGCTCAATCGGGAACTTTTTTTAAAAATCACAGCGTTCATATTATTTTGCACTGTTGGGTTCTAATTTCCTCCTGCTTTGGGGAGAGAATGGTTTCCGAGCTTCCAGATGTAAATTCAGTCAATAAAGATACTGACTTGCCGAAGTTTAGGTTGGTTACCAACACCTACAGCCAGAGAATCACGGGCCATCTTAAAACAATTACTTCTTTCGTTGTCCTTGCCAACTCAAACATAGTAAGTTCATCATTGGACTTCACAGTCAGAGTGTGGAATTCGACGACAGGTCAACAGTTGTCAATATTGACAGGTGACACAGCTGTCCTGGTTCTGACAGCTCTCGAAAATGATTTGGTAGCTGGTGCCACTTCTTACGGTTCTATTGAGGTATGGAATGCGACGACAAGCCAAAGAGTCGCATCTTTGCCCAGCAGTTCGCGTATCACTGCACTTGTCGGGCTTTCAGATACAATTTTGGTCAGTGGTGATATTGATGGAATCATTCGGATTTGGGATATTCAACAGCGAAAAGAGCTTAATAATTTCGAAGGGCACCGTGGTCAAATAAATGCTTTGCAGGTCCTTCCAAAGCAGATGATTGCAAGTGGCTCTGAGGAAACAACGGTGAAAATTTGGCACATTCCCACTCGAAGATTAATCGCCAGTTTGGTCGGACACAGCAAGTCTATTATATCACTCACGATGATCACAAATGGCTGGTTGATCAGTGGTGCAGAGGACAGAACCACAAAAGCATGGGACGTACGAAATCTTGAACAGTAGAAACTAAATAAAATAATGGATAAAAAAGATTAAATTTAAACTTTATGGTCAAACTAAAAGCTACTAGAAAAAACAATCCTAAGTTAAAGCATGGCTCTTGCTTTTTCTTCAAGTTTTTTAAAGACTATCTGAGTTTCTATTTGTTGATAGAAAAAGATTTTATTTCTGATTTACATTTTGGGCTTTTATTTGGCTCGGATTGAAAATAGGCCGATTTCGAGAGACAGATTGTTGCTAAAAGATCAATAAAATCAGATTTTTGCTCACTTTACTCTGCCTCTCTGGAGGAGGAGAACAAAAGGGAGTCGATTTTGACTGTAGCTAGAGTGAAATCAATCAAACGGCAAAGGGGCCTGCTTCTTTAAATGGCCTTATTTGGTCAGAATCTGCTGCTGCTGCTGCCAAGTGAACAAGGTGCATTGTCGTGTAATTAGAATTTTTATTTTAGCTCTATTCCTATTTTAATATATCCACGTTTTGACAGGCTCGGCCAGAAAAGGCAATGAAGGATGGAAGTGTGTTTCTCGCCTACTTCTCTTTGCTTGCTGCATTGCAAATCGAGAGCTTGATAATTATGACGGACGCCCGATGTTTTCTTTCTGATCAAGCATTCAAACTGAATTATGAATGGGAAAACTTTCCATATATGGACATGAGAGCCCCAATGAGTAATGGTTGTCGTTTGCATCTCATAAATCCCTTGGATTTAAGCTAAACACATTTCGCTCGGCTAATCTTAGTCTTGAACTTCAAGCTCATTTAATATTCAACCGTCCAGCGTCTACTCTCCACCCAAACTCCAGACGCCAAGTTTGACCTGCTCGCTCATACTGACTAGGCCTTATTCACACATCTAGCGCAATCCTCTTTCTCCTGCCCGCCCGCCTGATCGCCCACTCGTCTGTTTTTTTTTCTCGCTCTTTCTTCAATTCTCTTCAACTTTCTTCTTGGCTCGCTCGTTCGATTATGATAATTTATCTATTCGTGGCAGGCGTTTCATGCCACTGCGTTATCTATCAATTTCTCGGCTCTGGCGTTTCGCAACGTTTAAATATGAGTTTGAGGCCCGTCTATCGATCAATCGCGTGCACAAGCTCAACCCAAACTGCAAACTCATGCAGACGTGCGAAAATTGTGCGAAAATTGGCCACAGCTCACGGTCAATACTCCTGAGCCGCTCTGATGGCTCTCTCGCACATTTCAAATTGCATACGAGCTTCTACTTGAATGTCAACTCAATTAGTCTATCCGCACAGTTATTTGTCTCGACTGTTGGTTGCCAACGCGTTACATTCTTACAATCACCTGCTCTTCATCACGTGATTTGGCTCATAAAACAGATAAAGCAGCTTGTGCAAGAGCACAACTACTCAAAGAAACGCGCCGATGCTTGTTGCTTTTTTTAAATCAAGTTTTGCTGGAGTGTGACGCTCTGGCTGGCAAAGCTTGGCCTCGAACATCATTCTCGATTTAACTTTGTTTCGCTATTAATCGAACGCTTTAGAAACGAGCTCTATACTTGGTTCAGAGATTCGGAGCGTTAGTCATTCAATCTTCATCATCATCATCATCATCTTTACAACTTTTGCTCTTTTTTTTTCTTTCTTTGGAGAAAGCGACTCTAAAATAGAGCGAGTGAGCGGCCCTCTCTCTCTTTCTTTAGCCAAACTTCTCTCATTTTAAATGCGTCATATGTAAAAGCCAGCCATTTTCCGATTTCAAAGCTTATCTCAAAACTCTTTCGTTCCTCTTAGATTATTCTTTAATCGGTCCAGTCTTTAATCCTTCAACATTCAAAATGGTAAGCAATGTTCGCATCAAGTTAAAACATGTGCAAGTGACCGCTTTTCGTTCTAGTCTTCTGGAGTAAAAGTCCATTCTGACTGCATTGAGGCATTCAACAACTTCAAACTCGGAAAGAAAGAGGCTTTCCTTCTGTTCGGTTTCAATGAAAATGCCACCCAGATCGTGGTATTGCACAAGCATCCAAAAGAGGCCGGCCAGGACACACTCAAAGCCAAAAGTAAGCTTTTTTGGGCCATTCTCTTAGACCGTGAAGAGAGTAGGCTTTAATATGCTGAATGACGTGCAGACTCGGCGTGGGACGAGCTGATCAAAATGTTGCCAAGCGATGACGTCCGATATGCAGTGGCCGATGTGCACTACAACACTGCCGAGGGCCCTCGCACTGACATGGTCTTTGTGAGCTGGGCTCCGGAGACCGCCACCATCAAGCGCCGCATGTTGATGGCCAGCAGCAAGGACGCATTGAAGAACGCGCTTGTCGGCTGCCGCACCAACATCCAGGCCTGCAGCTACCCGGACATGGACTTGAAGAGCGTGGTCGAGAAGTTCAAGGGATCTTTGGATGAATAAACGCATTCTAAAGCAGCAGCATGTAGTGCTCGACTTAAGAGAGGAGCTTAAATTATAAAAATCAAATATTCGATTTTCGACTTTCCTATCGCTTATTTCTAATTCTGCTTAATCAAATAAAAAAAATATTTAAGCAATTACTCATCACCTGACGCGCCCCTAACGGCAATAAATCTTCTTCTCCGTGTATCCGTTCATTTTGTGCTCTCTTCTCCTCTTCTTTCCTGCACGCGACTTTCACCAATTTGAATCGCAGCAATCGGCCATTTTCGCAAAATGTTTCCAACTTGAACGTTTGAATAAAAACGACTCACTTGTTTGCAAGACAAAAAAAAAGAATTTGTTTATTCTTCTTGTTTAAATGTTCGAATTTTGATGAACATGAATTTTCAGCTTAAATAAAGACACTGAGGCAGCTGCAGCTCAAAATTTGAACTCGCGGTATTTTTTGCTCTTTTCCTCGGTGGTCGAGCTAGTTCCGGACGTGGTAGAGGCGTTGCCAGTCGCTTTTCTACGCTTCTTGGTGTCGAGCTCTTCGCTTTTCAGCGTTTCTTGGCGCGACTGCAGCATCTCAGAGCTCAGGTCCATTTCCTCTGGATTGAACGGCTCGGTGTCGGTGTTTATGTCGTAAACTTTAGCCGAGCCCATCATCGAGCCGCCCACAGTTGAGGTCTTCTCAGGCAAAACTTTGTAAAGCGCTCGAGACTCTTTGGACTCCATTTCGGACTCGATTCGCTTTTTGCGTAGCTCGATTACGTCCGGCGTTTCTAGGCCGGCCGACACCGATGTGGATATGCCGCCTGGAGTGGTGAGACCTTCGCCAGGCGTCTCAAGTCCTGTCGCTTCGATTGGTTCTGTTTCCATATCAGCCTCGCCTTGTTCCGCTTCCTCGTCGGCTTCCTCTTCCTCCTCTTCTCCTTCGCCCTCTTCTTCTTCCTCCTCTTCCTCGATCTCTTCGTACGCTTCCTCTTCCATTTCTCCCCAGTAGGCGGTGTCGATCGGCTCGTCAAACTCAAGATTGCGTAGCTCAGACGCATTTGTTCCGAACACGTCACCGTACAACGGGCGTCCGAACTCGTCGACTGGCGGCTTGCCCCAGCCACCTGCATGATAGCCGAATGAACAGCCTTCTGGTATGGGCGCGTTCAGGCCAGGAATCTTCAGACTTGGGTAGGACGGTGGCGGACCGTAACGCTGCATTGCGATCAACCACGGCGGTGGCATTTTCTCCGCATTGGATCCGATCGGCATTCCCAGAGCGATGCGCAGATCGTCGCTCATAACTCCTGGTTTCTTGTCCTTTAGACGAGCCTCAAGTTCTTTGCCTTCGTAGTACATGTCTCCGTGTATGGAGAGACGCGGTTTGGTTTGGTATCTGAAGAAGGCGTCATGCAGCTTTTGATAGTCAATGTCCACCTTGCCCACTTTGGGACGGATCTTTTCTCTCATTTTTTGTTTCAGCGACTTTTTCGAGTCTTTTAACTGAACTACTTCGCGCATGCTCTGAATGCCAGTTCGCTTTATGTAGTCGGGCAGATCAAATGCGGGCTTTTCGAATCCTCGCTTTCCCTGAAGATACTTTCGCTTTGCCGACCAATGCTGCGGCACAGGAACCGTGTTACGCATTGCCTTGAGCATTACCAACAGCTTTGGATCTCGTGCGGTCACATCGTGCATTTCGACCACGTCCGGTCGATGCACAAGCTGCTTGAGGGCAGCAACGCTCAGTCTTGTCAGTTTTCGCAGTTTTTTCTTGGACAATTTGCCCTTCTCCAGTTCGGATTGTTTCAGGGCGCGCTCTTCTTCGTCCTCCTCTTCCATGATTGCCTTGAGACGTTCGAGTTCGGCTGCTTTGCTCTGTCCGGCCTTTTTATTCTCGTCCTTTTTGTCGTCAGTTTTTGCGTCCGGCTCTTCAAAACGAAAATGCTGAAACACTCGACTAAATTCTTCGTAGCCTTGGTCGAGCTCTATTTTCTCAGGAACCAGTTCAATCTCAATTTTATCGCCTTTCTTCTCGTTCTCTTTGTCGCTCTGGCTGGCTGCTTCTTCCTTCAATGGCTGATCTGGCTGTTTTTTGCCTTTCTTGCGTTTTTTCTGCTTCTTTCGCTTGGCGCCCTTCTGCTCCTTGCCATTTGTTTGCTCTTCTTCGACTTCATCTTGAGCCTCGTCGTCAACATCAAATAGACCGTCGTCGAAAAAGCTCGACTCGGCCTGATTTAGGGTGCCGTTAGAAGCGGCACTTGGCGCACCATTCTGATGGGCATCTATTTGGGGCACGGTCATTATTTTGGCTGTTCTCTACTTTTCCTGGTTTCAGAGAGCCACCTAAAGATTTGAGCAACTGGACGAAGGGCAATGTCGCACATTTATGAACAATACTCGAGCGCAACGTTCAAAACTAACTTAACATTCAATCTGTTTCTCGAGTTGGAGTATCAAAACACCACATTCCGAACGTTTGCTTTAATAAGTTTTATTTACGAAACTATGGCTTCGTCGCAAATTATTTTTTAAAACGAAAAGTCAAAAAAAAAAAAACCGAAGGCATGTCTTAGGCATGAGCAAGGCCGACCTGAGTGAATCAAAGCTAAAACCGGTCTAATCAAATCCAACTTAATTTAAGAACTAAACAAACTCAGGCTTGTTTCAAATCGGCCGAGGCACAAACGATACTATTCTGGCTCTTGTTGAAGCTAAATAAAAGTTCGTTTAGTGCGATTCTGGGTCATTTTCAAGCTGATTAAAAGCTCACATATTCTCCATTGAGGACGCTCCTTTCGTTGTCCTTGAACTAGTCCACTTGAGAGCAGTCGAATTAGAAAAATTCCTCAATAAATTGACCTGCATGCATGCCTCAAACTAACCCGATTTTCAGACGACTCAGCCGGATTCTGCATATGCACTTTTCGTTTGCAGAAATGATTCAGCAGTGAAATGCCTCGTTCTGGCGCCTGTTTGAACTTTCTAATCCATTCGTGCAGCAGCGCGTTGTAGTAGCGGTTGGTGTCGAAAAATTTCAAATATCGCTTTGTTTGCGCGGTCGGAAATATCCTTTCAAAGTGGCCCCGTCTGTTGTACTCGTCTTCACTTTCGACCAGGACTCGTATGTCGTCCGGCGTCAGTTTGTCCAATATTGTGGGCATTATACGCTTGAATGACACAATTAGAGTGGAATTGAAAGCCAAAATCACACATTGTCACATACATCGTCATGACTCTTTTGAACGAAGAACTGGTGCTTAGAGCGTTCGTCGGCGGATAGCTGCTGGGGAAGAATTGATTTGTTTTGAATAAGACACTTGGGCACTTTTTTAAATCTACGCGAATGATTTAATAGCGAGATGAAGATAACCAGGCGGTGGGAGCAGGAAGAGGCGGCGATATTTACGTTTTCCTTCCCTCTGCTTTGGCAAACTCCTTCGGATGGGGCAGAGTGAACCCTGACAGGTTCAGCAAATCTGCAATCATTTGCCCTTTGATACTCACGTCCAGCGGAGAGTTAGAGTGCAAGCTTTAAAAGCAGAGCGTTTCAGGTCGATTGAGATGAAGATTGTCGGCAGATTTACCTGGGCGAGATGTTTACTTCCACGATCCAAGGCTTTAGATTCTCGTCCAATATAACGTCGAAGCCAAACAGCTCATGAACCGAGTACTTTCGCTTCACATTCGTCTTCACCATCACATTTATATGCGAATCGGCACTGGACAAAACCGTTCAACTCGTTCGGATCGCGCGTCTCAAAATTAAATCTCAACTTACCAGATCATGGTCTTGATGACCAAGTCACCGATGTTCTCCCAGATTTTTTGTGTGTTGATGCCCTTTTTCTGCAAATAGGACCAGAGCGCTTTAAGACTCCTTTGGAAAGTTTGAGTTTAGCTGAAACAAGACGGAAATCGGAACACGCTCACCATTTATGCCCGTAGCAGGCGTTCTCATCGTTGTTCGACTTGTACTCTTTGTTTGTTTTGTTGATGCTGTAATTTGTCAGATGCATGAATTTGTCGCCAATTGACTTTGACGAGTTTGAATATCTGAAGAGGAGGCAAGCGTTACTTGTTGATGACGCACAAGTCAAGAACCGGAATTTTACTTTCGCGATGCAAACCGAGTTAGGCCGTCGTCGAACATGTAAATCCTTAACGGATCGTATGAAGTAACGTAAACGTAGATGCGCAAGTCAAATTTAAGGCCGTCGATCAAATAGGGATTGGACAAGTAACGTTGTACCACACAAGGCCTCTTCTTCGGTATTTGCTCGATTTTGTTCGCCAGTCTAATTCCCTGACCGCGAGCACTGGCCGGCTATGTGAATTGTAATGAATGAGCGAAATGATGAATGCGCCGCCTAGCATGTTCAACTAATGTACCGGCTTGATGATCCATTTATGGTTTGAGCTTTCAACCTCAGCCTTGAGCTGTGCATAGTCGGCTGGTAAGACGAAGCTCATTGGAATGAAATTGTACTCGCCGCGGCCATGAACCGCTTGCGCGTGATAAAGATTTCGACACAGCCGGTCTTTGCGTCCAATTTGAAACGAACCAGGCAGGTGATTCATCTTAAGTTGGCGTTTTAATGGCTTCCGCTTGCTTGCAATTTATTCAAGTCTGGTGCTCTCACTCACCTTTTGATACTCTCGAATTGACTTGAAGCATTCCGGCTTAAGATGCGAGCCCCACGTTCCGATCCAATCGTGTTTGCCTATTCCAAGTTTAATCAAATGAGCGCTCCAAGCGAGAAATAACCAAACGGCGGCTGAGAATTCTCACCGACTGAGTAGTCGAAGTGCGAGCGTGCCACGGTTGTTTTGACAATATTCGGCGTAATTGCGCACATTTTCCACTTGAAAAGACGCTTCAAGTTCTCAGGTGGCTCTTTGACTATTCAAACCAAGTAAACAAAGAGTGAACCAATGACGAAAACATCTCAGCTGCCTTACTCTTGTAATCTTGGGTTACAAAATTCACGCACGGAGGCACATTGTCGAATAGAGAAGCGATTAGAGGCGGTCTCACACGAGACGTGTTCTTGTTCTTTGGCTGCAGTTCCAAGGTCATTAGACCTGAAATTTCGAGCATCGACTTGCTTGTCAACTCAGAATCCGTGCTCTCGTCTTCGTCTTCGGGTTCACTTTCGTTGTCAGACTGCGACGGACTCGAGAGCATCTCTTCTTCGGCGCTAACTCCAGATGCAGAAGCAAAGCTCATTGCTGATTTTGTGTTGTTGCCGGTCACTTGCTTGGGCCCCTCGCGTGGTTGTTGAAGCATCGTTTCGTCGTCGCTAAATCCTCGTGACTCTTCTCGTTCGCTTTTAAAGTTGTTGTAGAAATCGTTAAGAAAAGAAAAATGCTCGAACAGAGGAGGAAATGAAATTGGTGGCGGATCTTCTTCTCTACCTAGACTCTTCTGACATATCGCTGAATTGACTGGCCGATCTCAGCTGGCTTTCGCTTTCCCGCTTCGAGCTTAACTGACGCGTCGCAGAAATGTTCACAACCGATTCGTCTGACTCAATTTTGTTCGCAGAGCTCTGCACAAGCGGCTGAATATTTTCGACCCTGGACAGAGATCGCTTGATGAATGGCAGCTTAGCAGCCGATTGATTCGGTTCTCTATTTTCTGACCGTGACTGCTCATTCTGATTCAAATGAGGACTCTGATTTACAGAAAGCGAGCTGGTCGATAGCCGAAAAGACAGTCGACTGTTTTGCTTTACCGCACTGTCGGATGTGTCATTTGAAACGGCATTCAACTTGCTCTTATCTTCTCTCAGACGTTGCTCGTTTAGCCGATTTAGCTCGAATATGTCAGTTCGATGCTGTCGCCGAATAGACAGAAACGACTTGCCGCGCTTAAGCATTCGAACGCTGCCGGTGTAAACTGAAGGCGAACGACTCGCTCGCGAGGACATTTCTTTTTGCTCTTGCTCAGAATGTCTGCCTCAAACGTCTGTGCGTGTGAAAGAGTAAGGCGGCGTTAGTTGCCGTGTTTTTCGCAAAGCACGTTTGAAACTTTGTTGACTTGGTAAATAAGAAAGAAAAGAATAAGAAGCCAAACAGATTGCGACAGACTCAATGTGTAAAATACATTATTTTCATTTTGTTTGGCTTCTGAAATATCTAAGCGAGGAGAAGAAAAAATTACAGACTGTGTTGTTGGAAAGGGCGGTGGCATTGTGTAAATGAAGCGAATCAACGAGCCGAAGTAATCGCATGAAGATTGAGAAATTTAACGACTAAATTAAATAACCCGAGCACGCTTCGAATTAAATGTGGCCATGGCAACTCGTTTAGGCGACTCGCAGCTGCTTCTTAATTCTTTTTCACATTCGCTGCTCACAAATTACATATTATGCTCGAGGATCAGTCAACAAAAACTCATATCCGTTCGAGTCTGAATGACACGTACCAATCAAGCTCATATTCACGCTTTTAAATGCAGGTGAACAAGAGCCGGGCAAGTAGGAGAAGAAGAAGAAGGCCGCCCTATTGAAATCAGCTATTTAAAAGCTTACCTTTCGTTGCCGAGCACAGATTGATTTAAATCAACGATGCTTTGCTTTACTTGTGTTGTTCCGGCCGAAATAAGTGCATCGCTGGCAGTATGAATAGTCTTAGAAGCGGTAGTCACGTCAGGCTTGTTTGAATTGCACCGACCAGGCGAGTTTATTTTTAGACCACTTAAACTTAACCATTCAGCAGCGCTCTGGCCCTCATCGGCTTTCACACTCGCTGAAGTAAAAGCTTCTTGCGATTTTTTCATCAAGTTTGTTGTTTTTTTACTCGTCGCCTCAGTTGCCATCTTCATCTTTTTCAGCTTGTCTGCGTTCTTCTTGTGCTCTTCTTCGACAAACACCGCGCTCGAGGAGGGCCTGACCACCGCCGCAACTATTCTGCTTGTCGATTTGCACGATTCTCGCTCGCTCTTCTTCTGCTCTTGTCCTTTTAAATTCAAAATTTCCTCCGGCTCTCTAAATATTTGCGTCCTCGTTTGATTTTCGTTTAATTGTTGAATTTTATGCTGAAAATTTGCTAAATTCGGATTGGACGCGCCACTCGGATTCGGAGGCTCAGCGATTTCGCTAATTTTCTCTTCGGACCGTATTTCTGAATCACTCGAATTGTTATTGCGCTCTTTGACGTGGATTGCAGAACAATTGCTTGCAGCAGAAATGTCCGAAACAGCTTCATGCGCTTTTTGGCTCTGAACTGTTGGCTGTGAACTGACATGATGATGATGATGACTGTTGTCGTTGGAGCCACTGAATTTGGTGTCTATGCGTAAAAGCCCGCTAAAATTGGTTTTTGCATTGAAAGGCCTGGCCGCAGGCTGGTCAACTGCCGACTCTTCTTTGCTCAAACTTCTGTTGCTGTTCAAATTGTTTTCAATGCCTGAGCGAAGCGATCCGATTGAACTGCGTGGAGTGGAATCTCTTCTCAACATGCGTTTGCGTTCCATGTCCGTGCTTGATGAGTTTAAGGCGGTTCGCTTTGAGTTCTGAGTTTCGACTCTCTTCACTTGTTCCATAAATGCGTTTCTTGCCCGGCTTGAGTCCAACAAGGCGTTCAGTGCGGCTTTTGATGGCTCCATTCGACTACCGATTGCGACCACGCCTACACTGGTCGCCAGCTCTTTGCTGCGCTGAATGCTCGCACTTGAACTTGTTGGCTTGAGCGGCAGGGTAGATCTTTTCAGAAAGAACTGATCATCTTTGTCGGCAATGCTCTTCACAGACTTGGCGTCCGAGTCGGCCAGTTGAACAACTTGAGGCTGCATGAATCCGTTGCGAAGAATCGGATGTTCGACATCGCGCTTTTGCCTTTTCTCCCTTTCCGCTCGTTTCTCTTCTTGTTCGCTTCGCAGCGCAAAGCTCGAGTTGGCCATTCTCAGCATGCTCATTTGGTATCTCAGCGAAGTGGTCTCAACAGCCGCTAATCAACGTCAAGAGTAAACAAATTAAAGCGTTAAAAAGCCGACAGGATCAGATATTTAAACGAACCTCTCTGCAGGCGGTTAAATGGGTCCTTGAAGGCTAGAAAATTGGGATTCTGGAATGGATTCTCTGATAAGTAGTTGACTGGCTTAATCATGGCCGATGTTTGCGAGCGTCTTAAAATTCGAGTTGAGCTATTCGAGCGAGAGTCGCTCGAGAAATGCTCTTCTCCCGATTCAAACCGCTGGCTCATTTAGACGGAATGCGCATATCGGAAGTAGCAGAGGCAAATGTCTAAAGCCAAAGCAAAGTCAAAGCAATTAAGAGTCAACAACGACAACTCGACGTCTCATTCAAATTGTGCACCAGTCTAAACGCCAAGTCAAGTGTGTATGCGTGTGTGTGTATACAGAAGGCAGGGCATACACAGCAAATTTTCTCTAAGCTGTTTTACTCCGAATTGCATAACCAATCTGGTCGTCAGGGATATCATAGCCGACAAACGACAAAACGATCGCTCGTTTCGCTTCTAATTAAACGTGGAGAATAAAAAATTGAATTTAATTAGCAATATTATTTCACTCTTGTTCTCTCTCCTTTCTCTCTCTCTCTCTCTCTCTCGCTTTCTACTATTCGGCTAGCTCTCTATCAATCAAGGCATTTATTGTTGTTCTCGAGGAGGAGAAGGAGGAGGAGGAAATCACTGCCCTGGCAACAAGCGTTTACTCAGCTCTGAAATCCTTAGCCACCATGTCTCTCCCTTTCAATTTCTTTTCGTTTTTCTTAGACTATTTCTCGCCTCCAAGTTTGTTGCCTCAGTAAATTGCTGATTTACGTTGCTAGTTTAAGATAAGCTGCCAACCGTTCTACTCTGCTACTTAGCCGGTTTCTCGTCGAACAAAGAAAAGAAAGAGGTTAACGCAATCAGTATGCTTTTTCTCTGCCCCTTTTCCTCTCTTTTTTTTTCTCTCTCTCTCTCTCCCTCGTTTCTTTACATAAACACAGTCGTGGCCTCTATTTACGACAACGACGGGTAAATATTTGGCCGCGTGCTTCTTAGGCTTGAGGACATCATAAACAATACCGACAACTACTTGTTGGTCATTCATTAACTTATAAAACCCGAGAGTGCAAGAGAGTGCAATTTGACGCCATCGTCATGATTGAGACACCAAAGAGAGCGAGAAAGGCCAAGAACGGAACGCAGATTAAAGTTGCTAAGCGACTCTAAATTATCAAGTCGAGTTGTCTGAGAGTAGCTTGGACGCAATCTCATCTATTAATGATTAAATAAAATTGAAAAATTAAAAGTTCGAAAGTTCAAAAAACGACCAGATGAACGAGTGGAAAGGGCACTGCAGATAGTTCGAAAGAAGCATCCTTTCGCGCTAATTATGGTCCAGGGGGAAGAAGCTTTCTGAACGGGAGGGAGCCGGGTCGCTTTGAGTCGCTTAATCAAAGCCCAAAAGCCGAACGCAAATAGACGATGACCAAACTGAAATTGCTGATTTTGTTGATTCATTTCTTCTGTTGAACATCGGCCCTATGCTGATTAGCCATAGAAGAGCTCAGCTTGGAGACGAGTGCCCATTGTCTTAATTATTGACCTGTGTCGTGTCTATTTAGTCTCACGAGCTCGGCATTTCCGATTAGACGAAATTTAGCGATGTCATGGTGTGGCACTTGTCACTCGCTAAATTAAATTAGACTGACGCTCAATTTAGCTGTTAAGTTGCTCTAAAAATCTGCTCAACAATTGGAAGCGCCTGCGCTAATCTTGAGATCGGCCGGTCGCATTCTAATTCCTTTGAGTGGCTGCGAAAGCCACTACACCCAGTCGACATAAGTCTCTCTGGCGTTTTAATCCAATCTGCCGCCGATGACTCCTTTTCGGTGCCTCACTCCCGCTATATGGCTCCTCTTGCTGAGATGCCTCTTCGTTCAAGTGCACATTCACTCGATCAGACGAAATCGAATAAGAGCAAAAAAGGTCAGCACAGACGAATAGCGGACGAATGCTTATTATTACTGGCAGGCCAAATCAGTCAGGCAGGCAGACAGACGTGGGGGCATCTATGCACAGTGCAATTTTATTTAATTGAAGTAATTAGCCAGTCTAAATAGACCCGGTTTGCAGGCCTGATCGAGGTAATAGCGCAAGCAATTCTATACACAGGGGCGGGCCTATCTTCCAACTGTGACTTATCTCAATGGAGTTCGTGCGTTCATCGAGTTTCAATGTACGAGCCCAATTCGAACTAATGGAATCAGTCCTGATAAGCAAACGCGTTCAATTCACATGAATCAAATTTGCTCGAGAGAGAGAGTTGAGTTTCATGCTGTGCCTCTGGCACCGTCCTTGTTCGCGCCCTATCAATCATAAATATTATCTAATCATCCAGTCAAGTCTGGTATTCGGGTCTATCGCTTTTTTGGCCGCAAGCAGCAGATCTATCCGTCAGAGTTTATTTTTTCTCGTTTTTATTCAAGGCGTTGGGCTTAATTAAAAGTGTTGAATTTCAACCAGGCAAAGCACGAATGACACGGAACTAATCTAAAAGCGACCCATCAGTGCCTATTTTGAGAAATAAAAGAGCAAGAGCGGAAGTGAGTGAGAAAGATCGGAAGAGAGAGAGAGAGAGAGGGAGGGAAAGATAAGCGCATCACGCTTCGCTTGTTAGACGGACTGTTACGAGAATCAGGCACGCGATCGAAATTGCCACGTCGCTTCTGTTCAATTGAGCGCTAATCCATCATCTCATTTATTTACTTATTGAAATTGAAAGGAAGAGCGGATTTACAAACGATTGGCAAAATTAAATCACGCAACAACCACCGCCGCATGGACGCTGACCGTTGCACGCTCTGCGCGCGGCAGCAAAGTGGAGGCGGAAGTGTGCCGTCAATACACTCGTTTCATTTTGATTCGTCTCTTCCGCACATTGTTCGCACAGCTTTCAAATGAGCCGCTGCCGCCTGGAATTTTCAATTTAGGCCGTATTGATTCGTTTCCTTCTCATATTTGGCCGCTTCTTAATATAATTGAGTGGGACTCGGTGCGAACACGATATGGCCAGATGCTTGTTCGTGCTAGTAAACGTGCTGCTTCTGTCCGCCTCTTCTAATTTTGCCGCCTCAAATTAGACTTTAAATATCTTGGCATCCGCTTACATTCGAACGCACAAGCAACACACAAAGGAGTCGAGATAAGCCGCAGCGAAATAATTGATCGATATGGTTTCAAAAATCGATCTCTTGCCAACGGTGTAATTGCGGCTGTTGTAAAACTGCTTCACCATCTATCTAATTGAAATGAGTCGAGCCAACGAGTCGGCTGACTCGGCCCATCTGTCTGGTTCAAACTTGGCTGATCAACATTCAAAGGTAACCATTACAGAAAGAGGATTCCAAATCGAGCTCCCTTAATTTAAATCAACTAGATGAGCCACTTGTACGCGATGGCTTCACTCTTGAATAGCCAAAACATGGAGCAGAACAGCTCGGTTCTATTACGCTTGACTGAGATTGACGTGATTCGGGAAGAAATGAGGACCAGCCATAATTACGATCTGCTGACCAAAATGTTCTTTTCTGAATGGAGCTCACTGCTTAACATTGCGTACACCGCGCGTAAGAACAACGCATTTACTTGGGACAGTTTTCAAAAGAGAAATTTCAATTCAAGATTACGAGCCAGAGAGAACGCTCTGGCCGCCATGATAAATCTATTTCCCGACAAGCCGGTTCATTATTTGGCATGTTCGCTCTTTGATCGAATTCTAAGCTTCTATGAAACTCAGTCAGTAGACGATGAGGACGAGTCGATATCAGAAATCGGCAAAAATCTTATTCAACTTGCTTCCTCAACTTCAGAGCAGCTGGATATAATGCATCAGCTTCAGCTGACCGAGGCCGTCGTTGAGCTTTTGACAATCATTCTTCTGACCAAAGCAAAATCAGCAAACGTGGCTAGAACTCTACTCGACCTTTTCGACTGCTTAACAACATCAAGCATCGACTCTAAAAGTCTCAATTCAATTATCAAATTGTTTGAACTCTGTTTGAACGTTGACTCGGTTGAAATTGTGCGCGGCACTTTGAACAGGCTAAAGCGAATTTCTGAACAAACAACTTGTGCGCAATCGCTCATCGAAGCGTCAGTGCCGGCATTACTGGGCATTTTGCAGAAAGGCTCTACAGACTCGTCTGAATCGAGACTGCAAATTGTGCACGAAACGCTTGACTTGCTCTCAGAGTTGAGTTTCTCTTCGAGCCGCTTCAAAGCGGCAGTTTGCAAATGCTCAAACGCTCTTTCAACAGTGATCGGTCTGATCAAGGACGGCAACGAGCCGACTCGTAACAAGTCAATTCGTCTATTACGCTCGCTTGTTGTTCTGTGCGCTGTGGATTGGACCTACCGAGAACAATTGAACGCCTTAAGCGTTTACGAGATTTTAATGCGCAAATGTCTGACAAGTGTTGACTTGGATGCAGTTGTAGACACGTGCGGAATATTATGGTCAATGTCGACCGGCTCGGACCAAGAGTTGGCTAAAATGCTCGAGCTGGGCGTCGATTCTAAACTTCGTCCGCTTGTCAATTCTGTCAATGTGAAGCTGTCGGTTATCAGCGTGGCCGTGCTCAAAAACCTTTATTCGCATCATGCCAGAAGTGCTTCGGAGATGACCAGTAAATCTGCGTCATCAGTGTCGCCAATCGACTCGCCCACAGATTCGCCGCTTTCCGAAAGAGCTTCTCAGCAGAGTTCAATTGAATCAGACGAGCTCGCCCGGCTAATCAACCGCTCGACGATTAGTTCAGAGTCAATTCACGAGTTTTGCGCCAGCGACCAATTTCATGTTGATGCCAACGAATTTCATTACGACAATTTTTCTTCTTCTTCTTCTACAACGGACTCGATTGACTCTAGACTTTCAGAATCAAGCTCCCTCTCTTCTTCTCATTCCTACAGTCTTGAATTCGTACCAGATGACGAAAAGGAAACGTTTTCTGATGCCCGCACCAGTGCTAGTGTCGCTCTGTTCGCAGACCAGGCTAAAGAGTCACACCTGGCCTACGTAAACCAGCGATTCAACAAGCTCATCAAAGCCGGAACGAGAAGAACGAGCAATCATAGTCGCCATGTGACGTTTCGAAACAGTCTCATGATAATTCAATTGAGCTCGAATGAAAGTCTGAACAGCAGCAGCAGCAGCAATGCATCGAGTAGCGAAAACAGTCAAGACTACGACGACGAAGGCCTCTATCAAAGCTGTGCGATCGACTGTAGCCAACACAGGTTAGGCAAGAGCTCAAAAACAGCCAGCGATTGCACCGGTCGAAAAGAAGATTGCCTCTGCAAGCCTGTTGGCCTAGTGCGACCGTTCAGAGAGACGTTTAAATCTTTCGAAGACGCGTGTGAAGAGTCTTTGGAGAAGGCCGCCGGGTACTTTTGAACTTAATGTTTATTGCATAAATAAAATGCTTCCGATTTATTCAATCAATTTTCTCACAACGTCAATTTTGGGACAATTTAGTTCAAACATAGAGTTAGTTGGACTACAACATGCTTACAAGAACGACACGATTCATTGGTTTCTACTCAGAACCTGATCATGCCAGAAGGTCGCCTTTGTCACGCGGCAAGATTTCAACCCGGCTGTTGACTGGCAAGGTCTGAGTCGAGCGGCAAGACTCGTCAATGTTTATATCGATGGCCGGCTTCCATTCGGGATGAGGTCTGAACAGCTGTGAGATTTGTGCATGCTTTATGGAGACGCTTGTTTACAGAAATGAAATGAACTACTTACTCCTCTGAATCCGAGATCGCGATAGGATTTGTAGCAGAATATGGGCAACGGCAACAGAATAAGAATCACAACCAACCAACCGACCAGATGCGCTCCGATTGGATATTCGTACTCATTCAATTTTACTGGGTTGCGTGCAATTATCGCAATGATGAGTCCAGCCTTCAACGAGCAATCAATTTCACCTCAGAGTGTTGATTCAAACGAGCGAATGAAACTGCGTTTACCCAAGCACCGAGAGGTGTGAGAACTTTGAAGCAAATCGTCCAGATGAAGTTGGGCCTTTTTTGAAGCATGAGCTCAAGATCCTTTCTGAGCCGATCGACGCCTAATCTCGTCGATTATCGCTTAGCACGCAAATCGAGGTTTATCTATTTAAGCAAGCTTTACCGTAAATGTAGCCTAAATGAATCATTGAATAAGTTTGAAGTTGCGCATCGCGGCTCAATTAGAAAATAATTTACCGATGCAAATCGATTCCAGGGCGACGGACAATAAGACCGGGTAGCCAGTAACGTAGTTGTCGAGCAGGTTTTCGATGTAGAGACCAGCCTTAAGAAAAAGAGGACTTTGTTCCAAATCGGCTAGGAAGAGGGAGGGAGGACCCGACGCTTACCCTGGTTGCCATAGTCAGTCCGACCAAGAAGAAGCCCATGCAGACGGCAAAGCGGAACACAGTTTTTCTAGTGTTTGTGTGTAGGAAATTTTTAAGGAGCTCAATAGAAGAGTCAAGCACGCATTCCATCCATGAAAATATGCTTCCGCATCCAATAGTGATCATCATAAGGAAAAAGAAAATACACCAGATCCAAGGGAAGGGCATCAGAGAGAGAGCTTCCGGATAGACGATGAACGAAAGGCCTGGCCCACCCACTGCAAGTTTGTCGACCGGTATTCCGGTTCTCACCGACATATAGCCGAGGACTTGAAGGCAATTTTTTGTTGAAATTTATCATCGAATCCGTCTTGATTGGGTGGTCAATTACCCGAGAAAATGGCGAATCCGGCCAAAATACCGGTCACTCCATCTAGAACTGCGACAAACAGGCTCGATCTTGATTTGAAAGTGCTTGAATATTTGGATTGAGCAAATTGGATGTTTGTCGAGTGAGATACCTTTGATGGTTGTAATTAAACTTGTTGTGCCTGCCGAGGGTGTAGAGGCCTCCCTGCGCGATACTTAGGCAAAAGTAGACCTGATTGATGGCGTCAATCCAGGTCTATATTGAATTCGGTCAGATATTCGCTTAAGCTTGCTTCTAAGCCCAGAGTGTCGAACGAAAATTTACCCCTAAGCTCATGAGCTTGTCGGTGTTTATCTTCAGAATGTAATACTCAATGCCTTTGATCGCGCCGGGCAGTGTGGCTCCTCTGATAATCAAAGCAAATATCATCAAGTAGGGAAATATGGCAGTGATATAAGAGACTCTTTAGGGTTGCAATTGAATTCAAAGGTTGAGAGCAAGAGACAAGAGTCGCAAATGCCTACTTTCCGAGCGATTGAACACCACGAGACAAACTGAGAAAGATGAGCAGCCAGCAAAAGAACAAACTCAGAGCGATTTTCCTAATTTTTTTCCGCAAGATTCAGACACTGCTCTGGTCATTGTGGACTCGGGTCTAGCTTACCAATTGATACCCCCGAACTCACCGACGCCCTCCGAGATGTCTAGGACAAAGTTACTTTTTCAATCAGATTAGAACTTTGGCGCACACGACAGCTGTTTGATTGTTTAGAAGCGTGTACTTAAAGTATTGTCTGGCAGGAGACTCGGTGCCGACTGCACATGCTGTTGTAGTCAGATTGCCGCCAATCAATCGAGTCTCGCTTGCACTGCAGCATTTCTCGTCGTTCCAGAAAAACTCGCACGAAGTCCAGGGAAGTTTAGGGAGGAAAGAAGAGATGGCATAAATGAGAGAATAGCTTATGATCACGTTGTAGTAGAGCGAAACGAAGCCGGCGATGATGAACGAGCAGACTCCAACTCCTTTTACAATCAGTTCGTCAGTTCGTTTGAAAGTTGAGCAGCAAACTCTGTGAATTCCTCACCTCGAATAAGTGGCACCACTTTCCATACGTCAGAGGGGCCAAATTTCGAATACTGTGCCAAAGTGATTTCGAGAAAAAACATCGGGAGACCAATTATGAAAAGCATAGACAAGAATGCAATCACAAACGCGCCTTGAGTGCAGAAAATTTCAATTAGTTTTTGTGCTGGCTAGCGCGAAAAGCGACTTGAACTTACTTCCGCCGTTTTTAAAGCATAAATATGGAAATCTTGAAGGTTGAACATTTGAGAATGCGCAAAATGAAAGAAAGAGCTTGAATTTCAGAATCACCTCCAAACGTTGCCCAAGCCAACGGCAAAGCCTAAATTTTTGGCAAAAGCTTAAAACCAAACCGATCGAAATCGATCCAAGAAATGTTAGATCACCAATGCAGGTCATAAGAAACTCAATTGGATTTGACCACTCTTTGTTATGGGTTTTTTGCTCGGCCGGCTCGGCTTTGACATTCGAATTGATCACAGTCATATCGATTTGCAAGTTTTGCGCAACTTTGTCTGATTCTAAAAACCAGCATAAGTAAATAATAACAAGAGCATTGAGCATTGAAGAGGATGCGCGAGCAAATAAATAATGACGACGGCATTTCGCAAGCGAAAGATAAGTTCGCTCTTGCAGAAGAATATTTGCGCAGTTCTTTATCATCTCGAAAAGGCTCAGAAACAAACAGAAGACCGAGCCTTCAGGATAGTAATTAGACGCAACTTCTTATGCATCGGCGTGCCCTCGATAATGCATGGCAGCATGAGCAGAATCAGCCGCTGCCGGCGCCGTCTACTTGCTGGTATTAAGTCTAGCCTTGGTGTTGCAAGAGGCCGCCTCGGGCCGCCTGTTCAGTCTAGGCGGTGCCTTTTATGGAAAATGTGACGCCTACCCGATTATGCTGAGCGGCTCTGTTCATACCGCTCAGCGCAAAATTCTGACGCACTTGATAACCCACTTAAAGCTCTCTGGCATCTCTGTACAAAAAACTTTGGACTTTTCATTGCTCGTAAGACTTTATTAGACAGTTCGTTTATTGTTTATTTGTGCATTTGCATTTTTAGTTGAGAAGCAATTTGAATTTTTTTGTTCAACAAGCGTTAGGGGTTTAGTAAAAGGATCTAGGCCTTTAAAAAAAGTTAGCTCTAAGCGCGTATTGATGATCGTAATAAATCAGGCGATAATTGTTCATACAGAAATAAAACAAAATAAAAAGATGATAAAAGCAAACGCACAAGATTCAGAATGAAAATTATGAAAAAAGGTTAAAAGACATAAAAAACGAGTTTTTGATAAGGTAGGGAAACATTCAAGCAAATCACACTCGGATATCTTCAAGCTTTTCACCTGGAGGAAGAGCAGGAACCCATTTCTCGTCGGGCAATCGCCACTTAACATTCCAACACTGTGTTAAGAGTTTTTATAAAAATTTTAAAAATAAAAATCTTACAGCGTCTAAGCTGCCCAACAAGCCTTGGGACGACAGCCGATACACACGTATGACAAAGAAAATTGGGATAGGACAAAGTGCAAGCACAACCAAAATCCAGCCGGCGATGTTGGCCGCTAGTGGATACTCATAGTCACCTAGAGTAACAGGAGGCATGGTAATAATCGAGAAGACGGTGACAATCTGTAAATAGGAAACAAAAGTCAAAATAAATAAAAATTATAAAAAGAAAGCAGAAAGCTTACACCAGTGATGATTGGGGCCAGGGTAAAGGTAACGGAGAAATATTTAAACGGATATTTTCCGAGCATGAGTTTCAAGTCTTCTCGGAGCCGTTTAACGCCATAGATCCACCCGAATCCAAGCGCTTCTAAGAATGTGCAGATCAACAGAGGAAGACCAGATATGTACGAGTCAACCAAATTCTGGACGTACAAGCTACTCTAAAACACCCGTGGACGGTTAAAATAAAGATTTAAGAGAAGCTTGGAAAAAACTAACCCTGGTTGCCAACGGCAGGCCTAATAGGAAAAAGGCCATACAGCACACAAACCGAAAGATCATTTCTTTGCGATGGGTGTTGAGTTTGCTCTTGAAGGCGTCAATAAGAGAGTCAAAGACACACTCGACCGTGCTGAGCATGCTGCCAAAACCAATGGTTATCATCATGAGAAAGAAAGCAATACACCAGATCCAAGGGAACGGCATCAGAGTCAACGCCTCGGGGTAGACGATGAATGTGAGACCAGGCCCAGCGACCGACAGCTCGTTCACGCCCACGCCGATCTGCTGCGCCATGTACCCCAGGACTGAAAGGCAATTAGTTGAAGAAGACAAATGATCATGAGAAAGGAGAAGGAGCAACTCACTGGAGTAGATGGCCAGTCCGGCCATGATTCCGGTGAGACCGTCGAGGATGGTAACTAGGACAGTGGATCTGTAGAGAGGGGGATTGAACTGGCTTTGGTGAAGATAATGGATGGAGACAAGAACTCACTTTTGATGGTTGAAGTGAAACTTGTTATGCTTGCCAAGAGTGTACAAACTGCCTTGGGATATTCCCAAGCTAAAGTAGCACTGACTAGCTGCATCAATCCAGGTCTGGCAAAAAATGAAAGATAAAAAACCTTTTGGATTAAAAAGGGAATGTTGCTCACCGTCATCGACCATAGACGCTGAGTATTAATTTTCAGGATGTACTCTCGTATACCGAGAATGGCTCCATCCAGAGTCACCCCGCGAATTATGAGGGCTATGATCACAAAGTAAGGAAACAAGGCGGTGAAGTAGGACACTCTACAAGGCAAGAAAAGAACGATTTAGCCCATAAATGGTAAACGCGAGACACAGACAGAGATGCTTACTTGCCCAACGACTGAACGCCTCGCGCCAGAAACACAAACACGGCCAGCCAAGCGATGAAGTATGCAAGCACCAGCTTCCAGTTCAAAGTGAAATCGTCCATCGCGTCCGGCATCTCCAAGATATAGTTCCTGATTGACATCCTCAATGAGACAAATGCGACGAGTCAGACTCAAAGAGAGATAGAGCGCACCTGAAGAACTGGCTGGTGGCCGACTCGGGGTTCGCCGAGCACTGGCGTACTATGGAGCCGTTGACCGAGGCCGCGTCGAAGGTAGAGCAGCAGTTCTCGTCGTTCCAGTAAAAGTCGCATGCACTCCACGGAAGCTTGGGGATGAACGACGAGACGAGATAGATGAGCGACCAGGCGATCAGGATGTTGTAGTAGTAGCTGATGCCGGCCGAGATGGCCAGTGTTGTCGCACCGACGCCCTTGAGCACAGGCGACAGGTGCCACACGTCGAGCGCGCCCATCTTGGAGTACTGCGCCACCGTTGTCTCCAGGAACTTGAGCGGCAGGCCGATAGTCAGCAGGATTGTGAGGAAGGCGATCAAGAATGCACCTTAGAGAGAGAGCTAGATGAGAAAGAGCGCCGACAAGCAAAAGGGGGCTTTCACGTACTGCCACCGTTCTTGTAGCAGAGATACGGGAACCGCCACACATTGCCCAGACCGACTGTGTAGCCTGTTTTCAACGGGTTTTAAAAACGAGCTGTTGGCTCGAGAAGAAATCTGAGGGCTCTTGCCTATGGTTGTCATGATGTACTCAATAGGACTGTTCCACTCGGCATCTGTTGTGCTGACCATCGGTTTTTTGTCTTTGGACTTTTCGTTCACTTCTTTTTCGAGAGACTTTTCCATTTCAATTGCTTCAGCTCCATCGTACGCTTTGTTTTCGTGCGGAGCATCGATCACTTTGTTTGGCTTCATTTTTTTCTTTTGTTTAGGTCTGGCACTGCTTCTTGTTCGTTCTCCAAAATAATCTCTAAACCTACTTTGTGATTTATCTAAAACAAGGCGCCAGCGTGATTTAATACTGCCTTATGAAGATTAGATATGAATATTTGTATAATTAACATTGTAACAGCGAACTTTAGCGCCTCCTTTGCATTCGATTGCCAGCATAAGGATTTCGTTCGTTCTCTTCATGCCAGGAATATTCCAGGAAATCTATCGCGTCGAGCTGATTATTATGAATGAAAGTTACATTCACGCAGCGAATGCGCATCTGATAGCGGACTGCGTGCCCCAATCCAAACATTTCACACGGGCGCTTCCATTTTCTAAATACTCGCATTTAACCGATTGCTGCCGCGATTGCCGATCGGTGATGCTTGCATGATCATTGTGACTGTGACTCGCTAATCAAATATCCAATCAACGATTAGATGAATATTCGCGTTTATTGCTTAATTTGGCCCCTAAGGCAAGTAAAACACAACTGATAGACATGTAAACGCACGATACGAGTAAAGGGAAAAAAATAGAAAGCCTGAGAAGCGAGGGCGGAGTAGGATTGAAAAATAAAATGAAAAGCCAAGTGATGGCGCGTTCAAAAGTTTGAAGTTGGCCCTCAGTCGGCTATCACCTTTTTATAACGTCGATGCTATCAGGAAACGTGAGGACCAGACGCGCCTTGAACTATTTAATAGTCGGTCGGACTCGTTTTGATGACATTGGCTCTTTACTCGGTTGTTGGTTGAACACTTGCGACGCTGAATGTAAATAGCCGATAAAACCAAGTGAGAAAATAAAGCAAGATAAATTCTCTCATTAGGAAATCACATTCAAATATCAGTCGTTTAAGTAAACATTTATTCATACATACACATATCAAGAGAACGAGTGAGAGAGAGAGAGAGACCGAGCGTTCAAGGGTAATTTAAAACCCAAGCCGGCATTTAACAAAATCTCTTAATCAGCATTAATTTTACTATCCAGTAAGGTCGCAAACACTTGCTTGCATGGGCCAGGGCAGCTGTTATGCAACCACACTTTGATACTGGGATCAACGCCCGCACATCCAGCCATGCTGCAAGGCCAAATCTAATTTCTTTCAGATCTTTCTTTTTGTTTTTGAAAATCCTTGATCGAATCGAAGCTCTGAAATGGCAAATGAAAACAGCGTATTTATTCATCAAAACGGCCTCGACACCCGCGCATTATTGCTCATTCGGCCGATCAGGGGGGTGGGGGCAAGCAAACGAAGCAATCTTTTAACTCACATCCAATAAACCAATAAACAAGTCCTCTGCTTGGACTCATGGCCTTGTAAAACGCTTAATCAGACACCTTTCATAAGCCAAGGAGGGAGGAGACGGAGAAGGCAGGCCAATAATTAAGGACAAGTTTTGAGAGGGCGTTTGATAAATTCTTTGAGATAACAGATGGCCAGTAGGTCATCGATTCGATGAAGACAAGAACGTTGTCAGGATTTTCTTCAATTTGCTTCATTCGCGAATTCTCTTGGTCTGTTGTCAACCAACGCTGAGTGTCTGTCCTATTGTGCCGAGCTGTATTGCAAGTTTCATTTGTTTGTTTGTTATTTGAACTTGTCAGCAAAAGCTTAAAGCATTCGACGCTTGTCTAAATGCCTCCGCTTTGCTCGATCTCTGTTTAAACAGGCTAGTAGTTAAACACAGATCGTAAAAAACAAAATTTTGATAAACCTTTACCTTGTTTAATGAGACGCATTTTAATGCACGTGGAGACCTGATCTCAATGCAAGAAAATTATTCAACTGTTTGTGCTAAGAGAAAAACTTTATTACAAGCTCGAATTTGAAGAAGCTTGAAAAGATAAAACGTGTCGCTTCAACTGGTATTTAAACTTCCGATTGTAGACTAAGACTGACGTTTCACCAGCGACTAAAGTCTTAGCTGAGCTTTCTTCAAATAATAACGAACATGCCTATGCCATCAAAATCATTCATTTCTACGCTGTCTTGACTAATAAGAGCAAAAAACGGAAAGTCTAAAGCGAATTATTCTGCCGCTTTCATAATCTCTGATCGGAAGGGATGGCCGGCTGCCACTCTTTGTCAGACTCTCGCCACTAAAAATAAGAGTTTTGAGAAAAAAACTAATCCTGAATTCTCATCGCATGCTGTGACTAACCGCTGCTAAACTTCGAATCTTGTTTTGCTTAAACAGTTGGTAAACGCGTTTCACGAAATAAATTGGAATGGGAATCAATGAGCCAACGACGATAATCCATCCAATTAGATGAGCGGCGAAGGGATATTCATAGTCGCCCAATGTAACCGGTGGAAGAGAAATGATCGAAAAAATTGTAACAATCTTCAAAAAAAAAACGAATTCGAAAAGGAAATAAAGAAATCAGAAAAAAGAAATGGTCATACTCCAGTTATGATAGGTGCCAAAGTGAACGTGACGGTAAAATACTTGAGCGGGTACTTTCCGAGCATGAGCTTAAGATCTTCTCTCATACGCTTCACGCCGTATATCCAGCAAATGCCGAACGCTTCTAAAAATGTGCAAATCAAGAGAGGAAGAACACCAATATAAGAATCAACAAGATTCTGGACGTAGAGGCTACTCTGGAAAATAATTAAAGAGGAGCCATTTAATGCTTGTAGAATGAAGCAGAATTACCCGAGAAACAAGAGGAAAGCCAAAGACGAAGAAAGTCATACAGCCCACAAACCGAAAGGCCATTTCTTTACGGCGTGTGTTGATTTTGCTCTTGAAGGCGTCAATAAGAGAGTCAAAGACACACTCGACCGTGCTGAGCATGCTGCCAAAACCAATGGTTATCATCATGAGAAAGAAAGCAATACACCAGATCCAAGGGAACGGCATCAAAGTCAACGCCTCGGGGTAGACGATGAATGTGAGACCAGGCCCAGCGACCGACAGCTCGTTCACACCCACGCCGATCTGCTGCGCCATGTACCCCAGGACTGAAAATAAATCAGTTAAGAAAGATAAAGGATGATGAGAAAGGAGAAGGAGCAACTCACTGGAGTAGATGGCAAGTCCGGCCATGATTCCGGTCAGACCGTCGAGGATGGTAACTAGGACAGTGGATCTGTAGAGAGGGGGATTGAACTGGCTTTGGTGAAGATAATGGATGGAGACAAGAACTCACTTTTGATGGTTGAAGTGAAACTTGTTATGCTTGCCAAGAGTGTACAAGCTGCCTTGGGATATTCCCAAACTGTAGTAACACTGGCTCGCGGCATCGATCCACGTCTGATTAGATAATTGCAAGTTTTCCGTTCAAATTAAGAAAAGTTTTGTCTTACGCCGAGTGAGAGAAGTTTGTTCACATTAATTTTCAAGATGTACTCTCGTATACCGAGAATGGCTCCATCCAGAGTCACCCCGCGAATTATGAGGGCTATGATCACAAAGTAAGGAAACAGGGCGGTGAAGTAGGACACTCTACAAGGCAAGAAAAGAACGATTCAGCCCATAAATGGTAAACTTGGGAAACAGACAGAGATGCTTACTTGCCCAACGACTGTACGCCTCGCGCCAGAAACACAAACACGGCCAGCCAGGCGATGAAGTAGGCAAGCACCAGCTTCCAGTTCAAAGTGAAATCGTCCATCGCGTCCGGCATCTCCAGGATATAGTTCCTGATTGACATTCTCAATGAGACAAATGCGACGAGTCAGACTCAAAGAGAGATAGAGCGCACCTGAAGAACTGGCTGGTGGCCGACTCGGGGTTCGCCGAGCACTGGCGTACTATGGAGCCGTTGACCGAGGCCGCGTCGAAGGTAGAGCAGCAGTTCTCGTCGTTCCAGTAAAAGTCGCATGCACTCCACGGCAGCTTGGGGATGAACGACGAGACGAGATAGATGAGCGACCAGGCGATCAGGATGTTGTAGTAGTAGCTGATGCCGGCCGAGATGGCCAGTGTTGTCGCACCGACGCCCTTGAGCACAGGCGACAGGTGCCACACGTCGAGCGCGCCCATCTTGGAGTACTGCGCCACCGTGGTCTCCAGGAACTTGAGCGGCAGACCGATAGTCAGCAGGATTGTGAGGAAGGCGATCAAGAATGCACCTTAGAGAGAGAGCTAGATGAGAAAGAGCGCTGACAAGCAAAAGGGGGCTTTCACGTACTGCCACCGTTCTTGTAGCAGAGATACGGGAATCGCCACACATTGCCCAGACCGACTGTGTAGCCTGTTTTCAACGGGTTTTAAAAACGAGCTGTTGGCTCGAGAAGAAATCTGAGGGCTCTTGCCTATGGTTGTCATGATGTACTCAACGGGACTGTTCCACTCGGCATCTGTTGTGCTTACCGGTTTGGCTTGAACTGCTGTTACTGTCTCTTTTAGTTCTAGTGACTGATCGCCATCAAACGCTTTGTTTACATTCGACAAATCGAATGACACTTTTGGCTTCATTGTGTTTATCTTCAATTGAAAAATTTTAAACAATTATGTATCAACCTCTAACGGTTTTATCCAAATTAGTGATTTCTTTCATTCTGGGTTTTGTTTACCATCCCAACTATCTACAAATCTACATTACTGGCTCTACGAGCTTCGTTCTAGCAAAGAGCAAACAAACTTTAATGTCGCTTTTTTTGAACTCTCAGACGCTGTTTGAATTTATCATGCTTTCCTCACTTCTTGCCATTTTGTGACTTCATTGAATTTTCCATTCTGCTTTTTTAATTTAACCTTTTATTTCTTAGCCTTCCCATCTTTTCAATTAATAGCCTGTTTGATTTTTTACTAGCCCAAGTTGTTTTCACTATATCTGATCTCATTTCGGTTTGAAAATTTTTATGTTATTCTGAATTTTATTCATTATAAGTGATAAAAAGTCCTTTTGTCATTTGAGATTTTTTAAATTTAAGACTCTATCGCTGGTCCCCATTCAGGATCCGGTTCAAGCCACTTTTTTTAATCTTAAACGACTTTTAATTAAGTCTATTAACTAGCAGTTACCTTTTTGTACTTTTTGAGCTCTCCTCTCTTGTAGAGCTGGACCACCCTTCGCATAAAAAAGAAAGGAACAGGCGCTAGAGTGAAAATAACCATCAACCATCCGATAATCTTGGCCCATACTGGATATTCGTACCCATCAAGAGTAACCGAATCGAGCGAGATTATGGATAGCAGAGTGGCCAGCTAAATGCGTTTGGTTGATTAAGCAATACTCAAACAACTAGCTCCGGCTCAAACTCACCCCAGCCAGGAAAGGTGCGATGTAAAAGCAGACATGAAGATAAATGTTGGGATATTTTCCCATCATCAGTTTTATGTCTTCTCTTAAGCGCTTGATTCCATAAATCCAGCAGAAGCCAGCCGCTTCAAGGAACGTGCATATCAATAATGGAAGACCAGATACGTAAGAGTCGACCAAATTTTGAACATACAAGCTGCTCTGGTTGAGAGTTTAGGCGAGGCCGACAAGGTGACCTTGATAAATAGACTTACTCTGGTTGCAAGTGGAAGCCCGATCAAGAAAAACAAGATGCAGCAGGCAAAGCGGAACACAAACTCTTTGTGCTTGGTGTTCAAACGCGATCTGAATAATGCGATCAAATCGTCCAGAACACATTCGACTAGCCCGAGCATGGTTCCGAAGCCGATTATGATCATCATCAGAAAAAAACCAATACACCAGAGCCAGGGCAGCGGCATTAGAGTGAGCGCTTCTGGATAGACCACGAACGTAAGACCTGGTCCTCCGACAGACAGTTCATTCACTTCTTTGCCAACAATATGCGCCATATATCCTAGAACTTGATCGAAATCAATCAAAACTAGTGCAAAAATACTCAAGTGCTGAATGAGCCTACTGCTGTAAATGGCAAATCCAGCCATCACTCCTGTGAAGCAATCAAGAATAGCTACGAACAATGTCGATCTAAATTTGACAAAAATTTTAACTAAAACAGGTAAGGAAAGAGAGCAGGTCAATTCACTTTTGAAGATTGAAGTTGAATCGGTTGTGCTTGCCAAGGGTGTATAAGCCGCCTTGAGCGATTCCTGTGAAAATAAGAGTTTCAAATTTGCATCGGATTTCATAAATTCAAACTCAAGAATGAGAAACTACCAAGGCTGAAATAGCACTGACTGGCTGCGTCAACCCAGATCTACTCAAAGCTTTTTATTAGAGCAGATTCGAGCATAAATGAATGAGATCAAAGGACTTACACTGAATGTCAAAAGTTTGCGCCAGTCAATTCGCCACAAATACTCTCTGATGCCTAAAACGGATCCTTCAAGGGTGGCGCCGCGTATCATGAGAGCGATGATGATAAAATACGGAAATATGGCCGTAACGTAGGAAACTCTGAGGTGAGCAAATTCTCTTGAAATATTAGTCGAACCAGAGCAGCTGGCGAATGAAGCTTACTTTCCGAGCGAATGGACTCCTCTGGACAAGAAAACGGCAATGCTGATCCAGGCAATAAAAAGAGCAACGGTCAGTTTCCTAAATCGGCATCAATCAATTACGAGTCGTAATGCGCGGAAATTCTGATGCAGATCGTTCCCTACCAGTTCAAAGTGAAATCATTCATTTCGCTTGGATGCTCCAGTAGATAAGCGCTTAAAGAAAATCATTTGAGAACAAGCCAACAACAAGATGAGAGTAAAGTCTACTAGAAAAATTGTCTAGTGGCTGCTTCAGGCGTAGATGAACAGTTGGCGGCGGAGTTCTCCTCTCGAGTCAGAGCACAGCAGTTCTCATCATTCCAATAAAAATCACAAGCACTCCAGGGCAGCTTGGGAAAGAATGAAGCAATCGAATAGACAATCGACCAGGCAATGATTATGTTATAAAAGTAGCAGATTCCGGCAGCGATCAGGATTGTTGTGGTGCCCACGCCTAGAAGTGTTGCCAGCTCAGGTTGTCTACAACAGACTCAATTCGACCCACCTTGAAGAATCGGCGCCAATTTCCAAACGTTTCTGGCACCAAGCTTAGAATACTGCGAAACTGCGGTCTCCAGGAATTTCAATGGAATGCCAATAGTTAATAAAACAACTAAATAGGCGAGCACGAATGCACTTCCACCATTTTTAAAGCACAAATATGGAAAACTTTAAGAACCAAAAAAGCTCTTAACCCTCGGCATTTCTGACACTTATGGGGCACATAGCCTACCGCCAAACGTTTCCAAGACCTACGGTGTAGCCTTGGTAAACGAATCTTTCAATTTCGGAATTGAAAATTGATTCAGGAAGAAAAACTACCGATTGTGGTTAGTACGTATTCAATTGGCTTATCCCATTCACGATAAGTGTTATGAGCAGGTGAAGACCTGTTTGTTTCGAGTGTAGGGCTCTTAAGCTCGAGCTCATTCGGCTGAACACAATTGGCTGTTGGTATGGGCTCGGCCGCAACCTGAATTCGATTAGATCGCATATTGGGCGCTGGGCTTAGTGATTGTTAAAGCTCGAGTGTTCAAAAGCGACCTCAACTACCAAAAGACGAAATGAACACTCAATCCATTTTAGATGGTCTCTTAAATAGTGCTTACCCTAAACAAGTGACCTCGGACGCATGTAGAAGCTTAAGTAATGAATTTCTAGAAAAGCTTCTCAACGCCAATCAAAGTTGCTCTGACCTCGCAAATTATGAATTGAGTAAGTGAATCAACAAAAATCGCAGCGTCCGGTTCAGTCAGAATAGCCGCGAGTCCGAGCACAGTTAGAAATCTTCGCTCGTACACGTCTTGTGGATTGCCCTTTGCTGGTTATTTTTATGTGTGTGCTTGTGCGATACCATTTAAATGTGTAAAAATAAGCCTGAAAAGTTTATTATGTCAACAAGTCCGAATTGTCATGCCCGCAGACACGAATCAAAGAAATAGAACACGAAACTTGAAAGAAAGAACTGCGCTCGATTAGACCAATAAGGATATCAATGGGCGTTGAAAATCGCAAAGCGCGTCGAACTGTTCATGAGCGCAAAATTCTAAATGTTAAATTAGTTTTAAATCAAGTGGCGCAAAGATTGAGCTCATGTTTGAAAGCCGCAGCTTTTATGCACGTTTAGAATCGTCTGAGCACTTTGAGTTAATGGTCCGGATTGGCGGCCGGTCGCTCTCGTATATGAAATTGAGCAGCAATCGAAGCAAGAGAACTGCTTCAACACTAGCTGGGGACGGATGGTGGTCATTTGAACGATTGAATAAAAAATTGCTCTTAGGCAAGTTTAGATATTGAGTCAGTGAAAAGCGTTAGAGCATGACTCGTAAGATAAGAGGCGGAGTCAAGAACAAGGATGTTCGCAAAGCTAATTATTTAAAACTAAAAAACGAAAAGCTTAAGGCCAAAAAGAAAAGCAAACTTGAGAACAAAAACAAGCCCAAGCAGACGCCCAAGACCATAGAGAACTGCCGAATACAGGACGACACGTTTGTTGGCGACGTACAAAACGATGAAGAACTTCAACTTGACCTGCGCAACGATGAGCTTAGTCAGCATCTAGTTCGCCCGTCTCAGCCAGACGACGAGGACGACGACGATTTCGAAGACTTTAGCCAAGAGGACAAGGACCTGTACGAAGAGCACGGCGGTGACCAGGCCAACGAGCAAGAAGATGAAGAAACTTCTGAACAAGTGCAAATGAACGTGGACTGCGATCGAGTTCGCAGCAAAGATCCGAAAATTCTCATCACCACCACTGAACTGCGCATCGCGTTCAAAACCTACAAGCTATGTCGAGAGCTGTCCAGAATTCTGCCCAATGCCGACTACTTTTACAGGAAAAATGTTCGAATAAGCAAAGTGATACCGGAAGCGATAAAGCGAAACTATTCGGCCATAATCATCATAAACGAGAATAAAAAAACGCCAAGTGAGCTGCTCTATTCGCTAATTTCTAAATCGATGACCAATATTTCTTTGTCAAAGATGGCATGACAGTCTCATTGCTGCCCGAAGGGCCGACAATGAATTTCAAACTGAGCAGCGTAAAACTCTCAGACGAAATCAAAGTAAGAAGAACAGTGCACTCTCAGCGCGGTGATTTAAAATCGATTTTCTAAAAGCGTGGCGGCGGTTTCACCAAACACAAGCCAGAAATTATACTGAACAACTTCAACACTCGTCTCGGGCTGCAAATTGGTCGAGCGTTTGCCGCTCTATTTCCGCACGATCCGGAATATGAAGGCCGACACTGCATCACGTTCCACAATCAGCGTGACTTTATATTCTTTCGGCATCACCGTTACATATTCAAGAATGCGAGTAAAGTGGGCCTGCAAGAGCTCGGCCCTCGATTCACGCTCAAACTTCGCTCCCTTCAAAAGGGAACATTCAATCCAAAATTCGGCGAGTACGAATGGGTGCTCAAGGTAAGCGACCTGCCCGCCTACTCTGTGGCTTTCAGCTCCTAAATTCTTTGCATCTTCAATTTCAGCGGCACGAAATGGAAAAGAGTCGACGTAAATTTTCAATTTAAAAATAAATTAAATTCAATCGATCGATCGATAAATTGCCATTTTGCTGGTGACGAGTCAGGTTTGGTCGTGCAAGACCAAGCTTCACGCATACATTCTGTTGCAATTTGAATTTATGCTTAAAATCGAAGGAAAGTTGCCTTGTTGAACCAGAGAGACCAAGGACAAGAAACAGGAATGGGAGTTATTGAGCTTACGGACGACTCAGCCTACATGGAGCAAATGACCCAAGCCGGTCAACGTTTGGTCGTTGTTGACTTTTTCGCCACCTGGTGCGGACCGTGCAACATAATCGCTCCGTTCTTCAAGCAGTTGAGCACCAAATACCCGAACGTGGTGTTTCTCAAGGTCGATGTGGACAAGTGTCCGGGAACCGCGGCCGCCAACAACGTGTCTGCGATGCCGACGTTCATCTTTTTTAGAAATCGAGTTGAATTGGAAAGGATCAGAGGCGCCGACAAAAGTCAACTTGAGAACAAGGTCAGCCAGCATGCCAAGCAGGGCGCCGGCCAAGATGGCGAAGATTCGAATGGCGGCGTTGTCGGCGAGTTTGTACGAACCTTAGCCTGCTGCCTCACCGACTGAACACGATCCTTATTTGCTTTGACGCCATAGATCGACTTGAGCTCGTTTATTAGCAAGCCCCAGTCGGAATGTCTGAATCAGAGTGACGACCACCCGTGGGAAAATGCTCTCAACTCTTCGCCATCGCTTTATCTCGAGTCCGATGTCGACGAACAGCTTTTGCTCAGCATTTCATTTTCTCAAGCGGTCAAGATAAACTCGCTCATCATTCAAGGTCCTGAAGAGAACGGGCCCAAGAACGTGAAAATATTCTTGAACCAGACTCGTACTCTGGACTTTGACACGGCCGAAAGTGCACAAGCAGTCCAGGAACTCGAGTAAGGACCAAATACTCATCTTGCTCTGCTCAAGTTGATCGCCGCTAAAACGCAATCAATAGCCTGAAACCTGAAGAGCTGAAGGACAACACTCCGATAAAGCTGCGATTCGTCAAATTTCAAAACGTCCAGAACATAACCGTGAGCACAGCAAAAAAAAAAAAAGGCCAAAGCTTGGTTTTTCAATCTAATTCGCGACTGTTTTAAAAGCTGTTCTTTGCCAACAACCAGTCCGGTAGTGAGACGACCGTGCTAAATTATTTGAAGCTAATTGGTGCACCTTTGAACGTGACCAATATGAGCGAGTTTAAGCGAGTAAGTAAACTGCTTGGACCTCAGGTTCCTAAAGAGACTGCTTGCACTTGAATTGACTCATTTAGGTGTCAGGACAAGCAGGCGAATCGCACGGCTAGAGCCGGTCCCGAATTAAAATGTTCATTATTCCATTTGTCCTGCTTTTGCTCTTTAATTTTAGACATTTATCGAACAGACTCAGTAGATCAATTGACAAGCGAATTTAATAAAATCGATTTGTTGGCAAACGACGCTTCTTCATTTCAATTTTGGACGTCCACGCTTTAGAACGAAGGAATGAGTACCTTCGCTCGCCTGTGTCCATTTCCTATTCGCTGCGAGAACATTTGCATTTTTGCTGCATTGTTATTGCATTGTTGTTGAATTTGCATTGGAATCATTCATGCGCGGACTGGATTGAAGGAAAACTTTTAGATCTTAGATGTGATCCGCTCTACGCAAAAGGAAATGAGCTACATGAGAAAAGAGAGCAAGATAATCTCGAACGAGACAGTCTTGGGCACAGATCAGCATGAACGTTCGTTTGATTTCGCCCGAGCGAAGGCGAATAGAGGCGGCGGCGGTGGCGGTCAGTTCAATTCGGCTGGTCTTAATTCGCCAGGCGGAAACAAGAAAAACGTGCCCTCTTCGTCCGGCTACTATTCGAATCAAAGCCACTACAATCGTAACTCGCCAAACAACTCGTTCAAAAAACCCAACTCGTTCGGCTCGCATCGCGGCAAGTACCAGCGGGCGAGCTTCTCAAATGGCAAAGGCCTGAATGAGCATGCGAGCGGCAAACAGTCTGATCTGAACTACAGAGACAATTTCTATCGGCGAAGTTTCTGCTCTCAAACGTCAACGAAACAAAATGAAAGCACTCCGCCCAACTCGTCGTCTGCGTCGTGCTCGCCTTCGACGTCGTCAGCATCGCCGCCAAACAATGCCGCCAACTGCCAGTCACACTCATCTCAATGCAATGCGAGTAGTCAAAAGTCGGCAAAATGGCCGCCTAAGGAGAAAAAGGCAACAGCGAATGAAGAGTTGCAATCGCCGACTTCGATTAGAACGCCGCATAAAAACAATCAATTCCAACCGGCTCCGTTTCAACCGCCGGCCTATCACAACAACCTGAACAGCTCATCGAACAAGAGTCGCCTTCTCATGGAGCGTTTTAATCGCAAATACAATCTTATCTCGTTCATGTTATTGAGAAAGAGCGATCAGGTGTTTGCGCACGGACTCAGAGACGAGCAGGAGATTTACGAGCGCGTCGGACGCATGATCGAGCGGCAAGATTTGATCAGCATAAAAAACGAATGTCAAAGATGGTTCGAAATAGAAAAGAGCAACTTGTTCGATTTTAAAAACTCGTACAATTCGAGTCTGTTCGTGTTTGTGATCAGAAACGCGCTGGAGAGACAAGCGCATTTAGACGCGATCGCTCACCTTCCGGACGCGAATAACAATAAACGAGTGGCGAACGATCGGCAATTTCTCCACCAGCTCATCCATCACATGTTTGAGAATCGTCCGAAGACGTTCAATTTAATTGACGGCGACTATCCGCGACGAAATCTGATTCACTATGCGGCCATGTACAATTGTGCCAAGATTCCCGAGTTGATTGTACAAACGTCAGCTTCCCTGTCAGTGGAAAGCCAGTTTTGCCAGGATGAAAAAGAAGAAGCCTGCTTGCAAAAGCCTGAACTAGTCATTCCCTATCTAACTCTTCGGACCGATTTCAACGGAAACACGGCCGTGCACATGGCCGCATTGAGCAGCGCTCGAGATGTTCTCATGTTTGTTGAACCCGCGCTTATTCGTCAATCTCAGAGCATGTTCAACGAAGACGGCCTAAATCCGTTCTTGCTGGCGTGTCGACATTCCAACCTCGAATTCATTGACTTCATTCTCGAGCGCTCGATATCAGCGTCGCTTCAAAACACCATCGAGCTCATTCAGACTGTCGACAAGAACAACGCAAAGAACTGTCTGCATTTCGCATGCGGCAGGGGAAGCGGACGTGAGAGCTTAGAGCTGGTGCACTTCCTCAGCACACTGGCCTATGGTCTAAAGCCCAGTCTGGCCGGTGAGTTGATGATACAAACATCGCCGCTGGTGGCCTCCATTTACCACGTGGCTGCCTCCAATCTCATGCGACTGCCGACTCTTTACTACCTGCTCAACACCCAGTACTCGAACGAGCTGAGCAAAAATGAAATCAAAGCATGCATGAACAAGCTGGACTTTCGTGAGTTCAACGTGGTCGACTGCTTGTTTGATTCGCTGATGAACTTGAGAGAGATGGCGCCCGCCGGATCCAAGTCATTGGCCTCGTTTTATAGTTCAATTGTAAATAAGAACGATTCGTTGAAGAGAGAGGAAACATTTGCGCCCGATGATTTTGAGATTCTATTGAAGAGATGCGTCTACAAACTTTTAATTGAATTCGAAGTGAGCATTTGCCATTTGCCGCGTGTTAGAAATTCACTTCAACTGCTCGAGTTCATGAAACTCATGCTGTTCATGTGCAAATTTTCCCATCACTCGAGCAGCGATGAATCCCAGGGAATAAGGGCGCCCGGCTTCAACACGATACATTGCCGCAATTTCGAGGCGTTCACACTCAGCTTTCTGAATGCATTCATATTTTGTGGCGGACCTCTGCCTCTCGGCCTCGGTGGACACGAGTCTGACCATTCGGACAAAACGGCCGAATCGGTGAGGTCCAACTCTATTGACAGTGAGCAAGCGGATCTGCTCGGGCAGATATTGTCAATCATGTTCCAAATGACACGCATCATACTTTTATCGGCGCCGCACGCTTACAGCGACATATTCAAGGCTCGCATGTTCTCGTGCCTTAAACGCTATCATGACATTCTAGTTGACATCGACGCACTCAAGTCAATTCTGCCTGATTTCGAAGTTAAACTAACAGAGCTGGCTTCTTACTCGAATGCACCGCGTCTCGTCGATAGCTGCCTTCGCGTTGCCAACCTGATCAGCCCAAGAGTGAGAAGCGAATCGGCGTTGACGCGAGACTTTGTCTACTTCAGACTCGTCAACAAACCCTGCAAGCTGGTGAATTTGCTCACATTCGGCCTTTTAGAAGATCTATACGGCAAAGAAGCGCTCAATTCGCGATAAAGCGCCGCTAAGACACGACGGCCCAAAGTTGCCCAAGTCTATTGCTCACGAATCATTCAGCGCACAGACACCTACCTCCTCACCAACTTCCTCACTCCCAATCACTCTCAATGGTCTGTAAATTTAGCATTCATTAACCGAGAAGCGACACGGCCTTCGATCGGGTCGATTTGAAAGGCTTATTAGTATTATTAGAGCTTTTGATAGTTTTTATTTTTACGATTATTCTATTGAGGAATCGATCTGCCCCAAACATGACGACGACAACAACAACAGTGCAAATTCCACACGTTCGCATCATGATATCAACTTTTTGTTTTCGAGTATCATCATGATTGTCTGGCCGGGTTTCCTTTTTGTTTTGGCTTGCCCTTAAACTTTGCATTTATATTCACACAGCAAACAAGTTCTATCCCAACTCTATTTTAGCAACGTTATCTTAATCTAAAGCATTTAAGAACGAATAAAAGATTTGAATTTACTTTCTTGAAATTTATCTATTTGAATGCCTGCGCACGCTTGCAAATGAACAAATGCTATCAAACGGACTAGTAATTTATGACTTTATTGGGAAGCCATTCGATCGGCTTTTAGGTTGAATAAATTAATTTTCTTTTTTTAATTTTTGATTGATTCTTGCGTTCGGTGATTTAGGCAAAGATTTGCGCGCTTTATTACTGACTTCCGTCTCGGCCGTCAGATCCAGTTTAATCAGACGCTTGAATAAAAAGTACAAATCAGCTATTGCAACGATCACGCCAAACAGGAGGCCGGCCATCATTTGCTTAGTTTTAATACGGAATCTGAGCACTAGTTCGTTAAATGATAATGCAGCTCTCAGCCTACTTTGGTCACGTCCGGTTCGGGAAGAGAATACTCGACTGCTTTGTAGCCAAACATAAATGCACCTCCAACGACAAGCACCATATTAAAGATGGCGACCAGTTGTCCTTGCATTGATTTGACTAGGTTCCGCATCAATTCAAAGAGGTCATTCATTCATTCAATTCAAATCAGTGTTCTAAAGCTTACACTCGGGGACTGCGCCCGATTCTTTGGGCCTCAGGACGTTCGGACTGGCCACGTTTCGAACCATGTTTTGGTATTCCTCATTCGCAAGCTGATTTTTTATGGTCTCAATTCGTTTTACAAGCTCCGGATCCTTCCAGTTTCATTTAAATCTCGTTAAAAATGATCAGATTAAACAAACAGGTCTTAAAAAATAAACCCTTTACTCGTTCGTGTGCTTCATATTTGGGCAGATAGAGCTCATTGTCTCTGAGCAGGTGATAAATAAAGAACTTTTTCTCCGTGTGCTCACTAACGAATAGTTTCAGCTGTTTCAGGAATTTCATGTTTAAATACTCTTGCTCAAATTCGCTGGCGAGAGTGTCTTCAAAACCGTCCCATTCCGGCCTTGGGCGGTTTTCTTGTTTGAAGAGTTTTAGACAATCATCTATGTTGGCTCTTATGAAACTGTTGTTCTTTACAATTCGACGCGTGTTGTCCAGCATGACTAGCAAACATACGCAAAAAAGCAAATCAGCCATTAAGAAAAGTCGACAGGAAACAAAAAGCTGAGATTAAACTGGCCGCTTATGCAGCGCTCAATCTTAATCGAGCAGACTTCTACATCTGCCAACCGCAAGCAGGTGGGGACCGATGAAAAATTCTAGCGAATATTTATTGAGGCTTTCTCTCGAGTTGAGTTGAGCAAGGGTGTGAGTGTGCACGGCTGCACGTGAACGAACAATCAAATTTGTTATTTTTTCTGAATAGAATTCGACACAAATACACGTAGAAGTAGAGAGGCGAAGAGGAAAAAAAATGAAATTCATCTGATGAAATGAAAAATTCAAGTCTTAAATATTCGTCTGCAGATGTTGAGCAGCAGCTATGTACAATTCAGTTGTGGACTCAGTTTAACTGTTTAAATGCAAGTCCACAGAATGCGGCTAGAGCAAGCTTAGACAGGCTGGCCAGCAGATGATTCCGCTTGATCGTTATCTACACTTTCGTTCACCTCTCCGGCAGTTGAGTTGACGGTTTTGACGTTTTGAGACTCTTTGACTACGGCGCCTTTCAGCTCGTTGTCAAGAGCCAACTCGTTTGATTGTGTGTCCATTTCCTCTGGCTCTTTGTTTGCGTCGTCAGTTGGCTTCGTTGGTTTTTTTTCAATCGATTGCGTTTCCATGGCTTCGTCAATCCGGCGTCTTTTTTGGCTTGTTGTTCGCTCGTCGGAAAGAGCCGATCGGTTTGATATAAGTCGATCAAGCACAGTGCTCTTCGAGTTCATTGAGCCTAGCAGGTTGAGCTGTTGCTTGTAATAAGAATGAAGTCGTTGAAGGCTTAAATTCTGCGCCATAATTGCCAATATCTCTTCGAGCAGTTCGCGTTTGTTGAACGTCTTACAACTCTGATGAAGTGCTTCTTGTCAATTCAAGTTGGTTAATAGATGATTACCAATATGTCCTGTTTCCAATTGAACGAGTAAATCGGTCCAAGGAAAGAATTGCACAAATCGTTTAATTTGCTCTCATAGTCTGGGTTCGATGCAGAACTCAACTTGAAATTGAACAAAAATGAAAACAAGCAGAAGTGCGCACTAACCATTTTCGACCAAATAGCGGACATAGGTAAGAAGCCAAAACTTGTACTCTTTCGCTGATTGAAGGCCAAGTGCGGCGTTCATTTGCGATTCCAAATGTGTGAGAGTGAAGTCTTGCTTGTTAAAGAGCTCGTTTGAGCGACTCAGTGCTTCCATTGTTTTTGAAATGCTGTTCAATTGATGTCGAGTTTTGCACAAGTACACGACCAATAGGATAGTCTCACTTACTTTGAGCCATTTAAACAAGACTGAGCAGCGCTTAAGGGTCCGTGCGGTGGGCAACGAGTCTGATTTTGCGCAAACGTGCTTTTCAAATTGATAAATGAATCAAGACTCTGAACTGGGCCGAGTCCGAACGCCGGAATCGAATGCCAACATTGAGATTGCAATGAGAAAAAGTAACAACGCTTTGAAAGACTACGAATGAGAGGAACGCCTTCTTCAGTCACTGAGGCGTCGCAAAACTCTTTTAGAATGAAGCTGCACGATTTCTGGTTGACCAGAGTACAAAGTGGACTCGACCAGTCGCATTCAGTCTCGTTTTTACGAGGCTCAGCGTCATACTTCCAGACGTAGACAAGGCCTGCTATACTCAGGCACATGACCGCTCGCTTATTGACTTTGAGAACGGCCGCCTGGGAGTCGAGCATGATCGGACAGCAAATCTGTGAGCCGCAGTTCGGCTTCATGAAACTTATACTTCCGTCTTCGCAAACACATGCCACAACGTATCTGACCAACAAAAGCTTCATGTGATTTTCTGACACGAATTCGGTTTCAAAATGCTCACTTGTTAAAAACGACTTCGCACAATCGACTGGAGAAAAATGCCTGCCATTTCACTTTTCGATTGTGCAGCAAACGCAACACAGAAAGACTGTGGCCAAGCTCTGAGAAGCGTTCAGTTATCTTGTTATGGATTTCCACTGATACCGACGGATCATCTTTGGACTTTTTTTTTTAAATTTTAAAATTCACGATTATCCATTGAGACAATTTTTTAATGAAATCGCTTTCTCACCGAAATCGTGCTCAAGTCTTTTTCCTTGTCCAGTGCTTTCAGATAATTCAATACTCGAGGCTGAGAGGCTTGCACAGCTATTTTCTCAGCCTCTTGTTCGCCGTTGGCAGCTTGGGCAGGTAGCGCTTGTTTTTTGCTCAGTTCTCGGCTTGGATCGGGCGTCATTGGTCTATTCTTGGCCGAAGCTGACTGTTTGACGCTGCTTGCTGCCGGTTTCGCTTTACTTGAACTTTTTGATGACACTGGCTTCGATTCTGGCGGCTTGACTCCGCTCAACTGTTTTTGCGATGCATTTTTCGATGTTGTTGCCGATTCAGCTTCTTTAAAAGCGCTCTTCTTACTCACAGACGTAGTCTGTGGTCGAACCTCCGGAGCGTGGTTTTCGGAAGGAGCTACCGTCACTGCCTCCTCTTTCCTAATTTCTTGGCTCTGTTTCTGGTCAGCTGGAGACTCTACTTTTTTTGGCACGCTGGACATCTCTCTAACTGCCTCGATTTGCGCCGAGTGCTGTTGAGATCTATCGTCTGAAATGGGCACATCGCACGTATTCTGATTTGAGCTGTTCACTCTCTGATAAGAGAAGCTTTTGACTGGCGATATCTCGATCACTTCGTTTCGTTCGTCTCTTTTCTCCACAATGATGGTACTCTGCTCGGTGGCTGTTTTAGATGTGATGCCGAATCCGATCGAACTGGAGAACTCGTTCTGCAGCACACTTATCTGACTTTCACCAAAAGGCTTTGGTGTATCGCTTTTTGTCGCGTTTAAGACTTGCGGCTAAGCTTGGAGCTTGTCAGACTAACTTACTAGTCGCCCGGCTTTGAGACACAGATTGGTGTTATGCGACGTCGGCCATCGGGCATTTTTCGTTCTATTTGCTTTTGACTCTGTTGAGAAAACACAGCTCTAGTTAGATTAAGGACTCAGTCCAACTGGACGCTGAAAAAGAGATTACATCGAAGGAGAAATTGGAAGAACTTGGATTTCTGGTCAATGAACTCGCCGAGCTCATATTGCTGTTGACCTCGTGTTCTTTGACTTTTTTCTCTTGAGCCAGCAAAATGTCAATGTTTTCGATGAATTTCGAAGTGACCGACTCTTTTTGATTTAAAATCTTTGACGTTTGAAGCAGAGTATTCTGAGCGACCGGAGCGTTGACATCATAGTTATAGCGACGCATGAAAAGCTCCTCCTTTAACAATCAATGAAAACTGGCCAACTTGTGTGAATTAGATGATCACCATAGAAATGAATTACATTTTCACTTTTGCTCAGCGGATAGCCGATCTCACTATTCTTGAACTCGAGGTAGCAAATTGTGCCGTCCATCGAACACGCAAGCAGAGCTGGCTGCGGTTCTTTGCACCAGCTCAAGTCCATGATCGGATTATCGAACAGATCTCTCACTACGGTCAGAGGTCGACTGTAGGCCGTCAGCCACAATGAGAGGGAACGGTCCCTACTGCCCAGAGCGCACAAGCAATAAGGCGAGCGGTTCTTACTGTCGGGCTCAGCTTTTAAAATCTTTGGAAAAAACCTCTATTTGAACGGAACGGATGTCGAAATTCACAATCTTTAATCGATCAAGTTTTTAACTCACGGTTGTGGTCACCGCCTTGCGATGGCCAACAAAATCGATTTTCGTGTTCCATTTCGCATTGCGCTCGATCACCTGAGCTGTTGGTGCTCCGTTGTTAATCGCATGAGCTGAAATTACGAGCTGACCGTCAGGTGACCAGCTCAATCGCAATATGTGCGTGCTGCCTGTGCATTGCTTGAACGGCTCCTCGACCGTTTTTTCCAATGACCAGTCCAATGTTTTCCATATTTTCAATGTCTTGTCATCTGACTGTTGGAAAAAGTTTTAATCGGTTCAAATCCGAGCCGAATAATGAGACGGAACATGAAAACGTCTACAAACCTGACTGGCAATATAATTGCCAACAGGATCCCAGGCGACCCCTTTGACCATTCCTGAGTGCGCGTTCACTCTTGTGACGATATCTTTTATTTGAAAATTCATCCAGCCTTAATCAGAAGCGTCATCAGCGAGCAAGATAACAAACCGGGGAATTTGAGTGCATTCCAAATGATTATAGTGTTGTCCACACTGCAGCTGGCCAAATATTGATCCTTGGCCGACCAAGCCAAGTCAAGTACATCTGATCAGTTCATAGACATTGAAGAGAAAGACAGAAAACGTTCGACTGATTTCTTACCGCCGGAATGGCCTCGTAGAGTAAATCCGCATTTCCAGTTCTCAATATTCGGATAAGCAGGACTTGCAATTCAAATTGGATTCGTCAACGGTTAAAAAAAGGCGTATGAAAGCCGCGCTAACCCGTTCGCATATTGCCAAATCATGATTAGCTTGTCATCGCTGCCACTCGCCAGAAATGAGCCGTTATTCGACCATCGGACAATGTTAACACACGCTTATGATTGAAGTTGAACGAACAGTTGGTTGGAATAAGTTAGAGCACTGACCGATGTGATGATCCATTTGGCAAAGAATTCGCGGCTCCTTTTCATCCATTTCTTTGTTCACATCACGAATAGGGCCCATGTTCCAAATGATTATTTTGCCACCGTCCGCACCTTGAAACACTGACGATGAGTAAAAGTTGGCCATTGGCTGTCAGCTTGCTCTAACCTTGCCCTCCGGTGGCCAATCTAGACGAGTCCGGATGAACATCGAGCGAGAATATCGGCTGTCCTTTTTGAACCAATAAGAGTTTGAATCGTTTGGGTATTTAAAGTCTCCCTTCGTGAGATTTACCTTCGTGGTGAATCCAGTTTGGCTTGAGAATCTTCATTCTGATCAAGGCGAATTGAGTCTTGCTCAAACTCCAATCGGATCTTATCGAGCAGACGAATAAATCAGCTGGTCAAATAAGCCGCCTAGTGATCTTTTAAAATAAAAAAAAAAGAAAACACCAAAATAATGATGATGATGATTCATGTACTTCGCTTAAGCGACGACTAGCTCGAGCCAAATTAAACTGCACCATAATGCCGGCCTTAAACGCTTTGGTTTGACTACGCAACATGACAACTCCCTCTCTCATGCCTCTATATATCCAAACACATGCCCGAACCCTGTTCGCTCCCATCGAGTCAAAATTTAATGAAAAAGTGCGAGCCAACGGCAGCGCTAATGTTTCAAACGTAACCTGTTTTAAGTATGATTTGTCCAAACTTATCTCAGTATTTTTTTCAACGATGAATAGTTTTGTCGTTTTTGTTCCCTTTTTTTGATCTTTTAATATTCAAGTTATTTGATGTTGATTTTTAGACGAGTCATATCTGTTGAAGAGGCTTTGGAGATTGTTTAACAGTTTTCTTTTTGTTTTGAATTTTTTTGCTGCTAGGTTGTCTCGGTTTTTTAAAGCCGCACAGAATGAATGTCTTTTTTTTTGATAAATTTTGAGATTTTTTTGGAAAACAAATTTATCGGGCCAGGAGTCAGCCCGCGTTCTAATCCACTGCGCCACGCCAGCTCGCGATTCAAACTCAAGTTTATTTGATTCGAATCATGCGTTTGGGTCAACATGCGCATAATCATCCTCTTCTCCTCCTCTATTATGCAATTTATTTTCATTTTAACACGACCTTCGCTCACAGAAGTGAAACTCTTCCTCAAAAGCTCTAGAGAAATGTTTGAACCTTTAGACTTGACCGTTTAATCGTTGGCGTAACTTTCTCGCCATAAATAAAACAAGACGGAGGTCTCTGACTATCCTTCGCTGCCCAAAGGGTCTCGTGCTTTAATCTCTCTTCTTTTCTATCTCTCTTGTCCAAGTATTCTATTCTCTTCCGACTTTGCATTGTCAGCGCGACCGAGCAAGAGAATTTAAATTTACGAGGGCAGCTTGATATTGATGCTTACCGCCGATTCGATGGCGTCGAGGCAAGATTGTAATTCTAATCGAGAGAACGCGTTTTCTGACCGACTCCGAGACAACTATTTGGGTTGAGGTGCAAATTAATAGAATCATGATGATAAGACTCTCTTTCTTTCTTTATCTCTCTTGGACGAGCCCAATTACCGATCTATTTTGGAAACATGCCGCAGGTTAGACGGACACCAAACATTGAATAAAAGTGGGCTAGAGGGCCCGAGTCCATACGATCACAAACTTGTTCCCTTTTTTACTTTATTCTTTTGCAAATTGTTCGCGATTCCTTTCTCGACATTTACTTTACATTGATCAGACTATGGCGCATCGGCGCTCTTAGTCGGAACATGGCTGCGGTTGATTTTCGCCTTAAACGTGGTACTAGAGCATTAATTACTGGAAATCAAGATGCACTCTTAAACAAAGGCGATTAAGGCAAATAATTTAGCTCTAAGAGTTTAAACGCGAGCCTAATAGCTGTTTGGACGCGTTCGGCCGACGCTGGCCTAGATTAATAACATCTGACTGACGGAAACGAGACCAAGTGGCGTGAATATGCATCCACCAACCGTGTGTCTAAGAGTCGGCCAAGTGACGACGATAAGAACAATGGTGCGAGCCAAGTTGTCTATGACCCAGGCGAGCCCAAATCAGCAGAATCAAAAGTTTATCGGCGAAACAAGCAAGTCGGCGGCGGCGGCGGTGAGATTTTCACTGTTAAACTGCATTGTTTGTTTATTCAAGTGATATTTGCCATCGAGTGGCCAACAGAAGCTCGACAAAAATGTCCTCGTATGCCAAGCGACTTCCTGCCTATGAATCTCAAATGTTTATTTCACTTTTGTTTTCTTTGAGCCTCCTCTGCTGTTCTTATTGTTTCAGTTTGTTCACAACCCGACGGCTCTGCTCTAATGGTGCATTCTGTAAATACTTAAATAGGCGCGTCGGTTGAACACCGCCAATTTAAATCAGTCGGCCAATTGGCGGTTGAATGTTTTGCAGCAACCTTGCCTTGGCTCACCACTCGCTCAGGGTACAGAACAGGTTGCCGAAAACGAGCGCTTCTCTTGACTAATTGTTTTTAAACATTTGTAAACGGAAGCGATCAATCAAACAATGCGCAAAAATAAGGCGAATCATTTCGGCTGCATTTGCGCTGGACATTGATTGTCCGCTCGTTAGCCGCCTTGCAAGGCATTCTTTCAAACGATCTCAGCGTCATAATTCATTTCCTTTTTCTTGTCTCCATCATTTTGATTCTTGTTTTTCCTAAGTCAACTCACTTGACCATCAAATCGACTTGTTGGGCGCTTTAATTTCCCCGCCCATCAAGCGCTATCCTCGCTCGAGTGTCCTTCACACATTGCTTGTTCGCCTCTTTTCTTCTGGGCTTGGATCAATTTTTAGCGTTTTTCTTTCGGTTTTGCTCAATGCGTTCGTTTCTACACATGGGCGTGCGCTTGCATCTGGGTTCGTGTTTACTCGAGAGCCGATTGAAATTTAAAGGTATTACGGGCCCGCTCTATTCAAATATTCGCGTCCGCCGTCTAAATATTGTTTGCTGTAGCTTCGAGATGGTCTCCACCACGGCTTTCGGTCACAGAGGCGGCTGCGTTCGCGTCCTATTCGACTTCTAAACCGCGTGTGTGTGTGTGTTTGAATGTAATTGCGACAAGGCGAAATGCGAATGTTTGTGGACGCGGACGCCAAACACATAATTGATTATCAAACAATAAAAAACAAGCCCAGTAGATCAGATGGCCTATTAGATTCGAATCGCCTCTAATCCATGTGAACTTCCGCCTCTTATGCTACAATAATCGTCTTGATTTGTCGAATAAATTGTTTCATAGACCAAGTCGACGGAGCGTGTCTTAAAATCGCCAACACAGTCGATCCGGCCCTGAAAAAGCAGACAAGTTTCAGCTGAAAGCCATGTGGCCAACTGGCAGCTACCCACACGACCTAAACAGCAGTCAAATTTTGGCTAACTATTCTGTGAACGGTGGCTTCTATCAAAAAGACGGACTCTACCAGTCTCAACAAGAGAATTTCTCAATTTACAATTCCGGTTTCTGTGTTCCAAAAAGCCACTCGTTTGCTGCAGATCAAACTGAATCAGTCGCAGATCTGTTCGACTCGGAAGGGCAATGGACAAATAGGAACAAGGGAGCGATAGATTGCAACCCGGACCCCTTTCCGCGATGCAATATTCAATTAGACGGAGGCGAAAGTGTTCCGTTCAACGAATGTCTTGACAAATTTTCATCAGGCAAAATTCCATTCGGCGATTTTTCCGACTGTCTTTTATCCGCTCAGCCAAAATTGGAAATGCATGACAAGGAAGGACAATATTCCATCAAGAGCGAATCGTCCCTTATAGGCCAAATAGACGCACTCGCATCGGTTCAACAGAATACAACCAGCCACTCAAATGTCAATTACACCGACCAGTTTGCACTTGCCTGCTTATCGAAGCATGCCTATTGCAATAGCGAACAAGAGGAGCACGTGAAAGAAACAGTCGTGGATGCACAGCATCCTGACGAATTTCTAATTGAAAATGCTTCTTATCCACATCGTGCAAAATCCGTATTTGCTTTTAACAAAGAGTGCGGACAATATGCGAAGGAGCCGAGGCAAATTGCTTCTTCTAGCTTCCCTAATGCATCTGATTTAGTGTATCTTGGCACGAGCGACACTTCATTCTCTTCTCAATATGACATCGGAAAAATAAATGAAGCCTGCAAGCATTCGAGCATCGGTAATTATTAGGTTTTATCTTTATTTTCCATTTCATTATCCGTCACATTCCTCTATGGCCCATTTCGGAAGCTTCAGCAATTTTCTAATCAACCTGAACCTTCAATAATTTCACATAAGAACAAAATAATTAAAAATCGAACCATCCTACGAAGCGTAAGCTGATGCCAAGTCGCTAGAAATTGAACACCATTGATCCAAATTTGTTCCAAACTGATTGAAAAAACCTTTTACTGATTTGGTCGATTTGCATGTTTGACTAGTCTCTGATTTATTTTTACTCAAACGAATTCTCTTGGCGCCTATAGAACTCTGCGATCTCATTCACGCTTGTCTCGCAGCTCTTACTCAGCGCCTATCTTTTTGCCCAACTCGAACCTTTCACCTCTTTATTTCTGCGCGTGAAGGCTTCAATGAATGAACATCAAGCTCATTGTCAAATTGCTTCTTCCATTGTGACTAATTTCATTCTGAAGAGCATTGTTGAATGCAGCGCAATGCAGATAAGCAGCAAAAGGATTTTCATTAAAGTGCTTACGCATTCGCTTTTTTGGGCAATTATCGATCGGTCCGCCTTTAGATTATAAAACAGCCCGGTGTCTTTGCCTGGCTACGCTACCTCTCTTCAGTTCTTTTCTTGTAACATAATGACATCCATTTCAGTATTATTTCCTTCTACGTTTTCATGGATTTACTTTCGCTTCTATTTGCTCTAAGTCAACACCATTTGGCCTGTTAAGCCGACTCCACGTCTGCTTTTTCATTTTTTATATTTCCCATTTCTTTCTCTTTCCGCAGCCACATTCATCACAGACTTGCGCAATTCACACTCATTTCCTAGTCTCACTAGTTGTCGGTTTCTTTGTGAAAAACATTGCTTTTTTGATGAAAATGACAATAACAAGACACACCGAGTGAGACAGCAAAGCAATCGTTGGTATAAATAGGTTGAGGTTACTATGAGTTGTTCTTACACAAATATCCTTATGATTTCGGTGACGCACTTAAATTTTAAAATTGAGACGCACACATTCGACCACGTTTGTGCAGGCATAGATTTTTAAAAATTATAATAATTTGGAAAAGAAATAATAAATTTGCGCAGACCCTGGTCGCAGAATTGAGAGCATATTGTGCGGAGATTTAACGAATCATTTCGGAGAAGTGCACAGTCGACGGGCAAAGCAACCGCACAAGCACAGCGTTGAGCCCGAGCGGTTTTTTACAAATTTGTGTTGCTCGTCTGTCAACGTTTTCGCATCTTTTCTGTTTGTAAATTTGAAAAGCAGCAGAAATAAACAGTTGGCCAGCGTTTAGATTTCGAGCTTCAAGTCAAGTTTCAATCGCCGGAGCGTGGTATCCCGCAGAGCTCTCAGCTTTTTTCTTCGGACTGTCTGTTCTAGTGACTCTTCTCAGTTAGAGATTGAGCACTGTGCATGTGCTTTTAAACCCCTTCTCGTTACTTTAATTTATACTGTCGGTTGGATTGAGCAGTTTTAGTCAAAAACTACTCGAATCTTGTGTAATTGTTTGTTTCTTTTGCTGTGCATTGTCTCCGTGGATTCAGTCTATTTTCACACAATCATCCAAGTCACTACTGTATACCTTGGTGAACGTCAATTCTATTTCCTCCCTCTCTCAAACCATATTATTCTTTCCATCAAATTCATTTGCGCTTTGTGGTGGCCGTCTAAAATGAATCAACTGAACAGTGGACATGCTAACCACTTTATAAATCATCCGGTGATGTGGAATATTAATCGTCCAGTTAGGACTGTACCCCATCATGCAACGTACACAACACCAAACCAGCTTCATGAGCTACTGTATGCCAAAGCGTTGGGTGGTCTAGTGACCATAAATCAGCCAACAGTTAACTCTGATCAAATGCTCTACGATTTCAGTAAGATCAGTCGCAGCTTCCCATCTGAATTGAGTCAAGTCGATCAGTTAAGCCGACTGCCAATGTCCGATTCAATTCATGGTGACAAGAGCTTTGCTAGCAAAAGAGAGCAGCTGCGTGAATGTTTTAATGGATTTTTTGCATTCAATCATCATCAGAACATGCATCATCTGCCCAGAGTAAAAGCATCCTCTGATGATTGTCTCAAGTCCCAGTCGAGTGTGTGCCTGCAAAAAGAGCAAAAAGAAACAAGCATTGTTGGAGGTGATAGGCTCAGTGAGAGTCATTACCCTAAGAACAAGAGAATTCTAATGAAAATGCGTGAAGAGCAATCTTCTAACTTAATCTGTAAGTTCGAGTTGACAAGGAATCCGAATTGAAATTGCTGAAGACTTCCCTCCCCTTCTTTTTCTCATTTCTCAGCCCTCCTTGCCACGTGTTCACTTGGCTTTCTTCAGAGTCTGCTATTTGCTCATTTTGCCCATTTTAAGGTTCGTCACCGAGCAGTGCGTCATCGTCTTTGACTCCACCGCCGACCACCAACACACCGGTGTCATCATTTTCGCCTTCATCTACATCGCCTTGCTCAGCTCAGTTCAACAATGAATCGCCACAGTCAACACCAACTGCGAGCAAAAGCAACAGTTTCCAGTTCATACTACCAGCCAACTGCAATGCTTATGCCAACGAGCGTCCTATCGAACCAAACGTTGAGTCTAATTACCCCATGTATTACAACCAGCATGAGCTGAGAGAGAAAGATTTCTTTTCCGATATGGCCTTGAGTGAGTTTCAAAAAGCTCGGGGCGGATTGATTTCGCATGCGAACATTGATTTGAGAAGAGACAAACGATCGTCCACAACTCTCAACCCGATTGACCTAAAAGACAAAGTATGCCAAGTTTGCTCGGACGCTGCTAGCGGCTACCACTACGGAGTCTATTCTTGCGAAGGCTGCAAGGCGTTTTTCAAACGTTCGACTCAAGGTGACACGCCTGCTTACGTTTGCCCCGCAACAAATAACTGCACAATAGACAAACAGCGGCGCAAGTCTTGTCAATCGTGTCGATTGAAAAAATGCTTCAACGTGGGCATGACAAAGAGCACTGCCAAGCGAGAAAGACGCCAATATACAAAGAGATTAGACAAACAAGGCAACAAGTGTCCCTCTTCCTCTTCTAGATCTCATTCAGACGCATCGCTTGTGATTGCCAGTTTGAAAAGAAAACATGACGCCATGAACAATTTGAATGTAGAGAACGGTCCAAAGGACGCGTTTGGCGGCGTCAAACAGAGCTGTCTCAGTTCGTCAGCGAGCAATTCGACCAACAAATTTCTTGAGCACATCCGCTTGGTGGAATCGGCTTTCGACCAAAGAGCTGATATCGAGGAAAAGCGTCACTTGATTAGTCGAAAAGTAGCCGAAATCATCAGACCCGAAGACGGCATTTCTAATTTAAATCAACAACAATGGGAATTGATCTCTACAGCAGTCGAGCTCGAAGGCGAGGCAGTGCTTGCATTCATAGCTGAATTGTGCTTGTCAGAGCTGGACTTGACCGAGCAAGCTACTTTGATAAAATCAAATCTGCTGGTTGTGATGTTCATTGGCGCTGTATGGCGCTTGGCCAATCAGAGCCAGACGAGCCACTCGAGCCGATGCTCAATGTCAAATTACGAATGCAGTGAGCCAATGCTCTCCTCGCAAGTCTGGAACGTTCTGAATCTCTCAAAAGCGTTTGAATACGTTAGATCCCTTGTTAATCAAATCAAAAGTTCGCGGCTAACTGCAGACGAGTACATCTTGTTCAAGATGTTTGCACTTTTAAAATGCGCACACTTCTCCAAAGAGTCGTCTGCACTCCGACGAATGAAAGAGAACTGCTTGAATCAGCTTAAAATTGCGTGTCAACAGTTTGAGTATTCGAATGCAGACCCGGCATATGCTTCTCGTTATGAAACCCTACTATTGTTATACAGCGACTTTGCTGCAGTCAGCGCTCATTTCCAGCGCGCGCTCGAGGCCGGCCAGGACCATTTGAGATTTTCGTTTAGGTTTCATAGCGTGATGTTCGATAGGTTGTCTTTGTCAGCTTCCGATCTGACCGAGAAAGATGACGAAAGACAGCGTTCAATGGAAAATACTGTTCCAAGTCCAGCAGAACTAATTCAAAATGAGTTCAAACAAGAGTCTCAATATCCAATGAATGATCCAAGTCCTAAACACGTTGTTCGTTCACCTTGAATCAGTGATTATGTGCCAAGTTCTTCATTTGTCTTTAGGTACTTGTCCTAAATTCGATCAAGTAAAAACCCAGATACGAAACAAGACCATTTTAGAGTCAACTTCTCTCGCCGTTTCCTATAGACTCGTTGTTCTGCTTTAAAAATTCTTCAATTATGTGTTTTAATTTCTGAAACATTTAGCTGGCTGTAACCTTGAATCTTAATTTTTAGCTCATACTTAACATGGCCGAAATACTTTGGAGGTACTTGTTCATTTCTCCATGCTTTCTTCGTTATAATGTAGTCCATTTTCATGATGAGATTGCCGCGACTATTGCGGTCATTTAAACCCTTTCAACTCTCACATACACGTTTCTAGTTAACGCCTATTTAGTTTTATTTTTCTTTTGGCCATTCAAGTTGTTTACATTAATTCTTGTCGTGTAATAGAAAGACCCTCCTCTCCCCAAAAACAAAAAACACATGTTCAACAAATAAAATTTATTTCAACTTAAAAAAAGAAACAAATTTCAATGATCGTTCGATTCAGTTTGCTCGCTCAGCTTTGATTGGATGAAGTCGATTCGTGTTCAATATCTTCATTAGCTATGTCGAACTCGCCAGCAAACATGCTCTGGAGGAGAATTTCAACCGATTTGGGTGATTTAGAGTTTATGTGGAAGCGGATGTCACCATTTGCGCGAGCCTCTTCCGTCGCACCACTGAAGCTCGTCTGGCTGCCAGCCGTTTCCGTGTCGAAGGCGAAAACGTTTCTTAAATTAGCGAAAAAACGTCTCGCCTTTTCACCTATTGAACCGTCCGAGTGAATGAGACGTTCAAATCCGCTAATTTACCGCGTCAATAACTCCGATCAGGCGATGATCATTACGAGGACTTTGTCTGGAAATTCACTTACGTAAAGTAATCTTCTGACTGATGTAAGCCTTTTTCAATAATTCGCTGCTCAACCCGCGTGCAAAACGTCTTCTTGCCTTCACTTTCGTACTCGATCAAAAATGCTTCGATCACAAACGCAGTGAATATGCTAGAAACAAAATTCAATAGTTATCCGTTTGATTTAAGTCTGATTGCATGACGAGCCAGAAGTAGTGATTACTTGAGCGAAATGATCACACAGCAGACGTGGAAAGCGAAGAAATATAGCCGTGTAGAGCGACTGTCTACTGCATCTTCGAAGCCCCGGCTCAGTACTTAGATAATTTCTGCTGATTACACAGATTGCTTAATTTTCCAATGTCTGGCCGGACTTACTGTGCCACTGATTTACAACCATTAGCTCAAATAATAGAACCAGACTGTTCGGAAATGAAGAGAAATTGTTTTTACAATATTTGTATCTTTGCGACGAATTGGGACGAAAATGTTAAAAATTAAGAGATAAAAAGATGAATGCGACCAGATAGCTGCCCAACCTACCGAACAAAATCAGTCCCTTGTAGTTGGCTGTTGTCGCAGTTGTAGATGAATGATGGATTAAAATCTTGAGTCCGAATCGACTCGCCGAACAGTTCCATTCCAATCATAGAGAATATGTAGAATATGGTCAGCAAAAGCATTCCATAGGTGAGCAAAGATGGCAGAATGATCGCGATTGTTGTTATGATTGTTCGAAACCTTTTTGCATTTAATAAACGTTTGGCCAACAAATTTAAATATAATCCGGCCTTTACCGATCAATCGAAGCAACAAGTTTGAGCAATCGCATTGATCGCATGATGAGCACTACTTCTATCAGCTCGGTCGAGTCTAAAGGTGTCAAGATGATCGCGATTAGTGAATCAGATCTGAAATTCTACCCGGATAAAACTCACTCTCTGGATTGTTGCTATTTACGATGGCATCGATTATACCGGCAATAAGGCCGCCCAAGATGATTACTGTATCAAATCTGAAAGTATGTGATCGTGCTCCATTAAGTTGGCATTCAGTTGTCGAATAGATTCTCTGCATACTCACATGTTCCATTTTTCTGAGCAAAAACGACGGACGCCGTACGTGTAGAGCTTGAGAAGAATTTCGATTGTAAAAGCGGACAAGAACACCCATTCGAGGCCGCTGCGGCTGTCAACTGCCACAACCAAAATGTTGATTAAAATGAGCAGGTCGAAGAAAATCTGAAATATACTTTGGGGCCAAACTTGAGCGTCTAGCTGCCTGACTGAGTTAGAGAGCTAAATTCACTTACGTATGATTGACCAGACGCCGAACTACGATGCTCGGCTTGCTATTAAATACTGTGGGAAGGTATTTCTCCACCAAGTGTTTGCGTTCGTTTATTTGAGTTGCTCGTATGTTCATCAGATCGGGCAGATAGACAAACTCTTTAAAGCCTTCAAAAAATCGATTTAAATACAAAAATATGAAACACAAGCATAAGCTGACACTCACAAAGCTTTTCATCGCCGTCTGTGTCGAGAATTTCAAAGTAGAGTTTGGCTTTCAACTCGTCGGCGCCCGAATCAATAAGCTTGAACAAAAAGCTAAACGATTGATAAGTTATGGCTCGATGATCACTTTCGGCTGGCTGTTGGTTTCTAATCAAATCGAATGCCTCCTTCATTTTCTCCCGCTTAAGGCCCAATGTTGACTTGACTTCTTCCTATTTTTTTCAATTCAGCTTATTTGTTGGCTGTTTTGTTTGACGATTAATTGCCTTTAAATGCTTTTTGTAGTTGGTATAAATGGTGGCCAACAGAATGTTTATGAAAATGTAAAGGTTGCAAAGCATGAAGAATATGAAGAAAACAGCGTAGACTCCATTCAAATCGTAGGCGGGCATCCTTGTCACAACAAAAATGAAAATTCGCTTCTAAATCATACAGTTGTTCTTACATCACGTCTGGAAAGTTGGCGGTTGTAACAGACACATACAAGTCCCACAGACTGTCAAGATAGTCCTGGAAGTATGGAAGGTCGTTGGAGTAGGCGAGAACTTTTCCGTTCAAATCCCTTTAGTGTGTGATTGGGTTCAGGTGTGTTTTAAGCGTTCTGGTCAAAGGTCATATTGCTCTTACGTTTTGCCTTTGAACAGCTGCCAGCCAACAAATGCAAAAATGAGCAGCGAGATGGAGAAGAGAGCAAACACGTTCAAAATATCAGGAAGAGTTTTGCGAACGTTTCGAATCGCTCTTCGAAGCTCTTTGCCTTCGGGCAGATTGATGTAGATGAAAACGCGCAGCGCTCGTGAATAGCGGTGTACACCTCCGACCGAAAGGGTTCGCAGTACCAAATAAGCCAAAATGTCGAGGAAAATGAGCTGCAAACCAAGCGGATGAAATCAAGTCTCAATTCAATTGATCGAAGTGAAACAGACAAGAATGAGCTACCGCAATTATAATGATGAGTGCCCAGTTCTTGGGGTCACTTTTGAACGCTTCTCTCGCCTGAAAAGAGTAGGCATGTATCCATCTGATCAGGTAGACGCACAAACAGAACAATTCTATGCAACAAGGTAGCCAGTACGGTACGTCCAGCCATGCGGGCGCCTCAATAATTGGAAGCAAAAGATGAATCAATACAACGATGTGCAGTATCCAGATAAACTTGGGCTCCAAATAGCGCTCGTAATTTCTAATGAAAGTTTTCTTTTAAATTGCCAGAGCCCTATGAAAGGTTCATTCTCACTCCAAGTCCTTGATAGTCTTTTTAAAGTGAAGATTTCGAAGCTCGATGGCATCTTTGACCAGTCTGGCCGCAAAGCAATAGTCCTAAAAATCCAAATGAATTGGGTAAAAAAGAATGCATTGAGCAATTGAGCATAGATTGCGGGCATTACTGTGTCGCGCGTTTGAGTCCATGAAGCTTGCTTTAGACCAGCGCTCGACATCCCGATGCTCACTGTTTGGTCCATTTTCATGTCAAATTTTCTAATGCACCCGACTCAAAGAGCCTTCATAGATTAGCTGAGTTTGGCCAGCTTGCTTCTTCTATTATCAACTAATTGCTACTATCACGAGTTTTTCATAATTTACAACTTTAGCCTGCCCCTTCTTCATTTGGTTCACAGTTGTGAAACTCAATTGGCAACAGTGAAAATAGCAGCGCTTTTGTTTAAAGCTCAGCAGAGCTCAAGAAATTTTAATTATGATTATTAATTTAAGTATTATTTATCATTAATGTTTCAGTGGACTGAGTTGAAAATGCTTCAATACAAGTTGAGTTAGACTAAGAAACTATTGAACAAAAATGTCGCGAACTAAGCTAGTGTTTGATTTTCAAGTTAGGCGAGTAGAGGTTTATTTTGGCCTGGTAGCGCTTGCCGGCAATGTCTATTTCGTAGTTTGCATTCTTGGTCAAGTACTCGGCAGTGACTGGCAGTCTCTCTCCAGTTTTCGCATCAAAATTGTGAACAAACCCGAGACACACCTGGTTGACACGTGAGTACAATTTTTAATCGAATCAAGAGAATGGAGAACTGTGTTTACCTGCTTTTCGAGGCTGTAGCCATACGCTGTGCTGGTCGTATACCCACAAAACACGTCATTGCGGTAGATTGGTTCCCCACCTAAAGCAAGTTGGTTCAATTGAACAGTCACACCGTCTGGCAAAGTTAAAGATTCTCGTCAAATTACCCCAAGGCCACGGTGCCTGGTATAAATCGTGGTCGGTTAATAAAAACTGAACAAAACGTCGGGTGATAGGTTGAGATTTTTGTTGAAGTAAAGCCATCTTGCCAATGAAATCCTTTCTTTCAAGGTTCACTCGAAACTCGCGGCCACATTCTAAATCGTTCCTGTTCTTGATTTTTTGCTTTACGATCGCGCTCTGTATTTACCATAAGGTGTCGTATTTTTGTCCAAATCTTGGCCCCAAAATGCAAACATCTTCTCGATGCGAAGCGTTCTCAACGCAAAGTAGCCGGCATTTACAATTCCATAATTTCGACCTTTTTCCATTAACGTGTCGTACACGTGAAGCGCATACTAAGTTTTTGATTTTCTCTTTAGAACCAGTTGCTGATAGGCGAGCAAGTAGACCAACCTCGGTGGGCACATACAAATTGAATCCGTCCTCGCCTGTGTGAGTAATTCGCATCGCTTTTATTCCACTCGCGTATCCGACGTCAATTTCCTAGAATTAAGTCAGTTTATGTCTTGATCATGGAGAGATTTGTTTTAAATGACGCTCACCTTGCACGTGAACAGAGGAAAGTCGGTTTTGTTCAAAGACTCGTCGGTCAGCTCGCCAAGAAGCTCAACAGCCTTGGGTCCGACTAGATTAATGGCGGCGTAAAGAGAAGTGATGTCGCTCATTAGGACGCTTCCGTCTTCGGGAAAGTGTTCGCTGAGCCACTTCATGTTCCTCGTTTGCTGAGTTACTGGACTTATGATCATGAAACTTTTCGGATTCAATTGAATTTGCCAATTTAACAGCGAACCAAGGAAATGAAGAAATTATTTTACCTATTGGGTTCGAGCTGAACAACCGAGCAGTCATTTTCATATCCTCCTTTGTGATTCTGCATCCCAGTATGAATTACGTGACCGATAGGGCAGTCAACGTCGTTGGAGCAAATTTTCTGCAAAAAGTTGACAACTTCTCGTCCAGCCGACTGAAAATGGCCAAAGGAAAGGTTCGAGTGAGTGTTTAGAAGACGCATTCTTGGCTGCTTACCTTGAGCTCAAACTTGGTGAACGACGACATGTCCATGATTGCAACGCCCTCTCTACATGCCATGTACTCATCTCGAACAGATTCAAACCAGGACGGCTTGCCGAACGTTCCTCGATTGAGGTCTTCAATGTAATAGTCTTTGATTGCATTGTCGAACCAAAGCGGCCGCTCGTATCCGAGAATCTCGCCGTAAACAGCGCCGTGTTTTAGCATTCGCGTGTACAAGGGCGAGGTTCGAAGCTTTCGACCAGTTCGGTGAAGACCCATTCCATAGGTCGGATATTTGAGCGAGAAATGCTTTCCCACTGTCTCTTTGACACGGTCTCTCAAGAACTTTCGATTGTTGTGCAGCTTAACGAATCTTCTTATATCAGCGGGCCAGAGCTGAGCTTCTGTTTCTCCGAACGCAATCAACTCGGCCATGTAACGTCCTACGCCGCCTGCTAACGAGGAGCTTTTGCCGCCCGAGCCAGCAGCCACATAATAGTTGTCTATCTAAAAACCGATCGAATAAATCACTTGAGTTTTCACACAAACTATTTTATGAGTCCCAACCTCGGCTGATTCGCCCAGTATCATTCGTGAGTCTGGCGTGAAGCTTTCTGGGCCGTTGAAAATTGTGTCCACCTGCGCATCAACAGCGGCTGGAACGCGCCGAACAAAGTTTTTCAATGATGGATCTATTCAAGCGAGGACAGGCTGACTATTCGGTTTTATCAAAGCGCCTAAAATTTATCTTCAACTTACAAAAGTGATCAAGATCGGGCTCGAGTGTCTTGTATTCGAAATCTCGCGGTGTTCCGTCATGAAATATCGGCTTGGCCAGTTTCTCAAACGCACCGAATATGAGACCGCCGTCACCGTAATGTCGCATGAATATGTGGCCATCGTAGTCGCGAACAACTAAAATAATATTTTTGTTTCAATTTAACTAATTTAAATAGAAAAAAAGGTCTAAGACGACTTGCCTGGCATGGATTCAGGCACCCCGAACGGCTTTATAATACAGTGATAATGCTCACACGAATGAATGGGAACTTTGACACGGGGGTCGCTGAGTTTGCCGACCTCACGTGCTCGCTGTTCAGTTTAACAATGAAACGCTTTAACTCACATTAGTGTTAATTTTAGTCAACTTATAACTCACCACTCCAGCGCAGTTGACAAAATAGTCGAATTCAATTTCACCCTTATTAGTCATGACACCGCGAACTTTTTTGTAGTGGCCACCGCGAGTTGACTTTACAAGAACTTTCTCGATCTCGCAATTCTCAACGAATTTCACGTCATGTTTTCTGGCCTCTTTGACCAGCGCGTGAAGAAGCTCTCGGGTGGAAACGATACCATCAGCGGGCACATATATTCCACCCTGAAATCAACTCTAAGTGTGTTCAGCTGTCGAAATAAGTGCAATTTTTATCAACCTCAACATCGTCGACTTGCATCAAAGGAAACTTTTCGTGGCATTCCTCGGCACTGATTAATGAGCACTCAATTCCTTGTGGTCTGTGATCAAGCCAATTCGCGAAATTCGCGCAACAGATTAGTCTGTTCACATTTACCTGTTTTCGGACACGATTCGACGTAAAATGTGAAAACGGTCTCGTGTTGTGGCCAAACCAATGCTTCCGACTTGCTTGAAATCTTTGTTTTTTTTGTGATAAGGCGTTTGAAATTTAAAACTTGCGCATGACAGCGGCCGAGGATTGCTTACCTATTTCATGACCATCGTCTTGCAGCTTTTTGTAAAGCGACGCAGAGTATTTTGAAAAGAGAGTCTCAGTCGACGAGAGGCCAATAACGCCGACCACACCGGGAGAATAAAAGCTCGTCCCACTGCCAATTCTAATTGAACAGAGCAGCAATCAATAATAAAACTGTTTTCTTTTTAATCGAAATATTGCTTGCGCGTTTACTGACCGATCGCGTGTGACAAGTACTATGTCTTTGTAGCCTAATTGGGCCAAATGATACGCAATTGAAACACCGAAGAGGCCACCACCGCAAATTAGAACTCGACAAGCTTGCGGAAATGGACTTGTTTCAACCTGAGAAGTTAAACGCCGAAGAGACACGCTTGAAGGGTCGTGCCAGTCTGTTGGATCTGATGAAACTATTCGGGCAGCTGATGTTCGAGGCGCATGCTGCCTCAATAAACGAACTAGATTCGGTGTTTTCCCCAAATTCATCAGGTTCATTTTAACGAACCGCTTTGATTGCGATCTAAAACAGCTTGAAAATGTAATAGAATCGAATGAAGACGATACGAAATTGGACCGTCTTATTGGACGTGAGAGCAATACTGAGCCAAGTGAATCTGAGCATATTGATGGCATTCGGTGCTGAAGGATCAGAGGAATATTTCGTATTTTTGGAAATCGCATCCAATAAATTATTCGACAAGCCCCTGAGCAGAACTATGGTTAATAATGCGCTTACTCTCCCGACCCTTCTCTCAAAATTACGCCCCTCCAGTTGATCGCTTGTTTGGATAAATGAAACAGTGGCCCTCAGTCGGCCTTGCTTTAAATAAAAGTCGATTCTCTTTTTATTCCAAGCATTTTTATTCGGCTGGAAAATTACACGACAAGCTAATGAGAACTTAAATTGGCTGGTTTAAGTTTCTAGAAAAGCAAAAGTGAACTCTTGACTTAAGTGCTGCGAAAATTCGGAATTTAAATTGGCAGAGCTTGATTCATTGAAAAGACTTGCTAGCTGGATTAGAGAGCAATTTGAACAAGTCAAGATAGTCTTGAGCATGATGTTCATCAATGCCCAGATTGGCCCATTTAAGCCAATTAAGACGAACTGTTAAATCGGAAGAGGCCCATGCCAGTCCGTAAGTTGATTGGTTGCTTCTTACCGCGTCGTAGTAAGGACCCGAGTTAGTCAGAAAATATATCGAGCTCTTCATGTACTCGTAGGAGTCTAAATCACTGTCGATCACTGACTGAAGCAGCTTTATGTAAGAAATGGCCAAATGAAGCGTGTCTATTTTTGATAGCCGTCTCTCGTACGGAAAAGTCGGAATGTGACAGCGCAGGATCTCAAATGCTTCATTGATCGAAAAGAGCTTGGGCTTATCTCCCGATTCCGGTTTGGCAGGTGCCAGGAGATTGGTTGCGGGCTGCCAAACAGCCGTCTCCGTGACTGGACTCGACACGAAGTGCGAAGTTTGACTCCAGTCGCATTCGTTTAGCTTGCGCTTTTTCTTTCGATACTCAAGCTGATTCATTTGGTGCGAAAATTCCCAAGAGTTAGAAAATCTAGTGCCGACGCTCATTTTTTTCTTCCTGAACTAACAAATTGGCGAATATCAACAATAAGCTTAGCAAGCCTCTTAATAAATACCGAAGCCGATCCTCTTGTACGTCAAACGCATTCATCTGGGCGCTGCTTGATCGCACAGTCGCAAGTAAGGAAAACTAGGCGGCTAATTTGTATATCAGAGAATTTCAAGTGAGGTACACGACCAGACCGGTGGTGCCTTCAAGTCCTGCACTGACGCATCCGTTCGCTTGATGTGATGACAAACGCACGGACGGCCCATGCGCATCAAAAACAGACAGGAATCGAAATTGCTTATTCATTCACACTGGAGGTGGAAATGATAGCCGCAAGGGGTAATTATTATTTGCTAATGACACTTGAACATTCGCAATTTCCGTCCTTACGCGGCCAATTTTATAATCTGGTCTGATTAGGCGGCAACTCTTTGAGCCTTAATCTGCTCTTCCATTACACACATGTTCCCAGTAAGCTAGTTAACGCCCAATTTTCAAGTGCCTTTTTCATTCTGCATGGATTTGAAGAGAGAGAGAGAGAAATAGAGAGAAAAGCAATTTCGCACTCCAAATCAACTTTGCTACTAGATCCAAATAGATACTTAAGTTTGAGTCGATCAAGTAAACAAAAAGTAATATAAATATTGAGGAAAGAGGATTCACCGATGAAAAAAAATTAGACAAATTAAAGAAGAGAGAAAGGCAGACAGATAATTGAAGGAACATCAATATGACCGAGATAAGTGAACAGTTTTTAACGACCAACGTATTCAGTCAAACTTGTAATTGGTCCAAACTTGATCGAACATTGGCTTGCAGTTGATTTTGGTCTTCAATTTGGCGCAGAGTAGAAAAGCTCCGGACATTTTCCTTTTTAATTTAAAATAAACAGTCAACGGGTGACGAGTTAGCTAGGGAAGGGGGAGTTTTGAGATCAAGGTCAATTTACCTGTGCAGTGAATAGGTTTCTTCGGGCGGTGGAGTGAGCCGATGCTTGAGCATCACCGGCACCAGGTTGTTTACTCGTCTTGTTGTATTCTGGCTACCAAAATCAAACGGCTCGTTCTTGGCAAATGCCTCGCCCAGAATCAGAACTGCATCGGCGTGCGCGTCCTCCATCATTTTGGTCTCATAGCCAGTAAGGAATTTGAGCTCTTGACTCCATTTGACTATTCCATCTCTATTGCCCTCGGCCGCGGCTTTTATCACTCGGATATATTTGTCAACGAACTGTTTAGAGAAGGAGCGCGAGGCGCCAAAGTCAAGCAACCAGATTTTCTTCATCGAGCTGTTGTACAAAAAGTTCGACCAGTTCGGATCAGTTTGCATGAACTGAAATTCGAACAGCTCTTTTAGACAAAGACGAAGCATGTTGTAGCCAATAAAGTCTCGCTCTTCCTGAGGCAAATTGACACACTGATCGAACGGATCGCCTTCCACATACTCAGATACTAAAATGTTTTTCGTACAAAGTTTGGGAAACACTTTGGGCACAAGCAGGTCTTGATCGTCCTTGAGCAGTTCGGCAAATCTCAAATTGCATTGTGCCTCGCGAACGTAGTCGCATTCGTTTACTAGTTCGGCTTTCATCACGTCGATCATATTCTCGGCGTACATGCCCTTGGGCAATAGCTGTGAAATGTTGAGAATTGACATCAAATTGTCTATGTCACTCTGAATGCTCTGAGCGATGCCCGGATACTGAATTTTCACCGACACTTTGGTTCCGCAGCCTTTGAGCTGTGCCAGATGAACTTGGCCAATGCTGGCGGCTGCGAACGGGTTCTCGTCGAAATACTCAAACTTTTCCATGTAGTTGTTGCCCCAATCTTTCTGCAGCACCTTTTCGGTCTGGGAGAAAGGCATAAAGTCTGCCGATTGACGAACTCGTTCGAATATTTTCTGCAGAGTCGGACTGATTGTCGCCTCGTCTTGAATCGAGAGCATTTGGCCCAGTTTGAGTGCTGCACCTCGAACTTTGCACAAGGTGTCGACGATTCGCGTGACGTTCTCTTCAGTGAGGAATATCGACTTTGACATGTTTATCAGCGAATTTCCGTCTTCTTTTTGTTCAGTCATGCCCAGAGCACGTTTAGTCCATTCGTTGAGAGCTCCCACGCCCAAACCGGCGGCTAAATTGCCAAAATTGGCCAGTCGACTTATTCTGCTGACGGGCACTTTACTCGATTTGGCAACCTCGTTCAGTCTGGTTTCAAGTTTCTTCACTTTCTCGTCCGGGACTCTGAATTTCTCTCGTTTGTCCAAGTCCTTCAAATTAACCATTTGACTCGGCGATGAGTGAAAATTTCTTTTGAAAATTAAAGCGGTGCTCTTTGGGCGTCTAGCCGCTGACTGGAGGACTGACGACGATCTAATAGCGCTGGTGTGGTAGTCGCGTTTTGGACCAAAAAAATTCGCCTTCTTCAACACGCCCGAGTTGAAAATTATGCCAGCCTGCTCTGCAAAGACGTTGGCTTTTTCGCCAACTTTTCGCAGATTATCAGCTACTTTGGCGGGCTCGAGCTCGGTCAGACGGCCCTCCATATTCATAGTGAACTGTTCAAAGTCCTTTAAGACAAACGAGCGAGTGTACAAGCCGATCTGGTTTGTTTGCAAGCGCCCAAAAGCCTTTGCGACCATGATCGCTCCGTTGGCTAGGCCTTGAAGATCGTTCAGTCTTGATGACATCTGAATAAGTTTAGAATTGCTTAATATGCTTTAGAATGAATAGTAATAAACTTTAAAAAGAGTCTGCATGAAATAGAATTGGCAATCGAAATTGGCGCAAACAATTCAAAGCGAGCGAGTTGCGTAAGCTGATCGCAAACTAAGATCCGCTCTCGGCACACTCTAGCTGGCATAATTGAACTATGCTTCAATCGCGTTCTCCTCTCTACTCGTGAACTAGAGCTATGCACGCTTATGCAGACAGTTTATGAGCGCCTACTGCATTCAGAGGCGGACGGCCGCGCAGACTTTCAACACCGGACTCTCTAGATCTATCCAGATTGAGGAGAGTACAAGACCACATCGGTCATGAAACATGCGACCTTGCCAGGTCTAAGGCTGTCCAAAGCAACCTGCAGACGGATTAGCCGTTGCATAGATTATCAACTTGAAACCTTCACATGGACTTTTCTTGTCTATTTTTTGATCGTTATTGGTCTATTCTACCTGCCCACGAGTCAGCTTCTTCCTTCAGATCCAGCGCAACTCGTCTCCCTGAGTAGTCCAAGACTCTGCGAAATAAGCCATCGAAATGACGAAAAAGCTGCAGCGATTATTAAGTCGATTGAATCATCGCTCAACTCAATCTCTCACCCACCAGTTCTATTTTTATGCTACCGATCCCTGTTTGAGCTGGTCAAGTTAGGAAGGATAGACACTTCGAGAATCGACTTGTGCATTTACGAGCCCAGCCAGAGCTCTGTTGACTCTCTGCTCGATTTGATCGGCATGAGCTTAATTGAGAGTTCGATTCGTAATGGCCACTTGAACAGTGAAATCAACTATGAGCGAAGCCAATTCTACGGATACAGGCGTTTCCAGTTACATTCGGCTCAAGTATACTTGTATTCATTCGGCTATTTGAAGGAGACGCGCTTAGAATTCGAGCGACTTCAGCGCAAAGGTCACTTTTACACGCAATTCAGTCAAATAGTTGACTTGTTTCGACCCAAGGTAGGCTATGATGCCTCATATGTTGACAGTTCAACACAATCAATCAGCATCTATCACGCTATACCTGTTTACATTTTCGAAGAATTAATTCAAAGTCAGATTGGACGCAATTTGAGTCTCAATATTCCAAACGATTACGTTGACGCTTTGATGCACTTTTACCCAAATTTGTGGTGGCGTCAAACGGCCACTTGTTCATTGCCTTATTGATTCAGAGGGCAATAAAGAGTTCTCTTAAACTTACCTATTCATTTCTAATTTCTGAACCATTCAAACGGTCAGAGCTCAAACAAGCATTCAAACTCAATGGGCGAATTTTCTGCCTTTTTCTCTTCCCATTTATTGAAACTTTCCTCAAAATAGCAAGTTAACTTAGTTTTGCCAGCTTCAATTTAGTATCCTGCTTAATTCGAGAAAAAGATGAGAAAAAAAGCAGAAGATATCAGCCTGTTTGAAAATTAATAGTTCTGAAAATGTTAGACAATAATTTAGAATGTTAGGAACTGGGCTTCTGATTCGGACATCGCAATTCATTATCAAAAACTCGTTCAGCTTATTTTCGACCATAAACAAACCAAAGTTGGTTGAGAGCGGCACATTGAGCTCAATTGCCAACAAGACTTCAATCCTATCACCGCTCACAGCGCAGACAAGTCTGACTCAGGTTCGTTTTTGGGGCTACAAAGGCCGCATGATGCTCAAGGACATCAAACGTCGAGAACTTTTGCGTAAATTTGCGCCTATGCGCGTCAAACTACAAGCGCTTAGAGCGAACACAATTCTCCCCAAAGTGATCCGAGTGAGTAGAGAGACGAGCTTTAAACGTTGAACCACTGGTTTTATGACTTGTTGACCAGAGAACAGCTGCCGAACAGCTTCAAGGCCTGAGCCGCCATTCGTCTCTGTCTTATGTGACCAACCGTTGCGCTATCACTTCTAAACCGGGTGGTTGTCTACACCGTTGGCGTGTGTCTAGGCACATATGGAGAGACCAGGCCGATTACAATCAAATGTCCGGCGTGATGAGATCTACCTGGGGTCGGCCATCAAGGAGCGCGGTCAATTTCACATTCAAAAAGATTAGATACAATTGGTTCAACTACGACGGCCTGAGAAAGATCTCTTACATCGATAAAAACTCGCATAAAAGAGAACTGCGCTTCAAGCTTGCTTGAAAGTCGTTTATTTTGTAAAATTTTCTCAAGCTAATATAAAATAAGTGAATAAAAAATAAGTGAAAAACAAGCTGGGAAGCAAAACAGCTCGATTGGGATTGATCTAGCAGCCAACTGTGAGCCATTGATTGTTTGTTGATCGATAGACAAATGATGGCTTTCGATACAGGAAGCTAGGATTTAAAATTTGATTCACAAGCGCGATATCCACGTTCAGAAGCGATTTAAGTAAGTCGTTTCTCATCCAGAAACAATTCACACCGGCACTTTCACAGTAAATCATCGAATAGTTGAAACGTTTCGCCAGGCAATGAAATGCGCAGACACTGCCACCGTGGAAGTTAGAGCCGTCCCAGTAAATGAGATGATCCGGCTTGGGAACTGTGACGCACATCTCGGGTGGCTGCTGGTTCACTTCATGTACAACCACCCTGGGCTTGTATTTGCTCATGACTTGTTCTACAATCCAGTAGTCACCATAGTCCGTATCTTCACTGAACAAATCGAACTCAATCGGAACCGCATACTTTTCAAATAAACTCAATATGTTGTCGTGTCTTATAGTTTCCATGTGTAAACTGATGTCCGTTCGTTGATTGCTCCCGTCCATCAAGAGGCCTTTCCAGCCCTTTACACTGCGAAGGTATCTTGTATTGCATTGCATGCAGTTTTCGGTGCCGAATTCCACATAGTAGCCGGCGTTCTCGCGATTAAGTAGCTTGAACAGCTTCAGAAGGACGCCGTCTTCTTTATTTTGAGAATAGAATCGAGCTTCACTCCACGCAAGTGAACTGTGTAATCTACGAATCTTTTTGACGTCTATATTCTCTTTAGATTCTGGCAAATTTGTGGTCTTTACGTCCCCGACCCGTGATATGCCTTCATTTTCATCTCCGTTCGGAATGCTTAAAATTACAATGGTGCCCACCAAAGTAAAAATAACCAAAAGACGTGCATAAGGCCACTTTGATTTAGAAGACATTTCAAAATTTTAATTTCAACTGCTAACCTTAAAATCGAGCGAGAAATTAAGCTGAATGCCAGTCAAATAAATTCCTAACAAAATCTGTGCCTCAGGCCCTCTCAAATAGCGTTGGAACGACAGCGCCAGTGAACGCGACACTTTTTTAGTCAGAATCGATAAAACCTTTCAGAATCGCTCCCATCAAGCGCGGAATATTCACTTCACTTCGCAACTTGACTATTTTGTTGGCATAATTTCACCCATATTAATTTACATATGTGTTTTCTTTTTTTCTTGAACGGCTCCGTCAAACCCAATAAAAACAATTTCAAAGGCATTAGAGCGTGGCAGTCATTGGTTTGCTTATTAGCTCTTAAAGCTATGTTATTGAGTGGAAAAAGGTGCATGGAATTAAGCGTGAAAATAGGCGGCAGTTAAATTTGAGTAATTCCCAGACAGACCGGGTGGCAAAGGACTTTTGAATGCTGAAGTCGGATTCAGTCTGTGAGAATAGCAAAGGGGTCAGAACGTGAACTAATCGAGTCGAAAGTTGATGTTTAATGAATCAACATTCCTTTGCGACCAGCTCTAGTCCAAGATTATACGATCATGATGATGATGATCATGTTGTTGATGAAGAGAATAGGAAACATCGAAGATGTTTTTGTTGTTGTGTTTTTTTTCTATTTGCTCCGTTCATAGCTCTTGATGAAAGCAGATACGAGTGATTAGTTTATGAGAACAAATAATCAAGAGCTCGCGCACACGCTGATAAAGTTTGTGTAAACATGCAAGTGAATAGGCCAGTAGAAGAAGAATGTGAAGCAAAGTCTACAAAGTCTAGTACTTATCCAATAGAGTGAAGGAAAAGTGATCAAACTAGGGACGCAAGAGCCGCATCCCTGCTCTCTTTGCGGAGAAAGGCAGCTAGGAAGAGAAAGGGTGGGGTTTTAGAATTATTAGAAGGAGAAAAGAGAAAAAAAAAGAGAGAAAAGAGAAAGCGCGCGCTCATGCGCCCGATTGGGTCGAAATAATAAGAGAAACAATAATAAAGCTCGGGATGAGATAAGCTGCCGCTCTCAATCCACTCGCCACCGCTTAGTTCGGAAGAGTAGACTAGCGATGCAACAAAAATTTGAGCTATGCGAAAAGCAAATTCCTTGAGATTGATAGCGTTGCAAGCCGCCGAGTCCGCTCGCTCGGCCAAGCATAGAACCTTCACAAACATACACACGAACGCACGGGCGCTTTCTTTTTAACTGAAGTTGCCTATCTGGCCTCGACGCCAAATCACATCTGGGTCAAGCAAGCCTGAGCGAAAGTGTGATCTAGTTCTGAAGATAGAAACCATTCTGACGCACCAGTGTGCAGTTGAATCTGAAAATAAAAGAGGCTTGATGCGAGCTATTTCATAATTTTTTTCCTTGCTGGTTCGGTGTGCGAGAGCTAAGAGAGAAAGAGAGCACAAGTGAAAGAACAAGCTTGTCATTATTTATCGCTCATTGTTCGGTGCGGTGAACGCTCTTGAGCGTTTGCTTCCAGCTTGAGACCTTCAGCATGATGGAGCAATTAAAATTTATCTCCGCGCCTATTTTTCTCATTCACTGGCTTTCCTCTCTTTCTCTTTCGCTCTTTCTTTATTTCGCTATTTTGCTCTTCTTACAATTTGCTTTTCACTCATATCCCCCCATCATGACGATGCGTTCGTCTAGAGTAAGCAACGAACGCCGAATCGCTCGGCCGACCCATCGTTTTGGATGGCTGCGCCCGAATCATTGATCACTATCTAATTGCGATGAGCGTCAAAAAAAAATTTTTTTTTTCTTTCTCCACGAGTCCATATTCAATATCGCTTCCTCTCTGCTGAGTGATCGTGTGATTATATGCCCGGCTCCAGAGAGTGCCGAAGTGCGAGCGCAGGAGAGCAATAAATATAAGACAAATGCACGATGCTAGTCTCCGGGTCAACCGAATCAGAGAGACGCATTCACATGCGTCTGCTGAATGCGTTCGTTTCTACCTGTTTCCGACTCATTAGCGACATTTCGCATGTCGTGGCCTCGACCAATTGCGCTGCATTTATGCGCTGCTTCTGTTCGCCCCGGTGGCAGGCCCTGCTGACCCTCATTACGCAACCGTGACATTTAGAATCTACTAAATAGAGAGATTAAGGGGCCGGATTTGAACGGATCCTCGGTCTAATCTTCTTAAATCTAGCAACCGCTCAATTGCGCGCATCTAACCGCCGACCGCTCGACTGCCCGCCCGCTCGCTCTATTGAGCGCTAGTGTGTTTGTATTAGTGAATCTGCATGCTCTTCATCTTCAACACCACCATCATCATCATCATCTTCATCAACGTAGTCCAAATCGACTTGTATTTCGATTATGCAAACTGACTCTAAGCCGCTCAATTCACAATATTTCCTAGATCTATCCCATGAGCGCATCAAACCCGAACTTGATGGGCGGTGAGGGTGTCAACAGCATGTTCCCGACCTCCGGCAGCCTTGGCGTTCACTTTCACCATCAGAACATGCCTGGCGCTCCACTTTCGATAGTACCTGACCAGCACCCGCATCATTCCGGCCAGCATCAGCCTCATTCGGCAGCTGCTATGGCCGCCGAAATGGCCAGGATGATGCAGCAGCAGCCTAATGCACGAGCTGGCAGCGAGCCTTCTACAAATAGCAACGGATCCTCGTACGGCATGAATGAGAATTCGCTGAGCAATGACGACGACGATGACGAGGGCTCTGTGAACAACGATGCAGAGGGCGTTTGGAGTCCGGACATTGAGCAGAGTTTTCAAGAAGCGCTGGCTATCTACCCGCCTTGTGGACGCCGCAAGATAATTCTCAGCGAAGAAGGAAAAATGTACGGACGCAACGAACTAATCGCTCGTTATATCAAACTTCGAACGGGCAAATCTCGCTCACGCAAACAAGTCTCATCGCACATTCAAGTTTTGGCCAAAAGAAAGACCAAAGACTTTCAAAATCAGTTCAAAGACGTGGTCAAGGACGGGCGTAACATACCAAACCCATACGTCAACCTAACATCAGCGCAGATAATCTCGCCAGTAGGCCAAGTCTCTATCTCTCCTCTCGAACTTTCTTCTAAAATCTCCGAGGCCGGGACACCTATTGTGTCTTCGTCATCACAGTCAACGCCGAACATGGGCGCTACTCAACAGCCCCAACAGCAGCCGCCACAGCATCAACAGTTGCTGCAAAACTGTACCAACCTAATGGCATCGAATCAGGGCGCAGGCAATATTTGGAGTCATCCGGGACTTCAAATGAGCGGCAAGCAGCCACTACACAGCGAGATGGATCCACTTGGCCGAGCGAATAACGAAAACCGTCAGTTCGGCTCTTCTCAGTTGCAGTTCGCCAATGCTCACCATCTCACCGGCAGCCGTCAGGTGTCTTCCGACACACGATGGCTGACCAATCGGCAGGCGTTTGACGTCATGGGATTCAAGGACATTCGACTGCTTGAATTCAGCGGATATGTGGAGATGCGGCGCGATCCGGACGTCTATCACAAGCACCTTTTTGTGCATGTAAACACTCACGACTATGCCAGTCGTTCCAACGACGAGACGCCCAGTGAAGATTTTGAATTCATAAATTACTCTGAATTTTGCGACAAATTTCCAGAGAGTGACATGAGTCAACTAGACTCAGGCAACGCCTATCTAATCAAGTTCTGGGTAGATCTAAACTACACTCAACTCGAGGATGAGCTGAGCTCTTTGTCCTATGCAGTCACAAACATATTTGAAAGTCCGAGTCCGATGAGCATCAGCTGTTCGACCAAGGTGTGCTCGTTTGGCAATCAAGTCGTTGAAAAAGTCGAATCAGAGCATGCTGACTACGACAGTGCTGGCCGCTACTTGTATCGATTCGAAAATTCGCCCATGTGCGAGTACATGGTCGCGTTCATAAACAAACTAAAACAACTGCCCGACAAGAACATGAAAAACAACGTTTTAGAAAATTTTAGTGTCCTTCAGGTGAGTGAACATGGCTGGATTTAAATCAAAAACCGGCCCAAATTAAATGCTTTTTAAATGAAGGTCGTGAAAAATCAAGAAACCAAGCAACCACTTCTTATCCTGGCCTATGTGTTTGAAGTGTCGACAAGCGAGCACGGAGCACAACACAATATCTATCGTTTAGTAAACAAATGACCATCGGCTGATTAAGCGACTAACGGCCGTATCCTTAGGCGTCTCTAACCTGTGTACATACAGAGCGCTTGAGTTCAGTCGAGCATCTTCCTCTCTTTAAGGGCTCTGTAAATTCAACCTAACAACCAACCAAATACAAATACTTATCCAATCGTTTGCCTCTCTCTCACTGCCTCTGTCCCTGTTTCACTTTTTATTTAACGCTCACACGCTTCCTTTTTCTCGGTCCAGCCAGTCTCATTTGTTGTTCTTGCAAATGCCGCTCTATTATTTGCTTATTGTTGGTCGCGAACGCTTTGTTTTACCCAACTCGTTTTAGCACATCACCTGCCTCTACCGGGCACCAGTGGCCCAGTGCTGCGTCTCATTCACATTTGTTTAGAAACACGTTCAGAAAGCTCGCGTCCACACTCGGCGCGTATTACCATTTTCATTTCTTATTCCCATTCTTCCTTGCCCGTATCTCTCATCGACTGTTCTGTCTAAACGAATATTTATGCGGTGACGTTTTCGACGCCCAGGTTTAACAAACAAAAACAAAACAAAGACGTTATTCGTCCATTTTGGTCGGTAAGGGCTTTTCCCGCCTCTTTTCTTTTTCTACCCTCTTTCTTTTCACATTTCTTACACTCGGCTCTATTGAAACAAAACAAAAAAGGAATAAAACAACCATTGTTGGATTTAAACCATATTTTATCTAATTCAAACATTCAACGGGTAATTGGTTTTTACAGAAAAGAACGAGAACAAAATCAAACGTTGCTTCAGTTGCGGACATTTAATCAAGGACTATGACACGAATCAGGGCTTACGAGTAGTCGGTATCCATTTGAATCACCTTGTGATAGGTCAAGTAGTATTCATGTGATTTGGCTTCCCCACTCGGGTTGCAGTCGACCAAGCAATCTCTGTCGATCTATTCAAGTAAACCGAGTAATTTAAAAAAAAGGTTGATTTAACTCGTCCTGTAAATGCTTACCTGGTTCCATTGTCCGAATTTTTCAGGATATTGCGGCTGCTGTAACTCTCGCTTTCTCTGAATTAAATCCATCAATTTATTACGAGCACGCTCCTGAAGTTTATGCAGGTTATCTTGATCGTTGGTCCAGTCTTTTGCGTCCTCCTCGCTTCCTATAATCATGTTGATAGCCAAGCGAACAGTGTTTATCTAAATTTTTCAACATTCAGAATTTCAAATGCTTTATGAATTTCAAATCAATTCAAAACGTTTTGTTTAGCTCACCATCATCATATCGGTCAGATCGATTGCCACATCAAACACCGTCTCAATGTCGCCGTCTGGATTTATGGCGCATTTGTTCAGATGGTCATAACCAAGGCCACACAGTGCGCTGATCAGCCTGGTGCAGTTTTTATCTGTTCGAAGCTCAATTGCAGGCGAGAATAGCATGCAGCATATACTAGCCAATCCAGGTATTTTAGGCAATAGAGTCGTTTGACGAAGCATCATCGTGTTTCCGTGAGAGGTTAGCGACACATTTGAGGCGACCATCAGGCGATCACAGTCCAATGATGGATCGTCGTCCATTGTAATGAAGTTTACCGAGTCCCTCTCCACCAACGTCTTTTTATACCTGCCGCTGCTTGCCATCGGTATAACCGACACTTCCAGGGGCGAGTATGGACCACGAAGTGTAATATTATCGAACAAACCCTGGCGAGTGTTTCGCTCGAGATCCTCTGAAGTTGTCTGGTTTTCTGCCAAAGACCTGGCTCGATTCGGCTTCGAGAGTAGATTGCCCCGATTCTGGCTTGGTTCTATCAAATCGTTATGATCGGCGTATACCGATCGGATATTCGAGAAGTGGTTTTCTCGAGTCGGCACATAGAACAAAGTATTCTTTGATTGACATTTAAGACTGTCAGCGATCGATTTTATTTCGACTGTGCTGACCGCTTCGCCGACACCGTTCTGGACAAGCAGCTCGCCGAGGTCGATCAGCTGTTGGCTTGAGGCCGCGTCCGACAGAGATGGGCCACGCAGTTTGACCATTGCAATTCGTTCGTCGATGTATTCGACATCTATCGTTAACTTGTTGACGTCAATTTGCTTCAAGAGTTGAGAGAAGGTGAAATCGGCTTCAAACGACCAGGTGCCGCTTAGAAATTTCGTTTTATCTGCTCTGACGTTGACCAGTTGACACTCGACGGCTTGGAACGGATATTCGTTCAGCTTTGGTGTCAAATAGAACATTTGATTCGCATCTACTTCGATTTTGATACCCAAATCGACTAGACGGACTGGTACGACCGAGTCGTCGGTATCGAAATTCATCACTCGAGCACGATAGAGGCAATCTTTCCATTTAACCATGCAGATGAGGTCTCTTTGTATTTCAATGCCTCTGACTGCGTTCGGTTGTTTGGACAATTGGCTGGCCAGCTCACGCTCAATGCGATCGATAACCGCTTTGCTTTTATGATCTTTCAGCCGAGCCCAAAAGTGAGCGCAGCCTTCTACGTGAGTGATGCTGACCGCAATGTCTTGATCGCTTGAATCGAGGATATAATTCGGATCGGAGAGAATTTTCACCAATGAATCGTTGCTCAAAGAATTGTTGTTTATTTCAGTCAAGTCACGTGTGAGTCTCATTCGTTCTTGAAGGTCAAACGACTCCGGCCCTTGATCATCCTGATCATTGCCTTTCAAGGCCTGACCGACCTGTTTGACTATGCTAAACCTGAGTGCTCCTTCAGCCTCTTTTCTAATGTTGAGCTGCGCATTTTTACGCCGAATAAAGCCAATTCGATCGAGCTCTTCTCTAACTTTTTCTTCTTCGACTCGTTTCAATTCGATCGGGATACGCAGCATGCGCATTTGACAGGCCAAATAGACGCCGAAGTTGATTTTTGACGGCACTTGTTCATATCGCGTTTTAAACTCGATGAACGCTTTACTGTCTTGAAAGTAGATTTGCAATTGCTTGGCGCACGCTTTAAATATGTTATTCAACTGGTCTTCGTAAACAACGCCTTCGCCCATCGGCAAATTTTTCACCTGCACTGTGTTGAATAGATTGTGTCCGCCGATTGTTTTGTAAGCCTCGTTCAGGTCCAACTTTTGCGTCAAGAAATAGTTTGGATAGAACGCGCCGGTAACAATCAGTTTGATGATCATGAAGTCAGCAGGCGTCTCTCTGCTGCGCTCTCGGCCACAGAAAATGTTGCGACCCCTCAGTCTGGCCTCAAGCTCCAGTTTAAGCCTTTCTACTTCACGCAGTCGATCGAGCTGAAGAGCGTTCGCTTGAGCCCACTTGCGCGCCTGACGCTCTTGGTCAAGAAGGCCACGAGCCTTGTTGCTTTCATAGACCTTGAATGCGTTCAGTATTGCCAGGCAATCGCACATGAGACCTTGCGACCAGGTCCATTTGTTCTTGAATGATTCTAGATTTGATTTGAAGTAGGTTGTGAAAAACGTTTTGATTGATAGGCCGGCGGCGATTATCAGTGTCTCCCTTAGCTTGCCAAACACGTGGCCGAGAAGAATGAGTTTGGAGAGGCGCACGTCTATTGGTAACGATGCCATGATAGAGCCGACATAAGTCAGATCGCCGTCAAAGCGAGTGCTGGTTCTGTCGTGAGTTGCATTTAATTTAAAGCTCGAGTTTGTTGTCAACCTCAAGGCGCCCACTTCCTTTAATAAAAGACAAGTGCGCTCAATGTCACTGACTTTGGGTGGCTGAATTGCCAAGGAAAGAATTTTTTTCGGCTCGCCCGGCTCTCGCAGTCGCTTTATGTTAAGGATCACGTTGCTCAGGGGCTCCCTGAGCATCGCTGGTTTTGGATATGACGCAAATTGGTCATAGAACTCGCGCCACAACAATCTGAAGCATATGCCGTCGCTTACACGGCCTGCGCGACCTCGTCGCTGTTCCATGCTCGACTTGCACGCCCACTCAAGGCGGAGATGAGTATAATTCGTGTACGGATCACAGTAAAGCTCTTTGGTCAGCGCATAGTCAATCACGTATTTCACATCGGGCACCGTAATCGAGCTCTCAGCGATGCTGGTTGAAATGATCACTTTTCTCACCGTTGGCTCCGGCCTAATGAACGCTCTGTTCTGCTGCTCGATAACAATGTCGGAGTGAAGCGGTATTATACGCAGTCGATCATCAGGCAGGAAGTATTCGAAAACCTCAATCAACCGTTGGATATAGGCCATGCCGGGCACAAATATGAGGACTGAGCCACGCTGCTCTGGCACATTGTCGATTATTCGATTGCCGGGTGTGCCGTCAGACTTTTCCATCTCAAGCAGATCAAAGTAGCGCAGCAGAATCATGGTCATTAAAATCGCTTCCTCGTACATCTCCGGCTCGTCCGGATCGAATGTGAGCGTTTCTAGTTTGGCCATGAAATCGGCAAAACTCGGCTTGATTATGCACTGATTTGAGTATGCTCGTCGAAACGTGAACGAATTCGGCGGATTAAGCCTTTTGCCTGGCCTCTCTTTGTTTATCTCTTCAAATATTGAATTGATTGCTTGACACAGTTTCTTATTCTTGCTACACAACAAATCGTCCCAGTAATGATTTACAACGTGGAACGATTGGGCGGCGATCTGAATGACGGGCGCCTGCAGTTTGTGTCCTTGACTCTTTTGGGCAAAATAGTTGGCAAAAAGGCTGGTGTCTATTGTGGCCGACATGAGCACTACGCGGCACTTGAGACGTCTCAAGCTTTTCAATTTGATTATCAAAAGAACCAGATCGGTGTCCAAATCCCGTTCGTGTACTTCGTCAAGAATTATGTGAGTGTAAATTCGGTTGAAATGCTCATCGGCGTCGGCAGCGATCAACTTTTGTAGCAACACACCCGTGGTCACATAGGTGATTCGAGTATCCTCGCTCAATTTGGTCTTGTCCAAGCCGATCTGATAGCCACAAACGGTGCCGAATTCCCAGCCACGTTCGTGGCACACTCGTCTGGATACACTGATGGCTGCAATTCGCCTGGGCTGGGTGATTATTATGTTGCAATACTTTTTCATTTCAACGTGATGGTCAAGTATATACTGAGGCACCTGAGTGGTCTTTCCGCAGCCTGTTCCGCCTTGAATAAGACAAAAGTTGTAAGTGCTAATGCAATCAATAATTTCCTGACGCTTTTTGGCGATTGGCAGCTTCTGATTGATCATATCAGTAAACACATAGTTGGTGCACATCTGCTGGAACAAGTCCATTCGTTTTTTCTCGTCCGAGTCGACTTCAACGTCAGCTTGAACAATCAGATCGGTGACCTGTTGAGTTCGAGTGAAATCTTCATTGTCACCAATCACGATGTCTTCTTCCGTCTCTTGAATGTTGGTCATCATCTCGGCTTTTTTCATCAAATTCTTTCTTTGACTAGTCGACACGCTCAGCACACTGACTGACTCGAGCTGTGACACGCCCGAGCCGACCACTGTGTCGACAGTGCTGCTTTCAAACATTTCTGAGTGGGCGGTTTCTTCGAATCTAACTCTGGACGCCTTTCTGCGTGCAGTAGATGAAAATTTTTCATACACATTGGGATCATATTGGCATTCACTAACGTAGGCGAAATCATCCTCGACCGACTTGTCGCTCTTTTTTGCCTCATTCTCTTTTGCCTTGGCGTCCAACATATTCTCACCCTTCTCATTCCAGATAAAACCATGGCCGCCAGAGCTCGGCGTGGGAAAAAGTTTGAGTTGACTGAACGTTCCGTCTATGTTTGATATCGGATTAAGGTAATTGTCGATCATTTCCACTGTTATATTGCCGAAATGGCGCATCTTTCGAATGTCCATCTTGTCGCTCATCTCACGTTTTCAAAAATCTAAATTTTCCTCGTTTGTTTAGATTACACGTGCTCACAGACAAAGAGGCTGGGCCGAAGATTTGAGAATTCGACTCTGTGAGCGCTAAAGGGAAGAGACATGAATGAGCCGAGAGTATTTGAGATAAAAGAATTCAAGAATAGATTTTGAATGAAGCCAACGACGACTTGTAATCAGTCTTGGTCAATTTGTTTTGTCTGAATTTTACTAAATACAAGTATTGAGACAATATGCGGGTCTTGGTCTGATTGACAACTGAACATGACCAACCAGTTCTTTTTTCTTTTATTTTTAATACTAAGTTAGATAAAAAGAAGGGAGAACATTCTGGTCAATATGAGCATCCCACTTCAACTACAGCAGCAGCATCAGCAGCTGCAGCAACAAGGCAGTATTCAGTACTCAGTTAAAACAATGACCGCAAGTCTGTTGCATAACGTACAAGCGTTAGGCATGGATTTGGGCGAATATGAAGCGCAGCATGGGCTCACATTTCACAGCTCCATGTTCATTAAACCGAACCAAAAAGGATTCGAACTGATTACCCACTTTCTTCTGACTCAGCTGGACTTGGAGAAATCGCAGCGTCTTTTCGCTCACTGTTGGCCGCCCATCAGCAAAGAAGATCAAAAGCAGTTTCGAGAAATCATGCTTCAATGGCTGATTGAAGTTACCGGCTCTTTCAAGCCGAATTCTAATCCGAAAACTTCTTATCATGCGTCTCTTCCTCAGCTTCAATCATTCATCTGCCATTTCACATTTCCGCTTGTTTCCAAATCTGTTCTTCAAATGCCTGTCGGCTACAAAATCTGCGAACTCTTGTTCTACTTGTCGATGTATGTTTTGTTGATCAAGTGCGCACAAATGGGTAAGTTCGATCAAATTCTGTTTGCTTGTATCAAACTAAATGTTCTTATTCATTTAGACTTGAACCAACTCAAAAAGAGCGTTGCATTTCAGACAAGTCCGCTTGCCGACAAGATTACGAGCAGCTCAAGTTTACAAGGCTCCGGCAAACTGCTAAATCCGAAGCTCATTCAGCAGTTTGACAATCAAATCCTACAAGCCAAGACAATGATTTGCAAAAACATGGCCGAATTCAACTCTGCGTCGCGTTCTCTTCTCACTTTCAGAACCGACTGGACCAAGTGTTTCCAGTAAGTCCATTTGACAAAAAATAAATTTCACCGTCCAATTCGTATCTGATTGTATGAAACTCGCTCGAAGGCCGAGTCTAGACGAGCAGACGAAGCTGAAAGAACGAAAGGCCCAGCTCGAGTCAGAAATGGCTAAAAAACGAGCCCAACTGTTCAAAGTTCTCGAGTAAGCTTTTCTTTTGAGACTTTTGAAGGTTAGAATAAGGCCAAAAACTTCCAAAGATTAGAAGATGAAAAGAAATTGAGCACCCTTGAGCTAAGAGAAGAGTTCAAGAGTCGGCGACCGGCCCGTTTTGAAGCCAATTGGCAACGATTTAAAACTTTAATAAGCGAAACATTAAAGAATCCAGCCCACACAGAGTCTATTAGCCGATTTTGTTCCAACTCGAGCCAACGCCTTGCCATAGACAAATGTGATTTTGTCGAGCCAAATGATAATCGATGGCTAGATCGAGTTAAAATTACTCTCAATCGCTTGCATAACGAGAATTTGCTCGCCGAATCTGACCTCCTACAAGTAAATGCCGTCTTCCGTTCTTGACTTGAAAAAAAAATGGATAATGGAAAAAAATAATTAGAACTCGATTCCGGACCTAAGCATAAGCCAAGACGAAAAATTGGATTTAGTCAAGTAAAATTGAGTTATTTCCGATCGAAAGGTTTCATCAAAGATCCTTTCGACTCTTTCAGATTGATGAAGCTATTCCAATTGACGCTGAGACTCAAGATCCACGAAATTAAAAAAGGTAGAAATGAATGGAGTATGTGCGCAGAAATCGTTCACAAGTTTGTTCATACTTAGTCGATCTCAAATTGCTCGATCAAATGAATGCGAAACTGAGAAACTTTCAACGAGAGGCTGATCTACTGGCCGAAATAGAAGAAAGTGACGAATTTCATTTTATTAAGGAGAATGAAAAAGTCAACTCGCAAGCAACTCAGATGAGGCAGGTCAAACAACTTATCGGTTTGATAGTTGAAAGACGGCTAAAATTGATTCGACTATTCGAACAAAAGGGAGAAGTTGAGTGTATTTCTGAAACGGCTGGGCGAGCGAAAAAGAGAAATTCTGGAGAAAGTGCCGGAAAAGTTGTTGAAGAAGAGCGAAGATCCTTGGATGAAGAAATACAGTGACTTGATAGAACGAGCCGAGCATGAGCTCAGCGAGTTTTTGGACTTTTACTCGACTCCTATAATCGATCGAGCCAGACTTGAGCAAGATGCCCAGCTAAATCCGATTGAACCCATCGAAGTTTACGAAAAACGTGATCAACAAAATGCTGATCGAAACGGAAAGCCAAATTCGCAGGAAACATGTGCACACGGTAGGCTCTTGTCGCAATTTATATTTCTTGGTCACGAAGTACTTGAAGCGATTTTTAAAACCATTTCAGATCAGAGCTCGCTACAGCTACTAGAACTAGAAGGTAAGCTTTCTGCTTCGCTTTCTGTGACACTCAAGATTATTCGCTCGCTAATTTGGCTATGAACGCTGTTTTTGTTCTTGTAGACGCCGAAGGACTTTTATAGACGACATAGCTAGAGAGAATATCCGACGTAATCAATCAGAATTGACTAATTATATATAATCTGTGCATTCTTAATATAACAGAAAGTCAATAAAATGACCAACACGCACTCACATATCTAAGCTTGATCGATTGACGCCTAATTAGTCGCTTGGTTCACATTCAGGTGAGACTGTGGCTGTTGTTTTTAAAAATGAAGCGAATAATCGCGTGCGCTGAGTGCGAGTTGCCAGGCAACAGAATTCGATTGGCCTCGTTTCAAAACGCCAAGAATGTGAACACTAGTCAGACGGCTATCGGCTCTGGTTGTTTATTTCAGCTTTGGGTCTGACTAAAGTCTAATCCGAGCGGATTTGTTTTTTTTTGTTTCTAATTTTCGCACTGATTTCTCTAGAGCCGCTCAGCCATCCAGTATAAAACCGGCGTGCAAAAATGACTACGATGAACTTGGACGACATTACACGCAAGAGAATGGTGCCCACCAAATATGCGTAAGTTGCATGAAATTCAAGTTTGCCAACAGAAATTTGACTGAGATGGTTTGCTATTTAAATAGGCCCAACACGTATCGAATCTTTAGCGACGACATTGGAAATGAGTCATTGCCATCAGACAGCAATAATAAAACTCAGGCGCCCCCTCTATTCACCCAGCCGATGATTGTACCGGCACAAGCGATCGAGCCCAGGAATAACCCTCATGCGGGACAGACAGTGGCATTTCTCCGAGAGAACGCACTCACTCTCAACGAGCCTGTCGGCCGAGTGAGCAGCAAAAACGTGAACGCTGACAAAGAGAAGAAGTGGTGGGACTGGAGTGAAACAAACGCCATCGACACACAATGGAAGCAGATGAAGGCAAATCAGGCCACTCTGACCAAGGAGAAGGATACTCTTCAGACTACTTACAAGAATGACCACAGCCTTTTGTGGAATCCGATCCAGCCCAATGTCCGACTCCAGGAGGCAAATCCAGCCGGCGCAGGCCGACACACCAGTCACCCGAACAACCCAGCTTCAGTGGGCATTGTCCCTATAAACGATTTGAACACTTTTTCTCAAGCCGGAGAGCAGCGGGTTTTTGCCGACAAGATGTCGTTTGAGCACCATTACGACAGCCGCAATGCCAATAATTACCCCAATCGAGGCCAGGTAAAATCTACATCTCACTCTTCAACTACAAGCATTCATTTAAACAAACTAAAAATCTTCACAATTTACAGCGTCAGGGTGCATTTGTTATGGATCAAGTTGAGCCTGCCTACACACCAAGTGTAAAACCTGCGCAGCCAGCCAATGCAGGTAAATCCCACGAGTCAAGAGTGTAAAGTGTGCATCAACTTAATTCAAACTCTCACTTAGGATCTTCAGTCTGGGAACTGATGCATCCGAATATGAAAATGCCTGAGTTTCAGGTGGTTTCCCAGAAGAATGAGGCACCGGGACCGAATCAACGTCGTGACCCAATCGGCTATTTCAATGACAAGCAGTCGGGTGGCTCAATGACAGCAGCTCCTTGGCCTCCAGTCCAAGCTGCGCCAACTATGAACCACAATCAGCTTTTGGACAATGCTTTATTAAGCCAAAATTACTGATCAGCGCATTTTAGTTCGTTTCTTCTCTGCTTAAATCTTCTTTTATTCCAATCGCTCTTCTCTTCATTAAACCATAAACAAAAAATTAAATCAAATACCATTTCGTGTTAAGTACTTTCTACTCTGGTGTTGTTTATTTGAGAAAAAGGCACACCAATAAACAAAAACTGTCATTCAACTGATTGAATGAAAAATCATTTCATAAAAATCAATAAAAAATCGCCAATCTTGTAGATAATCACAATTCAAGCAGCTGAAATGGTTGAGTAGGTGAAGTATTACGGTCTGTTTCGTTCATAACGTTGTTGGTCGATGCTTGAATTAATGACCCGCCTTGAGTATTTTGACTCCGTTGAATAAACTGGTGCATGTTGATTGGACCTTGCTGAGTGAGATCCATTAGATGAGATCGCTGCTGCTCAGTCCCAACGGCTGTTATCGTCTCTCTCAGATTGTCCGGGGTTGAACCCAGCCCGAGTAAGTTCAATGCGTTCACTGGCGTTGACCTGTAAATAGACTCGAACCGATTTGCGACCTGAGCCCTTTGTTCGGTTCTCTCTTTTGACGCCAATTTACTTGCGCTGATTACACCAAAGCCGCCTCCAAGTCGTTTGAAAATCATCGGATGACTAAACTGCCAGGTCTCTGTAGCTGGGTCAAGTATTTCCACACTTTCTAGATACAAATGGCCATTAAAGCCCCCTATCGCCATCAATTTGTTATTAACCACGGCCAGACCGACTCCACTTCGACTCGAATTCATCGATGAGACTGGAAACCATTGGTCTGCGCTGGGATCATATTTTTCAACTGAATTTAGTTCTCGATGATCGTCTCGTCCACCGACCGCATAAATGAAGCCATTGTAAACTGCACAGCCCAAGTGCTTTCGCTTTGTGTGCATGCTGGACACAAATCTCCATTTGTCTTCGATGAAATCATATCTCTCGACCGTGTTTAGGGGTCCAATACCGTCTGAACCACCTATGGCGTAGAGGAAGCGATCAATGACTGCTACAGCAACTCCCAGTCTACGGCTGTTCATGCTACTCACTCTTGTCCAGCGATTGTCCAATGGATCGTATCTTTCTACAATATTCAAGCAACTGACGCCGTCTTGTCCGCCCACAGCGAACAATAGATTGTCAATGACACCAACGCCAACGCTTGTTCGACAGCTGCTTGTTGACGATACGTCATTGAACCACCGGTTAAGTGCTGGCACAAAGCGCTCGACGCTATTTAGATACGAATGACCGTCGTGACCACCGACTGCGTAAAGTTGATGATTTAAGACACCGACTCCGACACCACACCGTCTTTTACTCATCGGCGCGACGGTTCTCCACTCTGAATCGAACATTTCAACCGAACTGAGCGCATCGCCTGAGCACCAACCTCCAACAGCGAACACTACCTCGCTGCCTGAAGGTGTTCGTCTTGGTCGAGCTTGTGACGACAAGGCAACCTCGCTCGGTAGTAGATGGAAGTCTTTGGCTTGATCGATCAGATCTCGACAGACCGGATCACTCTTGAGCATTGGCTCTGTGCTTATTCTGGTGACAAGATATTTGGTATCGACCAGGGCCAGACGCACCTGCGACATGAGCATACTCAGCTGAGTCTTGCGCGCTTCCAAGTCATGTCTGATCCATTTCAGGGCGGCCTCGTATAGACGTTCTTCGTTGGATACATTCAGCTCGTCATACGAGAGTATCTCAATCAAACTGCTAGCCGGAAGAAGCAAATACTCTTCTGAATCGATTACTTGTTCGAAATGGGTTCGTAAGTAGAGATCAGCTTGTTTGTAAAGATTTTCGCACGCGTGCAAATCAGCAAACGCACGGATGCCGAGCACATTAGACGGATCGAGTTGAGAGCGCAGGAACTCACTGCAATAATCTTTCACATCTTGCATTTGAAATAGAGCGGCGGCTGGAAGTAAGCATTGGACGGTGCGCTCGTCGATTGTGATTGTTGACGTGTAGCAATAATCCACAAGCATTCGAACTGCAAGCACGTCAATTTCTTTGATCGTCACCTCGGCCTGTCGAGACTCGGCAAGCTCACCGGCAAACATTGCTCTGAAGTAAGGCGAATTGGCGGCGAGCACTACTCGATGCGCGGCCATTCTGCTGCCTTCTACAGAGAGTACAACATCACAGAGCTCTTGGGCTTTTCTCAACTCGTTCAGCTGCACAACTAAATGCTTGGAGTGACTACTTGACACCTTGGTCAGCTTGCTCCTGCTCAGAGAGCAGTCCCTGATCAATTCCATTTGAGTGCCTGCCATTCAACACTCGACACTCAGATCATCATGAAGATCAATATTATTGCCAGTTCAAATGCTAATCTCTCATCTATGCTAATTCGTGCCTTTATTATTCGTCTGTACAAGGAGAGGAGGGAGGAGACATGAGATTGGTCCAAGAACACAAAGCAAAGCGAACTAATACTGCTCGAATAGAGTTACGAATTGAATCGAATTCAATCGAGTCTAATTTCAGGCATTTTGTTAGCCTCTGGTAAGGCTCCTTCGCTGACTATTTACTTAGTCTTTTTGCTTCAAGTTTAAACGACACCACAGCAATAATTAAGAAATTCTTCATTTTCCAGACTACCTTGCTACATTAAAGTTTAATGTTATTTAATCAAAATCGCAGCGTCAGTGTTGCGAAAATCGTTCCTCACAGGAAAGAAAAACGTGAGCGTTGAAATTTTTTTTTCTAAAGTACATAAGCATACACATGCGGGACCGGCGTTCATTGTTTAATGAAAAATAAAATTACCTGAGTAACGTTTGCATAAAACATTCCTTTTTTTTCATCGCAGACATATGCTGTGTGCTTACGTCTGCGAGGCAGCAACGACTTATCGATTTTCCCTCTGATTGGCTGGTATTTTAAAACCGTAACAGCAGTTATATAAAAGTCTGAGTTCAGCCTTTGCCGATCCGATCTACCGCAACTCTATTTCTCGGCGATGGAATCAAGCGAACGGGAGGAAAGAAAAGTGGTGGGCATCTTTAAGCAGATGCTCATCTTGCTGTGGAAAAATGGCATCTTGTTCAAGCGTAGCATTGCTGGCGCAATTACCGAGTTCGGGGCGTCAATTTTTCTTTTATTCATCCTCTTAATCATGCGCCTTGTGCTTGATCCAACCCTTGTTGCTGAGCAGAACGACACCACCAATCCTGCTCTTAACCCACTGGATCGAATCAACACCTCGACGGGCCGCTCCAACATTTACTACTATCCGAATAACGCTTTTGTCCAAGGCATCGTGCAGAATGCTTATACTTTCATCAACACTCGAGTTCCTGATTTCACTGCGACTGGTACGGCCAGTGGTCTTTTCTAACTGAATTCTAAATTCAAAATTGTCTTTATTCTTTTTTTCCGCTAGTTGTTGCTGCCCCTGGGGAGACAACCGACTCGTTCACCAATAGCGAGATATCCAGCATGTTTGCATTCGTCTCATTCCCCAGCTCGTATACAGCGGCCGGCACCTTGACAACCATAGACTATTCGATTTATACTCAAGAGTCTGTTTGTTTACTTTTGCTTCTTTCTTCTTCCTTCGATAAATAATGTCGTCTTATTGCCTTGTCTAGAGAAGCACCTTACCAGTACAATGTGTTCAACAATTTCTACGACAAGAAGCTGTTCCTCTTCACCGACTCACCTGAAGTCTACTGCAGCAGTATGCATTCCACACTTTCTGATCATAAAAACAATTAAAATAAAAGAATCCCAAAAGGCCGCTTATACACGTACATGTACGACTCGATATTCAATCCCATCAAATACGCTGTGGACATAGAACTTATAAACACGGAGGCTGGTTCGAGTTTCACTGATCCTGAATTGGTAAACCGTCGCTTTCGGCTCAGTTCGGCTTGGATGCCTCTAGACCTAATTCATCAATTTCTGTCAGATCAAGATGAAGAGATACGACTGTGTGGGCTACACAAACGACATATTCAAGTCCCGGTTTGCGTTTTTCGTTCAGATCATGCTGCAAATGGCCTATTTGTTTACACTGATCGTCGTGCTCGGCAACATCATCGTGGAAAAGCAAACAAAAATGAAGGTAAGGCTCAAATCAAAGAGAACACGATTACTTCAATGTCTTATTTTCGAATTAGGAGTATTTGAAACTCATGGGTATTAAATGGTACGTGATCTGGATAACTTGGCTAATCCGCATCATGATTCCATACCTGGTTCTAACCCTGGTTACATCCATTGTGGTCATCATAAAAATGCAGCCCCGAGTGGCCAATGATTCGACTTTCACCAGCAAAGCGATATTCTTCTACACCAACTATATGGTTGGTTTGTCGATATTTTTCATATACGCCGTACAATGTGCAATGTTCACTCTGTTGCTTGGGCAAATATTCAGTCAAAGTAAGCCCACACCCAACTGTTCTGGTGCATCGAATTTCCAAGCTAAATATGTTCTCTCTCTCTCGAATAGCATTCATCGCCAAGACCGTGGCTATTCTCATTTGGGTTGTGACGGCGATTAATTTTTACGATGATCTACCTTCTTCTGGAATCAAATATTTGTTCGCCTTTTTTCCCAACTGCGCTCTTACTTTCTGCCTTCAAGTAGTCAATCAGTACGAACGCAGCGGTAAGTTCCTGAAGAATATCATGTAGGGGAAGCGCAAATTCATTCAATCATTCATCAAGGCAAAGAGTTTAATTACAGCTCGCTCTACTCTAACCTTTACAATGACCCGCAAAACGTGGGCGCATTGCTATCGGCGATGATCTTTTGGACCTTGGTTTACATTCCGATCGCCTGGTACATCGAGCGAATATTTCCGGGTGAATACGGCGCTCCATTGCCATTCTACTTTCCATTCATGGTTGGCTCATTTGTTTGAATTTTTGCGAAGCGGTTGAGTTCTAAGCAAAGCTCTATTTGTGCAATAGCCTTCTTACTGGCGCCCGCCGAAGCAGGATCAAGACGCAAACGGTGCCGAATTCGATGAAATAAAAGACAAGCCTGGATTCGAAAAAGACCCGGAAGGAATGCGCGCATCTGTCTCGATCAAGAACATAACCAAGGTTCGTGCATCATTGTTGAAAATATATCAACAGTACCTAATCGAAGATGGTGCTTGAATCGAATAGAAATTTCGAATCGGGTTCGAGGATAAAACTGTAGTCGACCAGCTGTCGATTAATTTCTACGAGAATCAAATCACCGGCTTACTGGGACACAATGGTGCTGGAAAGGTTTGCCAATTTTGCCCTGTTCAAATTTTATTAATTTTCAAATGACCTGATTGAATTTCAGACAACCACTACGTTTATGCTGTGCGGCATTTATGCACCCGAGTCAGGCGACGCTTACATTCTGGGCAAGAGTATCAGAAATCAAATGAATTTGATTCGCTCTTCACTTGGCTTTTGTCCGCAATATGTGAGCAAAGTTTCCAATACTGACCTATAGTATTCACATGCTTAAATTCAATAAAAGGATATTCTCTTCGACAATTTGACCGTTGAAGAGCACTTGCGGCTAATAGCAATGGTGAGAAGCTTGTCGGCTCTTTGTATTTTCTCTTAAGATTTCTCACTATCAAAACTTGGCAGATAAAAGGCTATTCGAGGAAAGAAATAAAACAAGAAATCCAGGAGATCAGCCGTTTTGTGGGACTTCATAACGATCTAGCGAAAAAGTCAAAGCAGCTTTCAGGAGGAATGAAACGCCGCCTTTCAGTGGCAATGGCCCTCACCGGTGGCTCCAAGGTCATCATTTTAGATGAGCCTACCAGTGGGCTAGATCCGTTCAATCGACGAGCCTTGTGGGAGCTCATTCGTGGATTTAAAAAGAATCGCACAATCATTTTGACCACCCATTTTATGGAAGAAGCCGATGCCCTTTCTGATCGAATTGCAATCATGAACCATGGCCAAGTCAAATGCTGTGGCACGCCGTTATTTCTCAAGAACCACTTTGGCTCTGGTTTCTTGCTAACTTTGGCAAAGGGCTCCGAGTTCGATGAGAACAGGCTGCAAGCAGTTCTTAAACGATGCCTTCAATCTTACAAGATCGAGTCGAATATCGCCGCCGAAATGAGCATATCCATTCCGTTTAGTGCTAGCACTAACCTCGCCAACCTTCTAAACAGCATTGAGAGCGAAAAACAAGCCATTGGTATGGACGGCTATGGCATCAGCTCGCCGACAATCGAGGAAGTCTTTATTAAGTAAATTTATTGCCGTTGTCTTATCCTGCGAACTTTGATTCTTATGTTGGTTTCTATTACAGAGTGGGAAGCATAGACGTGCACGATCGAGAGCAAGAAAATGAGCATCAAATAGGCAAGGAGGTTGATGATGTCGGAGAGAATAAACCAAAGAATGTTATCGATCATGACTCATTGTCAACAGGTTGGTTCACTTTGACTTGCTTGATGCTGTAAGATTTAAGAAAATAATTGTTTTCTGTTGGAAAGCATTCTCCAAAGATCTCAAGCGCAACTCGGGCGTGGTTCTCTTTTTCCAGCAGCTGGGCAGCTTATGGATGAAGCGATTTTGGATATTTGGACGCCGTTATATACTAGCTGCAATTATTTTACTTTTGCCGGTGCTTCTTGAAGGAATCATGTCGGGAATAATTCCGTCGCAAACAAATCTGATCAATTCGATTCGTCGAGTGGTCGGCTCACAAGGGTCTTATACACTGGGCTTGAGCAATTATGGAGATCAAATACTTCCATATTACCTGACAGGCTCTGTGTCGACCACGGCTCTCAAAGCAAGAATCGAAACGCTCTACTCGAGCTGGCTGCAGGAGTTGTCGTCTGATTCTGTCAACAGCCTAGTGCTAAGCAAACGAAAGGAAAAGTTGCAAAATATCTACGAGTCCTACTATGCTGGCATGACGCTAGATTTGACCGCTGCCAATAGCCTGACTTCAACAGGCTATTACAACACCCTTGCATTTCATTCAAGCGCCAACTTATTGAGCGAGCTGACCAATCTGCTTTTCTACGTTGCCCAAAACTATCCCGCTAGTCCTCAAACTATTCAAACTGTGAACAGACCAATCGAAGCGAACCGAACTCAATCGGGCGCAAACAACTTTCTCGAAGTGCTTGCTTGCATCGACTCTTTGCCGGTTTCGTTACTTAGCCTCTTGAATGCGTTCATCGTCTCGTTCATGGTCTCGATTCTCATCCTGCACGTGGGCCGAGAGCGTATAAATGGTTCCAAGCAACTGCAGCTCCTGTCTGGCTTAAGTTACATCACTTATTGGATTTCAAACTTCATGTTTGATCTACTGATTTGTCTCATAAACGCTACGTTGATTGTGATCATTCTTGCAATCGTGAACGCAATCCGAAGCGACAGCTCGACAGAGGTCTATGCGATTGCAAATGACGGCACGCTTGGCTATTTCTATCTATTTATGCTCTTTGCTTCATTCTCCTGGTGTGTTTACGCCTACATTTGGTCGTTCTTTTTCAAGTCGGAGATCATAAGCTTTGTGGTTCTGACTGTTGTTCTTGGTTTTGCTGCTTTCATGGACGTCATTTGGATATTTTTGCAGCTTTTGCTGCTCGATGGCTCTACCAACGCTGGTTCCAGGCTAATCTCTGGCATTCGCTACATATTCGCGCTTTTATTTCCAAGTGTGACCCTTAAACGTGCCCTTTATAATCTCAAAATCCGAGGCAATGAATATTGCATCGACTCTGCAAACGAGTTCTTGGACGGTAATTGCCTTCGCCAGCAAAAATTCTCCTCCGCCTAACTCGATCGATTCAATTTTAATAGCCAACTTTGCCACCAACCAGCATCATTTGTCAATCAGAGAGCCTGGTATCGGCTTAATGGTCTTGTTTACGGTTCTTCAGTTCCTAATTGGACTTGGCATTCTTCTTTTGCTTGAGATAAATCCGATTAAGAGTATCAGTTTCCGTCGATTTAGCAACAAAACAGACGACTCGAGCAAGATGGAGCACTTGGTGAGTTGTTTTAACTATTATCCGCCAAGATCAATCAGGGTCGAGCGCTTGAAATATTTGCAGTTAGAAGAAGACGTGCAAGCTGAAGCGGATCGAGTGAATCAATCAGATTTGAAAAATTTGGCGCAAGAGGAGCCTCTATTGGCCTCAAGGCTAGCACGTAGATTCCGAAAGGACAAACAAGAGTTCTACGCAGTGAATCACCTGAGCTTCGGTATTAAAAACAGAGAATGCTTCGGGTAAAATTGAGACAGAAAGTTGTTCGATTTAATGTTGATTGTTAAGCGATTTATTTTATTAACTGGTGATTAGATTACTTGGTCTGAACGGTGCCGGAAAATCTACCACGTTCAAAATGCTGACCGGCGAAATAGATCCTACAGACGGCACCGCATTCATCAACGGACATGACATAAAGAAGGATCGATTCAAGGCGCGCAGGAGTCTTGGCTTCTGTCCCCAGTTCGATTATTTGCCCGAGTACTTGTCGGTTGAGGATACCTTCCGCCTGTTTGCTGGTCTGCGAGGAATTGAAAGAGACAAAATTGAGCTCATTGTGAAAGAGCTCATTGCCGTGTTCAAACTAGACGAGTTCGCCAAAAAGCTGGTGCAAAAGTGCAGCGGTGGAAACAAGCGAAAAGTGAGCTCGGGCATAGCGTTTATAGGAAGGCCGTCGGTTGTGATTCTCGACGAGCCGACCACTGGCATGGACCCAGCCGCCAGACGTTACCTGTGGACGGTGATTAAAAGCGCACGCGATCTCGGAATGACGATAGTATTGACCACCCACAGCATGGAAGAGTGCGAGGCGCTTTCAACTCGCTTAGTCATAATGGTCGGCGGCCAATTCAAATGCATGGGTAGCATTCAGCATTTGAAGAGTAAATACGGACGTGGCTACAGTCTAATTGTCAAATGCCGCGATAGCTCAAATGATCTCAAATATGTGGCCGAAGTTGAGAAATTCATCAACCAGCAAGTGGCGTGTTCAATCTTGAAGGACAAGCAGCAAGGAACGCTGTTCTACCAAATCGACTACGAAGATAAAAGAGACAAGTTTCAGTCAATTGCGCAACTTTACAGTCTGATTGAGTCGAATAAGGAAAGATTGGGAATAGAGACATATTCACTGTCACAAACGACACTTGAGCAAGTGTTCTTATCGTTCGCACGCAATCAAACTCCGGTCGAGCCGAAAGGCGATGAAGCAAATCAAAACGGCTCTCGGCCATCTTCAACAGGGTACGGTTCGGCTACGCGCATCGGTTCGCCAATGACCGCATCAAGAGTTGAAGTGTGATTCTAACAGGATCCCTTATTTATTAACTTTGATGCCTAGAGCCGCATATTGATCAATAATTCATTTCTTTGCATTTTTATTAATAAAAAAAGCTGCAAATCTTTAACCCTTGGGATGCGGTGCCCAATAAACAAAAATAAGCAAATCGAATTCAAATAGGACTGATGTCAATTATAGATTAGATAAATGAGTTCGGCCGTCATAGGCAATCTGCTCATCTGAACTTAGTTCACTCTCGGCCAACTGCACTTCCTCAGCCTTGAAGCTCGATCTTAAAAGGGAATAGCTTGTCTCTGCTTGGCTGTTTCTTGATGAGTCAATGTTCATCAGTTCGTTTAAAAGCCGATTCCCAACACTGCTGGACACAATTCGTTTCATAAATATCAATTGGAATACCAAGCCCATCATCGTGATGAGCACGTGCCAACAGAATAGCGCCGTGATCACCATGATTTTCTCATGCATGTTCAAGCCAACATTGAAACGGAATGCGTCACTGGGCGGATAGAGAATAAAACCAACGTGGCAGAACCAGCTGCCTTGGACAAACGTGAACAGGATTCGTCCATAAGTAAATATGATCTGATTGCTCTTCCAGGCCTCAAGCGTGCCGAATACCACACAGCCCATGATGGCGTATAAGAGCAGTACGTGCACATGCACTTCAAGCTGATCTTTTCCATGCAAATGAAAGTAGAATAGAAAAGCTTCGTTGGCGAACGCCAATATTCCGAACGCATGGTCGAGCTTTCGAGGCAAATCGGTACCGTAATGCAAAAGAATCTCAATCAGTCCGCCGAATATGAATGCAGAGTACATTGTAACGTGCTGAAGATTGCCTTTTTCAAATTTCCATATTGAGACCATCTGATCTGTCATGTTCATTTCACTGGCCGATCGTTCATGTTGATGTCCAGCCATATGGTGTTCTGGCTCTATTTCATAGTAGAAACCTTCGTTCGACAAGTAAACTTGTCGTTTGTTGAATCCGGTGTAAATTTCAATCAGAAGAGCCAATGTGGCGAGCACCACTTTTAAGATGCTCTCAAATGGCGCATTTCGCACTGGTAAGCAAATACAAGGCATCGTCACGGTGGCTCTGTACTTTGTCGGACGCCTTGACTTGGGGCCACTGTTGCTCCTTGACTTGGCGTAGTAGTAGCGCATGCTGGTGATTATCGACCACCAAGTAGCAAAGATCATGAAAAACGAGCCGGGCAGCAGGTGACCTCCAAGAGTTCCCATTTTCACTGAACAAGCTTTGGCTTGAGAACGCTATCGAAAATTGTCGCGCTTATTCCTTTATTTTCTTTTTTTTTTGAATAAAAAGCTTCGGGGAGCAAACTGGGGAGTGCTTGTGTAGCATGGTAATTAACATTGGTGCATAATTCGTGCAACCATTACTCATGTAGCACAAAGTAACCGAGACGACTTGGCGGCACCTAAATCTCATGCTAAATTTTCCGATATAAAAATAGGCTTTCGAATTATGTAAGGGCTAGATAAACGGCATAATTTATTGCTCGTGCAGCGCCTTCAAAAGGTCTCGTCAATTTTGGAAAGCCGGCCGTCCCAATCATTAATCAAATGAGCAAACCGAATTAATTGAAATAGAATAATAAAAGAAATACGAAGAAGCGTAGCGGCCGGCTACCGTTTGGTTAGATGCCCTTTTCGACTCGTTGCGGCCTGTCAATGCTGTCATCTGCTAAGCAATTAAATAGAAATGGTCAGTATGGGAAATCAAATGGCTGCCTTCTGGTTGCTTTAATGAGATTAAACAAGAGGAAGGCCGAAATAGAATCCTTTTAAACTCGTGCATGCGTTTCGATAGACTTGATTGGCTTTGAACTGACGTGAGGATTAAATTCAAATTATTGGCCGCTTGAGTTCGGACTTTATGACTTGACTCAGGTTGGAATGCTCGCTGCTGGTTGTTGATGCGTGTCCGCATGAAATCTATTCGTCAAATAACCGCAGCACTTATCTTAATAGTCCTAATTAAAATAGCTGACCAACAGCAAAATATTGGAATAAATCATTCATTTTAGGCTTGTTGGTCTCAACGCATGCGATTGGCGACGGGCTGCTGGTGTTGTTGACAAAATAGGCAAAAGAGCAATAGCACGTGTGTAAGGCCAAATCGCACCTGTTAACTCTTGCCACATGCCACTCGAACACCAGACTAATGAGCGCGATGATCGTTAGGCCTGTCCAAAAGTATTTATTTCGATTGCAGATTGAACATTAAAGCATGTTATCGTCGTCGTCAATAAATACTTGTCAGCTTCGTGCCATTACAAGCCCGATACAATGTCGGCTGAGCATAAAGCATAAACGCGCTCTACTGACTTCTTATCTCATTTTTAATTAAAGCCTATCGCCTTTCCCTATCGATCACTCAACTTCCTTGATTGATGCTTGACCGAACATCTTTAGGTCGAGCGACTAGTAAAGATCTACACACCGAGCCGAGCATTTCTCACATTTATACATTTGTTCGTTTCCTATTCAGCTTTTATTGAGGAAAGCCACTCTCGAGAAGCAATTTATTTCACTTGTCTCTTGTCTAAGAGGACAATTTTTAGCCCAAAGTCTCGCCAGCAGGTACAACACCTGCTCTCAACCGGTTGGCTTCAAGTGGCATCCTGAAGTGTCTCTTTTCCAGGAATCTGCTCTTTTCTCATTTTCATACGACGAGCAGCTTATTCACGCGTATGCGTTTTCAAACCGACAGCTCTCGGGCCACTTGAGTTGGAAGACCAAGCTTGGTTCGGCTTCCAATCGAGTTATCATTTATCCATGAGCAACTAGAATACGATGAGAGAGTGATGGCGGCGCCTTGGATGCCAGCAGGCACCCAGCTCGAGTATAGGCGGCCATGTGGCAGCTGTTTGAAGTGAAGTGAAGATAAGCTAGCCGGATGTTGCAGTGTGTTTGGAGTGCACCGCCGGCCATCTCAAGTGCTGTGAATTCAAAGTCAATTTAGGAAATATGGCTCGTTGGCGCCTCACTTGAGTCTCTTCACTGGTCGTCTATTTGCTTATAATTTGCCCAAATTGATTTGTTTATTAATAGACAGAATTGAATCGCTATTTCTTTTCGCAGGCCCACTCTCGCCTATTCTCTCCGACTCTCTTCAGTTAGTTTTTCAAGTGGCTCCTCCAGCCACGTCGAAATGAGTAGCCGCAGCGCAAAAAGTTTATTATTCGACTTAGACGCTAGAACGCGCGCGCGGCCAGTCAATTTAAAATTAGATCCGAAAAGCAATCTTGCCCTACGCCGCGCGCTCACTCGGCCGGATCAGGCGCAAACAATCTAATCAAACAACGGGATTTAAGTTGATAATTAATTTCCAGTTGCCGCTGTTCTCGCGCCCATCTACCAGCGTTACGTGTCGGAATTCGTGCTCTGAACGATTGACTGCCTAAAACTGCTTGCTTGCCAGCTCACGAACACCTCATGTTTGCCGTGACTGACCACCGAGGCCAATATTTACTCGAATTATGGCTCGTATGTCAACAAGCGCTCTTGATCTCGCTCGCTCTGGCCAGCTTTGAACCGTGTGACGAGTTTGTGTGTTGTGAAGGCTCGAGGTGCGAGCCAGGCGTGCATGGGCGCCGGATTCGTGCCTTAGACACTCTTCGCGGGAGACGCTTCATTACCATACGAGATTGGCGCCATTCTATTAGCAAGCTTGCTCATGTGGAGTAAATGCGTCCCCTGACAATCGACGACCCGCATCGACAACAATCGACTGCAAACTCGTGCATGGCCGCTCGTCCGCCGCCACAACAGGCCAACTCGCCTCTGCCAATCGACTCCTCTCTAATTCAATTTCATGTCATTATTGTTAATTTCAATTTCATTCTGGCTGTTGTTTAGCTGCGTTTTAATTAATCCCAATTTAATGGCTTACAGCTGCGGTCAGTCAGCTCTCGTGCTTCATTAGGGGCCCATTTGAACATGATAAATTGCCGCTGGATGATAGCAGCTTCCCTTGGTTCCTTAACGGTGGCCCATATGTGCCCACATCTGAGAGTAAACACATCCGTTTGAGAATAGATCGATTCGATTTCCCTGGGATCCGATCGACTCGGCCTATTTAGCTCAGCAACATGCAGAGATTAATCACTCAACTCGTGTCCGCTCGTTTTTTTCTCGACTATCCCATCTGCTTATTAACAGCGTGAGACCATGCCGAGTGAAGAGAGTTGGAAGCAGGAGCTCAGGAGGTTGACGATCTTCCGGGGCCAATTTCGCTACAACGATCAGATTGCGAGAGGAGATAAGTTCAGAGATCAGGCAGTGTCTTGTACTCTCTTCGTCTATTTTAATCTTTTCTTTTTCGATCTTAATTCTGTCGAGTGCAATCACGAATGACAATTGGCCATGCGTGATTGGAATCAGCATGAAAACAAGATACACACGTTTAAGCCAAAATATTCGATACAGGACAGGCAGGAAGGGACGACTCGAGCTTGTGACTCGACCTGTCCGACCGGGTGCTTCTTGTGCGATTGAGAATCGCCTCAGGGTCAAAGCTTTAGCATTCAAAAACACACATACACACGCAAAGATCGACTAAACGAGGCCAGTCCAGACTTTTTCGCTCACACAAACAAGCCCACCTTCGCTGACGCTCTAGTGTGCACACGCTCGTTTACTCGACGACTATTTCGGACTGGCGGCGGCCATCGAACAAGCGACAAGAGCAAAGGCGAATTGATGAGCAAATATTTTTCTAGCAATCGCCTGCTCGGTTCCAAAATAACAAGATTTAATGGATAGGCTTCGATTATTCGGTCAGTGGCCTAGCAGCCATTCTAACGGAAGCGAGCGGCCAGTCGGGCAGACGCGGTCCATTCACGTTCAATAAACGAACGTTCTCATAAAGCCGTTCACATGCCTGCACAGCTTCGCACCCCTTTGCTTTGCTTCATCTCATCGTTCAGTTGTATTTCTTTTTATTTTATTGAACTTCCATTTATTCACTTGTTTATCTTATTATTTTATGGACAAGCTGGGCTCGCATTCGCACTCGCCTGGTTCCAATAACCCGATCAATTATTTGTTTATAATTAGCCTTTATTTATATGTTTTAAATGTTACATTCCGAGCCATTAGGCAAAGGGCCTGTGCACGAACGCCTGGCGATCAAAGAGCCACTGTTCACCGCTGTTCCGCATTTAGTTTCGTTCTTGCCTGCTAACTGCATTCGCTTTTCTATTTCGACCATGTGGGCCATTTCTCTTTATTTGCTCATTCGCCAACTCTAATAGGAAGTGTTATCCGCCGCCCATTTCCATTGAGCGGCACGTGTGAACATCGAATCGGTCACCAACAAGCAAACAAAGCGCAGCTCAGGTGAACGCAGTTGTCGTGCGCGGAGTCCGACGCTCAGCCACTTTTCGTCAGGCGGTTTCAAAATTATTAGGTGTGAAACTGGCATGCACCCTGCGGTAGCCCGCTGCGGCCTCAAAATTATTTGTCAGCTTCTCATGAAAGTGGCCGCCAACCGGTAGCGGCACCTTAAGCCAACTCGACTCAGTCAGTCACGCAAATAGTTCCAAACGCTAGTGTTAATGATGATTGGCTCTATTTTCGTGATAACACTCTTCGCCGATGCAACGAGCACTCTGCCGATGGCGCAACTTTGATTAAAACGACTAATTACGTGGACGCAGGGTACTAATCGCTTTTGCTACCTCATTGCGTCGATTTTCGCCATCAAAATCTGCTTCTTAAAGAAATTGCTTCAATTAAGACTCGGGCTATTTAACCCATCGGCTCAAATGAGTTTCTGGCCATTACTTATTCCATCCGATCGGCTGGCCGGGCTAGCTTCCGTCTCTCCGACCAACGCTGAATGGCATATCAACAAAAGTTTTCTTTCTTTTCGCTGCCGATCCTGGTGTTTGTTATTATTTGATAAAGAAAACGTCCACGACTTTAAACTCAAATATTTGCGCCTGAGTGAACGTTAGAACGGGGCCAAATGTGCGGTTGTGTAAGCGCCAGAGGGCTCCGTGTATGTGTACAATCATCTCCGTCATCGCAACGAGCACATCACCCCTGGACCTGGAGTGGGCCCCTCACTTAACAGTCTTATTGGACGGCGTTTATCCGTCTTTGTCCGCAGCTACCTGTTTGCGAATTACAGAGAGCAGGACGCGAATTAGAATGAAGCGGAATCGCCATTTCCAGTGGGCTTATACGATTCGGATTAGAACTGCTTCCGTGTTGTCAGATCGCGACTGCAAGAGATTATCAATTGACGCTTCCTTGGTTGTTCAGTAAGCCGGCCAGTGAGCAGAGCGGTCGACCCCAACGTGCACGCTCGCATGCCCACGAGTTTGACCTCAGCAAAATAGAGGATCTGATTTTAGACTCTGTGGGAGCATTCTTTTTTATTCTGCTGAATGCCGCTTTAATCAGTGCAATGCTTTTTATTCACTTAAGCCATTTTTTCTCTCAAACGCCCTAGAAGTGTCTTGCTGCGGCGACGTTTAGCCCAATTTTGGCATCAACTAACGCCGAATTCAAGTGCCAATTGAACCATTTTTCTCTCTTTCTCTCCCTCTTCATTTCTCTCGCTCTTTTTCATTCCGTTGCTCCCTTTATTCGAGCTCATTCTCTCGTTTGATTCAGGCGTTGCAAACACGCGCCCTTATTTTTCTCATTTAATATGGTCATCTCTTGAGAGGCTTCGATGCCGAAATTGATATCAGCCCAAGTTCTAGCGTGTCGACTTGAATACACGTCGGCGAATAAGCATCGCTTTAGCTTTGTTTCAGTCTTTGTTCGAACACAAGCGCGACGGCCTATTCACAGGTGTATTCGATAGAGCGTTCACTTTATCTGGCTATCAAAGGTAAAAAAGGGCGGCGCTTCTGTAATCGCTTAATCGAATTAATCAATCTATTCGATCAGAAATTTATCTCACTTATCGGATCTTGTACACTTTTGGCGCTTTTGTTTAATTCTTCTAAATCCATTTCTAATGAATATTCATTAGAGAATCAAACTGAAGCAAGCCGTGTTCGTTTTTTGTTTGTTTTTTATGCATTCTCGTTTTATGGCCGGTAAGATCGGCTCGTTTTGAAGTTGAAGAATGAGCCCGTGTTTATGACCCTAGTATGCCAAGCAGCATGCTTCTGAATGCTCTTTTTTCTTTCGCTCTTATTAATCGGCTAAATCGCAGTGTAATGTGATCTAAAGTGTCCAGTAGATAAATGTGAAGAGGCGTCTAAAGCAACACAGAGACAACGTCATGTTTGATCGTCTGAGGCGTAAATGGAAGCAAAAAGGCCAAGAAGAAGGAGCAAGAGCCGATGCGATCAATGGCCGAATCGAACTTCAATGCATACGACCAGAGGGTGCCCGTGCCAGTCTCGAGCTTGGTCAGCAATATTTTCAAGTAATCGCTAATCCGACTGCAGACGATCATGTATACGAGGAAATTCAAGACTCACGATTCCAAGCACCACTTGCCCACCAACACTGCCTAATGATCCCGATTGCTATTATCACCGATGTGAATGAGAACCGGCACAGTAACCAATATGATGACACGCCTAAAAGGGTCCGCTTTCACACCGACCCTGTTACTTGGCCACAATACAAACACGTCATGTATCAAAACAGCATTCTAAAAAAGAGTATCGGCAACAAAAGCGGAAACGAGTCGACGTCTAGCTCGCTGAGCACCTCGTCCAACTCATCTACGTGCTCGTCGGCGAAATCTTTCACTCTAAATCGGGTCATAAACGAAACAATAAACTCGGAGCCGTCAATGATGCCCTCGCGTCATCTCGATCGGTCAGAAGCTGGCATGTTAATGACAAGCTCTTCACTTGGCTCACTCAATTCGCAGTCAAGTTCATCGCCGTACACGCCGGTGTTCAACAAAATGATCGAGCAATTATTAAGCTCGTCGAAACAAGAGCTGTCGGCTGGCACTGATCATCAAAATCTTCACCACCACCATCACAGGCAGTGTCAGAGTCTGCAAAGCTCGAACCGATGCAAAAACAGTGATAAAAAGTCGGTCGACAATGCGCAAAAATCAACCAAAACGAGTCCAGTCGACTCTCGTCTCTCCTATCGTGTGTCCAATTTAACTTTAAGCGAGCTCAAAGAACGACAACAAAAACTCAAACAACTAAACAATCCTCAATCGGCACGAATCAATCTGACCAGCTTCAGACCAATCCAAATCTAATCTCCGCTACATTTCATTCTCTTTTTTGTTTCAACAATGTGAGCTTGAGCAAATCAGCCCCTTTTTCGTTTTAAGAATGTGCGCTATAAAATGTGTTTGAGCTTGAGTAAAATAATTAATTTATAACCTGAACTAAACCTGAGCAAAATTGAAATTAAATAAAAGAACAATCGATTTTAACCAAAGCTTTTAGATTTTCCAGCAAATAAAAGGGAAAAACAGGAATACGAAGCGACCTATTGAAGAGCTCAAAGTTCAGACGACATGAACAGCCAACTTTTAAATGCTTGAATATAATTATGATTGAAACGCAAGAGAATAGTTGATAAAATAAAGCATAAAATTATTTAACATTTAAAAGTCTAGACGCCGAAAATAATAGACTGACAATAGAGGGACAAAAGAAGAGAGGAAAAGTAGGAAAATATGTATTTTGTAGGAGTTACAGGCTTGTCATGTAGTGGAAAGACTACCCTAAGTGAGGATTTGAAACAGGAGCTGGGCGACGAGTGCCTCCTAATTTCAATGGACGATTATTATAAAGAGCTCACGCAGGAACAGGAGCGTATTTTGTACGAAGACGAAGCGGCGATAAACTTTGACACACCTGATGCCATCGATTTCAACAAAATGTATCTACATCTCGATTCGATCCGTCGAGGCCAAATGGTATCCATTCCCAAATTCGATCTTGGTAGTTGTGTGGTCTCAAAATTTGTGGATATCGGACCAAACACTTACAAATATGTGATTGTCGAGGGAGTGTTCATACTATGCGATGAAAGAATTCGTTCAATGCTGAATATGACAATTTGGGTTGAAGCAAGCGATTATCTTTGCGCTCTGCGTCGTTTCATTAAATACACAAGAGATGTGAAGGGCTATTCGCCGGAATACATATTGAATCAGTGCGTCAAATTTGTAATTCCGGGTAAATTTTAAGCTAAATATTTTGCTGATTTAAAGTTCAAAATTAAATTCTCATTTTTATTAACAGGACAAGAGAAATTCATAAAACCTTGTAGGAGCAGTTGTGATTTGATCTACAACGGCGAGAAGCAGTCGATTGTTCAAATTAAAAATATAGCATCAAACATCACTCAGCAATACTTGTCAGATCGAGATATAGAATAAAAGGCCGATCCTCCATTAAATCATTTATATCAAATTAAATAAAGTTCAAAGTATTTCCTTTCTAAATAGGGCAGAGTAGTATAAAAACGACAAAACAAGTAACCCGATGCAAAGTCTCAGGTGTGAATAAAAGCGTTTTCAGGGTTATTTCCAGAAGAATGACCAGATGTAGAAGAGCCGGTCTCTGCAGCCAAAGGACGCTGCTTTTCGTTCACCATCATGAAGTTCTCGGTGCCGCCGAGCAGTTTGGCCGTGTCGTAGTGCACGCGCTCGTCGCCGCTGTACTCTTCGTCGTCATCGCTGGGCAAACTGACGAACTGGTGCGGCGAAGCCGAGGTGCGGTCCAGCTCGCGGTTCACGTCGTCGATCTCGACCAGCTCGTCGCAGAGCATCTGCAGGCGCTGCGAAGAGGCGTAGAAGCGCTTGAGAATGGCGAGCTGCAGGATGAAGCCGACAGTGATTAGCATGATGTGCCAGCAGAAGGAGGCGGTCACGGTCATGATCTGGTTGTGGCTGTTCTTGTCCCACCGCCAGGCGGGCGAGTCGACAGGCGGATAGAGAATGAAGCCGACCTGCCAGAACCATGTGCCCTGCAGCAGAGTGAACAGAATGCGGCCGTAGGTGAACAGGATCTGCTTGGGGTTGTAGGTCTCGAGCGCGGCGAAGAGTATGCAGCCGTAAACAGAGTAGACGAGCAAGACATGAATGTGCACGTCGAGCGGCTCGCGGCTGTGCAGGTGGTTGGCGAAGAGGAAGGCTTCGACGCCGAACGCCATCAGCCCCATGGCGTGGTCCAGGCGGCGCGGCAGGTCCACCCGGTGATGGAGCATTATCTCAACAATTGCGCCCAATACGAAAGTGGCATACATGGTGATATGCTGAATGTTTACATAAGCAAAGTGTACTTTTTCTTCCATCCGCTGGCTACTTAAAGAGTTTTCATGAGCATGTCTTTTGGCATCATGATGCATACTGGTATGATCACTCATATTCATTGGATCATCTTTGGGATTGACTCCTGTTACAGCTTCGCCAAGGATTCCAAGTAGTCCCAGTATTAGTTTGAGATAACCCTCGACCGGCATCCGTCTTAGTTCCCTGGTTGGCATACATATACAAGGCATACTGACTGTGGCTCGATATCCAACCGATTTGTTCTTTTTGTATGGTAGTCTATTTTTTGATACAATGTAACGCAAGGCGGTGATTAAACTCCACCAAATGGCAACGATTCCAAAGAAAGTGCCCGGTAGCAGGTGGCCGGCTAAAGTGCCCATCTTGGCTTACTTGTTCGATTGTCTTTAGATTTCTACTCTTTTCTATGCTTAATAGTTTATTCAAGTGACGGACCGAAACGCGGAAACGCATATGCCCTGATGAACTCTTTGTGCATTGAATTAACTTGCCAATAGACTTATTAGTTGTCAGGAAGTTAAATCGCGCACTGCTTCGATTTCATTGGCTCTTTATCAATTTTTAGATGAAACAGAAGCAGTGTAGTCAAATTGAGATGCATAACTCGACCAACTTCAGCCTCACATAATTATCGAGATATTGACCCAAAAAAATTACCTTAGGCAACGAAACATCCTTGAATGACCATCAGATTTCGTCTCTTTTTTCTAGCAAAAAGAAGAATCGAGAAACCTAATAATTTCAGTCCCTAAAAGATAGTTCAATTCAATTTGGTGAAAGCAAAATCCAATCCGAGAAGACTCCCATTTATTTAATTTGTATTTGTTCTTGTCTGTGCAACTGGTTTATAGCTTGCAAAAAATAAACACACGATGGCGATTATCAAGTAATCAAATGATCGAATAGTGGCGAGTTAAGCACCATTCAAATTGGCAATTTCAAAGGAAATAAATCCATTCCGATTGGAGCATGAATGGCAAGGAAACGCCGGCGAATATCAGAACCAACATGATAATTCACAGGCCTGAGAGATGGCTTTGTTAATCAGCAAAATGTCTCATATGATAGCGCAAATAATTATTTCTTATCGAGCCATTCTAGCGAATAGAATGAACAAAATAAACTAAAAAAGTATTGAAACCAAGAACCTAGAAACCTCGACAATAGTTATAAAATTGAGTTGCTGCGATCTCGTGCAAGAAATATCTTAAGTTGGACTGCTTCTTTCAATTTTTAATTCGAACAAACAAACAACGTAAAGAGGATATACTAGACTCACTTGTCCACGCTTTGAGAAATAAAGAGCTAAACAAACGATCGGAATCAAATAGGATAATGTAGCCCAGGTTGTTGTAGCCGGCCACAATCTAATATTTGAAAATTCATTCGTCCGGAGAAGTAAATTTCAATTCCAAATCAAAAAATAAAAACACGATCCAAAATAATTTTATAGACTAACAAGATTTGAACATTAATTTAAAAGTGAGTTTCAGATGAAGAGTGTTTCTTATAATCCAATAGAAACGTCATACGTTTTCATATCAATTTTCTCTGTAATTTTCTTCGATGAACTGAATCCATTAATACCAGAAGAGTGACCAGATGTAGAAGAGCCGGTCTCTGCAGCCAAAGGACGCTGCTTTTCGTTCACCATCATGAAGTTCTCGGTGCCGCCGAGCAGTTTGGCCGTGTCGTAGTGCACGCGCTCGTCGCCGCTGTACTCTTCGTCGTCATCGCTGGGCAAACTGACGAACTGGTGCGGCGAAGCCGAGGTGCGGTCCAGCTCGCGGTTCACGTCGTCGATCTCGACCAGCTCGTCGCAGAGCATCTGCAGGCGCTGCGAAGAGGCGTAGAAGCGCTTGAGAATGGCGAGCTGCAGGATGAAGCCGACAGTGATTAGCATGATGTGCCAGCAGAAGGAGGCGGTCACGGTCATGATCTGGTTGTGGCTGTTCTTGTCCCACCGCCAGGCGGGCGAGTCGACAGGCGGATAGAGAATGAAGCCGACCTGCCAGAACCATGTGCCCTGCAGCAGAGTGAACAGAATGCGGCCGTAGGTGAACAGGATCTGCTTGGGGTTGTAGGTCTCGAGCGCGGCGAAGAGTATGCAGCCGTAAACAGAGTAGACGAGCAAGACATGAATGTGCACGTCGAGCGGCTCGCGGCTGTGCAGGTGGTTGGCGAAGAGGAAGGCTTCGACGCCGAACGCCATCAGCCCCATGGCGTGGTCCAGGCGGCGCGGCAGGTCCACCCGGTGATGGAGCATTATCTCAACGATTGCTCCAACAATAAATGCCGTGTACATTGTTATATGTTGAATATTCACGTATTCTACGGCCCATCTTCCAGTATACACTTTTGGCGTCAATACTTCTTCGGCGTTTCTCTTATGCATATGGTGATGATCCATCACTTCATATTCTTGTGAGTCGACAAGCTCTTGGGTTTCTTCCACGGGGGTAAGCGTTTTTACATAGTGAAAGCCTGTGATCACTTCGCCTGCCAAGCCTAAAGATGCCAATATCAGTTTAATGATGCTTTCTATCGGTCCTCTTCGCCACCCCTTTAAGGGACAGCAAATGCATGGCATTGTTGTGGTCGAATAATAACCGATTTTGCCATTCTTTTGAAAAGGCGATTTCTGTTTTGAGACAATGTACCGTAGAGCAGTTACGAAGCTCCACCAAATTGCGATCAAGCCAAAAAATGTGCCCGGCAGTAGATGACCACCCAAAGTTCCCATTTCTCACTAGTTCTAACTTTTCTTTTTAGATTAATCTAAAAAGAAAATTTAAATTGATAATTTAAAATTAATACCCATACTATATTAATACCCATTCTTTCTTTTTATATGTTTGGTATTTCAATTTCTAGACCTTTGAGTGAGAAGCTTACCTTCATTGTTAATTGAAAAAGAATAAGACGAATATATTGATTTATTTTGTGAACTTGCCCAGAAAAAAAGGTAATTTGACTGGAGTCACACAGAGACGCATATGTTTGCAGACTTTTAAAATAGAAGAATGGTTGCCGACTTTTTGATAACCACCGAAATTTTAAATTAGCCTGCTATAATTTAAAAATGATATAAATCATAATTTTTTGCTTTCTATTTTTAATCTGAAATTGAGGTCGCACAGAAATAATGAGACATGCATGATAAATTTAGGTTCCCCTCCAGGTATGAAATGGTCAAGCGGGTTTTGTTTTTGCAAGGTTGGGTTACGCGTAGTAATACTGTTATTGAGTTCGGCTTTTGTGCCTTTGGAAATCTGCTTTATAACCTACAATACAATACGTGTAAAGGAAAAGAGAAAAACTGCCAAATTAAGTATTTATTTCATTAGTGAATAGTCCAAGTCAATTAGCTTGTCCCACTGGCTTCGAAGTGTAGGTTTTTTGTTGTAAAGGTGTTTAATGGTGAAAAGCTGTAAACCAAGGCCGACCATAATCATGATTATATGCCAGCAATAAGATGAATAAACAATTATGATCTGATCGCTACTGTTCTTGTCCCACTGCATGGCAGGCGATTCGACCGGCGGGTAAAGGATGAAGCCGACCTGCCAGAACCATGTGCCCTGCAACAGAGTAAACAGAATGCGGCCGTAGGTGAACAGGATTTGCTGAGGACGAAATATTTCAAGAATTGAAAAGAAGATGCAGCCATAGACTGCATAGACCAAAAGAGTGTGCACAACGATGTCCAACGGATTACGACTATGCAGGTGATTTGCAAACAGAAATCCTTCAACAAAAAAAGCCATCACTCCCAGGCCTTGGTCGAGCTTCTCGGGAAAGTCATAGCCATAGTGCATTAGAATCTCGATTATAGCGCCCAGTACGAAGGCAGCGTACATTGTAATGTGCTGACGATTGTTGAATGAGAAATAATAAATATTTGTTACTGTGGGACCGTTTAGACATTCATCGTCAATGCATGGTCGTGTCTCTTCTACATCATGTAGGGCGGCGATAAACTCAATTATAATTCCAGCTGATCCGAATATGAACTTGAGCCAACTTTCGATCGGTTCGTTTTTAAGCCGATTCGACTGTATACATAGACAAGGCATTGTGACCGTCGCCACATAGCCGCCTTTTTTCGCTCTTTTTTCTTTCTGTACATATCGAATCGCAGTTATAAAGCTCCACCAGATTGCAATGATCGCAAAAAAAGAGCCTGGTACCAAATGACCGCCAAGTGAACCCATTTCATCAATTTAATTTAGTGTCCAATGGTCTTCAGGCGTCAATTTTGGGGTTTAGCTCGGGATTTGCAAATCAGAGCTTGAGCAAAAAAGCCAAATGACAAGATTCATAAATTATGAACAGGCTACACATGAGTGGTTTGAGTCGGTTTTTATTTTTAAAAAAATTCGTGTGAAAGCTAATTTTAGGTTTGCCGAGACAAACAGACATCAAAATCGGGCCCTGATATTCAATAGTGCCCATTGAGTTCTGTGAATTTCGTAGTTAGGGCTGAGCAAAAGAAAAAAAAAGAAAACTGTAAAGATCTCGAAATTCAATACCAATCGTTTGACTAGGAATCAGAGCTGGCTGGGGAAAACATAAGAATGGAAAAGACGGAGAAGTGGCAGGAGACTGCTGGTTTGGAATACCAAAGGCAGAGTCGTCCGATTTAGTTATATAACATAGTGGGCCTGAGAAAGAAAGAGAGAAACGAGCAGTCAATCGCTCGGCGTGCAGCATTGGCATTTAAAGTATTTGGCCTTTGCCAAGGATGCTTCGATCCCAGCCGCTATGTTCTATGGCAATTGCACACAAGAACAGACATTGAGGCGAAGAAACAGGCACTGCCGGCAGCAGAAACAACTGCATGCGTTTAGAGCCTGAGGTTGTTTTTGTTGTCAAAAGTTGCTGCAGTGGCTTTCACCTTGTGAGAATAGAGGAATGTATCATTTACTTGGCATCATAGCATCAATGAACAAATCAATCAATCAATGAATAAGGCAATTGACGCAATCGTTTATAGCGTTCAACTGCACTGCATGACATAACCTGCTTGTTGAAGGGCGGCTTTGAGTTCAATCGCCTCGGGGATAGATTTGTGCACATGTTGGTTTTTAATTTGAACCTTGTTTTCAAGCCCATTGCCAGTATAGGTGGCAGCACTCTCGCGATCCATGCTCTTTGAAATTCGTCATAACCTTAATTACAATATTTTCTAAATATTTGCGCCGCTCACTCGATATATGTATTTATACGAGTTAATATGAGCTTACAATTCAGCATTCAAGCAGGCAAGCATCCAAAAGCAAGCATTGAATCGAGCAAACGAGAACGCAAACCAGCTTGCTTGTTCGGGCTTTTCTAATTTTTCTAACCGCAGACTTTTCTTTCTTCTTCCACATTCTGCCGATACAATACAAGTCCACCTTTATTCTTGATTCCCTATTCTTCTCCAGTTCATTTCTATTTTCTCTCTGCCGAACGCGATTCATCAAAGCGCTGCTCGGGCAGCCTTAAAGGCGAGTGAGAAAAAAGGAGCTAGAGAGAGAGAGAGGGAGAGGAGGACAAAGACAGAAAACGAGTTTGTCAGAGTGCCGAGTCGTGCACTCGAAGTTGCGCAACGACTTTGAATCCTTTCTCTCCTCTTTTTCACTTTCTTTCTTCTCGCTTTCAATTCTAAATTGAATTGCTTCATTGCATGCACTTACAAACATCTCAAGTCAAACCTGAAAAGTACTTAAAACCCATTTGAAGTATTGAAGGTCGAATAAACGAAATCTGTGCAGTTTATTGATATTTGCCAGAAATAAGCTGATTGGCACAGTAGAATCAGAGTTCACAGAGTTGACAAGAACGTAATGAAGCTGTCGTCTATCCGCTCAGTTTCAATCATCATCTGTTTAGTCCAAGCGGCAGTTTTTATCCAAGCACGAATATTGTCAAGGAGAACCACTCAATTCGACCAAACGGTTCAAGTCGGTCAAAATATTGAGCTTGACTGTGATCTTAGTCAGTTTAGTGAGAATCAAGTGATCTGGCGCAAAGTTAGAGGAGTAAGTTCTTTTTCACTTAGTCGGCTCTTTGTTACATCAAGATTTGAAATTCAAGAGATTGAGCGATGAGTCTCGAGAGCATTACGGTCGACTTTATCTTTCGAACGTGAAGCAAGAAGACGACGGCGAATATGAATGCTTTACACACAGTGGCGAAGCCAGTCGTGTTCGTCTTACCGTGGCCGGCCCATCTCCTTCTCATCCCAGCAATTATCTAGAAAGAACTGTCGACAGTAATGTAGAGCTTGAATGCCAGCTATCTGGCCGGGGTCTATCTAACTTGCACTGGAGACGCGTCGACGGGGTAAACTGATTTAAAAAATCTTAATCTAACTCTTGAATAATTGAAGTTGCAATCCGTTCAAGACATTGAGTCAGTACAGCCGAGATTACGGGGACAAACTGTTGATCTATTATCTTAGTGCCTCAGACAGCGGAGAATATGAATGTTTTACATCCGAGGGCTACACCGATCGAGTAAGGCTAGTGGTACGCAGCGAGAATCAAGTTGGTTCTCAAGGATATGAACGCGGTGGCTTATCACCAATCGAACACAGCCTGCGATTACATGGACCGGAGCGTGTTCAACACGAGCCACGAATAGAAGAGATAAGTAAAAGAGTGGATGAGAATATTGAGATAAAATGCGGTCTAGATGTAGACAATGAAATGGCCATCAAATGGACAAAACAAGGCGGGGTGAGTTAAAAGCCTAAATTTGTATTGAACGCAAGCCGTTTTAACGTCTCTATTGCTATTTAGGCCATGGGCGAGTATGCACGTCCACACGGCAGTCGCTTGTTTATCTATTACCTGAAAACAAGCGACTCGGGAACGTACAGATGCTCGTTGGAGGACGGTCGTCACAATGAATTCAAATTAACCGTAAACGATCCAAATCAAGAGGAAATCAGTTTCTATAACCCGAACGATCTGCTCCCGTTTTACCGACGAGTTGATCGCAAGCCACTTCATCCGAATAAGCCAGAGCATCCGACTATCAGACATACGATGATCACCAAGCACGCCGATGAGAACGTTGAGCTCAGCTGTGGCCTCAGTACTGATAATGACCGCGAGGTTAAATGGTCTCGTGCGCACGGGGTTCGTATTAATTCACTTTCACTTTTTTACATTCCTTTTCAGTCAAGAGTGCTTCACATTAAAACATTTTCAGTCGTTGGGCCATTACACTCGAGTTGTTGGAGTTAAATTGTACATCTACTATTTGTCGAGCGATGATGCTGGCGAGTACATTTGTCAACTGCCAAATGGGGACTCGAATCACATTCATCTAGTTGTTGATCATTCTATAACTTTGTACGACAATCGGAACGAGCAGCAACATCCTGCTCTACAAGAGCCGATCGCTGAGGAGCTTGTCCAGCCACGAGAACACATGAGCTACGTTCAAAAGCAAGAGGATCAAACCGTTGAGTTTGAGTGTCCGCATTCAAGCGAACAGGGCATCGAGTGGAAACGCGAGAATGAAGTAGGTTTTTCTCATCACACTCAAGGCTGCTTATTTTTTAAACTCAACATTTTTCTAGCAGCCTATAAGCCAATACAATCAGAAGCATATGAACAAGCTCTATATTCATTACTTAAAAGCTACCGACTCAGGAGTCTACGAGTGCTATTTGCCAGACGGACAGAGCTTTAAATTTCAGCTCATGGTTAGCTCGTCTAAACTGCATCCGGAATCCCTAGATGGTATTTTCTTTAGTTGAATGACTAGTTTATACAAATTGAGTTTTATTCGGAATTCTACACAGAGCCGCAGCTTCACCAGTCGGAGAACGCTCGAATAGGTTACTCGATCGTTTTTCCTTAAATGCATTTTATCATGTCTTCTAAATTTTTACTCAAATTCAATCAGTTTGTAGATCGGACGAAGCCACATGTTCCAATGGTCAGTGCATACCTCGATCAGGACTTTGTGACGGAAGACCCGATTGTGCAGATGGTTCGGACGAGAATAATTGCGGCAGCTCAAGTCAAGGCTACGATGGAAGTGAGTTGGACTTCGATCAGCTTCATTTTCTGATTCTCAACTGGTTCCAATAACTTCGAAAAGAATGCGAGCCCAATGAGAGACCATGCAAAAGTGGAAAGTGCATTCAAAAGATGTGGTTCTGTGACGGTGAAAATGACTGCGACGATGGTTCGGACGAGGACTCGTGTCGTAAGCTGTCACTAAATCCACATTTTGACTCAGTTTGAGATTTATTCTCGATTCTAATTGAAAAGCTTCGGCCAATCCTGGCGAGCCTTGCAGTCCACAGCAGTTCATGTGCAGAAGCAAAAACCAATGCGTACTTAAGTCGTTCGTTTGCGACCAGGAGCTTGATTGTCAAGATCAAACCGATGAAATAGGCTGCAGTAATTTATGATAAAATTCAATAGTTTCTAATCAAAGTTGATTGAAGAGCGCTGGTTGTTTAAGGTGCGCCAGTAATTGTGCAGCCACCGGTCAGAAGTATTGTCGTGACTGTTGGCGAAACATTTTCAATCAACTGCAAGGCAGAAGGCTTTCCCACGCCTTTCATCAACTGGCGTCTTAATTGGGGCCACACATGCCAGCCACCTCGTTGCTTTACCAATAATGAAATGGGGTTTGGCACGATCACAGTCACCAATGTGCAATACACCGACCAGGGCGCTTATTCATGCGAGGCACTCAGCAATCAAGGTCGCGTTTTTGCTGTTCATGACACAATCGTTGAAGTCAAGGCCGGTAAATGTTCAATAATCGAAATTCTTTCACACTTCGATAACTCCGTCGATTTCGTCATCCCAGGACCCATTCGAGTTATGACGACTCCCCCGCCTCTCCCAGAAACGGACTGCAAATGTCATAACCATTCATTCGACTGTACTTGTAGTGGACGTTGCTTGGTAAAGCTTTTCATCAAAACAAAGCAGCTTTCTTCTTCAGTTTAATTATAATTGCGACTTATTCAGGATTGCATGCACAATACCGAAGGCGATCAATGTCAATATTGCAAGCCAGGTTTCGTCGGCGATGCGACTCGAGGAACTCCATACGATTGCTGGCCAGGTAGATTGGACATTCTTATTCAAGTCGTTCCTTCATAAACAAATGCTCTTTTTAGTTGGGAGTAAGAAAAAACTTTTGCGACTTAGGCCGCAAAACTGCTTCTTATTGATTTGGCCTTTAAGATATAACAATCACAACTCCAAGACCGGCCTCTACGACGGTCATTCAGGAAATTGACTTTTGTGAATGTCACAACCACTCAGAAGAGTGTACTTGCAGTGGTTATTGCCATGTAGGTTCAAGGATATTCAGGCAAAAGTTAAAATGGATTTATTATTGTTTTCTTTGAAAGAAATGCAAACACAATACCAAAGGAAGAAATTGTGAGTTGTGCATTGAAGGATTTGTCGGAGATGCGACTCGAGGAACTCCATATGATTGTGTGCCAAGTAGGATAGACTGCTTCATACAAGTCGAAATAGAACATCTTCAGAGCTGTCTTTTAATTTATAAACCTAGTAAATCAAACTGCAAAGGAATGCAATAGATTCGGTACTCAGCAAAATTTGAACGGAGTTTGCCGCTGCAAGGTTTCGATTTTTGTATAAAAATCAACTGACTTGACTCGAACTAATATTTGTTAAAGTACGGAGTCGACGGTCAATATTGTGACGAGTGTGCAGATGGCTCTTTCTATTTAGTCCCAGACGAAAGCTTTAGGCGAGGATGCCTGGCGTGCTTTTGCAATGGCCTTGACGTGAATTGTGAACCAAGCCGAGATCGCTATGAAATTGTTCAAGCCAATTTGCAAAATGAAGCGTCCAGTTGGGTATTGTCTGATCGCTATACAAGATTTAAAGAGAGCGTGAAACCCACCCCAAACGGAATCGGATTTCAACAAAGCGATAGCTTCCGTCAGTTTGAAATGTACTTACTGGCACCTGAGACATTAAAAGGCCACAAATTGTCTTCTTACGGTGGCTACCTGACTCTTACCGTCCGTTTTGAGGACGCTTACACTACTGAGGCAGTTGATAATTTCGACCTGCGGATTTCGGTAAGAAGTTCATCTTTATTTACTCAAAACAGTGGCTAACTGGCTGAGAATTGTTTAGGGAGAGAAAATCAACATTTTTTATCAACATCCGCGAAAGCTGATCGCAAACGAAAACAACCAAATAAGAATCCGCCTTGTGGAGGTATTTCGCATATTCGTTTGTTCTTCCCTCGAATCAATAACAACTCAGTGATCTACAGGACGAGTTCAAACGATACGGCGACGGTCGGCCAATTGATCGCGAACATTTCTTGATGGCATTGTCGAGGATCGAAATGATCATGATTCGAGCAACGTTCACTAATACTCAAACTTTTATGGAGTAAGCCAAAAGTTCGAATCTATTCAAAATCGCGTCGATGAGATAAAAATTGCCTTTAAAGGTTGTCGGAATTCAGCTTGGAGAGAGCCGTGCCCGATGGCCAAGGAGAAAAGGCAGAGATGATTGAAGTGTGCAAATGTCCGCCCGGTTATGCCGGAAGCAGCTGCGAGTCATGTGCGGCCGGCTACCAGAGATCGAATAGAGGCTTTTATTTGGGCCTGTGTGAACCAGTCCGCTACTAAGAGAGAAACAAACAAGCGAGACACTTATTTGATGTTATTGAATAGAGTCCTCGCCAAATAGGCTCCTAAGTCTCGTTTGTCGATTATATTGAGGCCGTTGAATAATGTTTAGACAACAACAGCATCCACATCAACAACTGAAACCCCAAAATAAACAGTTAAATGTGTTTGATCTTCTTTTTTCCTCATTTCAACATGCGCAAAAGCGTTCTCAGGCCAAATATCGATCGTGCAACAAGTAAATTGACGTTTGGTTTCAAAGTGGGCTTTTAATCCTCATTTCAATACTTTGCTAGCATCACTCAGTCCCTTTTGTCTGCCAGTCTTTTTCTTAGTGAATTTCCATCTGAAAAATAGGCATAGAAAAGAGAAATACAAGCTCTTTGCATAAATGGCTTGCGCGCCGCTTTAAAACAACCCTAATTGGTCCTTGAGTGACGCAATTCTCGAAATTGCGTCTGTGCTGATGCAAGCTATTCTGTTCATCGTTTCTGAAAGGCTTTTTTCAGCAAAAATTTAAACCCGGCCCTTTTGTTCTATTTTGAGAGTTGAGAATAGAAATTATGACGTTTAAGAGCAATGCGAGCTATGTCCGTATTTCAGTGGCAACTTGCGTCTGATTAGGCAGAACGACCGAGTGCGAAGATGAGCCGCATGAGCGAATTAATTGGAGCAAGCTTAACAAGGAAAGGGCGGGTAACGAGTCTATGATGCCTTGAGGCGAATCATTCTTCCGCTGCCGTTTATAAGAGTTGATTAAAGCTGCGTTTGTAATTATGAAGCGAAAATGTTCAATTATCCAATCGAAATCTGCAGCCGTCGAAGCCCAATACTGCACCCTGGGTAATAATCAATTTGGTTCGATCTTGAGATCAGACGGCATCCTGTCTTGTCTCTGACGCCACTCTCTGGTGTCTCCCATTTGCTTCGTTTGCATAACTTTTGTCTCGTTTGAGTAAGCTATACTGAAATGACGACCTAGGCACAAGCAGATCCGCGCACATGAGTGTTGTCGATGTCAAATTCTTGATACTAATTTTTAATTTCTTTGATTTTATTCATAATTCAGGAGAAAATATTCAACGACTGGCATTTTTATTGATTTTTCTTTCAATCATTAGCAAACCAGTTAGTCGACACGCTTTCCTATGAGCCGCAGATTAGGCCTTTATTCAGAGACATAGACTGGAGAGAGAGGCGCAAAAGAGCTGAGCAAGAGACAGCAAGTTTATTGAATTTTATTTTCATAATCTTGTTCGCTCGTTGTTTGAGAATAGGAATTAAACAGTTGACTACTGGTTGGGATACACAAATTAGCAGACGATCTCTATTGATCTAGAGACTTGTTTAATAATTAAGATTCGCCGTAGCCTTTGTAAAATTATGATTTTTTTGCTCTTTAGATTTTAGATTTTTTTTTGCCTCTATTGCTATGATTGTTGTTTTTTAAGGCACTTTATAATCAAAACAGAAAGGCAAATGCCATCAAGTCTGTCAGGCCACTCGCTTGACAAGACGACAAGTGCAAATTGATTTCAAATGAAATAATTTTTATGTGTGAACTTATGCTACCGGGATTAATTTATGAGCGCGTGGGACATCTAACTCAGGCACGAGCACCTACAAGCCCAACTTTGCCCTCTTCATTTGACTACGCATCTAATTGGAGCCTTGATCAGACGTGCCGTGGCCTGTTTTCATTTATTATTCTCCACTTCACCCGTCATCCGGCTGTCTCGTGTCCCTCGCTTTCCTTTCGTTTTTTTTTCAATTAAATCCGTTTTACACGCTGCTTTTTCAGCTGTGCATTTTATTTATGTGCACTGACGACTGTGTGCGGTATTTTCCCGTGCGATCTTTTCGCGTTTCACCTTGAAGCTTTTGCTTTTGCTTTTGTGCTAATGTAATTCATAATTAGTATGACGATCGATCTAATTTTGGCGTTTGCTGACTGGACTTGCAAAACATAGAATGAGTGAGAGTAGGAGAAGTTGAGCCCAAACCATGCGCGCACACGCACGCGCAAAGGAGCGTGCAGCAATGCGACCTCTTCACTCCTCTTCACTTGGTTTAGTTGACTGAATGCGCTTAAGCTAAAGTCGAGTGATCGACCGAATGGGCCAAGAGGCTCATCCCACCGCTAATTGGACGCGACGTGTGCTCATGCCGGCATTTGCTACTACTCTCCTTCCCCTTTTATTCCTCCTTGAACGCTATTTCAACCGAGACGAGAAGACAGGCAAGCTCGCAGTGCTCCAAATCATCTTTCAGATTAGAATTTAGATTGTGCGCATCTTAATCACCACTTGGTCATAAATTCAATACGATCAATATCTCAACATTTCATAATAAGATCAAGACACCAGTGGATCTCACTATCCTCCACTTTCTTCCTCCTTTGTCATTTTCCTCTTCAGCAAACAAGTCCAGCACTTGTTATTTGCATTTATTCTCAGTCAGTAAATGGAGCTATGTAAAAGCTTCGCTTCACGTTTTTTCTCGATCATCAATCTTACTGATATTTGAGCCACTTTTTCTGTTCAAATCTTTTTCACTTCCATCGAGTTCGACAATCAAGACAGGCCTTAAAATTCGAATGTAATTCAATCGCTCAGTTAAAAATACTCAATTGAGTTGAGTATGTTCTCTATTTTCTTACTTTCTTGTTTTGTAATTGCAAATAATCAGTTTTAAATATGAAAAGATATTTAACGCCAAAACAAGCTGATGCGAGCAGTTAGGCCGAAAAACCAAACAGAGCGAGTTTTAGAGACAACTTACTTATAGAGACAGGTTACGAGACGAGCAACTAGAGATTGCGAGAGAAGGATTTGACGAATGATTAATCTTTTTGATGATTGCGAAATTCGATCGGCGACAATCAAGACATCAATTTCTATCTCTCCCATTCACTCCTCAATCTGTCTATCTTTGCTCTCTCTCTGTCGCTTGTTCTCTCATATTAGAGGGGCAATATATGAAATGAGACGAATAGAGCGATGAAAGGTTAAGTCATTAATAACACCGATCCTATTTACACGAGTCGAGCAAATAGCGCGCCGGACGCGTCATTTGTGCGCGCTTTTTATTATGGCAGCAACTTGCGTTCGAGCTCAGTTTGAAGCACATCGTTCGTTCGAGATAGCAGAGAGAAAGAGAGAGTTTTAGAGAGAGAGTGAAAGAGAAAAAGTGAAACTGAACGAACGAGAATAAGAAAACGCTTCGTATGCCAAAGTGCGCATTGAGACGAAAGCAGCAAATCATAAAGGCGAGAAAAACGAGCCAAACAGTTTGAGGGATGAGAATGGGGATCGAACCATCAAGTGGTTTGTGCTCGGTCTGGCAGCTGCCCTGTCAATCTGCCGTTTACTTTACCTGCATGACCCAAATGGCCTTCAAGGTAAACATGTGTGGCGTCTCATGAGTGCATTATGAACGCACAGTGAATGTGAACCAGTTTGTTTAAATAGAGTTGCTATTTCCAAACTGTATAAATATTTGCCACATACTATGTGAACAAATGCGCCAAAGCGAATTATGAACGTACTTGTGTGTGTGTGATAAAACATCACTTTAGCCGAACATGGCAATCACTGCCGCCTCGCCCAACTCATCAATAAACATAATAGAACATTTGAGACTCGACTTGTGCATGTGTGTGTGTGATATGCGCGAGAAGAGCGTAGACGTCAGAACTTGTTGACGAGTCTATTTAGTGATATGGCACCATGTCGCGTTGCTACGTGCCCAATTATGGGTCTAACTTTGATCGGTCAATATATGGGTCGTTCTTATTCAGCTGAGCATCAATTCAGCTTAGCATAGGTTGAAGTTTTACGTGCACGGACCAACGCAAAGCAAACATACTCCAACACGCCGAATTTGAGAGTGATTCTTTCAAAAAAATCTCTAATCCTCATAAGCGCCTCAATGAAACATTTGAATGACCTGGTCGCTTGCTTGCGCCTGCTAACCTAAATTTGACTTGATTTATTTTCGCTCCTCTTGCTTTCTTCTTCTTCTTCATCTTTTGTAGAGCAAATTCGCTTTTAGCATTTGACTCGGCCCAAATGTCTGAATAATCGAAATAATAATAATTCGGCATGGGCAACCTAATTGTTTATGAACTCGAACAACCAATTCGGTTCTTTTTTCACTCTTTCTTTTCTTTAGATTCACTCGGGTCTGCGCGAATTCAATCATTCAAAAGTAAAAATAAAAAGAGCAAGCAACTAAGCGTTAGTCATTCAACTCAAAGGTGTTTAATCATCAGAAGAGAGCTAACGAATCCAGCATGTCAGAGAGTGACTTTGTCGAGCCGACAAGCGACAGCTTCTGGGAGATCGGACAGTTCAAGCGAACTGTGAAAAGATGCGAGGACGGTCACAAGCTTTGCTCTGACCTCATGCAAATGGTGGCCGAGAGAGCTGAGCTAGAGAAACACTATTCCAAGAGCTTGAAAGCGTGGAGTAAAAAATGGAATGACTACCTGGCCAAAGGAAACGAGTATGGATCAACCAAGCAGGCTTGGATGGCGCCACTTTCCGAGGCCGACCGCATGTCCGAAATTCACCTGAGCACTCACAATCTGCTCATTGACGATTTGAACAAAGAGATCAAGGATTGGCAAAAGCAAAGCTACCCAAAAACGCTCATGAATCATATCAAGCTTTGCAAAGAGTATGATGACGAATTTAAGAAGGCACAAAAGCCCTGGGCTAAGAAATATGACTCAGTGCAGAAGACAAAGAAAGACTACCACTCTGCATGCAAATCGTATCAAACGGCCAAGGTTCAGTCAGCCAATGCAGCAAACGACCCATCAGTTAGTGCCGATCAAAAGAAGAAGTTTGACGACAAGGTCGAAAAGTACAAAAAAGAAGTCGAAGTTTACAAGAGCAAGTACGTTGGCGCTTTGGACGAGTTGAATTCTTTCAATTCCAGATACATTGAAGACATGACCAATGTCTACAAGAAATGTGATGCGTTTGAACACGAGCGACTTGAGTTTTTTGTTCAGAAGTTGATCAAAATGCAAAATGTGTTGAACATTTACCAGAGAATGAACACGAGCTCTGTTTATGAGGAGTTCTTGGACACACTGAATCGAGCGGATGCGGACAGTGATCTGGCAGCCTGGTCGCGAGAGTTCGGCGCTAACATGCCCATGAATTGGCCTGTGTTCGAAGAGTATTCAGAGGAGTTAAAGACTATTGCCAAAGGTCGAGCGTCCAAAATCAGCCGAGATATTCAACCCGACTCCGGGGTTACAATGACCGCAATTAAGCATCGAAGTGACGAATTTAATGATCAAGCCGACACGAGAAGTGTAACGACTACAGGAACGGCCAATGAATATCACCAAAGGTGAGTTGAGCCCTTTTTTAATGAAAATTGAATCTTCTTCCTGTCCAGGGGCCAAGTCCCCCATCCCAGAGATAAGAGGTCTGACTATTAACTGAGCCATACTCTTGCCTTTCTTTAAAGGACTAAGTCAGGGGCTGAAGATCCTTGGGCGGAATCACGTTCATACGGCTCGCAAAGATCATGCGATGTCGATGAGACGAGTGCCCCACAGTCTTGGTAACTGCTGTCTCTAGCTGTTGTCTCGACATTGTACGCCTATTTCTGTCTTATTTAACCCGATCCTCAACTGATACTCATGTTCGATTTGTTGCCGCTTCTGCCTCTGTTGAATAAGACTTGGACGTGCGACTCTATTTTAATCGCTTCAGTCTTAGGTCGGGTTCGGCAAGCCCAATTAAGAAAAGCTTTTCGCTGCGCATTAAACGGGACATAGACAAGTTCTCGCGGAAAGTGTTCCACAAACAGTCAGAAAAGTTTATTTATTGCCATTTGTCTAACAGCTCACCTACATCTTCCATGCGATTTGGGCTTTTTGTTTTATTTTTATTTCTTTGATTTTCGTTTGTGTTTTGAACCAACTGCATCAATCTAACTCGCTACTGATTCATGCATTCGCTCTTAAAAAAAAAAGTAGAATGATGAATCGAATTGTTTATCGAGTGATTAAGAACGCGCTGACGCATGTCGTCCTAGCTCAAGCTCACCTGGCTGAACATGCTCGTCTACATGCTAACTTGACCTTCCACAAACAATTATCTCACCTAACCACGTTTTTCAATTTTTCAATATTTTCCTTCTAAATCTTCTTCAGAGAAGATAAGGTATTGAACAGTCGTATTCAGCCAATAAGCGGTGAAAATGTGGCGAGCAAGGAGCAAATATCTGCGCCTATTTCACTAACTCATGCATCTACTAACTTGAGTCGTGTCGAGCTGAGCAAGACCAAGGCACCCTTGAACGATGGTTTAAATCGTGATGAAGAAGATCCTTATCCTAAACAACAGAACCCGTTTGGAGATGATGATGGTGAAGATGATGGTAAACATACCAACAATGGCGATTTCACGGACGAGGACGAGCCAAGTGCTCAGACCAAGCTCGAAAAGGGCAACGATTTGCCCAAGAATGAACCCAAGCCATTGGAGAACGGCTCGTCCGATTCACTCAAGAAATCGGTCGACTTAAACGAGTACGAAAATTTGGACCAGCTGAGTCCATTTTACGATAATTTAACCGATCCATTTTACATGGGTCTTGAGCGGTCTAGTCAATCAGAACATGTTGAGAAAACCCAAGCTGAATATGATAATTTGCTTGGCAAAGGAGTCGAGCTGAGCTCAAACAGCTCGACTCTTTTATTTCGCTACCAGCCTCCGCTTCGTTCTAGCTCTCCAGATCTTTATCAAAATATTCAGTTCGTTTCGATTGCCATCAAGTTCGTTTTCATTTTTTTTTCGTTTTATAACCTTTGATAATTTTCTGCTTCTAATCACTAAAATTGAGTTGAAGTAACTTAATTGTTTATATTAACCGCAATTAAAGATACCGAACGCTAACCGCATTTATTTGATAATAAGCAGTTTTATTATTTATTTGAATTAGAGGCTAACTAAAATTTATAATTGCCGCTTGTCATTTCCCCTAGAATCGAACTCGTTCCCCGTCTTTCCCTTGTCCCTTTCGTCGCTAGTGTTTGCGCTTTAAACAATGTTGAAAATTTGTAGGCCGCAGAATGACGTTTTTTGTCGAAAAAACCAAATCTATTGATTAATTTCATGAGCAATCTTTTTACATAGGAACGAGAGGAGCAGCGTAACAAACAACAACAGCAGCAATCACAATCGGGACTCAAATCCATTCGGAGGCGAGTTCGATGACGAAGACGAACAAGCCAATCAAGCGGACAGTGATGATGACGAGCCTTCAAGTCAAATGACTTATCTGAACGAAAAAGTCAAAGCGCTCTATGACTATCAAAGCGCCGAAGACGATGAGCTTTCGTTCAAAGCAGGTGAGGACTCGATCAAACATGACCGAATTAAAAAAACACACTTTACACTTATTCTAAAAAAAGGCGAAGAATTCATTAAACTGGCGAACGAAGACGAACGTGGCTGGTGTCTGGGTCGAATCGGCGACAGAGTTGGCCTCTATCCGGCCACATATGCTGTGAATGTTTGAGAATTGGCGAATCTGCATTTATTTAATTAATTTTGTCTCGTGCAACCCATTTCCATTCGTATATTTCGTGTTGCACCAACATCCTCTCAAGAAAATAGAAACGTATTTATCGATCACTTCGTAATGTGGTCAAGAAAATAAGCCACTCTTAAATTAAAGCTTTTCTACTTAATTTTGATCAATTTTAACTACTGTCGCTTAAAATAATCTCTATGCTGCTTATAATATTAATTTTAACCGAACTCTCTGTTCTCTTGAGGCAGAACGCACGCCGCAAACATGTAGCCGATTGACCTGATGCTGAATTTATTTTCTCTTCTTAAGTTCTATTTTATTCTCCTCACCATACTCAGATTGATTCCTCATTTGATCTATGATTTGAATCTTCTTCTTTTTTAATTCCTAATTTTATTATTCGTCCTTAAGCCCGGTTTTACACGATGGCATCGGATCTTTAACTTTTAGGGAGTACAATTAGCTTAAATCAAATAAAGTGACCGGATCAATTAATGTTAAGCGCTTTTAGTTAATTATCCGTTAAGATGAAAAAGAAAAATTCAAGAGAATTACGGTCTAGAGGATGCGCACCTGGATTTGCAATGAATTAGCTGAAAGAATTTCTCAATGGCTCGATTTTGTCGCTTTCTCACGTTCGGCTTTTTCAGCGAGCTCTTTCTTCAGCGCCTCTTTAAGTGCGCCAGTGTCAAGGCCCATGCTCTCGTATTGTAGAATTTGATGTCGAATAGTCATCTCTTTGACATTCGGAACCATGCTCTCTAGGGGTCGTGAAATCGCCTCGTCCAGTTCGTTCTCTTCACGTAGCAATAGAAAGTAGACGAGAAATACCAGGAGACTTGAAACCACAATTAACGGCTGAGATTTAGGCTGACTTTTGGCTCTAGCCGGAACGAACGTGTCAACTGGATCCCATTTTCTCGCTTGACTTGTGGAAAATTGAACCGGTTGATTGCGATCGCGTTCTTGATTCTTCTTAGTTGTTGTAATTGTTCGACACACGTTGTTTGCCAGTGCATACCAGCCAACTGAATTGTAGGTAATGCAGAATCGGCTCGCTCTAAATACCGGCGACCAGCTTATCATCTTCAAAATTTGATGTCTACTGAAAAATATTGGCCAATATTTGCTCAAACCTTAGCATTACTTTACGAAAAGCCAATTTAGTTTAAGTTATATAAGTAATTCCTAAAAAATTTGTTATGAAATTATGCATCGAACAGAGCATGCAGAGATGAGTACATGTTGGTGTAGAATGAGCGTTGCTTTTTGCTTCTTGATTTGCTTTTTTATTGGAACAAAAATGTGAAGCTGTGTGAGATTTTGAGCCAATTACAATATCGGCTGTTAAATGCGACCCTTTTTTCATCTCAAAAATAATTTTTTTTTTCAGACTTTATTTAAACAGTCAAGATTTACAATGCGATATCTAATTCAAGAGGCTGATCTAAGGAAAAAGTTTGAATAAAAGTGCATGAGTATCAAAGACTGAAATACTTTGTGCTTTGTTAATTAAATAAAATCAAACTCGGTGGATGGCAAATCAAGAGTCAAGGGTACAGGTCACTAAAAGAAAGTCGGAAATTTCAGGCAAAAAGAAATAAAAAAGAAAATGAATACTAAAATATGATTCAAATTGAGATAAAGATCGGCCAACCATATCGAGTATTGACATTTCACCTTAAAAACCAAGAGAAATATGAAGCTGAATTCTTGATTGTTTGAAGCTCTGGGCGGATTATTTGCTCTTCAGAAGCATCTCAAGGCGCCGAAGCTTAAATCCATCAGATCTAGGTAACATTAAGCGTTCTGAGTCTGATTGAAGATTGTTGTTCCCTGGTCATTTTGACAAGGAGAAGAAACGCAGAAAAAAGAGGGAAAACGCGACCGCAAAAAGCAACGCGTCGAACCAGTATATATTTATTTCTTTTCAAGGCTGCAAATCTAATCAAATCGCTTACCAACACCGGTAAATAAAAGAAACAAAAAGCAAACAGAGGAAAGTTTCGATTTTTAATATCATTTTTGAATACTTGCTCTCCAAATAGAAATCGGAGTCCGACATGAAATGCCCGTTAGAGACTTAGGTTTGTTTGGCTCATTCAACACGCTCTAATGGAGAAAGAAATAAACCAGAGAGCGCGATGATCGCAGCCAACGACAATTTTTTCCTCGCGACTCGGTTCTACTGGACTTGTTGCATATGGTGTTACCGATACGAACGAGCTTGGGTAAATTTCAGCTCGAAAGTGAGGTAAATCGGCAGGATCTTGTTGATAAGTTCAAATCGAAAAATCAGAAGAAGTAGAAGAAAAGGCATTTAACTTGTAGTATATAAGCAGCAGCAGAAGCTATGAAACGGGAGGGCAGGGTTGAGAAAAGACGGACATTTCGAATGAAGCGATAAATACTTGCACTGATTTAAGCACTTCAAAAGATGGTTAATCGAAGACGAGACGAGAAGTACAGCGCCATATAGAGCGAAAAGAAAGCGAAATAAAAACAAGAAAATTAGAAAAAGGGAGAGGAATACGTGGGGAAAGCGGCATAGAAAAAGTGAATTCAGTTGAAAAATGCTTAAATAAAATAGAAGATGCGAGCCAATTAGAATCTAGCTAGAGATACTCGCTGTTTAAGACTAGAAATTGTGCGATTCTGTTGTCTGTGTGTAGGTCTGTATGTTGCGGATACTCTTGAGTTGGCTTGTTTATGTTACTTGAGAATCTTGGCCTCGTATGTGGCTTATATTGATTTTCTATCTTCGAGACACACCAATAGTCGGATTGAGATGATCAAAAGAGCTGTGGTTACACACAAAAAGTAAGTATAAATGGATTGGAGCTCTCAAGAGCGGCTGGATTATTCGGACAATAGGGAGAGCTTGTTTCTTAGTGCCTCTCTGGTTTGCGTTGTTGATAAGCTCAATTCTGTGCTCTTATATAAAGCTTCCTTCTAAGCTGAAGTATTCAAAGGTACCTAGCTGCAGCCTAACACACATGGTCGCGTGATAAGAAGCCATAAAGACAAATATAATCGGTTTTTTTAGAGAACAAGAAAAGGACCGAGAAAGGGGGTAGAGCGCGCGACAAAGAGAAAGATATTCAGCCTATGCTTCTGATTTCATTGGGATCTTACAATAGAAACAAAAAACAATCAACAAACTGATCGATAGTATACTGAAAGAAAAACAAACTTGAATATACGGCGTAATATCAAGAAGAACAAAAATCTGGAGAAAGAGGGAGAGAGAAGGAGAGTGAAAGAAACGAGAAATAGTTGTTTTTAAGTAAAAACAAATTCTCAGGAGACAAAAAAACGGAGTTTACCGAGCAGAGAAAATTGATGCGGCATTTTTAAAAGAGCGAAATAGAGAAATAGGGAGAGAGATGAAAAAACAGAAAGAAGATAGAATCATTCACTTAGATTGAATGATGTATTTAAGAGCCACACATGATGCAAGTCGACTCTTGATATTCATTGCATTTCGTTTCTGCTTGCTTGCTTTTAAGTAAACGTAGATCGACGAGGAGGGGTTTGGTTGAGTGAATGCGGAAGTGTACGGCAGCCGCTACCTCTTGCACATTCACCCTCTCATAAGTGAACAATATAACTAAACTAGATTGCGCTCAAGGTTCCAGAGCTGACCGCAGACAAAAGAATCGGATCGAATTTAACGTCTGAGTTGCTTAGATTGTCAAGCGTCAAGTCGCTTTCCTTTTTTTTTATTTCAACTTATGAGCATTTTAAACGTGTTAAGTGCAAGCGAGATTATCTACCTCATTGTAAAGTGAGAGACCATTGTTTTTGTTAGGCCATTCCATAAGGTATTTGTCATGATTCATGTACTGGCTACCGCTGCTATTACTGTTCGAACTATTCGGTGAGTGCTGCTTGTTGACGGCCAACGACGACGCGTTTTTTTGACTCTCAGCAATGCTCTCGAAAAATTTCCTATGAGTTTGACTCGGATGTTTTTTAAGACGCTGCTCGCCTCGTTCAATTTTGTTCAAGTCGTCTATATTGAAAGGGGAGTTTAGTTTTCGCATTGAGAATCAGTCTGATTGACGCATACCTGGCCGTGACATGCTCAGTTTAATATTTACCGGGTCACGTTGTCTAGAGCGTCTGCATTCCTCTTCAAGTTTTTTGCACTTTTCCGGATTTAGCGCCCAAAGACATCCTTTTTTGGAACCGTTTGTTGGATTCTCAATTTTCTCAAAACATTTGTTCAATGAAAGATTGTGTCGGATAGAATTCTTCCATCCATCGCGTGCGGTTTTGTAATACGGAAAGTTTTCACTTAAAGGCGTTCGACATTGAAATTTCAAAATTCAAAATTTGAATTCAACAAATCACTTACATAATAAAATCATAAATATCGCTAACAGGCAGCGTTCCGGAGTCGCTGTTTCGCAATGCCATCGCAATCAAACATGAATAAGAGTATGGTGGTTTAGGATAGGCCTTTCCGTCTGGTCGAAGAACAGGTTGGGCGTGCGAAGGCGCCATGCTGGACGACCCTATGCTTGTGCTTTCGGTTGGCTTAACTTTGGCCAGACTGGCGTTTATGTTTGCACTCTGATTTACAACTCGTTTGTATTGAATGATTGTCTTTTGTGTGGGCTGATTCTCATTTTTGGCTGCGATTGACAGCTTTATATTGTTTGTTGCCTTGTCAAACTGACAAATGGCACTTTTGCATAAGTCAGAATCATCACCTGCACCGGACACTAGTCGATCTTTGGGATTTCCGATTCTGATTATTTGCGGTGGCGTGTTCATGCCATCGTTAAGAGCATTGTCAACTTTAGCGACCAGAGTTGGCCTTGACACTGCAATCAGAGACGGATTCAGTTGGCTTGCAGTCAACACAAGTTTCTTGCACGGAGTTGTGCCCTCTTGCTCATTTACATTTATCGAGTCATTCGAATAGCTTGACTCGCCGTCGCTGTTTAATTGAGCACCATTCAATTCTGCCAGTTCGTGTGAATACTTGCTTCGTTTCAACTTGGGCCCGTAATTCATTTGCCTACAATCGTTCATTTGAGACAAATTTCTAATTGTCTGTCGACCCAAAGACACCTTGCTTGAATCATCACCGAGTGGGCTAGTCAAGCGATTGTATCTAACTTGACTGCTGTTTATATCCATCGGGTTAATGAGCTCGAACTGAGCAGAGGCCGAATTAACGCCGAACTGCTGCTGATTTCTAAAAGAGCTATCACCAGATGATGAATGAACACTAATGCTGGCTATTGACTGAAGCTCTTTCTGCATCTGCTTTATGTTGGCCGCGTGCTGATCTATGGGCGATGGTATGGCAGAGGAGGCATTCGATGTAGAAGTAGAGCCGCTGAAGGAAGTGTTGGCTAATGCAGCACACAACGATGACGATGACATTGAGAGTGAGAGAGGCGAGGGAGCTGAGGATGAGGCAACCGATGAGTTTAAAGAAGCTGACGTTGACGAGGCCCTTGACAGCGAAAGAACAGACGACACCGATGACTGGGGTGATAGAGTGTTGAACATAAACGAGCTTGCATTTGTGTTCATTGCTGGAGTACCGACACTATTCGGCGTAGTCGCATCCAAATGAAGCGACTGTGACGGATCGAAGCTTTGCACCGAGTAGATTTGATTGTTCGAACTGTTTTCAGCATCGTTCTGATAAAAGTCGAATGCATCGTTCGAGCTTGAGAATAGCAGATTGTCTAGCAAGCCACTAGATAAGACGTCGTCGTCTATCAAGCAGCTCGGTAAGAGACTGTCGAGTGACGAACTGCGCATGTTTGCGATGCTCTTGATGTCGTCGTCTAGCATTTCACATAACGGCGGGCAGTCGATCATCATATCCATTCTATAGACTTGTGTGTATGCGTGTCCTTATCGCTCAACCTGGACCGTTTGCACGTTTGCTCGTTTGCTCCTCTTTCGGGCGATCTGTTTTATTAGCTAGTGCGTGATGAATGACGATGTCGATGACGATGGTTGCGATGTTGGAGGGGCTTGCTGCTTTAATGTTAAAAATATTGCAAGTAATTTAACTCGCGACTTCTAAATTCGATAGAGAGCATGTGACTGAGTAAATGATTGGTGAAACAGTAGCATAAAACAGACAAATAAATCGTAAATCCCGATTCAATCAAACAGCACGGAGGCGCGGGCGATAATGAACAAATTCAATTGAAAGTGATTTCATGGCCGGCATGACGTGATCCACATTATAATAGCACTCACGCGCACAAAACACTTCTGAGAGAATATATTCGAGTTTTGCATAAGAGAAAATATTGATTTGATTTTACAATAATTAAAAAACAAACAAACGAACGAATAGAAATGAACCGTGGCGCCAAAAGTTTCGAATCAAGGCCAGTCTACGCATCTAACGATCAGGTCCTTGGGGTGCCGGCTCTTTTTTAAAAGAGCAGGCTCGCCAAGTTGTTAATCGATCAGAGCGAAAACTGTTCGATATGCGATCAATATATTTTTTCAAGTTCGTGCATAGGACCAATAGCAGCAGCAGTAATAATGATTCAACTTGCCTGGCATAATTTTCCAGCATGCTCTCGAGTCAGATAAACAACAGCGAGTAGAAGAGGCTTCTTGAAAATTGGTTTCATAATCGAAATCGGAGCTTCTTTGAAAAAAAAATATAAATTTTTTCTTCATTTTCACTCCATTAGCATAATCGGGCTTTATTTATTATAATCTGAACACGAGTTCATTTGAAGAGAGAAAAGAATTACTAAGCGAACACGAGACAAGTAAAATAGCAAAAGAGACGGCGAAGTACAGACTTGAGATGTTGTGAAACACGTTTTGAAATGCTCTGCTGGTATTTGCTTAAATAGAAAGAAAAAATAAAAAGAGAGAGAACATAAATAAAGAAAGAGAGAGGAGTTTAAGAATCGAGGTCCATCCAGCTAGAGGCACCATGAGCGAAATTGTGAAATTTTTCAAAATCAGAGAATATAAAAGGGCGGAGAGACAAGTAGAGGGACAAGTTAGCAGGGGAGCTGTGAGCTAGACGGCAAATAAAATCGCAAATTAAAATAATTCTACCTATTCATTATCGAATTTAATGCATGTTCAAACGTGTACTACTCGTGCAGCTTAGACTTTTCTCATCAATCTTATCTAACCGAGGACAACATGAGAGGAAATCTATTCTCTGTATCTGTCGAGACTGACAGTCATAACTATAAAAAATGTAACTAGCGCGAAACGTACATCGCACAGCACAGACACGTTCACATTAGTCTTAATTAAAAACACTCAACAAATAACAACTAAAATCGGCGTGTTTTTGGTCCTTGCGCTTGAGAGTCAAAGCATATTGAACCAGAAAAAGTACTGAGAACAAGAGAGAGGAATGAAAATTATGGAAAAAAGAACAAATTGCTTTTAAAGCAAAGGGAGCGGCTATCAAGCTGATCAAAAGGAGAAATTATAACGCTTGGACTTGAATATCTAGTTTATCAAATAAATCAAATGGCAACAGCATAAATATTAACTTCAAAAGGGTGAGCTCTGACGTGTTTGCGCACAAACAAGAGAGGCAAAAGAAAAGAGGGAGAGAGCGCACATTTTTGCGCAGTGTGCTTGTGCGGCCAACGTGAGACTTTAGGCAGAAAGCGCATCAGATCTGGATATGATTGGCAACTGCCTAATACCAGTCCCGTTGGCTGCCTGCTTACATTTTTCTCTGCCAGCCGGCAAGCCTAATCGTTCATTTCATCATATGCCCTTCGCTTAATATATCTGGCTTCTAGAAATGAGTAAACACAAACAAAACGGTTCAAGCAGGATTAAAGCAGTTGTAGTGGCCAAAGCAGATACAATATATAAAATCGAGTGATAGCGAAAATCGGCAACAAAAACAAATTGTTTGGTCGTCATCACTCAAACAACTCACTAGGTTTGAGGTATGTGCGCGTGTGTGTGTGTTGGCATCTAATAGGATAAGGAGGGCTTGAGACGTACAGAGATTGATGCAAAGATCTTTAAGATGTAACAGGCCTCCATGTGCCATTTATAATCAAATAGAAACTGTCGGTATTGAATAAATAAAAGATCGATTCATTTGATCGAATTGGCGGCCAAATGGCGAGTTTTTGGCCCCTTTCCAAGCCAATTGATTCAAACTCTAATGAAAATTGAATGATGCCTATATAGTTTCCTGCTCAATCATCTTGGATTGATTGCTTTTGCGCATGAATTACCTTAACAAACGCCGATCTTCTAATCCTTATCGACTCGTACATGCCAGCCGATTTCTCCTTCTTTTCTAATTTGTTCTCGCGCTCATATGCATCGGATCAAATGTTTTTGTTCTATCTTTCTCCTGGTAATCATTCGAACTGAGGCCAAATTTAATCACAGCCGTTAAAGAGAGCCCGGCTCTAGTTGATCTGAGGGCCCTTGCATGCTCTCTCCCGTTTCATCTCTCTCTCTGCTCCTCTCACTCGTTCATTGACTCGCTCACTCTCTTTTTCTATCTTCGTTTAACATTCCTTTTCTAGTCGGCACACTCCTATTTGTTAATGCGCCAAATCTCTATATTCTCGCTCGCTTTTCTTCAGGGTTTTATCTAATGAAGCAAACCCACTGCTGCCAATAAACTCTGACGTATGTGCTGATTCAACTATAATAACAACCACCATCCTCACTAACAAGAACTGCAGCGGCAAAGCAGCTTAAACGTTTCCAATCAAGCTGGTTATGGCAAGCTGTATCCTAATTCACATTCTAATTAGAGTTCACTCATTAAAACGTTTATAAATCGACAGATGCGTCATACCAGAAATAAAAATAGCGAGAAAATTGCATGAAGAAGCTAAGAGTTGCAAATGATTGACTCTTTGCAGATCTTTAAATACGCGATCAACTCTTTTCACATATTACATGACTGGAACGGATAGGTTTGAATTCACGCGATCAAAACATGCTTTTTTCACGCTTGATCTAGCCAACAATCAGATCCGCCGAATAAGATCAAACAAACACTGATGCTATTTTTAGAAAATAATTCCTTTAAAATTCAGTTTCTTTTTCTCATCAAACTTAAAATAAACAAAGCGCTCCAGAGGAATGTGGCAATGAAACGTGAAGAAAATAATTGGGAAATTCAAGAAGATTGCAATCAGGTAGATGATTATGATAACGATAGTGGTTCAGACGACGATGATGATGATCAATCGTCATTATCGAATATTAAAGCATGCAACTTAGGTTAGCTCAGTAGAACAAGTGAAGCGAGAAAAAAAACATCAGTTGTTTAGAAATTTACCTAGAAAACGAGAAAATAAAAAAGGGAGTGAATTTGGAAGCATCTAGAAATGCTTGGCTCTCCAACACGAGCCACATATTCTCATAAAAATTAGATAAAATAATAATAATATTAGTACGTTGTTTGTATTCGAACTTCTCATCTGATTGCCTGAATGCTCTTTATAATCCTTGCATTATCTCGTCATTAATTCTAATCAAATATTAATGACGTCTATTTAAGGGCTCCGATACAGGCTGGCTTTGAACATTGAGCCGTTGATCAAGAGAGCTGCAGGCACCGAAAACACGTAACAAGCGCAGGCAAAACACACACACACACACACTCGAGAGCGCTTATCCTGTTCTTTGCGAGACGGCCAGATAAGCAATATTCAATTCAAATTATTTAGATAAGAAAAGTAGCGAGTCAAAGGTTTCTACGATCGAATGAAAATATGCGGTGGCCTGAGAAATAAGATTAAGATACATTGGAAAGGGCTTATGCCAAATATTTTCCCATCATCGTTTCGTCTTTTTTTTCTCGCTCTGTTTCTCTTTTGCTTCTCTCTATCTATTCTTTTTTTCTCTTATTTTTGCCATCAACTGTAGAGAAAGTTAGATTAGAAAGCAAAGGAGCGACCGGCTCAACTCAAATAGTTTTCAAGCATTCGCTGATTTTTCGTTCATTCATAGAAATAACCTGAAGCATATGAAACTACTTGCTTTAACGAGTGCGATCAAGCCTGAGTAGCGGCCATGTAGAAATGAGATAAATCGACTTTTTTTTGGTCGTTTTTCTCTCATGGTTCAGTACCTGGTCGCAACACTACTATTCGAGACGGACTTTTTGAAACTCATAAAGCAAAAAAACGTGAGCTGAGCCGAAGAAATTATGAAAAAGACTGGAAAATTTACGATTACGTATCGGCGCTGGTTCAGAAAAGAGGGCCGCCGATTATTTTATCTAACTTTTAATTTATGCTGAGCACATAACCTGGCTCTAAACAAATGACTTGCTTTTAATAAAATAGGAATGAAAGGAAAAGACAGGGAGAGAGAGAGAAAATAAATCGCTGAAAACCACAATATGTATGAAAGAAAAGTTGACGGAGTTGCAAAAAAGCTGGACGAGCTCTAGCTTTAAGTAGGAGGCAGAGAGCACATGATAGATAAAATAATAAAAGGGTGCTAGTTTAGGCCGATTCAAGCGAGTGCTCTTCAAATACACCGTCATAAAAAAAAGAAGCAAAGAGGCTCGTTTGAAAAGGTTATCGATTAGAAAAGTTGATTTTAGACGTAGCATAGTGAATTCAACACACTACATGCACGCATGACTTTAGGCATGCATAGCTCACCTAAATAGTGGCTATGTTCGCCATTAGCTTCAAATGGAAAAAAAAATAAAGAGAAGGGGGTGAAAGAATGAGGATCCCTAGTTTGACGATTCCAACACTCGAGGCTTAATGGGCCGCAATCGTACCATAAGCTAAAGCCTCTCTTACATGATTCCAAAGTTTATGGTGCTTTATTAATTAGACTTAGCCCAAAAGCACCTTGAGCACATTGTTTAGTAATTCTATTAAACTTCGACAAGAGTTATTAGAATAAAGAATTGAAAAAAAAAATTTGACAACGGCTACGGTCGTTGCAGAATCATGCGATAGAAATAGCTACTAGAGTTCGCGTTCATCGTAGCGAATTAAAATGCCATCGCTGCGCTCGCGCTCGTCACTGATAGGAATGGACAAGTGAATACAGCATTAATAATGATATTTGTATAGACGAAATAAGCAGAAAGGAGGGGAAAAGAGAGAAGAAGAATAAGGGAGAGAGAGAAAGGGCGCGAAAGAGTGCTATTAATCTGTGCTGCATGATGATTAGATCATGTTCTGAAAGAATTCGCCTTCTCAAACACCAAGATCTATTTACTCGCTTTCAATTATAACCATAATGAACATTATAATTATTATTGATTAAAAGAGACTTGCCGATATGATCGACACACACAGAGTCAGGCCGGCCTTAGAGAAACCAGTCTTCTTCGGGATCAGAGGCTGCTAAATAGCGTAGATATCTCATTATTTCTGCATACTAATTCGAAAACTATGTTTGGCACGAGCCAAGTCAATGTAAATATCTGTGAATTTATCTGAGAGTAGGTCTGGTGGTAGGCGAATGTGATGGCGCCAGGGCAAGTATAGATAAACAAATAGGGTGGGAATATGATGGCATGGACGTCAATGAAGAGTTAGATCATGATTAAAGCCAGCAGGCAGTGCCTTGTTTTCTTAATTCTTTCAAATATGCAATTCTCATGAGCAATAACACTCGAATTGAACAGGCGGAATCCGACTGACTGTTGGTGCTAATGCGAATATACATCCACAGTTTTACATTTATGCACGTGCTGTAGCACAAACATTCAAGCCAGAGTGATTGTTTTGAGTAAATTGACAAAGAATTCGCACTCGACCTTCGTTTTATGTCTAGCAAGGAAAATAAGGGAAACCTGCCCGAAGTCGAAAGAACTGAATACTCAGCTCTAAAAGAGCTCTTTTCACGAGCTGTTCGTACATCAGGTAAAGTTAAAAGCCAAAGTCGCATGCTCTCTCTCTCTCTCTCTCATTGATTGTTTGTTGGTTTCTAAATGGGCGATTGTGATTGCTCTTAATAAAAAGATGGCTGCAAGTTGAGTCTATTGTAAAGAGGATACTCAAACGCCGGCGAGCATGAAAACATTTCTTTCTTATTTAGCGCCCCAAGGGCCGCAATCGAATCAAAAGAAGCAACAAATGTTATTGAAAAAGGAAATTCTTAGATAATTTAGAGCAAAGATTCATTAAATGAATGAGCTACAAAAGTGTTATGAAGAACAATTGTAAGATAATAAAAGACAAGACTCGCTGGTTGAAAAATAATCAACTGAGTTAAAAAACACTACTATCGAAACACTGACGGCGCCGACCAAAAATAATAAGCAATTACGCTAAAACTGGAAAAACAACCGCCGGCCAAAACTAATTAAAACATGTTTAACCGAAAATGAATCGAACCGGCTTTTTCATTTCATTTCACTTGATCGTAAAAACAATGAAACGTCTTTTTCCTTTCAGCAAACTTGAGCCTACTTTTCCTTCAGCCGTCTTGATCCTGTCTCGTATCCATGGTTTCTTCTTAGTCAACAACCTTTTATTGTGTAGTAGAGGAAAACACCTCGTGAAGAAAGGAAAAGACTTGAGCGTAAATATGCAAAAGTTTTCACAAGCCACTGTTTTTTTTTCTCATTTGCTGCTCAAATTTCTCATTGTAATGTGGCAATACGGTTTTAAATTAATCTGGAATCTTTCCCTTGACTTCAATCTAAGAAAAATAAATGCCTGCTCGTCAACTGTTTGAAATAGAAAGTTGCAAAGCGCTTGACGTGAAGGAGAAACAAAATTCTCGGTTTCCTTCTGATTTTTTCTAGTTATTTATTTAAGTATTGCGCTCAGCTCTGCTCAACGAGGCAAGACAAGAGTGAAACTTGCGTTAGGATAGGCAGAACGAACGAATCAGTCAAGTGCACGAGTTGACGAAAATAAGGCAACTCGTGAATAAAATCGAAAGAGACTGCGGGCCATAGGATTGCAGCCAGGACTGATGCATCTTGCCTGCTCATCGCTTTAATTTGAATTAGAATAAATACAGAAAATTTGATTTCCGGACCGGTTTGCCGCTTTACAAAATATGAATATTTGCGTCCGGAAGAACAGAAGCAGAAGAGGCATTTTTAATTTTCTGAATATTGAATTTCATGGGAATAGTCCCAAATATAAGCACAGTGTCTGCCTGCTTGCTAACAAGCACACAAACATAAAAGCACGAAATCTTATTTGGAAGAAATCGAGAGAGATCTGATCAGCTATTTAAAAGGAAGTCAGGTGAAATGAAGGGATCGTAAATCCGATTTGTCAGTCGTATTAGAAGCTCCTTTCCGTCAAGGATTTTAGCAAGCTAGATCGAAATAAAAATAAAAATCATTCGCTCTATGTTCAAACATGAACGCTTCAATCTCTATCTGTTCGACCCTTACAGACAGACATTCTCGACTGAGAGTGAGCAAATGAGTTTGACTTTTTACATTCAAAACACAAACTAAAAGGAGTCTTTAGAATAGGCGGATTCGAGCAAAGCACAAAAGAAGTAAATAGTCGGCGAGAGGTGCATTCGTTCGACGGCAATCATTTCAAAGGCTTATTTGCGCCTAATAAGATTGGGCCGGGTGCACATAGTTGTGATAAATAAATAAAACGGCGCATGCATTCGCGAGCGCTTTATTGAAACGATAAGGTTAAAGAAGAGCTCAACGCAGGAGATCGAATATTTCTTGTTAGCAGTCATTCATATTATTGATTCAATCATCTTGCCTTTAATCAGCTATTTGGTGAACTAAAGTCGATCTGATATTTGCGGCCAAGTTAAACAAATAAAAATCAGAAGGAGCATCGGAGCTAAATTTGCGCCGCCTTCTTAATGCCATGCATACGCACCACCAAGCCCACACGCACACACACGTTGAGGAGTACACATCGGCGCCTATTCAGGTTTGAAGCCACAATGGGGGCCTTATGCGAAAATAGTGAGCAAGTTTTGTTAGCGAAGCAGCTCGGACAGAGAAAAACAAAAAAACTCCTGAAAAAACGAACTCATAAACGCAAAAAGGTTCTGAAAATTTATTTCTGGTTGGTAATGATCAGGATGAATAAACTTTTGCTTTATGGTCGACTCTGGTACCAACCTTTATTTCAGTGGCGTAAAGTATCTGATTGACGTATTCTTTTGTATGATGGATAAAATAAAATGCAGCGGCAATAAACTTTAATCAATCAAGTGCTCTGTAAATGAACTAAGAGTTCTAGGGTCATACAACCCAAGCGCATTCCAAACGGGAAGTTTGCTTTCGAGAAAGAGACAGAAAAAAAATAAAAAAAATGAGATGGGTGAGGCCAAAGTCTCCCTCTCATTGCTCAAGTGCTTAATTTCGAATTAAAGGCTAATTCAATCTAAAATAAATAGAATTTCTCGCTTTCAAATCTTACGCGGACGCAAATAGATTGATTGAGCTCTTAAACGCTTTAGGAATCGAATTAGATGAAAATGACGATGATGATGGCGATGAAAAATGCATGCGCTCTTTCATTAAATTGCTCAATACATGCGGCCCAAGTCATTTTGTCTCTATCTGAACAAAAACACACACTAATAGACAGTCATGCACATTCGAGGAGTTATTAAGAAGACCGTCAGTCACATTTGCTTAAATAAAACTTGAGAGACATCGTTGCAAGAAGTTGCATCAAAGAAATAGAAAATAATTATTTCTTGTAATATTTTACTATCGGGAAGCCCTTTCTCTGCTCAAATTCGTCGGATTGCTTGTGTAAGCGAAATGTTGACGATATTTACTTGATGACTGTCGCACAACCGAGTCCTCTTAAAGCCAACGCTATGAAAAAAAAATTTAAAAAAAACGAATTCGACACAAAATGAGAAGGAATTTTCAAAAATGTTCAAAAAATTTTAAAATAATTAGATTTTTAGTTGAAGAGAGTTGAGTTCGGAGAAATAGTTCGGAATCAGTTAGAGCACTATTGCTGTTTGATATTTTTCTTCACTTGAGACACCTAGCTTTGGGCTTTACTCCAAGTTTTACACATCTTATAAAGAATTACTCCAAGATTAAGTGGCGCTAATTTAGAAGGAATGAGAGCGTACGTGAAGGTATGAATTTAACTCTGAGGAGTTGTGTTGGTGCCATGCCAACAAAGCGAAAAGGGCGCCATTGCCGTCGCCAAACCACATGGAGACGTTTTAATCATCGTCATTATGAACCGCACGTCCTGCTAATTGTTTAAAATAGAATCAAATTATAATTACTAAAAGATTGCAATCGATTTTTCACTGTAGACTAGGAATACACGAACACACACACACGCGCACAAAGGAGCTTCAATCAAGTTTTACATTAAAAACCAAGCATCCATAAATGATCGAATTTTCCGCCATTCAGCATAGAATAAATTAAACGGAAAACTAAGAGAATTGACTAAAATAACCAAAAGGAAAAGTATGAAAAATATGGAAAAAGCCGAAAACAGACCGAACAGCTGAAACAGCTGAGCTATTTTGCCAATCGTGCAACAAATTAAAAGCGCTCAACTGCATTCGATCATCTTCAATTTGAGATGACGACGATGACTGCTAAATACATTACGGTAGCTCTAAATGCATTTTTGCTCCTTCCTGGCATCCCACTCTCCAGAGAAAAAGGGAAAGAGCAAGAGCCCTCAAACAATGAGAGTGTGTCGGCAGGACTGCCAAGTCGGAAGTTGTCCTATTGCTAAGCTCACTTGTCACTAATTTCCGCTGATCTATAAATATGTTTCTCTGCTTCGTAAATGCTTAAATACGCCCCATTCTGACATTTGCTTCCATGTTGAGATCAACTGTGAAAATAATACATTTTCGATAAAATCCATTAGGAACTGATTTCTATTTTTGACCCCTACGTTGGTACATTACCGGCTGGGCTTGAGCTCTAGCCGGTAGTTCGTTAATTAATGGTGCCGAGAATTTTTCAGACTCATTCAACTTGATTAGTGGTCTATGACGCAATTTAACAGTTTTTTTCTTCGATAAGGCTGTTCTTCAACTCATCTGTTTTATTTATTTGATATTCCGCTCTATTTAATAAAGATTGTGGAAATTCAATAAAAGACTCACAGGGAAAGTAAAGGCTTTCATCATATTTGACCATGACCTCTATTTTCTCAAAAAAAAACCTTGTTTCAGTTAAAAAGGGTAAACGAAAGCTACATGTTTAGCTAGCTTTTAAATGGCCTGTTTGCGCCGTAGATCCAATAGCAGCACAATCCCCACGACAGAAAATCTATATGATTGGCGAATAAAGGTATTGTGTACAAAGGATATGAAGAGAAAAATAAAAGCTAAAACAATGCACGAAACAGACACTTGAGTACGAAATAAAAAACGATTGATAATTCTGGGCCATTGCTGGGTTAAAGGGAAAAGAAGAGACGAAAAAAAGGCTGACAAAAAGCTCAGTCAAATATTTGATATTGAGAAAACTTTGATACTTGGCCTGAAGAAGCCACGTCTGTGCTTAATTTAGCCTGAGCGTGTGCGCTTCGCTTGACCCAATATTAAAACAAAACCGCTTTATGACGAAGAGTGATCTAACTCGAAGCTTTATTGAATTAATAATCGTCTGTGGCATTTCTTCACTTGTAATTTTTTCTTCTTCATTTTTTTCTTGACGGCCTCTTCACGAATCCTATTTGAGTAGCAAAATAATATATATTTAGAAAAAAAGACGACGAAGAAGAAAAAGCTTAGAGAGAGAGAGAGGAGAGCATCGAGATAGAAGCGTTACATATCAAATACGACTGGGCAGTAGTTCCTAAGCCGCTTCGCTCTAGTGCTTGTTTAGGCGCATATATCGCTTCTACTCAAAAATTAAAAACTCGAACGGCTTGCGATTAATTAATTTAATTTTTCGCTCTTTATACATATATATGAATCGTCGTCGTTCTAAAATACCTCTCCCTCGCTCTCGCTTAGCTCTTTTTTCGTTCTCTTGCACTCCGTCTCTCTGTAGCTTTTACTCTTGGCGAATAAAGAATCAACAAAAAATATTTGAGTGAGCTCTCTGACCACTACAACTTTGTCTGAGCGTTAACACACAATGCCTAGGTTATTTAATTAGAATATAACCTAACCTGGACTGCGTGCGCCGGGCTGAACTCCTTTTCGCATATGTCAAACACGGTGTCAGTCGCATTCTTCATTTAATGTCCATGCTCTCTATTCCATGGGCCGGCTTCTTCTCTCCTCTTTCGCTCTTTCTTTTCATCTAACTAGTTCTCTCACTGGACCACTTAACTTGAAAGGCTTTTGATTTTGATCCTGGGCAAGACATATGCAGAGGCAGCCGCCTCCAGCCGTCACACCTTATCGGCTGGAAGTTTTTTTCTAATCGAAAGCTTTGTAACGTAAGCGTAACAGCCGCACCAGTAGACCTAATTAGAGGTCCAATGATTAACTTGAGTATGTTTAGATCAGAGCTTGAGAACGCGTGATGATAAATCGTTTCAGAATAAACAGCGAATAGTTTTATTAATTACAAGCGTCTATTTCTGTAACTAAAAGTTAATTCCCATTAAATATAGCCGACTTGTCTAAAAAATTTTGATAAAAAAAGAATCAAACAACCGACGTTGGTTTTATCATCATGTTTGTTTAATTAAAATTTTTTAGAGTCGACCTGGAACTTGAGTAGCTCTATTATTTAAGCTCAAGCAACTCATCTCAGTTGGGGTCTCACTCAATAAAAAAAAGCTCAACCAAAGCAGTCGATCAGGCAATAACTTGCTCTTGCTCCTTTTTAGTTAACTAGGCGAGTTAACGCTTTTGATCAACTAAAAAATTATTTCTACTTTTTTTTTATTTTCTTTTTTAGGAACGGTTTGTCCAAGTAGTCATTTGGCAACAACAACAACCAAAAATCTTAATATTCCCCTTTTTCAGTCAAATCGGCTGCTAATTTTTAAGTTCTTTAATCCATTCTTTGTTATTTAAATGACGGTTCGCTCAATCCTAGAGCCTAGAGGCGAAAGGACAGTGTTTTGCTTTTTCTGCACCACAACAAACCTCTCCTAATCTGAAAGCTCGAGGGACTTGACCACTCCAATATTTCAACCTTCACAAAAAGCGAAATGTTTGAAGCAATGTCTAAAGCTTCAAGAATTGCGCTTTTTAAGTAATTTCTATCACAAACGATTTACTAGCCATACATTTACAGAATCAAACGAAAGTCATTTAAATCTTGTAGCAAACTTTTTACAAACTTAATTTTTTTTCGTTTTTGGCTCAAGCTCTTTTCGCTTCGGATCTGATTTACACAATTTCTACTCGATTTTATGCGCTTTGCCTTTATCGACTCGACTGGATGATCGAGCCAGTGAGTTCGTGGTGATCTGCATCGCCACTTGCGTAGAGACCGGCTATTTGCTACGCGTTTAGTCTTAATTAGGAGTAATCTTTGCACTGGTTCAGATTTCCTCCGCACTCGATTCTTGCATTAGGACGCTTGTTTTTACACCAAGAATATGGTTGATATCGGTCAAGTCAACTTTTTGATTTCTTGACTAATTCCTAACTTGAACCAAGTGGGAAGATTTCACAACATTTGTTCGATTAAAAAGTTCAGGCCTTAATCCATGCGTGTGAACTTCTCATTAACGGCTCCTTGCAGAGGCAGAGGCGGTGATTAAGAATGCACACCACCCATTTGCATGCGAGAATCATGGAAGTTGCAAGCGTCGAGCACAGCGAGGTGCTTAAGGCTTTTCAATGAAAAATGGCAGATAAATTTCGACATGGACGCTCAATGAGGCCTATTATCTAACTAGAATAAATCAAATCTGCCAAACCATTCGAGTTACACTTGATTGAATGCTACAAGTTGAATTTACTTGAATAGCAGCCTTAGTTTCTCTTTTCTTTCACATCTCCTCCATGCAGCCTCTTCTCTGGCGCAATTCCTTTCTTTCTCTCTCTCTTTTTATCGCATTCTCTATTTTTCTTACTCATCCTGATTGCGAATATGCGTTTTGGCCAATTCAATTTACACCCAATGTCTTTTTATTGATTTAGTTTGTTCGTATTTGCTTACTGAGTTAGCTTGGCTCGGCAGTGATTTATCTCATTTAATGATTGATTTCGCTTTTTTCTATTTTTTGCATGATTCTTATTTTAGCCGAGCACCTATTAAATAAGGGAGCATGAACTCAATTTGAGCTCAGATAACATCAAAAGATGAGCCTCGACAGAAGAACAAATTTGGTGAGTTTTTGAGCGATGTATAAAGAACAGTGCAGGAGGCGAGCCGGCGAGCGAGGGTGAGCGCGCGTCCGTCTTAATCGAAAGAGAGAGGCCGAAATTTCACCGGCACAATACAAATCCGTCGACGTTCGAACTGATCATGAACTGTCTATGACTGAACGCACTGTCTAGCTAAGCAACTGAACAGTTCAAATTGGCACGAGTCCGTCGACAGTCTATTTCTTATCTCAAACCCACACCAGAGCGGCATTTCGTGAGGCCGATCCTGCTGACTCATTATTTTAGCTTAAGTAGAAGTGTAAATGACTCACGGCCATGATTCAGGTTAGAGAAGCGCTACGCTCGTAGCAAGGGTTTGGTTATGTGTGGCGCTAGAGCAACTTGCCTTTTGTTTGCTCAAATGATTGGCTTATTGCAATCGACGTGTGTGCGTGCGTGTAAATTGCCTACATTTACCGCATGTTTGATCTCGATCACTCTTAACTTGTTTAGACACAATCGGGCTGACCGTTAATGCACAAATGCGTTCGCAAATTGAGATATTGTTAACCTACACGATATTGAAAGTTCGATGCCAGTCTTACAACAGCAACAAACAGCCGGTCAGACGTGCGGCCGCGAGCATTGGTCAGCGGCATCTACTGTATTTTCTGCGCAACAGATTCCTAAGTGAGAGTACGTGTGAATTAGAGCAGTTCCGATAGCGGATTGCAGAGGTGTGTCACGATCAAAAGTTGCACTTCCTCTCTAGACTTAACTGTTCTATGAGCCCGCGAGCGCCAGTGTGGAGTTTTGCTTCGACATTTTATATTATCTATGACCATTAACGCCTCGCTACAACTTGCCCTATGCTCTTTTTCCTTTCTCTCTTCTCCTTTTATCTTCCCTCCCTCATCCTCTCTATCGGTCTCTTTAAGTCCGTACAAATTTTCATCGTGTTTCTTCTTTTTTTTTATTAATGGACGTCTAAGCTCGAAAGATTAAGACCTTTTTTTCATATTATTAGGAAACAAGCGCTAGTTTACAATGTGCTATTCACGCTCGTTTGGTCGAACCTACGTCTAGATTAACGACTAATTGTTTGCATTCAATTAAATTTCGACTTGAAGAATTTTCTATTATGCCGGCTTGTCATGGCAGGCTACTTTTCCCCTTTTTCTTCTTCTCTTCTTCATGTAGCCGATTTAACTTGCGCAGGTCAAACGCCAACATCAAATCTGGGTTATTCGCCTGTCATTCAACTGCACACGAGTTGTTCTGTTTTCATCGTCGTTGCTGGTCCTGATTTCGCTGCTGTGATTGTTAGCGTTTATCAAATGATCGATTGAATTCTTCTCTCATCACGACCGCTTTTTCTTTAGAGTATTTCTTTCACGACCTCTGGCTCTGACAATCAGCAATCAAAGGTCTAAAACTGGATATTTGAGAACCGCGATTCAGAGAGCTACTCCAAGCCCCAACACTTTTAAAAACCTTCGAGTACAAAGCCATGAGACTTGGCACAAGTTGGAGCTATGTGCTGGTGTTTGTGCTACTAGCCACTCCTTGTCTGCTAAGAGCCCAGACTCAGGTTTCATATTTTAGAAAACGTGCTCTTTTTACTATCTTAATTTGGGTTGAAACCCATTTCTTAGGAGTTGGACTATGCAGAGAGCAGCAGTATTAAGCCGGCGCTTGATTATGATCTTCCTGAGAATGAATCAACTTTTTCGATAGATTCCGAATTAAATGATTCGGATGCAGAAGAAAAAGTAAAAGAAGAATTGAGTTATGCGAACAATCAAACTGGAGCCACAAATCGAACTGAGATCACGAGCCTAGAGACAGCCGCACCTCAGCCGATCGTATTGAACGAGCTTGAATATGAGCTAGACGCCAGTACCGTTGGCCAAGATGACTATGAAATCTCTGACGGCGTCTCTGAGGCAATTACTCGACGAAATAGCGTTGGAACGACCACAAACGTGGAAAAGAGCGTGGAAGATCAGCAGCAAATAGAGACTTCACAACCAACTCAGTCTCAAACTACTTCAGCACAGAACGAAGAAGCTGAGAGTACTCCGGCAACTAAAATCGCTCAGCTTGACGATGATCTCATTCGTGAGGAGAACGATCAAGGGGACCTGATTGGAGTAGCTGATCTCAACGAGGAGAGCAGTGGTGAAGCATTGATCACATTCGGCGATGTGACCAACGAGCCATCCGTCGAGCCCGAGACTGTCTGTGGTCCTGATGAGTTCATGTGTGATTCGAAATGCCTGAGTCGAAGCAAACTGTGCGATTCATTCGGCGATTGCTCAGACAACAGTGACGAGCTTAACTGCGCAGGTTGGTGTTAATATTTGTTCAATCAAATAACAAAAAACGGCCAACGCTTCTGCTGAATGCCCTAAACTGCCCAAATAACGAGCGTATTAAGTTTCACATGGCCAAGCTTCCTATCGCTCTCATCTCTTTTTCTTTCTCGTTCTGACCGCCCTTTAAATTGATATCAAACGGATTGCCCAACCTTTCTCCAATTAAAGTTCATTCGAGCGAAAATCTCAGGCATCATAAGCATCTCAATCTCCATCTTCTCTCCAAGAGAATATATTCTCATCATTGTTATGAGGATCTAGTGTTAAGAAAACGCTTTGAGCGATGAGCTTTGTTTTTTATTTCACTTTGCTCGCAATCGACCTGAGTCTCACTGGTAAGTGACTGCTCCTGAACCTTCCGTGTGGCTTAGCGTCTTCCTCAGTTTCGAAGCTTCTTCCTCAATTCTCCAGTTTTTATCCGTTTTTATTTTTATTGCCTTTTTGAATTATTTTTTAAAGAAGCCCGATCGGCTCGCATAAAGAGATGTAAGATTCGATCTTATCCATTCTGACTCTATCCGAGCACTAAGAAATTTCGAGATGAAAAGCACCTCATCGCCTTTCTTTCCTGGTCACGCTTCTCTCTAGTTAACATTGCACACATAAACCCTTAAAAAGAAAACATCATTCCAATTTCCGTGTAAACCATCTAATCATTCTTCAAAAACAATAAGCATCCAAAATAGTGGGCGAGATCAACGTTCAACTAGAGCCAGCTGGTCAAATTGTAAACGTGAGAGTTGGCGAGCCTTTTGAACTTAAATGCACAGCTACTGGGCCATTTGACTCAATCGAAGTAGCTCTATATACTCGGCAGGTAACCATTGGTAAAGTCTTCTCACCTGTTGTTCAAGTTTGAGAGAGACTTATTTCAAGACGGCACTTTCACGCACCCAAAATGGGTCATTGATCTACAGAGTTGATCAAGTGGATTATAGCCATGCTGGAGAATACATTTGCTACGGCTATCCTGTTCAACTAAGGGATCCTTTCGACACTAAAACCCTGACTTTGCAAGTTCAGCCGATTGACTGGAGTGGACCTGGCGAGTTCTCAAGACACTTTCAAGCGTCTTATGGTTCCAACATTGGAATTCGCTGCAGCCTAAGCGAAAAAAATGCTGAATGGCGAAAGTCTGACGGGGTGAGTTTCCGTTTTATTCATAAGCAATAAACAACGGATTAATTTAATCATTTCGACTGCTAGTCAAAATTGGACTATCGAGTCAGAAGTGTGGACGGTGAACTGAGAATCTATGAAGTGAATCCGAACGATGCTGGTGCATACGAATGTTTTCTGCCTAGCGGTGAACTGGACATGGTCTATCTATCAGTTCATCAAGATCTTTCGTCAAATAATCGGCCACAAGTTCATTCGATTCGAATATCGGTTGAACATCCGACAATCGAATTCCTTCCCGGCAGTTCAATTAACCAAGAATGCAAGGCAGAGACAAACGCCGAACAGCTTGATCTTGAATGGATTGATCCAAGTGGAAGAGTCGTTAATCCTGACGACCGTCGAGTTATTCTCACAAGCGAGAGTCGAGCATCAAACATATTGACCATTGTCTCACAACTTACAGTTTCAAACGTTCAGCGAACTGATGCGGGAAGATACATATGTCGCGCTAAAATCGGCAGCCAAGAAGAGCGCCAGGATTTTCATTTGATACAGCGTGGACCTTCAAGTGAGTTAAATTCACACTTAAATCAAAAAATACTTCAGCTTCAATTCATTCTTACTTGTTTAAGTTGAGACCATTGTCTGCAAAGTTGAAGAAGCCACATGTAGAAATGGACAATGCATTCCTCGTAGAGGACTTTGCGATGGCAAACCGGACTGTGCTGATGGCTCCGACGAATCAAATTGTGGATGTAGGTGCCTCAGCTACCTCTAGCGCTCTTTCTGAATTAATTTGCTATTTCTCGCCCTTTTCTTAATTTAGCACTCGGTAACGGCGGTGAGTTATTCGTATGACTATTAAGTAAACCGCAGCTTTGTTAATTTGAATGCTTCGATCTAGACTCGTGCGAGCCAAATGAGAAGAAATGCGCCAACGGAAAATGTGTGCAGAAGATTTGGTGGTGCGATGGCGAAGATGATTGCGGCGATAATACAGACGAGGCTGAATGTCGTAAGTTAAAAAGCAGTTCAATTTCTTTTATCGTAAACGCCTTGAACTATATTTAATTCTTCTCTTCGCTATTATTTTTGATTTCATCATTTTCTCTTCTTTTTTAAAACTCTGAAAAGCAAACAAAAATGGTATGTGACTTGAGTTTTCCGGCTGTCAACTAGATTTTTCAGAAAATTTTGCCTTTAGCTCTGCTTTTGTTTAGTCATATTTTGCCTTTTATATTTGTTTTCCTCACTTTTCATTGTCTAGTTTATGCACTTAGCTTTTGAGATTGCTCGTAATTAATTAATCGATTAAAAAAACTCTTTGCTATCTAGCTCAAATCCTGCCCGGTCAAATGTGTTCAAGCAGCGAATTCTTGTGCGCCAATCAAACACAGTGCATTCTTAAAGGCTTTGTGTGTGATGGCGAATTCGATTGCTATGACAAAAGCGACGAAGTCGGATGCGGTAGGACTGAAAGTCTTTTAGACCTTTTCTCACTTTTATTACCTTTTGAATTAAGTGTCACCCAAAATCGAGCGTGGACCAGTTAGAGACGTAGTTGTGAGCATTGGAGATACGATTGTACTTGAATGTGTTGCTGAAGGCTTTCCGGCACCCTACATAAACTGGCGTCTTAACTGGGGTCACATCTGTAGCGAGCCGAGATGCAGAGTCAGCAACTATAACGGTCGTGGGATCCTCACTATTCAAAATGCGGAAATTTCCGATGCCGGAGCTTACTCATGTGAAGCGATAAATAGTAACGGACGCATATTTGCCCCTCTGGATGCTATTGTTCAAGTCATCGATCGCCCAGATGGTAAGTCATACTTTACTTTACATAAAAATTAAAGGATCACTTTATTTCTTCACTTTTATCAAGTTCAATGCGACTCTCTTGGGTCGTACACTCCCACATCGCCATGTCGATGCAAGGTTTGCATTTTAATCCAAACGGCAGTGAATGATGTGATGATTTTTTTCCTAAATAGCCATCATATACCGGTCTCCGTTGTGATCAGTGCCAAGAAACGTCATTCAGATGTCTGTTGGACGATGGACGACCTACTTGTGCTCCATGCTTTTGCAATGGACTCAACGTTACTTGCCACTCTGGCCAAGAATACTTTCATAGTATAACGGAGAGTGCCGGCCAATGGTCTCTTAACAACAAAGAGAGGACTTTGAGACTTCAGCCGTCTGTGAGTGGACAAGAGGTTGAATTTGCTGGTTTCAGCGCCTACTTGGATCAAGATTTGTTTTTCTTTGCTCCACAGGCTTTCCTCGGAAACAAAGTGAGTCAAGTTGAAAATAATTTCGTCTTCGAATCAAAAAAATCATTAAAAAAAAACATAGCTGGCTTCGTACGGCGGCAAGTTGTCTTTCGACTTCAGATTCGAGCTGTTTGGTTCGGCTCTCTACCGACCAGCTCAGCTTGAGGTTAGAATTGCTGGACAAGGTGTCAATCTCTACAGCAATGTTCAGGTCTCTCCAGGCTCTAATCGAGTCGATATTTTACTTGTTGAGAGGAATTTCAAGCGTTTCGGTGACTCGAGCCCTGCTAACCGCGAGCATCTTCTCATGGCCTTATCTGACGTTCAACAAATAATGATCAAAGCCAAACTAGTGAACAACCAGCGTTCAGTGGGCCTCTCTAATTTCAAACTTGAACTGACTCGTCCCTATCCAGAGGGTCCCGACTCTCGTTTGTCACGCTGCATTGAAGTTTGTCAATGTCCACCGGGATATATCGGAAGTTCTTGCGAACGTTGTGCTCCAGGCTTCCGACGAGCCCAAGACGGATTTTATTTGGGAATTTGCGAGCCCGAAGCTGTTCAAATCACTTTCTCCAATCTGCCTGACAATCGTCTTCCTCTTAAGCCCGGCTCGAACTATGTGGTGCATGTTCAAGTCACCGGAAGTCCTGTCACATCAATTGTTTGGAATCGTCAGCCTGGGCGACCTCTCCCGAATGGAGTTATCCAGCAAGGCGAAAACTTGGTCATTTATGATGCACAGCCGAGTATATCTGGCGTTTATGTTTGCGTGGTTGTAACCTCATCCGGCCGATTCGAAAAAGAACTAGTTATCAATGTGGAACCTGTCTCTGAAGCTATTCAAATTCAAAGTCCCAACAACCCTTATACTGCCGTTAGCTATGGTGGTCCCTTCTTGCTTGAGTGCTCCGCTACCGGATTCCCGCAGCCGAGCATTCGAATTGAAGCTCCTCAACTTGGTGATTATCTCTTGCGAGCAAACGGTCAGATTGACATTATTTCAAATGGCCCCAGCTTCACTCGATACGAAGTGTCTTATTTCACCGAGGCGAATGCCGGTATCTACAGATGTATCGCCCGAAATGAAATTGGACAACAAGTGGTAAAAGAGTTCCGCGTCGAGCTATTGCAAACTGGCACTCCGCCCCAAATCAGAATCGAGCCTAATCAGTTGAGAGTTGAAGAGGGATCTTCTCTTACCATCAATCTCACTGTCTCTGGCGCCGATCCCATTGAAATCAAGGTCGAGACTGCTAATAACCAGGTTCCTATCCGTAACATAATGGTGAACAACGATGCGCACCAGATTTATATTCCGTATGTAACCTTGGACATGAGAAATCAATATGTTGTCAAAGTTAAAAACCAATTTGGAGAATCGCAAGGCTATTTCTTGCTCGACGTAATTCCTGCACCGACTGCTTCTTTCACAGCGCCAGCGACATTGCCTCCCACTAGACGACCAAGTGCCCCAAAACGCTTCCGAGTTGACGAGGACACCACAATTGAGCTTGAGGAAGGAGAGAGCGCCATAATCTTTTGCCGTCTTAGACCTGATAGATTTGGCTCTCTGTCAACCACATCTTGGATTCGTGGCCATAAAGAAAGCCGAACTCCGTTTTCATCCCATGTTCGACCTAACCAAGAGAGACTTCGAATTCAAGGAGTCCAGCTCAGCGATGCCGGTATCTACTCTTGCATATTGAGCTCGAGTGATGGATCAGAGAAATCGCTGACAGTTGACCTTGTTGTGAGATCAACTGCGGGCGAAATATCCGAGGTCAATGTGGAGAGCAGCAATCAAAGGCCGCTAGAAGGTGAAAATATTCGGGTCAGTTGTAACGTTCGCCATTCTGGCTCAAATCAACCAGATATCCAGTGGCTTTTCAACGGTCAACCGGTTGAATTTTCCAATGCACAAATCAGTGGATACATTCTTGATTTAGTTGGTGTGAGAAGAGAAATGAGCGGTTTGTACACTTGCCGAGCAGTTGGAGAACGTGGTACATTTTTTGATGGTTCAATTGTGATTCAAATCGACGCCTTGCAGACGCCAAGACCAGCACTAGAGCCAACTGTAGAGCTTTATATAAGTCCGAAATCAGACGCTCGGCTCGTAAACGAAATGGTTCGATTTACCTGTGGAGCCAACTCGCGCGAGCCTGTTCAATTTGTCTGGACTAGAGATGGAGGATCGTTGCCAAGCGAAGCGCGCATCTCTCTCGACGGTTCCGAGCTCATGATCGAAAGAGCGAGACTTGAACATGGGGGCGTTTACGTCTGTCAAGCTCCAAGCCATGGAGTTGAGGCAAGAGCACAACTACAGGTCATTTCAATCGAAGTGCCTCCTCTTACTGTTAACGTGAATCCAAAAAACACTACGTTGATCGAAGGCCGCGATGCGACTTTTGAATGCATTGTTAACGGTGGCGATGGTAGAGAAAAAGTCGAATGGAAAAAAATGGGCGATTCATTTGATCCTCAGCGACACATAGTTCAAGGAAATCGGCTATTCATAAGAAATGTACAGCTCAACGACCGAGGTTATTTTGCTTGCGAGGTAACCAGAGACACTGAATACAAGGCTGAATATGTCACTGTTGAAGTCGAGCGACGTGAAAAGCCTGAAATTGAATTCTATCCGACGAATAAGCTGCTTGAACTTGAGTATGGCGCTACATTTTACATTCAGTGCCGAATTAAAAAGGGCATACCAAGTCCCACGGTGAACTGGAGAAGAGCCGATGGCCTTCCGTTCTCTGACCGAATCAAGCTCGAATACGATAATTCTCTGCTTACCATTAGAAATGCTCAAGCTGAAGACTTTGGCACTTACACATGCCAGCTGAGCAATATTGAAGGTTTTGTAGAGGACTCGGTTGTTATTGTACCAGTCAATTTGCCGTCTGTCGAACCATCAACGGTCAGAACGACTACTCCTCAAACAACCACCGCCACACGTCAAGATAAAGACATCTACTTTTACAACAATCGAGAAGAATTGACTGCAAACGAGGGCGATTCAATTCGTCTAAACTGTGACGCATACGGTACAGTTCTTAACCGAAGATGGTATGATCCAAGCGGCAGAAGTTTGGAGTTCGAGCCTGATGGTAGTGTGGTACTTCGAGGTTTGACTTATGCTCAATCCGGCCAGTATATGTGTGTGGCAAGCAATCATTTCAAAACTTCTGAAAAGACGATCACTTTAATTGTGAATCGAGTCGAGCGGCCAGAGCTACAGGTATCAGTCTCGCCTAAGATAAACAATGTTGAACTTGGACAAGCTGCTGAATTTAAATGCGAAATTGGCAACTTACAGTCTGACGAAAGAGTTAGCTACAACTGGGGACGATTGCACGGCGGTGAAATGACTGATAGGCATTTGCCAAGCGGAGAGTATTTAAGAATTGAATCGGTGCAAGAAAGCGATTCAGGAAGCTTCTACTGCAAAGCGTCCACAAATCTGAATCGGGATAGTTCAAACGCTGGTTACATTCAAATAAGCAAGCCAGTAGATCCAAACGAGCCGTTTCCAGTTTATGTGAATGTACTCGAAGAGCCATATGACACACTCACTGACCCGGAGCCCACCTTTCGATTCGGCGTCCGCATGAGAGCCGAATGCGTCGCACACTCATCTTCACCCGTCACTTCAATTGTTTGGAACAAGAGAGCTGGTCAAGGTGCAGCCAACAATCGATTCAAGACTTTCAACCAACAAGGTAGAAGCATAATTGTGTTTGATGCATTCACCTCAATGGACATCGGCACATATGTGTGCATAGTGACAAACTCAGACCAGTCTCGTGTTCAGAACAGTGTTCATTTCAAAAACTACGGCCCAAGAGGCAGCCACTTCACATTCGAAGTTCATGGACCTAGTCAGACTCATATAACGGCCTTGAGACCAACGGCTCGACCTACTGCTAGACCACAAGCAACACCAGGCAGCCCACTTCTGACCCAAGACTATGAAAATGGCGAATTGTCCGCTGCCATTGACGGAGAAAAAATGATCCAACTTCAAGAAGGTGCTTCCCACCAGATCGTTTGTAAAATTCAAGGAACTCGTCAGGCCAAATGGGAACGGGACAGAAATGACCTACCCGACTCGGCAGTAATCAGCCGAAATGGTCCCGTGCAAACTTTGAATCTTTACAATATGCGTCCTGAAGACTCTGGATACTACATTTGCCTGCTTGAGAGCGATAAGGGCTACACCAGAGACTATATCTATTTGAACGTTGTACCTAGCGAGCAATCAAGACCTGATGCCGAATCCAAACCTGAAGTTGAGCCTGAAAATAAGAGCGAACAGCAAAAGCCGTTTGTGTTTATTCGAGCTCTGGCGAATAGCGCTTCCATTCGTCAAGGCGAGTCGCTAACACTCGTTTGTTTAACTACTGGTAATTATAATTTTTTCAAATTTTAAACTTTTTGCCTTTTTGATTAAATTATTTTGATTCTCCTCAGACCCAAGTGCGCGAGTTCATTTCTCAAGAGCTGACTCAGATTCAACTGCCCAGGCAAACGCGCAACGAACAATTTATGAGATTTCAATTGCCTCTTTTAGTCTTGCTGATGTGGCTGAGTACAGATGCAGCGCAGAGAACAGCTTTGGAAGCTATTCCGACTCTGGAACAATCTATTCTGATGATGGTGTCTCTTTCTATTTGCGAACAGGTAAAAATTTAATCTTTCCAAACATTATAGAGGCACTCAAAATGACCCAATTTAACGAAGCGAATGCACCGAGACAAGAACTTGTGGGTAATCCAAGGGTCGAAATCACTTCGGTTCGACCTATCCAAGATGGTGGAGTAGCTGAACTCAATTGCAACCTTTCAAGTAAGCTTTCTGATTCGTCTGACTTAAAATGAAGTTCGACATATCAATCAATCAAACACTTTCAGACGACAATGGAGCCCAAGTGGATTATTTTGTGTGGGCGCGCTATCCATCATTGCCTAGTTCGACTCAAATAGCTCAAAATCGTCTCCTTATCACAAGCTTTGATTCTCAAAATGACAACGGACTCTACACTTGCGTGGCATCAACGTCCGACAAGGACTACCAAAGCAGTTACTTGCTTGCATCTGATCAGTTTTTGGTCGGCTCAAATCCATATTTCAGTATTCAGCCGGGATTTGAACAAGATCTCGTTATCAGATGTCGCCCTGGTAATTTTGGCTCTTTTAAAACAGTGTTATGCGAATTTGACCTCTCTTCTGGAACTAAAAGGATCAAACAGTGTGTACAATTGGCGCACAACCGAGCCGGCCGGATCCTATCTTATCGACGGCGAGCAGCTCCATGTTTACCAGTCGAGCGAAACGCTTAAATTCGAATGTGAACTACAAGCTGACTCTGAGCTTGGCGCAACCACCCTGGCATTGAATATAAGCCCAGATCTGTTCGAAAGAGCAATCAAGCCTGTCTCAGTTCTGAATCAAGCCGAGCCTGCTGTGTCTGGCCCCAGCCTGATTGAACAGGGCACCAGCGCATATTATGACTGCGAACCGGGTGAGAACTGCTGAAATGAAATAATCTCAGCAAATGATGTTTAGTTATTTCGATAAATGGCCATTAAACGCGAATATGACTAACTTGAGTCAGGTCTTAAGCTCGCTCGAATTTCTCATATTGTCTTTACTCAGAAAAAATCAAACAAACCCCAAAGAAACAGTAGCTAGTCTGAACAGTATAGATACTCTAAGTCGATTTTATTAATTTTTTCTTCTATGCGGTCCAGTCAAGGGCCTTGTGTGAGTGGATAGAGCCTTACTTTTGGCCGTCATTTGGCCACCAATCGACTCCGCTTTGAATAGGGCCTTAAAACATTAGAAATAAACATTTAGATCTGTAGAATAAAACCATGTACGATTAGAAAGCTTCATCATTTGCTTCAGTTCTGGGTGCATGTCGTTGTCTTTTTGTGCGTGTGTACAGATCTGTTACTCATTTCAATCAACAATCAGTCTACATATCAAACTATTCTAATTATAATGGCATGTGCTTTAATGATTTTTCTAATCTTTTTATTTGTTTTTTCTTTGCTTGTAAAGGCGTTGCAAGTTCGCATGTAAAAAGCATCTACTGGCATAAAATCGGCTCGCCGATGTCGTCGAATGTTCAATCACACCTAGGAAGATTGAGTCTAAAGCATGCAGACTATTATGACATGGGTCAATATGAATGCGTGGTCGTTCTCAACAACGGACAGCTGTTAAAGAAAAGCATTCAGATAAGGTTTTCAGAAATGAGTCTTATCACCCATCCCCGGGTTAGAATCGAGCCTATTGTCAATGAAGCTCGCCTAGGCGGACAGCTTGAACTCAACTGTTACACAGGTAAGACATTCTAGAGCGTTTAGCTCGTCTTGAAGCCTTTTTCTTCTATTGCGGCACGGTTCACCGCTCTCCCCTGAATTCTCTGATTCTCCTCTTAGTTGTTTGTCGGTAAATATCTTTATTCTATTAGTTTAACGAGTAGTTTTGCTTTACGGCTTTTGAAATTTTCCTTTTAATTTGCTTGTTTGCTCCGCTTTTTGCACAAATGCTCAAAGCATCAACTTGTTGAGCGTAACTTTTAACCATTTGCTCATCGTTTGAATCAAACGGAAAAAATGAAATATAATATTTTTAAACAAAAAAAAACAAAAACGTCAAGATCAACCAGGTCTGTTTAAGCAGACAATATTCGAATGGAGAAAATTGAACGACAGTAGTTCTATTGTGGTTGGCGATCGATCAAAGCTTAAAATTCGATATCTACAAGCCAACGATGCGGCAACTTATGAATGCAGAGTGCAGACCGAGTCTGGACGTGGCAAAGCTTCTTACCAAGTCGAAATTGATATGTTCCAGCCATCGGCTAAATCGCCATCCATTCGATTTGAATTTCTGGATTCAGATATTCGGCCAATGGGAAAAATTGTTGTTCGATGTCACTCAGGTTGCTTTTCCGATAACTTCCAACTTATTAACTCGGCTTAGAACGATTTACATTAGACGATAAAAATCTACATTTGAAATGGATAAAGCTTGAAGCTCAAGAGCCAAGTGACTCTTACATTAATGAGAGTTTGCTTCGGATAGATCGAATGACATTCAAAGATTTGAAAAATTACGAATGCATTGCTAGTCACACTTCAAACGGTCCAGTGATTAAAGCAAGACGCCTCGAGCTCAATCATGAGCATTTTTTCAACCTACCTTCTGCTAGTTCAGCCAAACCAATTCAGACCGAGTTTCGCATCGTTCTTTTAAACCAGTCGTCACTCTTGGTCCCTGGCGGTCGAGCTGTGCTCCAATGCGGCGATAATTCGAGTAAACAGATGCCTTCTTAAAATTAACTTATATTAAGTCCCCCTAAATAACACAATATCTTAGTCGCGAGCTCAAACAAAAAGTGGCTATTGCCCAGACAGTCAACCAGTCGAGCTCTTGTGCATGGTCCGTTCCTTATCATTGAACCTTTAACGCCAGATGATCTCATCACTTACTCGTGTCAAATGAGCACAGGCTTTTCGACATATCGAGCTGAATTTTGTTTAACAGAAGAAATGATCGCAGTGCCTTCGGTTAGATCATTTAGTCTTAAATTTGAGCCCAAGCAGAATAGAATTCGAGAATTAGTCAATTTGGATTTGGATGCGCTCGTTGACCAACCTCAATCCCAAATCGAGCTTAGATGTCGTATTCTTCCTTTAGGTAATAACATTTCTGTTTATTTTAACACTCGCAACGGGCTTTTGACCATCGTGCTTATTGTTAGATCAAAAGTACGAATTAAAAATTGAAAAATACGAACCCAGTTTGCAGGATAAGTTGAGAGGAAAAAAGATATTAGAGAGCACAAGCGGCTACTTGATCGATAATTTGAACGATTTCATGCTTGAGACGCTGAGTTACGCATGTTCAGCGAGTGTTGATCAAATGACAGTTGCTCGCAGTCTATTGATCAAGCATCCTAACGAGAAGCCCATATTGAAGCGAATATTTTACCATCAAAATGCCGATCTATCGCAGTCGCCATTAATCACCCTTACAGAACGTAGCAAAGATGGCCAAGCATTATTTACCTTGGATACGTCAGAGCAACTTAAATTGAAGAAGATTGAGTGGTTAAATTCAAAAAATGTTTCGGTTGGCCAAGAGTTCTCATATTCGCACTCTCTGTTAGATGAGAAACAGGAGCCGATTAGACTCGTCTTAGAAGGGTGGATGGCTGACAACAGCTCGTTTCATGCTCAGCTCAGTAAAATCCTTCCCATGCGAACGCTTGAAAAGTTTTCAAAATCAAGCAATGGTCCAATTCAAACATCAATTCAGCATGAAACGACAAGAAAAACTTCGATAGCTGAAACGCATCCCAGTCGATTGTCAGTGAGCATCGGAGTCGGAGTCGATCAAAAGATGGTCATTGACTGTCATGATGATGGTAAATGATTCATTAGATTTTGAACTTGAATCGTTTTTTGAATAGACTTATCTATTCAAGGCCGAACTGATTCAATATTGTGGAGACGGGAAGGTCATTCAGATTTGGATGGCTTGGTTACATATATGGACGGGCAGCGTTTAATAATTGACCTTCGACAAGCGAAATTCGATCAAGCAGTATTTGAGTGCTCTCAACGAATCTCGTCCGCCTCACGGCGTGTGAAGCTAATAAAAAACCGCAGCTCAGTGTATGAGCCAGTTGTTGAGCCAATCATTATTGCCAAAACAATCAGTAGATCATTGGGATCATCAGTCGAGTTAGTTTGCGACACCAACTACGAAGGACACATTGATTGGTCGTTTCCATCGGACGCTTCGTTGACAATAAAAGGTCGCTTGCTGAAAATAGATTCATTGAGCAGATTCGACTATGGCATATATGCATGCGGATTTGAACTGGACAGCAATCAATTCTTGGCAAAGTTTAAGCTTAATGATTCTTCGCTCGAAGCCGATGATCAATTTACAGAGTCATCAGATGGAATTCAAGTCTATCGCTTAAACTCAGGCGACTCGAATAGACTTCAAATCAGCTGCACGTGTGGTAAAAAGCGTCCCTTTTCTACTCATGAGCCTAATAAAAAGTAAAAATTTGAAAATTAGGGTGGGCCAAAAAAATCGAATGGACGCCCACACATGACGAAGAGAATGTTCAAGTGGAGCGAAATTTGCTCAGTATCAATAACTCAAGTCGACTGCAGCCAAATGTCTACACTTGTGTAGCTATTTCGAATCAAAGAAAGAAAGAAAAGTCAATTTTCGTGGATGAGCATGGCTCAATCTTGGAACTTAACCGGGAAGAAAATCTAAAACCGCAAATTCTAAAGCTTTATAAACGCACGGGACTCGATTCAATTGGAATGGAACTCAACTGTCTGACGAGTAAGTCTAAAAAAATGTCAATCTATCAAAACTTTACAGCAAACTGTTGACTGGTCAGACTCGCCTAATGTGAAATATACTTGGCTGTTCAATGGACTCATAAGAAACAGTTTCGATTCCAAGCTTATATTGGGCGAGAATTATCTAACGGGAACTTATGAATGCTTAATATACAACGAACAGGGTTCTGATCGAGCTAGCATTGAATTGGATGCAATTTCAACGCCATCGGCCCAACTGTCGAGATCGAGTTTAGAATCGGTTAAGCAAAAGCTGATCGAGTCGAGTCAAATGCATCATCACACAGCCTTCTTTGAGCCTACTCACGTACCCTATTTTGTTCGAATCCAGGTCGTGTCCGATCCGTCCGAGGCACATTCGCGGTCCGGTCGTATTCGGCTCAGATGCGTCTCTAGTAAGAAAGGACTACGCTTTTCCTCTAACTTGATTTAACTCAGATTTTTTAATGAGCTTTAATTGCATAGATTTGCCAGAGTCTGTTTTTGAATGGACATATCTCAATGGAACATTTCCAGTTCATGCACGCGCCGAAAATGAACTGCTGGAGATTGATCCGTTCATGCCATCTGATTCAGGCCATTACGAGTGCTTGGCCAAAAGCGCGAATGGTCAACACCGACTCGTCAAACGAATCAACATTAAAGCCAAACAGAAGACAGTACGAGATTTGTCAAAGCAAGTTAGCCTCCAGCTCTTGTCCGCACCAGGCGAATGGAAACATGGTGGCAAAGTAGCTGTTCTCTGCTCGATAGGTAGGCACGCTTTCTTTAATCGCCCTAGTCTCTAAAGTAATTCTACCTTTACATAGATCAACCAAATACCGGAGTCTATTGGGTGAAGAGAGGCTCCAAGTTCTCTTCAAGAGCTATCGGCATTAGAAACGTTTCGCTCAACTCAGCTGTTCTTATGATAGACTCTGTACAGGAATCTGACCTTGGAGTGTATATTTGCAAATTGCGCACTCTTAACTCAAGCAAATCGCGTTATATCGTTTCGGGCGAGGCAGTTTTATACTTGATGCCCTCTGAGCTGGGCTTCGCTCCCATTCCTGAGCTCATTCATGGTCCTGATTTGATAATCAACTCTCATTGTGATTCGAAGCATTCGTGTCCCGAGTCAATTTCGGTCAGCACAAATGTCATTCTAACTTGCTCTTCTCGTTATTTCGGTGATCTCTTTTGATTCGTAACGTTTTCTCTACCGATTCTTAATAATTACTCTCGCTGTTTAAGACTTGAGATTTCAAGAGCATAAAATCGATTGGATTGAGTGGAGAAAGCTGAGTGAACCAAGTCGAGTTTTAGCACGAAACAGCCACGGAGTTGTTGAATCACAACTCAACCTAGGACCTTTACGGACAGACATGGCAGGATTTTATGCTTGTTACATGCATACTTCGGCTGGAACAGTGAGGCGCATCGTAGAAATCACTAAAAAATACGATAGTCATATGGGAATTGGTGTTGTACCCGTTAGAAAATTCATAAATCTTGATATTGAACCTGTGTTGGACAGTAAAAATGAGACAAGCAGAAAAGCCGTTCAGTTCGACTGCGTTTCAGGTAAAAAGTTTGCACTCATATGAATAGACAAAAATGTTTATTACAGTTGCTTAATCAAGATTCAATTTGGCCCGTTAAATGGCTCAAGATCAAGGATGGAAAGAAAATCGGACAATTACGGTCAGGCGAGTCACTCCTTAGGCTCGATCGTTCTAATCCCAAGAACTGGGGAGATTACTTATGCCTATCGGAGAACAATCAGATGAGAGCTCGGGCACTTTTATCATTTACTAGAGAAAATGCACAAATTAAAAAACTGCGGCCGATTCTATTCCAAAAGAACAGAAGAAACAGACGAAAGGAGAAATGACATAGCTTTACCTTAAATTTAACTGTCGAGGAGTTTTAGCTTTAAGTCTGTGCCTCCATCCCCCCGTCCTTCCCTCGCGGCTGAAGTTAGCTTTTTATGCTATGCTTGCATCCTTTTTCGTTTCTCTGGTCGCCATCGTATTATCTTGAGTTGTCTGTATAAATGTAAATTTTTTAAATTTTACCGAAGACTGTCGGTGAATAATAAAATTCGCCATTTTTAATTTTTGCCCGCTTTGTTGTTGTTTTACCCAGCAGTGTCCACCCGTTGGCTTAGCCGTTGTAATTGCGTTTTAATTCATCGGCTAGCTTTGTTTATCTCGCTTCTATTCACCTGGTGAACCGACCGTGCTTTTACCCCCTCAAACATGCCCTCTTTGTTTAAATTCAGCTTTCTTTAAAATATTTTTTTATCTAGGAAGCTCTTCTTCAATGAGCTTTAGAGCGAGTGGAGCTTTCATGTGCTTTCGGAGCCCCCAATCTTCGGCATCCAGTTCAAATATTCACGTGAAAAACATCAATATGATTCGCAAATTCAATCGAACTGTTGCCCATTTTGATATTAGCATCGAGCTATTTGTCAAGGACAAAAATGATCTTGTTCACAAGGCCACTGTCTACTGTCAAGGTACATAACTCAGATTGATTTATGTTCACTTTAATTTCTGACTCGTTTCATTTGCTTTTTCAAAGGAGATGAAATATTAAAGTATTCGATTTACAAAAAGCCATCGCTCTCAAGTCGAATACATTTGAGCATTCCGATCGAGTCGTTGATGAGAGGCAATTTAAGCAGTTCATGTAAAATGAACGAACAAATCAAGGAGTATGAAAATCAGCGGAAAACCTCTCTTATTCATCCAACCCTTCGTTTACTCGATAAACACAAGCTTGCCTTCTCTAGTCGAGTGAAACTGATATGCGAATGGTCCAGGCATGTTAATTATGTGAAATGGTTCAAGTCAGGAGAAAGTCTCCTGCCCGATCATTTTGTTTCTGATCAAATACTTGTGATTGAAAATCTTAGCTTAGATGACCTTGGCGAGTATCATTGTCAAACTTATGGTCGGGACGGCATGTTCATTTCAAATTCAGTTATTCTATACAATGACAATGGGCCAGCCTATAGAATCGGAACAGTTAACGATTCGAATTCGATTATTCCCAGTCCCATTCCATTTGATCCCAGACTAAAATTTAAGAGCATTTCTCAAGATATTAAAGTTGGAGACTTCATTTTAGTTGAGTGCTTGAATCCAGGTGAGTAATTCGTATGAAATATGGAGCTGAATCATTTCCATCGGATTTTGCTTTTCAAGAGATGAACTTCATTCCGAAATGGTTCAAGCTAAGCAAAATGGACGGCCTCAAAGAAGTTGGCGACAAAGAGCTTAGACTTCAATCCTTAAGACCGGAGAGCAAAGGTATCTATATTTGCAAGACAGCAGGAAAACATGGCGAGCAAATAAAAATCGGCTTCCGATTGGAATTTGACGCAAAAACAAAATACTTTCGTTTGAGATATATAGATGAACGTCAAGCTTCTAAGTTGGGCGAGTCAACAACAAGTCATATCGCTCTTATAGAAAAAATCCAAGAGAAGACTTCTGGTTCCCCTCCAGACATGCAACTGATAATCGTTGACAAGACTAAACTTACCAAAGGCGAAAGAGCTGAGATCATCTGTCGCGCAGGTATGTCTGATTCGTTATTTAAACAATTATTTCGCGATCATTTTACTCACGCCAAGAAAAGCGAATTCGACTGTGTCGTGGATTAAGATGCCAAACACGCTTATCGAAATTAAGCCAGATAACAAGCTTATATTAACCCCGATAAAGAGAAGCGATCTGGGCCGCTACAGATGCTATGCTCACAATTCGTTTGGTGCCCGATTCAGAGACATTATACTCAGCAAGTCTTCAGACGGAATAGATTTCATAATATTCGGTTTTCTTGATCATGGTCCGAATCTGCCCAGCTTAAGCTAATCTGTTTTATTCCGAGGATAAATCACTTTTGTTATGTTCTTTCTTCTGCTTCAATTCAACTCGGTTATTGAGTATGAATCGTTTTATATCGACAGTTTCAAATGTCAATTTTTCAGATTCGATGGGGTTCGAAATTTGTCAATTCGGCTAAGTTCGACTTTCGCCCCGAAAATTGCTGAAAGTAACTTGTCTAAAGGACTGCGGATCTTCCCGGCCAGTTTTGTCGACTTTGTTGCCGAATTTTGCTGCATTTAACTCATCCTTGGCAATTCTGGTTGTGGTAAAACATGCTTTTGGACCATTAAATTTGATCCCAGACTAAAATTTTATGGCATTTCTTGGATGTTTATTTGTAATTTAATTAAATTCGATCCAATTTTATTGTCTCTGTTAAGTTTTTACTTCCTAATAGGACATGGTGTAGCTCCCGTCAATTTAGTGGAATAGAATTTAGTATCAGAAAAAATAAAACCTATGCTTTTTGAGCCCATCAATAGGCAAAGTTGTGATCAGATTTAAATCCAATTCTCGATTATCACCTAACTGATATTTTTGGCATCTTAAAAATTTACTCAAGTGTTTTAATCGTTATGTCACCTTAGCAACCCAGTGATTCTAATTCATGAACAAATCTTATACGAGAGGCACAAGATATGCAATCACATTCCAAACTAGGAATTAAAAATAAATCAAAATATTTCGGAATAGATTCTTTTAAATAGACTAAACCACTTTCAAAACTTTATTCAAAAAACCAAAATTGTATAACTAATATGATTATCTATGTAATACTTATTTCGAGTCAACAACTCAGAAAAGTCAGTTATTGGGAGGAGCTCTTGCCATTCTTGGAGACTTAAAGAACACCAAATAGTTTGTAACATAACTTTATAGCAAGCATTACAATTTTAATTACCGTTTTCTCCTCCATTTGCTGATACAGCTGCTTTAGCCGCCTTAGCTGCTTTTTTTTTCTCTTGTTGCTGTAATTTCTTTTCCCTTTGCTGTTGAAGTAGACGCTCTTCGCGCTCCTTTCTTTGTTGTCTGGTTGTGTTTATCAATGAGCTTAGCATTTTATTTTTTCTAACAAAGCAAATGAAGTGAAAATAAGCTTGCAAAGATTCTAATATGCGCCCTATTGGTCTACGAAAACGATTTTGGTAAAAAGTTACATTCGTTTATGCAAAAAAAAATCGTACGCCCAATAAAAATATCGAATTCTGCAATTTATTGATTTATAAAAAGTTTGCCGGTTTGATAATGTGCGTCTCGGGTTGTTATTGCTGTTGATTTCTGAGAAAGCCTGCATTATTTTTTGTGAGCAGTGCTCGTGGGCTTTAAATAAAAGCGTCCATGATAATTTTTAAGTGAACTCGATGCTTTTGATTCCTAAAATAATTTTTGCTAGATGACGGATATGAGCTGGTTATCATCATATTCATGATCGAAAATAGTTTTTCTTGTCGGAATTTATTTGCTTAATTTTATTCACACAAGCTGGAAGAAAATTAGAGTTTCTTTTTTTCTTCTACTGCTACAACAAAAAAGTGTTATGCTTTAAGAATCATTTTGAAATCGTTTATTATTTATCTGAATCAATATTGGTTGCTAATGATTGTGATTAGCTTAGATCAAAGTTTGCACTGGACTTTACCGCGATAAGATTCTTAAGCTGGTTGTGTTTTCTATTGAAACATATACTTGCAGTATGCAAGCCCTTCTATTTCAAATATAGAATTTTTAATAAAACATATTGAATTCTACAATTTTATTATTTGTTTTACGATTTATTTGCTAAACAGATTTCTGCCAAGCTCCTTTTGATGTCATTTTAATAATCCGGACATAAACTTATGATACAAAATAAACATTAAAAGTGGGCAGCTTCTACCTTGGCCGAATTCAGTTAACCAACTATCAAATAGCCTTTTTTATTACCCTTTGATTTATTTAATAAAAAATCAGTCTTAATAAAAACTTTAAACATATTTTTAATTCTTCACCATCTCTTTCCAGTTAACAGTTAACATCACTTGCCCTATCTGTTTTTAAAGATATGAAATAATCGAGTGAACTTATAACTATGACATTTTTTTATTCATACTTGATCAGTTCAAAAATACGGAAAAAGCTTTTAGCCTTAGGTCAGTTAGAAAAAATATATAGGTCAATTTTATTCAAAATATATGAGTTGCCTGAAAATCAGACATAAAAGTTGTCCATACATTAAGTGACCATTTGAGTAGAACGACCTTCGGTGGTCTGTTGTCATCGCTACCTATTCGATTAGTTCAATCTGGTAGACATTCGTGCATCAGCACATCTCGAAGCATGGACAGCACGTTACAAGTTTCGACGGTTTCGACCGGTTCGATAAGTGAACAGAAATACATTAATTTACGTAAGCGACTCGACCAGCTAGGTTACCGTCAAACGCTCGGAATTGAGTCATTACCGCTGATCGAAAAGCTTTTCAATGATTTGGTTCACACTACCGAGAGTCTCAAGCGCTCCAAACTTGAGCTAAGCAAATATTGTGAGCAGCAACAACTATTGAATGCAAGTACCCGAAGCCAGCCGCATATACCTGAGTCGAGCGTTCAAGCTTACAAGAACGACAATGCAAAACTCATCAAAGAAAACAATGAGCTCCACATGGAGCTGGTCAAGGTTCGTGAGGAGGGCGAAGCGCACCTCAAAGGTAATTAATTGAATATCTTTCTGGTAAACATAGTCATTAACATGTGAGTTTATTTGCTTTTTCAGAGCTTAAAGCAAGCTTGCAAAAGATAGAGAACGAAAACTCCGATCTTCGCTTTTTAAACACCCAGTACCTTCATAAGCTTAGGGGAGTCGAGCGAGAGTCTAAAGAAAAAGGAAAAAAGATTCTTGAACTGCAAGAGAAAAACCTTCAAGCAGTTATCCAGATGCCAAGTATTTAAAATAGAATTTAATTTCATTTAAGAAAGGATTTAATTCATAAAATTTAAGATGGAAGTAAACAGTCATTTTCATTCAGACGACAGCGTTTAGACATTGATACCTTGCTACCCGCTCCGACTCAAGGGTGCATTACCACACCGGTGCCTGTAAGCGATATATATACGATTGATATGATCAAGCTAGCCGACGAGCGTATTGTCCAACTTCAAGCCGAATTAGATGCAATCAAAGCTTCTGCAAACGCGCTCGAATCGAAGTGCAGCGGTTTAAAGTCACAGGTTAGTGTAGATTGCATTGCAATTTATATTGTTGCCTTAAGAATCGGAAGCAAATATTTATACACGGTCTTTGGTCATTTTTTCATCGGCTCCTATTGGCTTAATCTATTTCCCAATTCGTTCATTTACATTGTAGACGTCTGCTTTACGCGCGCTATACGCAACAATTGTAGGTTACCCAGGCATCTTGAGTGAAAAAATTAGTTGGCAAGTGTGCAAGCCGTTATTTTTACTGATTGGAATTAAGAAAATAATAACAAGCTGCAAAAGTGCGCCATAATAAAATACGCATCGGCGTTGCCCCGGCCAACCACCTTGTTCATAATTTGCGAGTGTCCATGTTGTTGGATCGGTCCCAAATGCAATGGCCATAAATTAGGCCACTTAGGATTTTTGCCGCCATTCTAAATCCGATAGCTCTTTCTATTCTTTCTTTTTATATTCAGCATGTGTGACGCCTCGCCTTTTCGACTGAGAACGCCGAATTTGCGGACTCATCGCTCTATTGCCGCACTTGACACTAGCAATCCATATTATCGGGCTGCTCAGTCAGGCGATAAAAAACGATCGAAATCTCGTCCAAATAGACCGTTACGATCTGCTTCTGTACCAAAGGAGAAAAAAATGCCAACTAAGCGATCTATTAAGGTGGAAGGCCGTGACCGTGAAATAGAACGGCTACATCGAGCCCTTGATGGTGGCCGCTCCTTTGAGGCCGTTACTCTCGAGACCAATCTTCAAAATCAGGAAAAACTTATTAGCCATCAGAACATGCAAATAGAATATCTTCAAGAGCAAAAGCGTGAGCTCGAGCGTCGGCTATGTGAACGAAATTCTACTGGCGGAGTAGAGTTGAACATGGCCCGCAATGAACTGCGGCGTTCTAGAGAGGAACTGGGATCGCTTGACTCGGCCATCAATCATTTAGAAACAGTAAATTAATCTTTATGTTCGATCAACTTTTCCTCTTAAATTATTGATATTTGACAAGGAAAATTCCAACCTACGAGAAGAAGCACAAAAACTTAAGCGTGAAATGGATAAGCGTTTAAACGAAATAAATTCACTTCGAGAACTCTTCGAACAAGCCCAGGATGACAAGACAAAGCTAAGCCGCAAGATAAGCAAATTGGTTGAAAATGGTTTGTCTATTGAAAAATTCAAATCGATAATTATTTATTAAAACGAAAAATTGAACTAAAAGAACGAGAACTTGTTAATGAGCTTGAAGAAAGCAAGCGTCGCCAGGGACGGGTCAAGAGCAGCATAACATGCAAGGTTGATGCTCATATAAAAAACATTGAGAACGAACGAGATTTTTACAAGAACGAGTGCGACATGCTACAAAAAATGCTGCGAGCAAGCAAGATGCCATGTGAATTAGCCCCTTCTAGAACGCGAGCTAGCAATGAGCTTGCTGAACTCGAGCGAGTCCGTCGAGAACGCGATGAACTTAAGCAGCTTCTTGATAAATTCGAAATTCATATGGGCGAGGTTAGTTGAGGCGAGAAGCCTTCTAATTCAATAATTTTCATTATTTTCCCAAGAATGAAATAGCACTTCAAAATAATTATTATTTTTTCCCAATACTGGGTTATTATTAAATTTGAAAATTCTATTCTAATTTTAATTATCCAATTGCAAAGATTCAGCAAAACGTTCAAATGCTCACGTCAGAACGTGATAAATTTATGCGTCTTTATGAAGAAACCAATGAGCAGTTAAGAAGATCCGAGCTTTCCGGTCATTCAATGGCAGCACAAACATTTGTCAAGCGAGCTGAAACCGAACGAGACAATGCTCTCTTCGAGAAGCGAGGAGCGATAGCAGAACGCGATGCCATCAAAGAACGACTTCGCACAAATTCAGACACATGGCAACAAGAACGCCAACGGTTACAAGACAGAATCGAAGAACTACATTCGCATCTTAGAAAATGTGATATTGATAGAAAAACTGCAGAGCAAGATCGTGAAAGACTTCATGGGCAGATTCTGGATTTGGAGCGGCGAGTTGAACAGCAAAATTACGAGCTAACTGAGAAGTCGCACGAACTGAATGATCAGCGTGCAGCATGTGACCAAATGCGTCTATTGAGCGACGAATCTGAACGATTACTGGACGAAATGAGACGACAGCTATCAATTAAAGGAGATGAATTGCATCAAGCCGAACAAGATGCTTATAGGCTTGAGCAAAAGCTGATGGATATGCAAGAGGCTCAGGCGGCGCTTCGCGAGGAGCTATCTTCTGCTCGCATTGGGGTTCAGCATGTAGAGCAAGATAGGAGCCGATTGGAAATTGATATTCAGGAAAAATGCGAACAAATTCAACGACTTAAAATTGAAATAGAAGAGCGTGAGAGGCGAATTTCTGAACTTAACTCTCAGCTTGACATGCTCGACTCGGCTCTAGATCAGACGAACGAGGAATTGCGATTAAAGACTAAAGAAGCATCAAATGCTCGAATCGAAACTCAGCAATTAAGTGAGCAGAACTCTGATCTGAATGCCAGAGGTGAGGCGATGCAGCGTGAAAATCGTCGTTTACAAGATGATTTAATTACTGTGACACGAGAGAATCAGGTCCTTCATTCTGAATTGGACAAAGCAAACGGCGAAAAGAAAAGACTGAAGCAGCAAATGCATGAGTACACAACTGAATTAAGCAGATTTGAGGAGCTGTTAAAGCAAAAAGAGATTGATCGGAGCAAACTTCTCGAGCAGTATCGTGACATGAGCAATGAGCTCAACAACATGCGTGGAACTCTAAATTCGTTTGAGAGCGAGTCATCGAGTCTTCAAATCGAACTTCAAATGAAACAATCTGAGAACAAAAGGTTTAAGGAGAAAATAGAAGCCATGGAGCGGGAACTACACGAACTGTCAAGTTCTGCTCAAGAGTACGATCTAAAACTATCAAATACCAATCGAGCTCTTTATAGTGCAGAGGAATCATTGCGTTCCATCCAGGCCGATAATAAACAACTAATGCAAGATCTGGTCGCCACTCGTGATCTAAGCGCACGACTTGAGCAAATCAAGCATGACCTCTCCAAACAAATAACTGCCAAAGAGCTCGAGTTCGAACAATTGCACAATGAATTAGCTGACAAACGAGCAGAAATAGATCTTCTACGCTCTCAAATAGGTAGCGAACGGGCAATGGTGAAAAATCTTGAACAACTCTTGGCCAACACTAGAGAGAAAGACTTTTCTCTTCAGCTTAGTACTCAGGAAAAAGATTCAGAAATCAAGCTTCTCAAAGAAAGGATTCAATTAAGTGAACAGAAAATGTGAGATCTTTTCAAATTTTTAATATTAGTTTGATATTTATCTTTCACTTTCACTTTAGTCAATCGCAAAACAAAGAAGTCAATACTTTGCGTAATAGAATTGTTGAATTGGAAGGAGATGGCGAAAGATTGAAAAGACAACTTACAAACGAGAGGTTTGAGAGAGAGCGTGCTGCTCAAGAACTTCGCAAACTTAGTGAAAACAGCGATTACTCACGATACAATCGGAGTCTGTCACCGATTGGCCGATCAGCTCCGATTGAAACTTCTCCGTTACATTTGGCGAGCCTTCATTCAAATCATTCGTCCTCCTCATCTTCATCAAACCCAGCATTGCAAGCTGGTGCATCTGTTGTTGCTGCAGCTGCCGCAGCTGTGGCTGCGTCGAACGTTGCGTAAATTTAGATACCATCTAATCAATATTTAAATTTATTTTTAAAACAGTTATTTTAAAAAGAGCGGCTGCTAGTGGTTATAGATCTTTATCGCCTGTTCGCTCAATTTCGCCATGCAAAGAACGTCATTCTTATCGTTTGAGTGCATCTACCTCAAATCTTGGCCAAGTTGCCCAGCAACAGCTTCTTAATCTTCAATCATCCAACCAATCAGTATATTGATACATTTTCTTCATACCTTCTACTTTCTGTTTTATTCGGTGACGAACTATAACTTATTATTAGCTAGGATGCGATTAATCTCTGGATTAATAGTCCTTCTAGAGTTCTTTACATTTATTTATAATTAATTAATATTTTTATAATCTTTAAAATTTTTAGGCCAATTCTGATCGCTTCAAGGACTTTCTTTACTGAGCATGTTCAAAAAAAATCTGGCGGATAAGAAGAGTAACAAAGGAGGCAAATCAACATACCTTCAAAAAAAATTAATTTGGGTGTGATGCTTTGATCTCGAATACAGAAAAATATTTTATAATCAAGAATGATTGAATTCAAATATAGAACGATTAGTTCGGAAAGTTTGAAGTTTAGATTCATTCTTGAATTTTTCATAGAAATTCAATAATATTTTACATCCAAGTGTGAAGTTTTCTACTTTTTGTTCAAATATAAGATTCATCAATGATAAAGAAATTTTTAAGTTATGGTCTGTTAAATTTATAATTGATTTTTATTTTATTTTTGTGGGCGAATTAATACTAGATTGAATAAAATTGAATACAGGGAAAATTAAGAAGCAATTATCTTCTTAAGCCGATTTTTTTCAGCCCGCAATAGCTTCATCTGCTGCTCGATTTTTTCATGATAAGCTCGAGTCTTACTAATCACCACATGTGCGACTTGATTTTGAATCCCAGCAGCTATCTGTATTGAGAATGTTTCTCTTAGCCCGCTGTAAGCTTTTGCAAACTGATTGGCAGCCGAAATGTTTCGAAAGACTCCCGCATATACCATTGTTTGCTGAGGTCCACGCAGGAACCTTTCGATTTCGGGATGTAAGGCAAATTCGGCGTGAGGCATTCGCCAGCTAAATTCAATCGATTCAAGCAAAATCTCATCTATTTGAGCTAACCGAAAAAGAACAAGTTCTTTGAAGTAGTACAATTTATGTTTGCACACAACTGATAGGAGACGAGACAAAAAGGTTGAAAACTCTTCGGAAGATAAGTTACGTTCTAGAACCAGCTTTATAAATTGTGGCACTGTGTTCTCAATATCTTGATCGATAGATGTTAATATTTGTGCTATTTTAATGAGATTTTCAGTTGTTAGCCGATATTTGCAATCAAGTGAAAAAATAGGCAAAATGGTATTTATCACACCCATGCTTGCATTTTCCCAACATTTTAAATCAATCAGTTTCTGAAAGAATAAATCAATATGAAATTAAATCAAGCTATCAAGCTATTAAAAAATTAAAGTTTTACCTCAACAAGTGTACAATTATATTCGAAGTTAAGCAAAAATTCTTTTTGTCCTTTGGAATCGCAAGTTAGATTGTTTAAATCTTCTGAAAGACAATTCCAGCCGAATTTGTTGATTAACAATGATAACCATACGGTTGAGGGTGCAAAATAAGAATGGCTTTCTTGAAATTTTCTCAAGAGATGACGACATACACACGCCGACTCCAAATTGATTACTAAATTTACAATTCGATTTATATAAGAATTGTTTCCCCATAAATAGATTTCATGTTTTGGATTCAAAAACTCGTCGATGAGAAGAATCAATTCTTCTGCACTGGGCGACTTTTGTTCTAGTAGCTCAAGTCCTCGTTTTGGATTGCTGGAGATATAAAAAGAAGGGTTGGCATATCGAGGCCAAAGAATAAACAATGGATAGATATTGCGCTCAATTTTTGTTTCACCGTCTCTAGTTCCTTCTGTGTCTAAACAGTTTGGTGGCCATGTATGAAGGTCATCAATTTTGAAATCGGCATTATTTGTGTCTATGAATTTGTAGATCGCTTCAATATGTTCAGTTGGTAATGGTTCAACAATCGAATAATCAAGTCTTTTCCATTTGACAATTCGGCATGATTTCTCATTCTGTTCCCACATATTTTCGTATCCTTCGCATTCTTCGTAACGATAGTATCCCAAAGTACATACTCCATAATTGACATAGCCCAATTCGTACTCACATTGTGCAACAAAGCACTCATAGAGGTCGCCAGCCATTCTATTCGCATTGGTCAAAATTTGTTGTTTCAAAAGATCGTTGTTATCTTCTAAAACAAAATCTTGATTCCGCTGGAAAAGTAAAGAATTTCTAGGTACACCAGTCAGACAAAAGGCTACTGCTTTCGAAGAGTTGTTAAGCTCTTTGATGCAAAGCGCGCTCTGTTCTATTCGACCGCTAAGTCCGTCTAAAATAGAATAATGGTAGTCACCTGACCAGTTCATTGAGTAAATGACAAGAATCGAATGACCTTGCTGAACACACCCAAAACTTTTGGTCTTATCATAATAAAATGCCCAAAAATAGGGGTCGAATTCATAGTTCTCTTGGTCTTCTTTGTTGCTAGTATATTCATTTTGCAGACTTACGGATTTGAATAAACTTGGAAGCTGAATAACCAGCCATCCGAACTGGTCATCAGTCAATTTTCCATTGATCTCATATGAACCGTTTTTAGCTAATACCACAATTTCAATTAATTTGTTGACCACATCTCCTTTGAATCCCATACGAGCTGCAAGATCAGATGTCAGCTTATCGAGCTGCTTGTTCCATCTTGGATTTTTTATCTGAATATTTTCGGATTTAATCTGGGCAATAGATTGACCTTTGATGTCATATTGCTTCATTAGTTCATCTGCATGCAATCCGATCAGAGGTAATGAAACTAATCCGAAATTTTTTATCTCCAACCCAGGTAGACTTGGTATTCCGGCTGCTTTGGAACAGATTATATGCTCATAAGGTCCATATTCGACTGTTAACATTTGTCTCAATGTCTCGGCCGCCTTCGCACATCTTTCTGAATCGGCAAAGAGAAGCGAACTGCTTCGTTTAATTCGTTTTTGTTTCCAAGGCGTCGAGAGATTCGTTTTTATTTCATCTGGTGGATCATCTAGCTTGTTTGATCTTTGTCTGCGTTTTAGTGGGACCCCATTATTTGGCGGTTCTTGAATCTGACGTAAGGCCATTTGTCAGAGCTCTCGATTAAGTTTAAGTCTTATTCTACTCAATCCATTATTCCTCAATCCATTATTTAAGTTGTTATTGATAGCATACGTTGGTAGATTAAGCCCCGCCCATAAATCAAGAGGACAAAGTAGATACGAAATCGAAAGATTGCATTATTTGCCCAAGTGCTTGGCAAATTGTCTCAAAAAAGGTTCTTGAGGGAAATAAACAAACAATAAAAAATTATTGAGAAAAAATAAATGAGAATTTCGGCTTATTCACGTTTTAATTGAATAATTAGCAAAATCCTCAGAATATAAAAATGGAAAAAATCAATTTTCCACTTCGAAAAGAACTTCATTCTTCCTCAGAAATGGAAGAGTCCAAGGCGGGTTAAAAAATGATACTTCGTAATTTTTAATCTCATTTTCGTTATTTTTAATCGTTACGCCGTCTCTTATCAGCATCTGAGTGAGATGTTCTGCCTTGGGCTTGCATTCACTATATTTTTTGTAGTAGCCTGAAAAAGTAATGGCTGCCATAGTTTTCGCCGGTACATACTCAATTGAAACTCCCTCTTCGATAGGTTCTGGAACTTGATCAAGACTCTTATATATACTGCCAGGCAATATAAAACTTATTGTCATCATCTCCGGGTTATTCTGATCAGCATCAACCGCCACTGGTGCTGTCATTGGAATCTTAACTCCTTGACTTTCTTTTTGTATTACAACCGGTGCAGTCAGCGCTATTCTAGCTCCATCTTCAGAGGGCTGTCCAACAGCCACAGGCGCCGTCATCGGAATGGGCTTAGACCCCTTATTTGCTGGTTTGCTAACAGCGCCAATGTATCGAGCACATTTCATGAAGCCGTCATTGATATTTGCCGCAGTTGTTTTCACCCGTAACTGCTCCTCGTAGCTGCGAACTTCGTAGCCTTCTGCTTGTCGAATCACTTGATAGTTAGGGGTTTCTTCTTTGATAAATCCAGCTACTGAGCCCATTCTTTAATTTCGTTTTATCTCTTACTTAGGTCCTTTTTATTTGACTTATTTGAATGTGAATTTTTCTTATTATTTTGCAAGATTGTTATATAAGCGGTTCTATTAAGCAATATCTTATAAAAGAATCTTACATGTAAAATTATAATTTTTCTTAATGATGATCAAATTATGAATGCCAAATTATACAATGAATTTCATTGTCTAACCTTTTATTCTATAGTCTTATGAATTAACGTGAGTGAGATTTAACTTATGCAATAGAAAAAGATGACGAAAATAAATATTGAAAACCGAAAGAATCGTCCGTCTCGATGTCTACCTCAAGTGATCAACGTTGCTCTTTTTCATTCACTTTAAAGCAAAGATTTAAAATGTTTTATTAAAGAACTTATTTCATTGGCCAACCCAGTAGCCTGGGTTAGAAGAAGATTTTTATTGGCCTCATTCAGCTGTTTGCAAGCAGCCAAGTAAGTAATATTGATCGTTGACCGAAACGTGCTCATTAAATTGAGTATTTTGCCTAACAATTTTCTTATCTCGTCTAGCTTTTGATCTCGATTCAAATATGCAAAGCTAGCCTCTATACAAATGATCACTAAAGAACTTATCGAACGCATTCCATGTTTAATATGCACTTTGACCTCATTCTCGTCTATCAGGCAACTACTGATCATGTTTTTGGAATGGTTCACAAACTGGCGACAAATCAGCGCAATTTGTCCGATATTCTCCTCTATGCCCTTGCTTGTCTGCAAGGTTTCATTTTCATTGTATGTCTTTGGTGTTTGAGAGCTCATTGTTCTAAGCCGAACATGTTCAATGCTCAGGTGAAGCTCATAAATTATGAGATCAAGATCTTTTTGAATCTGATCGAAGAACATATCTGAATCTGTAACTGAATACTCTCTTTGTCTTATCTCTGCTAATTTATTGAGACGTTGTCTTATTTCGAGCTCAAACTCTTCTCCTGTCGAGTATACTGGTGTAAGATCAAACTTTTCAAATTTGGCTTCCATCCGCCGTCTTTCCAAACTACTAACAGGGATAATTGCGTTACCATCGTCGTTCATAAGAGAATTTCTGTCGATTTTTATGTCGATTAAATCAAGCTCTTGATCGATGCTTGCTAACTCATCTGCTTCTTCATTCTCCAACTCGTACTCTTGTTCTTCATCGCTTTCCTCATACAAGTCGTTAACATCTTCATCTAAATTCGCTCCGCTTGAAATACCCGCTTGTAAACCGTCAAAACTTATTGTATCGCAATAGCAATCATTATCGTCAATAACGTTTGATATTTCAATCATGTCATTCCAACGAACTTTAAGTGGTAGCCGATTTGGACTTGAGCTACTATCCGGATAGTTCCTTAATTTCTTCAAGGCTCCTGTTAATAAGTTTTATTATTATAATTGAATCGACTCGGGTTAAATTTAAATTAAAAAATATACTCGCCTTTCCGAGGAGATTCGGGGCTAAATTGATCAGATGAGTAATTTTTATCAATAGCATTCAGTTTTTGAAAAGAACTTGAGCGTGGCAATGAATCCACTTTCCCGAACGTTACCAACCGTGGAGGAAGACTCGAATCACGTGGCCCTCGCCATTCATTTGTTGGCTGTGTGTCACTCGGAGTTGGTAGGATTTCAGAGTTAAAATTAAAATTTGTTATATTTGAATAGCTGCATACTGTTATTGAAGCAGGCCTATGCTTCAATTTGCCCGTAAGGAGTTCATCTTTTTCATTTTTCCACTCCGCTTCGTTAGTAGATGATGAAATTGAACTATTCATTCGATCATCTGGCTTGCGGCCTGTTGTTCGTGAGTGTAACTTGTCTAGTAGAGATTTAATATCTCCTAAAACTCTCAGATTTCTTGAAGGAAGTGAAAAATGCCCCGAGTGGCTGGAATTCCGTTTGAGTTTCGCTTGTGCATCTGGTTGGTCTTGACTTAATGTCTTAGAGCGACGACCTGATTCCACCAACAAATTAATCATTCGACTGAAACCATTCTTTTTGTCATTTTCCGAGTTATTCTCATTCGATTGTTTTTTTTCCAAAGAGTTCAGATCTGCCATATTCAAGACTTGACTCGAGATAGCTTTTTTGATCAAATTTTCATCATTTTTCAGTTTTTCGAATCCAATTCCGATCGTTTTTGGCTCGCTTGAATCATAAGTCCGTGTCGAATTGATAAAACCGATCGGTTCTGAGCGTAAATTGGGCAAAGAGTCGAGAACTGAATCCAACAAGGATTCACCGCTACAAAGCTCTTGGACAGGTGGTTGTCGACATTTTTTCCCATCAGTATCTCGCCTATTTCCGTTAATTATTCTTATCATTGGTGACTTCTGCTCATCCATAAAGAGCTTTGGTTTGATATAAGTAGGAAGTAGAGCTGAACTCTCATAAGTTCGTGCCAAAGCCTTAACACTTGTGTTACAATTGGTGTGTTTGGTGTCAAGCGAATTCAATTCATGACTTCTTTGGAGTTCGATCTTATTTAAAACCGTCTCAGCTCGACGAAGACTCAAAGAATTGCAGCGCCTTATGCTAGATTCAATCCCAGCTTGTTGCATACCTCCCAGCTGTTGAGGTTTGAATGTAGGCGGGGATGGAAGTGAGGACTGATTAGGCAATTGTGTTTTTTTTTGCTGGGCATACGAAGAGAACGCTTGAACAAGATCTCGAACCCGGTTAGTTTGCTGCAATTCGTTCGGGTCAGTTGCAACGGACGTTATCGTGTTGTGTTCATTTGAAAAATTTTGGCGTTCTGCCGCTGTATCTAAATTTATAACAAGCTGAGAAGAAAATAGTCGCTGAGCTCTCTCTGCGCTTGAGTCTGACTCAATCCCGCTTTCTACTTCATCTAAGCGTTTATCTGAAAACTGCTCTGGAGGGGGCGGCGCATGATTATCATGCTTGGTGCTCGTTAGATCTTTATCATCAAATATAATGCTTACTTCGCTTTGATAGCATTTTTTTATCAATTACCTATTACATCCAAATGCTGAGGCCAAGGTGCTTCAGCATTACTGCTGTTCATATTCGTTTGAAAACCGAGTTGTTTTTCTTCAATTTTTCGGGGTAATATTGGGCTTGTTTCAGGCACTCTTTTAGTATTAGACTCTTCTAAAACAATAGTTTAGCATAAAGTTCAAAAATAACTTAGAGCTTTAATAGTGCATGCGTGTGCGTACTAATAGTCCAGATAATATTCATCTTATCGACCGCTATTTGACACCGTTTATCGTGGCTGTCCTAAACTAAAAGAACCAGGTCGCAAAAAGTATGGACGTTTTTCTTAATTTTGCTTGCGATAAGACCAAGCTGCCTTAAAAAGGTAGAATGCAAATTTCAACCCAAAATGAGTGGAGATCTGGAGACTGAAAAAGAAAAAGGGCCCTAAGAGGCCGGTCAAAAATAGTAAAGCGAGAAAACCATCTTAAAGCGTTTTTATGTTGCGTAATGGTTGCAATTAGGTCACCAAAAAAAAAAACAACTATTGATGAAGCCCAGTCAAATAGTTTTCTTTATGGCTGCGTACTATTTTCAAATTCTCTGGCCTCTCAAATTTTGATGACGCGAAATCTTTTTAAGGCTGAACATGATTGCATATTAATACCTGAACGATTTTTTACCAAAGACATCAGAAGAATATGCAAAGCAGAAAACTTTCTCTTTCCCTACTATACCGATTCACTTAGCGTACAAGAAAGACACTATTAATTGTGTTCGACCTCGTTGATGAGAGAGAGAGCAGTAAGTCGCGTGAGAAGCTTAACTAGTGACCCTAGAGCTAGCCAAACAATCAAGGGATAAGTACTAGAATTGAATAGGACAAGGCACTTTCCTCTGAATAGCTGCGACCAACATCAAATAAACCTAAGTATAACCCTGTCACTGAAGGCTTGAAGTCCATTTGCTCACTTCTCTTAGTTTTTTTTAATTTGATGAATATTAGATGATATGCGGTCGATTACTGCCTCCATGGAGCAGTCACAAGTGAAATTTAATTCGAAGAAATAATATTCGTTTGAGTGTTTTAAATAAGACATGTTTAAATTAAAGCCAGAAAGGTGAGAAGATTACGAGCAGTTAAGAATAGTTAAGGAAAAAAGTTTATTGTTGTCTAATACATGAGTAAAGAGAAAACCAACTAGACTAACAAAGTGAATAATTACCGAACGTAGGGTAGAGGTGAATTAGAGGTGTGCTGGCAGATGGGTCACCCCATGGCTCAGAGGCGTCTCCTTTCAAGCTCCCTTCAATAGATGAAATGTCCTCATCTTCAACCGCTTCTACTACGTTAACCAAGACTCGAGTACGACAAGTATCAGGGTGTGGTAGTTCGTCTATTAATCCGATTGTCTCAACCATCGGTAAACTCTCCCCACTGTTTCCACAACCGGTTAGCTCTGCATTCACATCAAGTCGGACCCTCGACGTGAATAAACGACTGCTACAGCAGCAATGTTCAATAACATGATCAACGGAATCATCTGCTTCTTGTTGCTGGCTTGAAATAGCAATGGTCTCCATGCAAGGGTCCTGATTGTTAGTCACATCCGAACACAAATCTAGACTGAGTGGTTCATCGTTAAGTTTTAGCACTACTGCAAATGGTGCTGATTCAATAAGCTCGGCGTTTTTGAAACTAAGTTCTTCTGAACTTGAGCTGCTGTTTTTGAAATTTTCAATTGGATCTTTGTCGTTGGGATTCCATTCAACTGTAGTGCTTTCAGAATTGCTCGCTTCTGATTGATCGGCGTCATTCGATGTCGAAATGATTGAATCTTCTGATACATCTCGGATCAACTCCAACACAGCCTCTTCGTGCTTTTTGTGTTTCTTGCTACCGTTGTTTGTGTTATTGGCACTAATTGAAATGTCTTGATTCTCAAGAGCAGTCAAACGCAGAGGATGTTTTACTAGGAATGAGCTCACTTTTCATTTAATCATATGAAAAGATTCTATTGGTTAAGTTCTCTCGATTGAACTCTTACCATTAAGACTGTATTGAACAGTACCTATTCGAATTTGCTGAATAGGGCATAAACGATGCCTAACTGGATAAGCAATAAGGCGAAGAAAGCCTTGAAGTAAATAAAGGAACTGCAAGTAGTCTTCAATTAAAAATGCAAGTGAAAATGTCTTTGAAATTGGTTTGTTAGAGTCGAAATTTTTCGGAATTCAATAAAATGAAGCTTACTTTAGCCATCAAATCTCGGCCAGCTTGCGAGCTATCAAGCAAGTCTAAATCTATCTGAACTAGCTGAGACGATCGTTGTATGACTCGAATATTTTCGACAGTTTCAAAATCAATTAGTTTGAGTACCTGTTTTAATGAATTAGATAAGTTAAATTTCATAAAACTCATATTACAGTTTTAGTCTTTAAGTCGACAAATGCAGATATTCCGAATGACCAACCAATTATCATAAATACATCTTTTTCCTCATCCTTTTAGGGTTTTAATTTAGTCACTTTTTAAAAAAAGCCATTAAGATATAATATGGTTGTAATTACAATTAGATTGACACTGAAAATCCTTCCTCCGAACTGTGCAAGCTCATTTAAGCTTTTCAAATATTCAACTCGAATTTCGTTTTGATTTGTGAATCGTTTTTGAATGAACCACTCTAGGTTTTGACTCAGCAGACGTTTTAAATCGTTGCGCTTGACTACATTAGAGTTGAGCACCGACAGAGGGAGAAAACGCTCAAGAGTGAAATGTTGCCTTTATAGTAATTTAAGTTTAAAACTCGAGTTTATCAGATCGATTTAACTAATTTATGACTCACTCGACAAAGTCAATATCAATTGGGCTAGAAGGCTTTGAATCGTCTTCACTGAGACTGCCTGAGCTGCTGGTTCCGCTTTCCTCCGTTTTTTTTAATGGTAAAGAACCTGACCAGTCTAAATATTCTAAAAGAATATTGAGACTGGCTAAGTGAAGAATAAGCTCGTATTTAAGCTCGCTGCCAAAGCGTTGAAGTAGAACATCATTTCTACTCTGTATTCCAAAAGATTTTCAAAGATTTTTGGACATCAAAAATTTGTTAGATTTCTACCTGTTCGTAAAGGTATTTGAAGGCCTGGGGATCGCTCTTAATCAAATTTTCATAATTTATCGGCTTGAAAACAAATCTGAATAAACACTCGAATGGTTGTTTGTACTGTTCGTAAATATTCATCAGAAGTTGGCTCTCATTTAAATGTATAAAATTTGAGGCTAATGCCTCGCCATCAATTCGTAAAACAAGCCCAAAAAATTGAATGTTTTGAATGTTAAGTTTGTCTTTCAGACACTGTAGCACATCGGCAACAGACGTATTCGTGTCATACTTGAATGATTTGATCGATTGATTTTCGAGGTAAACGCGGAGAATTGTTTTCTCTTCTTCGTTTCTGTCACTTACCAGCCAGTTAGAATCTGAATGAATGCTTGGCTCGTTTGGCTCCATTAAAAGTGATTTTGCATTCAAACGATCATGAAGTGAGCGTTTTTTGGCCCCTAATGAGGTTGAGATTCGCTCAAGTTTTGAATTATCGTCATGAATATGGCCAGACATTTGAGACTTGTTTACTATTTCATCAAGCCTAAATCTTACTTTAGGCTTTGATTGAATGCTCTTTTTTAAAGCTTTTTTGTCCTCAGTGAGTAAAAGAGAGTTGTGACTCTTTGGCTATAAAATTGAGGCAACAAAACTCTTTAGAAATTGAGCCAAATAATGAGCGGATAATATGAAAGAAAAAACGAAATAGAACTATTAAGCCAAGAGAGGGGTAATTATTAGGCGTATATCTTTCATCAGCATATTGCAAACACTTGAGCTTCCAGCTCAGGTTGCTTGCATTTGAATTCTACTAGAGATAAAAAATCAACGACCTAGTCTAAACATTTAATCCACGTTTGATTAAATGCAGCTCAATCCCAAAGAATAAAATAAGGGATTTGATTAATGAACCCTGAATTCCTTCAGCCAATGCAAATGGTGGTCGGGGCAAAAAATCATGTAGAATTTAGAAATTACCGTAGGTTGCTTTACAATCAAGGTTATTTGATTTCGGCTTTGACGAATTAATTCTATCGCGTGTTCTCGACTGGCAAATTCGACATCTTGTCCATTTATTGATAAAATCTCGTCTCCGTTCATAAGCTTGTCTTTTCCAGGACCCTCTTAAAAACCAAGATTGAAATAAAGATATTGAGTGAGAGTTAAGGATACTTACCAGGAGTGACAAATCGGACCAATAGCGGCTTTTCGCTACCCGCAATAAAGCCGAAACCAAACTTTTCATCTTTTTTAATAGTTATCTTACGTCTAGCTGGAATCTTAACAGTACTATGAGAAAATTCAACGTTCTCGTAGATTTGGCCGATTTGTTGTTGCGTTATTTTATCTAAGTCAGTTTTAAGGCTTTTTTTAGTTCGCTCTCGTTCCGCTTGTCCACTTGAAACATTGTGAGTCGATTGAGATTTGATTCGAAGTTGTCTGCGGCTTTTTTGCTTTTTATTTGGAATTGAAAAACTTGAAACCCGGTCAATGATCGAATTTGATCCGAACTTCAACGAAGATTCTATTACTCCTTTGTCTGTATTTCTGCAATAAACAGTTGATAAAAAAATCGACTGCTTCTTAATATTTCTATGAATCAATTAAATGAATTACGTGTTCAAACTCTTGATCAACTGATGCTCGTCACATCCAAGCGTTTTTGCCAGCTTTCGTATCGAATTTAAACTCTTGTAATCAAGCTGGGTAAGTTCATTGATTCCAAGTAGATTGGCGGCTTTATTCAGTCCAGAATTCGACCGTGTCTCATTCATTTTAGCTCAAAATTGAGCACTCTCTTGCTTCGAACGATTGGTGGAAAAGCTGAAACAATTTTCTAAATAGCTGAAATGCTTTAGAATTTGGAATCTCTTACATAATAGAAAACTAAACGTGACCACTAAATGAGTATAGCGGTGGCGACAACACCTCAAGTAGAATGATTTAAATGATATGAAAAGCAAATCCGACACAACTTCGCTCATGAAGAGCTAGGTTGGTCTAACGCATAAAAAAGAAACAAAAAGAAAAAAGAATACAAATCTCTTAGTCGCTCAATCTAACCCCTAGATTGGTCACGCTAATACAATAGCAAACATATAAATTGGATTATAAAACAAAACAAAGGGGACCAAGATAGTAGACGAACGAAGTATCTGTTTGCTCATTAAATGAGGAAGAAGAGTTAGATAGACCACATGTAGTCGTTCCGAATGGGTTTTAGGTGTGGATTATAAGCAATAGAGAACAATTTGTGCCGTCGAATATTCTTAATGCTTTCTTCCTCCATTGATCTCCATCCCCTTTTCTTCAATGTTCAGTGGCTATCTTACTATCCTATCTATTTCTATTCCTTGCTTATGGTGCCTGCTTCCTTCTATGCTATCTTTATCTCTACGCTCCAAATTAAATGAACCAAAAATACAAGGTCTGATAGGTGGATGAATTAGATGTTGCATATAAGAGAATATAATAATTTTCTCTACTGCTACTGGACATATACACGCATATTCGATATTGTGGTTAAACAGATTGCAGAAAAATCCGATGTTACTAAATCTAGCACAAACAATCAGTGTATACGACAAACAAGCGTTCCGATGACCGAAATTTGACTAGCCAGGGGGGAGAATGAAAAGGGTGGTTTTTTATGACCCTAGGTGACCCATGGGCACTAGCAAATAAACTAGAATTTTGAAACATGGGAGAAGTGTGTTGACTCAGCGGGTCCTTGCCACACTTATCGTTGCAGCGCGAAGTCAACCAGACGACGCGTCCGAATTGGCAAACGAAGCAATTATGGTTGCCGACATCGCACTAATAAACTTGGCCAAAGGCCGCCCATCCGCCAATGTAAATGTTGTTTGCTGGGTTTGCTAAAGTTGCAATTTACATTGTCGTATTGAAACGATCATAATTATTAATTTTATTGGGTAAGCTCTCACGAATGTTAATATTGAAGACACGAATCAATTTCTAGTGGCCTTTATTACTCATTTTCACTTATTCGTGCTCTTTAACTATCTTTTATCGATCATTTTTGTATGAGACATTCCTATATTTCCTGTGTCTGAACAAGAAAAGAATAAAAAGAAAATATTTTAAATGCTGTTGTATAAAAATAACGTGACCTGTTTTTAATATGGAACATAATTATTTGATCTGTCTAAAAGTAAAAGCATAATAAAATAAAATGGATGGTAAACATGAGCATTTACTAAACCTGAAGGGATTTTAAGCAGTAAATGGCCCTTGGGTGGTCTTGGCTTTTTATTAGATTGGTTACCTTAATAATTGAAGATTAGTTTAGTAATTCTGAATATTGCTTCTTTATCGATAACAAGTTCACTTTAGTGAAAATAATTTTTGCTTACCTCAATTTTTGAACAGTGAAAAACAAATCCCTTGTGAAACCTATCACGCATTCAGCTGCATTCTGATTTGTCATTGGCACATTTAATTCTTTTCAACTTTTGCCGAATGATAAAATCAATTTGCTCTCGTTTTTTTCAATATATATCATTTCAATGAAACATTTTGATTATCATTAAAACTCATATAACAATATTCATTTTTATTTATGCACTGTGATATGTTTCACCATATCCAGTTAATTTTCCTTTTATAGAGAATCGAGCTTTCTTATTTGAAAAAAAAACCTATTTACTTTCACCACCAATAATGAATCGCGCTAACTCAACTATCATTTATTATAACGCCAGGAGTAATATCTAATTAATATTTTGAACCGCAAATTGGTTCTTGAGCTGATTCGAAGCTTATGAACAAAACACCGCTTTTTAAAAGCTGTCTGACTTTAAGCAGCTTTTGATTTGTTTAATGCTCAGCTTCGTCTTAAGCTAAAATGGCTGAATCACTTAGCAATCACTAATCACTCATCTGCATTCATGTGCATTTTTGTCCAAATCCTTTTTTGTTCTAACGGAATTTTCGGAATTTTAGACTAGAAAGTGAGTTTTCAAAGGGATCGTGGCGCTTTTATGTTTTAAAGATCAAGTCTTGTTCATTCGGGAGATGAATTTCAATATTTCTGCTGATATTTTTTTATTGCATTGACTTTTTGCAGTTGATGCTACGGCATTCAGCTTCACTATAAACTAAGCTAGATTAAATGATTGAAAATGGTAGTGCTGCTCTATATATTTTTCCGAATCAATCTCTTTAATTTGGATGCTTTTTTTATTTACTTTTTTTTTGGTATTTATAATTTTTTTTCAAATTCGCGATCCATGATTTGCAGAAAATGAGATTTTACACGAAAACAGTGATGATCGACGTTTCATGATAATAAATAATTTGTTTCTTTACCGGAAAAAGAATTAAGACGATTTTATAGATGTAAACCGTGTCTTGAAAGACATTTAACGTATTTATCGAAGTTCAAATATTGATATTAATCATTCTGGCGCATATTATGTTTTTCCTTACCAATCCCCTGAGTTAAAATATTGAGTTGACAACAGTCATATCCTTAAATCCTTAGTGAAGCCGAATACGCTTTGAAATAAAAGAAACATGCAGAAATCGATGTTGATAGTTCATCATTTAAAAATTTTAAATCAGTTTAGATGAAAGACAGTGAAGAATTTATTCATAATTTATAATTCAGTGAAAGATTGATTTCTATGAGAAATTTAAAAAATGGTCTCTCGAATCGCTAAGGATGTAGGTCCTTTTACTGGGCTCATGCGATTTGTTTGCAAAGATGTACTTCTTCATATGTGCATTACTCTAGGCCTGATGGGCAACATCATTACTCTTGTCGTGTTCGTACAAAAACGGCTCCGACGAACAAGCACGGCACTTTATTTATCAGCTCTTACAACTGTTGATGTGATCTATATAGTCAGCAGCTTTATCAACAGCTTACCGACAATGTATCCCAACATCAATTTGACGATGATAAATCCTTATCTCAGCCTTGTTTTTTATCCTTTAGTAGACTTTGCAAGTAATACCAGCGTATACATTATTCTGGCGTTCACATTCGAGAGGTACATAGCTGTAGCCCATCCGCTGATCTCAATACATTGGTGCCGGCCATCAAAAACCAAGAAAATTATCGTATGTGTTTTGTTTTTCACTGTTTGCCTCACATTTCCTACTCTACTGGAAAACAAACTTGAATTTCAATTCGATATAGAAACCAATCGTACTATTCCTCAATTAGTCACTACTAATATTTATCCAGATTTTGCGTTATACAAATTTTATTATTTTTGGTTCATTGCCATTACTGTGCAGATTATACCGCTCTCCCTCTTGATAGTATTTAATTCCATATTAATTAAACATATTCACTACAGTCATTTATCATCAGCCAACCCCTTAAATAGGCCTACTTGTGGAACTCTGGAACTTGGCCAATCTCGAGAGCATTCGAAAGAATCAGTGTCGGTGGCGCTTATATCCAAGACAGGAGTTGGAAATTCGCAGGCAAATGATGATTCCAAGCAAATGAGGCATGGCGGCGGAAAATACAACAAGCTTACTCATGATCAGACGAGAGCGAGCATCATTTTGCTTGCAACAGTTATTGTTTTCTTATTATGCCAGCTGCCAACAGCTATCCTTCTAGTCTCCGAAGCTATTTGGCCCCTTGATGACCAAAGTGATTCGTTTAAAGTCGATATTATATTAGGCTTAAATAACATAGCAAATGGACTAACAGCCATTAATTCTTCAGTGAACTTTATTCTTTATTCTTGTTTCTCAAAGCGATTTCGGCAAGAATTTCGATGTCTATTATATTCAATCGTAACTTGTAAACGTCCAAGAAATCAAGAATTTAATAAGGCAAGCGAAAGCTTGAGAAATAGACCTTCAAGAAAACCACTCAAATCAACTAGAATTTAAAATCATCTTAAAAAAAAAACTTAATAAAAATAACTTGAGCAGTACTTTCATCCCTCTTTCCTTAAATAAACATCAATGATGCTTGAGTCATACAAGACACAATAAACGAAAAGCATCAAAAAATTTTCTAATTTTAATTTTTTTGCCAAAAAATGTCGGCAACTCCTTTATTTTAGATTATTTTCAAAGTTTTTGCTACTTTTTACAATTTTTAATCAATATAAAAGAGGAAAATAATTCTTTTTTTTTTTCAAAAAATTGATTAAGCACTAGTGAAAGCTAGATTTTGGATCCTCAAATTTGGTACTCCAATGTTGATCAACGCACTTTGGAATAAAAGTTTCTTTCAAGAAAGAAAAAGTGTTTTTCCTTTCGCCATCATCAATCTCACAAATTTTTTCGAATGCCCAAGCGCTTTCAATATGACTTTGATATTCTGGGCTGTTTCTTGCAACTTTAAGAGGCAATATCAAGAATTTGAGTCGAACAACCGGCGTTTTTCGTGAATCACATAAAACTATCTGCCAAACTCCGCTTTGAGTTTGAATATTTTCCTCTTTACTTAAGAGGGTATTGATAACAAATTGTGAACGCTCATTCTTGGGGAGTATAACATTCTTCTCTTTGACTTTGATGCCTATTTTTCGATTTTAATAGATTATGAGCACCTGAAAATGTAGTAAACTTAATTATAGCAACAAACCGTCGGGTGAAATCCAAGTGAGAGAGAAATTGAACGAATCATTTGTGGGGTCAAACTCAAGCAAAGCTGTTGGGTTTGATTTGCTGTTAAGGAATGGGTATATGTTACCGAGTCTTCGCTCTTTTTTGTCATAATCCGAACCGACTTTGAATTGAACCAAAAGTTCAGATATCGATTTCGAGCTTGGCTCTAGGTTATTGAATACTTCCGGTTTGAGCTTTGGCTCAATAAAGGCCTCAAAAATTCCATTTATAGTCTTAAAGAGGATTAAAATTGCTGAAAAAGTATCTGCTTCGTAAAATAAATTGGTTTCAAGAATTTCTGGCTCATCAAATTTCTCGTGCTCAATTTGTGTCGAAAAAATCTGCTTATAGTTTTTAATAAAGCTAGAAACGTTCCCGGCCAGTAAAGATTGAAAATTGACCAAACTTAAATCATGCTCAGAGTCGACTGAGCTATCAAATATGTTTAACCAGAAAGAATGCTGGGATTTTGTGTCTTCAAATTTACTATTAGTTTCGATCGAGTGGGTTAACTATAGTCGCCGAACTTACCCAAGCTATTTAATCCATTTAATGATTGTTCGAGCATGTTTATTAGTTGTCCATTTTGTATCGGATCAATTTTACGGACAAAGAATTTGTTTTTTTCTCGGTTTATCTAAAATTTATGCAAAAGTTTTTCATTGAGATTTTCAATCGATTTCGCGTCGTATACCTGAATTCTTTCAAAATCATGAAATCTGAAAAAATTCGGCGAGCAACCACACCAGTCGACCGAATTTTTCGAGGCGCAATTACAACCTCGTCTTCTTATCCAGTTTACCAGTTTGAAGTTTTCATTGATAATTGTTTGGCAAAAGTCTGAATTCAAGGCGACAGTGTGAAAAAAAGTCTATATAGAAATATATGATAATTAAAATCTCCTAATATTTCTGATTAAAAAACCAAACCTCTGATGGAAGAAGAACATTTTTGTAAAATCTTTTTAAATCAATCAAAAATTCATTGCGCGACGATAGCAAATAATTAACAAAAGCACGATTTAGACAGAACCAGTCGCTGCCGCCTCCAAATTGGATTCCGGATGGAATTTTTCTTTCTCCTACTCTCCACATTCGATTTTCGCATTCAACAAAAGCATACTTCATCCCTTGTTTTTGAAGAAATCTTGTGAGAAAAAACTTTTAAGAATTTATCTGTTAAAATTACTTATGAAAAACTAATTACTCTTCAAAATCGCCGTGGTTGAATTTTAGGAAATTGAAATCTAAATAATGAGCAAGAAATTCAGTCAAATCATCGATGGGCCTTTGATAGTTAATGATTATCTTAAGAAGTGCTAATTTTTGCTGAGAAACGAGGCAGACCTTATAGGAAAGTCTGATTCGCTAAGATTTAAAATGAAATCCCATCGAATGTTCAATTCTTGGCTCATTTCCACAAGGTCCTTCATAGATCGTAAATGAACATCTAGTAACGTAGCTCCTCCCCAAATACTCGCTTCGGACCAGTTTGCAACACGGACATTTTCAAATCCGATCTTTTCAACTGTCACTTGAATCTTTTTCCGCAAAAATTCTGCTCTCTTAATAAATTATTACAAAAAAGCATTATTAAGTGAAGAAAAAAAGACCTTATCTACGTGTATCAGATAGAGATGATGAGTTCGGTAGATATTTTTTAATAGGCGTATGAGTTGTCGATGAGAGCGTCCGGAAGCAGTTATAATAAAGGCAATCTGGGCTCTTTGCTTTGTCGCTGTTTTTAATTCGGCTCGTTCTAATTTAAGAGTGTCGAAGTCTTAAGACATATTCAAGTACCAAAAGCATTAGAAAAGGAAAGATAATTAGCTAAGCATGAAAATCAAAACATAATAGAATTAAATTACCTAAACGCCCAGTAAGACCTAGTTGAAAGCTATTTTCCTGACATTTTACTTTTTCAATCTTTCCTAACGTAATTAAGCAAAAGCATTCGCTTTTTTCCTTGTTAAAAGCAAAAACTGGAAAAAAATTTAAGCAATTTTCAAAACACTGTTCCAGGTTTTGTGCAGGCATCGTTTTGAATTCGTTCAATTTTAGTGATTGTATGAATTTTGTAAAATCAGTTGAAAGAACACAATTCAATGGTCGTTTCCTTAAATCTTCTTTAAGGATATTCTCGGTCAGGGAGCATTCTCGTTTTAATTTTTTTATTGGTTGATCTAATGAGCAGGCTAATTCTAGAATGTAAGCTTTGCAATCTTCCTTAACGGCCCTTTTCAATGCTGACTCTGCATGGGTATTAAGATCACATTTCAAGTCACTATATTCTGCTTTTGTATGGCTGATTGTCAAAAAAACAATAAACGGGAGAACAAAGTGTTCTCCGAGAGGCATTTTATTCTGAATACAACAGTAGCCCAATATGCTGTTTTTTGTTATTAACGGGGTTAAATTTAACGGATGCAATCAAAACTAATTGCATTCAAAGTTATAGATTAGAAAATTGACTTATGGCAATCAAAGAGTTAAGAAAATTTTGTAAAAAATTATTATTTAGTGCATTATTTATTGTCAAGATATAATTAATGACGCTATCGAAAGGCCAGCTATTCACGTCTAGCTATTCATTTATATATAAATTCTACATTTATTTCTAAATTAAGTCGGCATAAAAATCCGAGAAATTCAACTGATTTTCATATATTGAAAAAATGGTGTCCGATACCAAAAAAGTAAAAGAATCAGGGTCATATACTCTGACAACTTTTTATCTTATATTATACAATGTTATTCTTACAATTGGGTATCTAATTTTTTGTATTTCTGGTGCTTGCAATTTTTACATTTCTGTTTAGTTGGCTCATCATTTTTGTTGTAACTGTTCAGTGGGCGCTTAAATGGAACAGCAAAACAGATCTTCTCAGTTCCAGAGGCCTTTACCCTCAAGTTCAGCGATTACTTATCATTTTTCAAACAGCAGCCCTTCTAGAAGTGTTTCATGCAATTTTTGGACTTGTAAGATCAAACCCAGTACTGGTCTTTGTGCAAGTTCTCTCGCGCCTGATAGTTGTTTGGTTGATTCTCTATGTATTCAAAGCGGTAAACATTAAGATTAGTTATAGATTTTCTTTTCAATGATTAATTCTCAAAAAAAGCCTCGTGAATCCCTTGGTCTTTTTTTGATTTGCATTGCCTGGCCCATAGCTGAAGTTATCCGCTACTCATTTTATGCTTTGAACCTTTTGAACTTTATGCCCTACATTGTGAATTGGGCTAGGTAGGTTACCAAACTTAGAATTTATTCTCCTTTTATATTTAATTTCAAATTATAGATATTCCTTTTTCATCGTGCTCTATCCCTTGGGAGTAACGGTAGCATTCCTTTTTTGTTAAATTTCATTCATGGTTCTGTTATCAAATATCCTTGCAGGGAGAGCTGATTTGTATCTTCAAGGTTATTCAATATGTGCAGCCATTACGATTGCGGTCCAGATACTCTTTTTGGTTGCCAAACTCTTTAAATATTTCATTCGATTTTTACTACTTTTTAATAGCCATAATGCTCTCATACATTCCATGTGAGTACAAAAAACTAAATTTTACGTTTTCGCAATTTGCTCATGCTTACAATGTCTTATTCAGTTTTTCCAATGCTATATAATCATATGCTGAGTCAGCGGAGAAAAGTTATTGGAAACTATTGGAGGGATAAACAGCACAAGGAGTAAACTACACAAGAGCAAAGACAAATTAGTTTCAAAACATGGCATTCTTATCTTTCATCTTCTTTTTCATTCAAATGTCCCTGTTTTGCAACTAAGATAAAAATTCAATCTAGGTTGTTCGGTTTTATTATAAAAGCGTTTATTCATGAATCTGGATTCGCGTTTTAACTAACATTTTAATGAGGATTTTAAAAATTCATACTTGAATATCAAACTTAGGGGTTAATTGAGTCGAACCATAATCAATACCCGAAATGAATTTGAACTTAATTAAGTGGCCTAATAGTGGGGCTTGCTTCGATGACTTTTCTGAAGTGGGTTCACGCGGGCAAGACACAATCACAATTTCTTTTGAGATTAGATTAGTCTATAGGCTAATCATCATGGTTATCAATATTAAATCAAATTTCTTGTTCTAGTTCTGAGATTTTTTCTAATGTCTTAAACTCGACATTCAGTGCATATGACGATTTCAACTGAATCATTATTCATCCTGATTAATCAATTCAAAAATAATCGCAAAATTTCTTAAGAAATTCTATTTTAGACGAAGAAATCTTGATAAAAAAGGAGTTGTTCAATTCAATTGGGTTTTTAATCTATTACGTTTTAAAAATCGAGCAGATCATGATTTGGACATAAAGTCGATTATTAATTGCCATGAGTCAATTGAACCAATTCACAACTCTAGTATTCATCCCCACCTTGCTGTTCGATTTCCAGATCTTCATATTCTTCTACGCTAATTTTCATTTGTTCATCGTAGCTTTTTTCATTTTCACTTGGTTGCTCTTCTGCAGATAGCTCAACTCGTCTCTTCGACCATTTTACTTCTTTTAATTCAATCTTTTCTTTGTTCATATAAAAGCCACCGCGTTTAGGGGCCATATAAGCTGGTACATGCACATCTTGAGCTTCTGAGTTGTCAATGAATGAGTCACTTTCATCATATCCTTGTCCAAGATAACTGAAATCTCTGACACGATATTTTCCAAAATGGTCCATGTTTAGCTGATTTGAATGACGCTTTGTGCCGGATCTGATAACGGGTTCATTCTCATATTCTTCTTCCCTGTTTTCATCAGATACTTGCTCTTTTTCAGCATCGGCATAAGCACCTTCTTCTCCATCCAATTGTTTTCCGAGAACAATTTTCTTCCGAAATTCACCAACTAATTGACGAACTTGGCTTCGCTCAATATTTATTTCACAATCCAAATGGTCCCAATCTTCTTTTTTCAAGCAAACTTTGCTCGAAAGGTTAGGATGTTGAGCATTAAGGCGTTGCTCGCGTCGATGAAGTCTAATCTCGGCCTTATTTCGACAAGACAAAAGTTTTAAGGCTCGAAAAGCAAGCCGATTGTAATTGACCTCACTAAATGTATCATTAGTTGGCTTTTCTAGCTGGACCTCCATACGTATTGTTGGAATCTGAGTATTCAACGTTTGTTTATTTCGCCGTAGAGGTTCAGTCGGCTGCTCTAAGCTACTTTTTGAAATAAGACTCATTCCAGATTTATTAGCATGTGTCGATTGAATATTTTCATTATCTAAAAGCAAATTGTCATTCAAATGAAAAGCAAGACTGATTGCAAGTTCGCTCCCTCCCCTTTGAAAATTAAGTGTAACTGCATACAAGGAACAGCTTGCTATAAAATTTTAATTAAAATTTTCATACTATTCTACACTTCAAGTCATCTAAGTGATTTTTAAATTAAAATCTTTATACAAGATGAGTATTAGGCTTATTTTTCGATTTAGTATAATACATTTAAAAAAAAATTAAAAAAATCTGTACCATATTCAGAATATGAAAGAATAAATTATAGGAGACTTGACTTAATTTAGGCAATATTGTTCTGCTCTGCCATTATTTAAAATTTCTATAACAAATTCTGTTATTCTTAGTTTTTTCTTACGTGAATTTTTGTTCTTCTTATTGATGGTGATTTTTATAACAGTTTTTGCCTGAAGAACCTTAAGCTCAATTTAGCTTAATTTTAAAAAATGTTTGGAGTCACTTTATTTTATTCTTCAGTATTCTTTGCATTTATAAGATTATTGCATTAAAAAATACATTTTTTTGGGAAGGAAGATCAGTTTCGCGTTCGGTTGTTTGGCTTATTTTTTGAGCTTTCTTCTTCTCAATTGCTTTAAATACATGCATCGTGAAAAAAAGAAATGGATTTGATTCTTGGCTCATTTTCGAATGGTTTAAGAGGTATCTTTACTTTAGAAATCTATTTTATCAATAATCAATAGAATTTCAGAAGATTCTCAACGAAAAATATTTGAAGATTATGATTGCTTTTTTAATTGTACAATCATTGCCCATAAATTGAGCTCTCTGAGGGCCTTGGAGTGTTGTCAAGTTTTGGATAAAAGACGTCGCTGTAAGAAAAAATCAGTTACAGCTGAACCTTTCGATGGGGATATAGATCCGAATTATGTAAATTTTTTTAATCAGACACTTGATCATAGAAAAAAATACAGTTTGTAACCCTTCTATCAAATAACTTGATACACTCAATAAACGTTTTTTTTTTCACAAGAATTAGAGATATCAAGATCGGTTGATATGTATCGAAATTTATTTGAAAACCCATATTTAGGTAATCTTTTTCCCTTCAGTTTTTCGTGTGAGCGAATAAGGTTTAAATTGAGTCTTTGAGACAGAAGGGCCAGGTCAGCTAAGCTTGGATGAATACCGTGAGAAAGGTCTCGAAAGGATTTATGGTAAACAACGTAGAAAAATTCATTTGAAAGAGACACAAATTCAAATGAGATTTGAAAAAAATCTGGACCTTTTCGAGCCAGTTTACTGGCCTTGCTTTCCTTTGAAATTAGAACTGGTTTAACAGATGATGCGGAATAAAGTTTCTCTGGTGTATTAATAAATATCTTTTCGGACAACTACATGCAATGTTAAATTTGGATTGCTTCCTGTGATAGCGTTAAAGATGAATTGTGCGATATCGGTTTAGTAATTGAACACCGTTTGAAAAATATCAAAACAATAAGCCAAAAATTTTTCAGAGGGTTTATCTACACTTGGTTTATTTTTTCAACAGAACATCTTGAAATAGGTTCTAGAATGAAGTGTGAACCTTTAACCGACATTCAAAATACGATTGACTCTCCTCGAGTACGTCCGATTCCAAGGTTTTTTACTGAAAGTGTAACGTTCTCGACAAAAAAAGAGCGAATGACTCCAAGATACAATCGGCTTCTTCCCCCTAAGCCTCCTATAAAGAGCTGTCCACCAATTAGTCGGTTAAAACCGTTGCATCATCACCATCATCATCAAAATTGTTATCAAGGAGATCATGCTCGCAAAGTATCATTTCGACAAAACGACTCAGGTAACCTAAGTAAAATTTTGCTTAATTGATTGTTTCAATCTAATTTCATAAATAAGAATTAAACAGTGACCATTATGATCAAAAAAAAACAGACTCTTATTTTGAACAATGCTTTAAAGTGGAGGGTAGTCTAGGATGCGGCTCCTTTGGGCGTGTTTACAAAGTCCAGAGTCTTGAAGACGGAAAGCTTTATGCTGTGAAAAAATCTCGCGAAAAATTCAAGGGTCAAGCTGATAGGTAAAAATAACCCAATTTTTTCTAACCTTATACTAGCAAACTTGAATGCTTATCCAAGACAACGGAAGTTGGGCGAGGTGGCGAAACACGAAGAGCTTCCGGAACACCGGAATTTCGTCAAGTTCTTTAAGGCTTGGGAAGAAAGGCAATATCTTTATATTCAAACTGAACTTTGTCAAACAAGTCTGAGTGATTATGCGGAGAAACATCATGAAATTCCAGAAGAAATAGTTTGGAGCATTGTAGTTGATATGCTACAGGCTCTTAAACACTTGCACGACCAGAATATGGTTCATATGGATATAAAACCAGACAACATATTCATTTCATTTGATGGTACATACAAACTTGGTGATTTTGGTCTCATGCTTGACTTAAAGAAAAAGGAGCAGCTCAAAGAAGTACAAGAAGGTGACCCTAAGTATTTAGCACCCGAAATTCTCAATGGAAGTCAGAATGTCACCTGCGCGGCGGATGTGTTTAGTCTTGGACTAACGGTGCTTGAATTGGCAACAGATCTTGATTTACCTCGTGGAGACGATCTGTGGCATCGTTTGCGAAATGGTCACATTCCTGAGGGCCTGGTCAGCTCACTAAGTAATGAGCTTGTTGAACTTATCACTAAAATGACAGAACCAGATCACGCTAAAAGAGCTAAAGTAGATGATCTTCTTGAAATACCCCCGATCAGGCGATTAATCTTGAAAAAGCGGCGGCAAAAAGTGTTCAGAATTGTAAAACAGGGCTTAAAAGCAGTTATTTACAGCATATGGACCTTGGCAATAACTTTATGTATGAACTTAGCAAAGCCGTTCATAAAATTAAAACAAGATTGGAGAAGAGTAAGGTCTATATCGGTTTATGATCATAGTACCACTAGCATCGTCAATCAAACCTCTACTCCTCAAAAGTTAAATGATTCAATACCTCTTGCTATAATGTGTGATATGGAAGAAACCGCAACATATGCTGATTCGATCGAAATGCTGAGTCAAACTCATTCTTTTGATGCCTCTACAAGTTCTGCATCTTGCAGCTCTTCTTGTGGCATTTCAACTCGCAAGGTCAGGACCGAACCTTCGAAATTAGATCGCGTGGTTGATAACCATTCAGGTTTATCTCCTTTTCGAACACCGCCTTGGAAGCCAATTTTATCAAGTTTCGATTCGCCCATTCAGACGCCATTGGGCACAACTCGTCAAAAGCTTGTATTCGACGAATTAGACAATGAATCAAGTCCTTAAGAAAAGAACCGATCTTATTTATTTGTAAATACATTCTCACTAAAATAGTAGCCTTTCCAATAAGCAATTTGAAGGTGGCTCTTGTTTTCTAATTATGATCTTAAAAGAAATAACACAAAATCTTTACTATTTTTCTTTATTTTCTGAATCTGGTTTCTTCTATTCGAAGGCTACATAAAGAACTGTTTTATATTTGATGTAAGATGGCAAATATTTGCTGCTATGATGCTCTGATCTCTTTTATCAGTGACTTTCGGTCCTAAATTTTCATTAGGCGCTATAGCTTCTTTTTTATTAAGTAAATTTGGCATAATCTTAATTCATAAACAGCATCAGAAAACTAGTGTTTTTAATAAGTCTTCAAGATCAAGTTTGAGATCAAAATAAGGTTTAAACTTCGATTTCTATCATTATGGGTAAATTTTTCTTAATGTCTTATTTCATCTATAGTGATAACTTTTGCCATGATTCGGGTTGTTTTGTGGCTGTTTAGGAACTGGACGCAGTTGTTCAACACTTATCTCAAGACGATCTTCTCCGAAGCCTAAAAAGTGTACCAAGCAAATTCCACTTTGGAAATCTAATCTTTCCAATTTCACTTCATACCACTAAAAAGACATACCAAAGATAAAAATTAAAAAAACCTGAGCGAACTTTAAAGGTTACATTTTGGTCAATATAAGGAGCGAGAGCTATGTCTCCTTGCTTCCAAAAATAGTTCCGGGCCATCATGCGACTATGATTCGGTTTATTTGTAAATGAAAAACCAAAATCGCTGCGAGATTTGCCTTTTTCTTCGGAATTTGCCTGTTTATTTCCTTTACCTTCCTCACGTCTTAATGCTCGATTGTTGGGAGCTCTTTTAGGATCTGATTGGTTTTTTTTATGTCCATGAATGCCTAAATTTGATTGAAAAGGTTGTATCTTCTCATCATCCTTGGGCCGGGCTCTCACTGAGCCATTCGGTTGTAAAGGGCGGACATCTGCTCCAGTAAGATCGGTGGAAAAATCGCTGAGATTGTAAACATTTTTATTGTATTGTGTTTGTAAAAAGTTGCTTGATTTTTTTTTCTCATCGACATTTAGCTTTTCTTTAACCATGTCATAAAGGGTCATATTTGATGGTTTAGCTCCGCATTCAGAATCTTGGTTATGGTCGTAGTTCGTTTGCAAAAAACTGCGTCCTTTGCGTTGTGGTTTATAACCATATTTATCTTCTTCTTAAAAAACAAAAGTTGTTTCGATACTATCTCCGGTGAATTTTAAAATTTCTTACGTTTTTGAGGGTTTGAGGCTGTTTGCTTTGTAGGACGATTCTGTATAGCTTTTATTTTAGTCTTATCCACTTCCTTTTTTAATATTATACTAAACCAAAATTAAACTGAATTAAATCACACCTGTTCAGCAAAGCTGGGAATTATTTTCTGTCTTTCCTCAAAAGCAAGAGCAAGAGCATTTTGTCTAGTAAGATTAAATAAGCTATTTTTTTCTTGTTTAGAGCATTCCTGGTCTTGATGAAATGCTGCTCGAGTTGTATCAACTAGATAGAGAAAAATATAGTCTTCAGACCCAAAAAGCTATTATTCTTTCTGACCTTCCACCGATTGTTTTTTTCCAAAAGGGACCCAAGGAGGAGCAGGCCTTTCAGTTAATATATTAGCTCGCTTTATCGCTGACAATTCCTTGGATATATTGTTGTTTTGATAATTAAAACCATTGATTAAAAATGCTAAAAAGTAATTACCCGATTGGCATTCCACTTCTGAACTAATGCATCTACATGACCTCCCAAAATTCGACAAACTTGTCCATTGAGTATCATCAAATTGGATCTTATTTCTACTCTTCCTTCAAGCTTAATTTTAATTCCGGGCGGAGTATTAAGGCTTGTAATTTAAATTTGATGAGTTGAAAGAAAATAAAATTTCCTATAAATCAAAACCTCAGTCCTTTTATTTCACCGAGGACCAAACAGTTAAAATTGACTAGTCCGTCTGTTAGGGAAAGCTTGTAAAGGGGAGGCGCTGCCATAGAATATTCATTTTCTTTGGGAGCGGCAATATTTCTCAGTTTAACCAGTTGGACAACGTGCGAAGCTTTGAACTTTGTTTTTAAGTTAAAAACAAGTTGATTTTTTAGTTGCTTCAAAAAACAAAACTAACGTATGAAATTTTTCCACTAATTAAATCGTCCGGCAGAGAACGCAATGCGATCAAACGTAAATCAATCTGCATTATTTTAATTTTAAAAACGAATAGATTTAGAGAAAATGGTACTTACGTTTAAAATTTGATTCAAAAGCTCTTCCGATTTGTAGGGGGGTTTTCCATTTAAGTTTTCTTTTAACTTCTCTGTGTCAAGATTCCTATTTTAAAAAGGCTAGAAACGAGAAATTTGATTACGATTTCAAATGTTTTTTGCCAAACCATCCAGTTTCCAGCTCGTTTGCAAGCCCTTCTAGTTCACAAGCCATTTTATGAATTTTACCATTCAGTTTTGAATGCGCATTAAAATCTTAGTATACAAAAATCTATAAACCGATTGGACAACTATTATTTTATCAAACGATTCTCTAAGGTTATGACATTATTTTAGTCTTACCTGTCATAGAAGATTAAAAAAACTATTTAATATAAATCATTTGTATAAAGGTTAAGCCCAAGTTAAAATCTGGCTCTAGTTAAAATCTCACTAACTTGTGGCAGAAAAATCAAATATTTAAATTTTTTTATTTAATTTTTAATATTATAATTTATCTTAAAGTAATAATCTATCAATTATAACATGTGCTTTCAATTAAATGAGGAAATCATGTTTATTATCTATGAAAGTTGTTCCCCTTAAAAATGTTGGCAATATTTGTTCGATTAAGATGAGAACTAAGATAAATACGGCGGCGTCTTAGTTTTCTCTTTACCGGCAAGTGTTGCTCAGTAATGTCAGCATTTAGATCAATAAATTCTCTTTCCGTATCAATTTGGTGGCGTTGATCATTAAATTCATCTCGTATTCGATTCTTGAGTTCATAAATCATAGAATTGCAGTCGATTCGCGCATCGGCTATCTCCTTCAATCGAAGCTCTTCAAGTCCCTCGATTTGTTTTGAGTGCCAAGCCCGGCAATGTACTAGTTGCATATCGTGCTCGGACTCGAGTTTACACATAGCTTCAACATATTCGAATAAATGATCAAAATCGTTATCTGGGGTCCTGTTTAGCAGAGCAACAAGATCTGAGTGTGAGTTCATCTCAAGCATGAGACTCAGTTGCTCCCGCAAGTTATCAAGACGCTCTTCTATTCTATCCTGTTCTTTGTCAAGATGGTCGCCGAGTCGATTCCTACTACGCACAATGAATGATTGCCTGCTTTTCACTCGATGGCTTCGTCGTTCTCCCTTTCCTGATGTCATTTCCTTCTAAAAAACGGCCAAAAATTCTAACAAGCAAGTAATATTCATTTAAAGATGCCTTGTCACCAGCACTGGTTATTTAAATATCACTCATTTTTATCATATTTTATGGTTTATTTAACTTTTCCACAGCTTCAGTCACTTTTCCTATTTGAATATTGGCGAAGTCCCGACTTAATCGAGTATTAAATGATAAATAACGCTTTGTGCAGTTCTCAATACATCTATCCTAAAACAATAAGATTAATGGTTTGAGAGAAATCCAACATGTAAATAATGATACCTCTTGCTTTTCTAAAAGTCTAGACCTCATCGTGAAAACACATGATGTGAAACAGTGCTCAACTATTTTGTTATAAGTCATAATAAATTCCCTTAACTTAAAAACAGAAAATGATGCCACTCTCGAACAAAAAAAAGCAATAATTTACCCCACGCATTTGATCGAAGTCCATTTTCTCTCCCTTTTGCTTTTTTTCTCTAAATGATATGAATAAAGAAAAAGAAGGTCTGATTAATTTAGTCAATTCAAACTTTCCAAAATGTTTATTTCTCTTTGAAAATGTTAGCTTTGCTGTTAAGAAAATCCTCGCGAGGATTCAAACGATCTTATACGATTTCGTGAATAAAATTAAAACAGCAAACAAAATCAAAAAATGTTTTAAGCTGAGAGCAAAGCTTCTGGCTGAGAAGTCACCCAGGCAAGACTCCATTTTAAATTCGTCAGCATGTATTTAAGTGCTTTGGTCCATTCCTCTGATGAGTTAAGTTGGCATTTTATACTATAGTTTGATCCATTTTTGTCTTCAAGTTTATGGCCATTTATTCTGTATGGCATGTGAAAGTGTGGATCAAATGATTGAACTTTGAACTCAAACTGACACAGGCAATGCAAAAATGCTATCATTGCTTTATCGAATCGATTATTCCATTCATTGAAATATTTGTACCCTTTGAATCTATACATTGTGAGTTGATCACCTTTTTTGTGCTGTTCATGCTCCTCAATAACTTCAATATATGAGAAACTTCCGTAAGGCATCAAGCGGTAATATTTAAATGTTAGGTGAATTCTCTCAGCCAAACAAAACAAGAGAAGATTCACTTGCCCTAACCCGGCATTTATCTCTTCCCATTCAACCGGAGTATCAGGCATAAGACCTACTCTAAAGTAGTTTATGGTTCCAAACGGACCCGAATGCCAAATATGAAACGCTGCATTTAATACATTTACCAAACGCAGACGGTTTAGATGAAATTCGGCACTTTTCAACTGATTGTCAAGACTCTCCTGCTTCTGTTCAAGTTGAATGAGTCGACGTTTACTGTTGGAGTATTCTAGCAAGCGCATTTGCTCCTGTTGGTGAAGCTCAGCCTCTCGTTCAATAAGTTTCTCTCGCTGATGTAATAGCTGTTGTTCTTCGAATTCTAGCTCTGTTATTTTAAGTACTAATTCTTGCTCTTGTTTTTCTAGAAGCTCCAGTTCACCATCCTTCTCTTCTGGCTCCATCGCTTGATAAGCAAGTCTTGAAATAAGAGCTTGATAAGCTGAATATTCTTTTTCAACTTGTTTACACTGAGCATCTAATTCATTGACCAACTTATCTGCACATTCTTCGCACAGTGGATGTTCTACCGCCGAATCCAGTGAAATAATGTCAAAAAGCGCACATATGGCGCTAATTTTAGAGCTCCATCCATCATTGTTTGATTGCAGTGTTGTGTTTATTGGGCAAACGATGAAATTCCGTTTTCTGGCAGAAAAATCAGGAAAAAAGTTTTCTGGGATGGAATCGATTTCATTTCTGTTTTCGCTTTTCCAAACATGTAACTGTTCCGTCGCGATTGCCCTCAAATTGAGCTGATTTCCGACAGAAGCTGAAATTGTTGAATTTAATTCATCTTCTGTAGAATTAAAACATTCTCGATTTCCTAATAACTGCGAACGAGTATTCTGATGAATTTGCAAAAGGTTCTCATCAAGTCGTAGTAAAGCACCACAAATTTTACATTCATGTACGCCCATTTCTTCATCACTGACGGCGACAACCACATTTTGATATTCAACTAAATCACTCTTATCCATTTTAGGTCTCTATAACTTAAATTAACTTGGCCAATATACTTAAAATATATATTATTAAAATTATAAAAATAAAATGAGCAGTTGCAGGATTATGTTGACAAAAGATTGCTGATTCATAAAAAACACCGTTTCAACGTTATTTAGCAAGTTAAAAGCCGCCACTCATCTAATGTTAAGATTTTTTTACTTTATAATAGAAATTAGTTTGGAATTTCTTATTTTGTCCTAGCGGTACCTTTTAAAGCCCGCCTTCAGGACAATTAAAATAAAGCAAAATTTGAAAGTACCAAAGCAAAGACTTTGGAACAATCAAAAAGGGGATATTGAAAAAGTCATGTTGCTTTTATTTATAGTGGTGTTACGCACTAAAATTCAAGTTAATAAACGAATTCAAGAGAAAGTGTGCACATTTGTAATTCTCAATGAAAATTTCAAACAAACAATCAGAGACATCTAGACAAGAAATTAGAGAAGCCGGATCCCGAGTCGAGCTCTTAGCTCATCTATTGGCTTCTCCAAATGTTTTTCAAAATAAACGTTTATTAAAAGCTTTGAGCCAAGGGCGTTTTGAATAATCCAAGGTAGATTCCTGTCTAGATAAACTCTTGTATGCTTGGGTCCTAGACGCACGACGCCAAATAAAGTACCCAACCAGCACATCGGTAAACCTAGCTGAATAGCCTCAAACATTTTTACAGTTACCTCACCTAACATATTTGTTTTCATTCCAAGAATACAATGGGTAAAATCGTGAATCTCGCGATAGCGCTGCATAACGTAAGCCAACTCGGTATTCTCCACAAATTGAACCGGTTTCCGTGAATCTGGTGAAATTCTGTTATCGATAAGGAAACGAACATACTCCCTGCCTAGTGAACCTTTGGGGTAGTTTGAAAGCTTATCAAGATCAATCGTTTTAGAATTGACTATGGGCTTGTTTTTAAGTATAATACGGCCTTCATCATCATTTAACATGGCTCTTCTAATTTTTGGTAATGTTTTGGTCCCAGTAAGTTCTCCAAATGAACCGATAAGATCGTCGCGTGTCGGATTCATTATGGAGATAATTCCTGAGCCCAAAGTAAGGAGAGTCTTTTGCAAAATATTTGGTGATAAAAAGTGTTTGAGCTCATCGCTTGTCCACGTTTGCTTCTGCAATCTTTTGAAAATTAGCCGCATATTTCTGACTTGATCACGAAAGATAAAATTTTGGGTTTACAGCTTATGCGTAAGAGTATATTTCAATACTAAATTATGTCTGAGTAATGATGTATAAATACAAATGCAAAAATAATCAACCTAGCTAATTAATTGACTTTAATTCAAAACTTAGGGTAGCTCTAAAATGAAAGATATGTTTTCAATCTGCACATTTGAAAAAAAATTTAACCAAAGCAAAAATATTAGTAAAAGTCAAATAAGCAATTTTCAATACGCTCGATCAAAGTACCAAAAAAATTATACATTATCCAGATTCAGGTGCAAAAGGTGCAAAAGACTGTGAAATGAAAGTTCAAAATCTATGTTTAAAGCAAAAAATAAAATCTATGAGGAACAAACGCTCATAATTATGAAAATTGATTACCATAGGTTTTCTGTGGGCTTGATAAAATCAACCTCTAGGCTTTAATTTTTCCATGGTTATTACATTAAAATATTCTGATATTATAAAGAATTTTTCGCCTAAATGCTTTCGATTGGTTTAAAGCTGATGTCGCTTATTGACTCGCATTCTGATTATTGGCATCAAGAATATTCTTGATTATATTGCTTCATTATACTTTGAGATTTATGATAACCTTCACAGAAAATATTTGGAAGCAGGAACAGACATATTTATCTAAGACAGAAAAAAATGAAGCTTAAGTATTTTATTATTGTGACAATAAGCATTTTAGCATCATTGTTTTATTATGGTTCGACGATTTTTTTGAACGTGCATTCAACTGGAGACAATTCAATAATGAATCGGCGTTTGGATCACAAAAAGTTTTTTCTTCAACGTTTATCTAGCGATAAAAGAAAAACAAAAAATTTGAGAAGCCTTTCTAATCAAAGGGTATTATATTCTCGGCTCTCAAATCTTGATGATGGTAGCTTTTTACGGTCTAATCGTACTTTTCATTCAAATTCGGAAGATCAAAATAGATTTGTCAAAGTTTTTGATCTTTATCAACAATTGAAACCAGACAGCATTTATCAACCCATAAAATGTACAAAATCAGCTCTGATTCAAGTGACAACAACTCTTTGTATACATGATATAAATCGAGATGTCCACGTATCTGGTTCAATCTGGCGGGATGGAGTCTGGGAAAGACACATACTAGGTAATTTGCGTTATTTTATCAAAACAAATAAACACAACTAAAGTTTTCTTCAAAATTTAGGCCCCTTCATGGCTGATCTCAAACAGCATCCTGACTGGCTTGTATTAGATATCGGGGCACAGATCGGTGAATACACTCTTTTCTCAGCCAAATATAATCATCATGTTCTTTCGGTTGAACCATTTTTTGAAAACGTTATTCGTATCCATAAAGCTGCTTACATTGAAAAACTAACAAGCAAGATAACATTAATTCAAAATGCTTTATCAAATAAACGAGGTGAAATTAAACGACTTGAACCAAATCATGACAACATAGGCGGACAGAGTCTTCTTAATCAAAAACACAAAGTATTTAAAAATGACCCGAATGACAATTATTTGGTGGAGACTATTGAATTAAATGATCTGGTGCCCTACTTGCCAAGAACTGATTCAAACGAGCCCTTTAAGAAAGCAATTCTCAAGATAGATATTGAAGGTTTTGAGCCATATGCATTTGAAAAAGCTGATCTTCTTTTTGAAACTATAGAAATACCTATTATTTACATGGAATGGGGAAATCTCCCACGTCAACATGATGCAAAAGATAAAATAGAGAGCATGATCAATTTTCTTCAAAAACAAGGCTACAAAGTATATGGGAACCATAAAAACATACAAAATTTAAATTGGAATTACTGGCCTTGGGATATTGTTTGGAAAAAAAACTAGCTTTAAATTTTTGAGACTAATAAGACTTTATTATGACTAAATTATTAGACTTAATACTAAAATTTAAAAATATTAAAGACAAACATATAAGCCAATAAAAACGGTTTGTCGATTTATGGTGTGTGATAATATCCATTTTTTACGGCACGAACAATAAAAAATAGCGGAATAATAGTTATTTTAGTAAAGAATTTTTCAAGTTAACTAGTTAATTAAGATTCAATTTTTAACTTTGGTTTTCGTTTTTACAACGATATGAATTAGAAGCAGGTTCACACAATCTTCATCTGCTGGTACTTGTTGGCAGGAAAAAGAAAACATTTGTGTATATTTGAACAAGCCGTTTTGAAGCTTGATAATTATAAAGAATTAGGTCATACGTTACTTGCATATGTTACTCATCCCGTGCGTTAGCGTTAACGCACGAATTTGACGTGCGTTAGCTAAAATTGACATTATTATGCATAGAGTTTTACTTAACGCACGAAATCCCGTGCGTTAGTCTTAATGCACGGTTATAATTAACGCACGTAACACTAATGACCGTGCGTTAAGACTAACGCACTAAGACTAACGCACTAAGACTAACGAAAACGGTTACAGAAGCTTTTTTGAAGAAAAAGGATCTTTATTTATATGAAAAGTTTAACAGAAGAGCTAGAAAGAATTTTGAAATTTGATTTAATTTAAGGTGCGCAAGAGCATTTAACCAGGTGCGATGCAGCCCAAGATAACCACGACGAAGTCGAAGAAATCATGGATTGGTGTGCAAAATAAGAGGCTTGTTAAGCTTGATCAAGGCTTAATTTCAGTTTAAACTAGTTTATTCTTTAAAGGCGTTTCTAAGTTCTAATTCAAAACTATTTCTACTGTAACATTTTAGTAATGTCTGTTCTTATTCTAACCAGATGTCTGGTTATAATTTGAGAGCGTCTCCTCTCTCCCCGTCTTCCAAGTTGTTTCGTCTCGAAACCTTGTAGGTCTACGTAGTCGGAGGGGGATAATCTCCGTTGAGGGGGGTGTTGTCGGTCCAGAGAGAGCACGCCGCCGTTCTGACCTTTTGATTACATATTTTGCAAGTTTCCAACAGCAGGAAGCTAATCCAATTGTTGGTAATGTGGCTAACGTTAATGGTAGAATTACAGATACATATTTGAACCAAGAGTAAGAAAAATAAATTTTGATTCAATTTCATCCGTCTGTTCTTGAATTATTCCGATTTGAACGGAGTCTTTGTTCAGCATGTTGTTAGCAGTTAAGTTAAATTCTTTCAAAACATAAGTCGAGTGATGAAGATGAGTGTTTTTTGAATTGAAAGCCAAATGCATTTGGTACAAATTTGCTTCTTGATGTGTGGTGATACACGAGGTTCCGTTTATGGTTTCTACGGCGTGTTAGGAGTTGATTGAGGTTACATGTCGCCGCCTACACTTATGAGTAATATCAGAAATTATCAAAGAGTCCTACTACAATGATTAGGTGATGTCCACTTAAGTCCTTAACTTTAACTATTGATTCCTCATTATATAGCATGGAATGCAAGTGCATCGTGACGTTGCACGTTCTCATAAACATGTCCATGTTTTCAGTAAGTCTGTTAAATCTTTCAAAGTCTTTTGCCGATTTAGCTTTTCCAAGTAGTTATTATATTGCTTAAAACATTTCTTGTTTAGTATAATCCGCTATGAGTCAAGGCCAACGGTGTATTACATTCGATACCAGTTTTGAACACTTCAAGGGTTATAGTATTATTAGTTAAAATTAACAGAAGTCAACACAAGGATGGTAGGTAGATTTTTCCCAAAACACTACTGAGTCTAGTAGGACGCACCAGTTTTCCGAAGCTCAACATTTTGTGTTAAACACATGAGAGTCATGCTCTCGTGCTGTTAATTTTGTAATGCGTGCGTTGAAATTATGCAAGAGTCAGTTGACAATGTGCGTTTCTAATAGAAAGAGAACTCAACTTTAGGATCACTATGAAGGGCGCAGTATGAATTATCGCAATTCATTTGTTTTACGAAACTGTCCTTAGTAGCGTATAGCAACTTGCATTGACCAACAGACAAGAAAATGGTTTCGGTTCCGTCAGTTCTTTGGAGGACCGAAAAAGGTTCTGTATGATGTAGAGGTGTGTTTTATCACTTTGCACTCGTATGCTTGTCCTGTTACTTTATATCGGAGTTTGGCTAACAAATGGAACTTCTGTATGTTGTGCTCGTGACACAGATTTAAAACGTTTTATTTTCATAATTGTATCTAACTTTTACTTTGCTCAGCTAGTTATAAAAGAGTTAGTGTCTGTGACTGATTTAGATAACATGGAAGCCACTGATCTGTTTATCATTAAGGGTTATGCATAAACTTAGCGTGCCGATCGTTTAGATTTTGGATGTCCTCGGTCCCTGCCCGGCCTCCAAAAGACTTCGACCCGAAGTTGGCTTCAGTTCGTGCAAGAAAATTGATTCTGTTGTAGGGCCAATAGAACTGCGTGGTTTTCGGCTTCGCAATCGTGTTTTTATCAAACAACATCTGATTGCTAGTGTAAGGCCAAAAATTAATAGTGCAGTCAGTCCTAAGGCTAGAATTAAATACATAAACCATGATTCCAGGTAGGATCTCGAATCAATTTCAATTCCCTACTCTCAGAAGAGTCCATCTTTTGAATAATCACTACTTAAGAAACTATTCGAAGAAATGTTTAGCTCGTTTCAAACATAGCTCGAATGAAGAAGATGAGGGTTCTTTTCAGAAATGAAGGCAAATTTAAGCTGATGAATATTTGCTTAAACATGACTCGCTATCCACGATGAACTATTATGGTTTGTTATTGCATGTGTTTGATACAAATCTGAGACATGGCTTGTTTTGCATTCAAGGTATATGTTTGGTATAATTAAACTATCACTAAAATATCACATTACACTTTGTTTTCTTAAGTTGAATTAACGTTGGATGAACATTTCCGTTTCCAGCAGTAAGATCAAATTTATTCCAGTTATATTCTAGTTGAATTTGACTATTTGTTCATGGTAATACATGATTCCCATGATATTCAGCAACATTAAGCTGCATGATTGTTTTAACATGTGATCATTTTCAACCATTTTGTGGTATCTTTCGTAGTCGAGCTCTGATAGATTGAGTTCTTCTAAAAAATTTTATTGAGTTTCGGCGTCCCCGTTCTCCGCTATCGTGTTAGCAGGCAGTTTCCTACTTTATAACAATCCATTTCTCGTTGACGCTATTGACATTCCACATTTTGTTTTAGATTTGAGTTACTCAAAAGTTATACTGTTGTTGCGCGAAATTATTATTGTGTTAGTTATTTCGTACGAGTCAGTTCCTATCAACTTGAAAGGGCATGAATAGAAGGCTGAATTTACCCAGTAGATAACAGAATCTGGCAACACACACCATTTAACCGTGGCTACGCATTTTGTATTGAAAACCTGCGAGTAAGGCTCTTTCGCAGATAGAAAATAAGTAGAAATTTCGCATGAGTGTTCCATAAAGGTCCTTTTCCAATAAAATGAATAATCAACTTTTCGAAAAACCGTGAAAGGCACAGCAGAAATTGTCGCAACTCATTTCGTTTCCAAAACAGTCCTTTGTTTAGTGGAGTAATTGACATTCTTTCGATCAAAATATTCTTAATAAGTTTTGTTGAGTTGAAGTTACTTTCTGGTTTCCATTATCATTCACTTTCTGGCAAATCTTTCTATTAAATTTAAGTCTATCTCCTGAGGCATCTGCCAATTCATGGTTCCGGCGTTACGTATGTCCCAACACTTTATAAGGGCCCTTGTTCCTTGGTGCAAAGTCCTTCGATTCGCAGAAAAACTGTTGTGCCTATTAGAATCATTTCTTCCGTGAAGTTGCCGCGTTTATTTTAAATGCTGAGTTGTTTTGTTAGAGCGCTTGAAATTTGTACTTATGCATTTTCCCAAAGCGTCTCCACTAGATTTTTGTCTGCCAAACATCAATTGAAAATGTATGAATCCCGTGAAAAATTAGTCATGCTTCTTATTAAGAACATTACTAAATCTAATTACCGATCCCTTTCCGATGGGTTTGTCTCCACTGTTTGTCTTAGAGCGTTTACTATTGTTTGATTACAACGTTCCGTTAATCCATTCGTTCTAAGGTTATCAGCTAATATGACTGTGTGATCGGAACCAATAGATCTAATTAAATGTTTTACAATACTATTTAGAAATTGGAAAGTGAAAAACTGGGTTTTCTTCATTCCTTTGACATGAAGAATCTAGACATCTCTCTAGGAATCTTTCTAGGAATTCTTCTACGTCTCGTTTCATGCCATACCAGTAAAACTGCTCAAGCAATCTCAAATACGTAGCCTCCGTTTTCAAGTGTCCAATAAGGTGAGCTTAGGCAACAAACTCTCTTCTTTTTTCCGGAAATGAAATTCTTTATCATCACTTTATTTGATCTCACATTTTCGACGATGGTACTGTCAGTTAAAATACATTTCAACAGTCAAGTCCCTATCGATGTAAACATAGTCATTAAAATCAAAGTGAGCAGGAAGAATATTTTTGGTTTTTTAACAAGCTCTCTTAATCTGTATTTATAAGCGATTTTTCTTGGGAAATTCGTGATCAATCTCGACAACGTGCGACCCCTCGCAAAATCCACATTTATAAAAACAATTATGAATACTATTAAGATTCAGAGATTTCAAGATTTTTGCAATGAGGTCAATTAAAATTATGATATCAACAGCCGGAATATCTTCTACAGGGGTTTCTCCATCAACGTAATTTTGAAAACGATTAACCAAAGCACTTCTGTACCCACGTTTGAACATGGAGATAATTCCTTGGTCAAGCGGTTGTAATTTACTTGTACAATAAGGAGGAAAGTATACTTATTTAATGCAGGAAAGATGTAGGTCGACGAAATGACCTGAGAAATTGTCCAAAAACAGAATGATTTTTCTTTTTCTAGCGTTACTATTTTGTCAAAGCACCTTAGCCAGTCTTTGAAAATCTCTCCAATCATCCATGCTTTTTTATTGTTTTTATCATTGACTTCCAAGTTATTCATGTTGACGAGTTTCAAACATCTAGGCTTGGCCGACTTCCGGATGATTAAAGGAGTCAATTTGTCTGTTGCATTGCAACAAAAAAGAATAGTTATTCTCTCTTTAGAATGTTCACCATCAAAGCATTGCTGTCCTCGCAAGTTGTAAGTTTTAGCAGGAAGACATTTAAAGAATAACCCGGTCTCATCAATATTATAGATATTATCTGCACTGTATTGATTGTATATTTCGGGAAGTCTAGCTAACAATTCGTTAACAGTTCTTGAGTCAACTTTCTCACTATCGCCGCTAAGTGTCTGTAAGCTTATGTTGTACCGATTTTTCCATCGCTGAAGCCAGCCGTCTGACGGGCTATACTGGAAGCCATATACTACAGAATACTGGCCCATTTAATGGAATATTTTGTTTTCTTTTTCTTTAAACCATTCAAAAAGGCATTCATCGACCTCAGGATGGCAAGGTTGCCGAATCCTTTTTCTTTGTGGGCTTAAATTTTTGATACGTAACTTTCGATTTTGCGCTTTTCCAAACTGCACCATCTTGCAATGGTTCCTCTTGGAATCCCCGATATTCTAGAAAGCTCAGTTTGAGTTGTTTGATCTGATTACTTGAAAATTTCATATTTAGTTTTTAGTGGTGTCGCAAATTTCTCCTTGCCCATTTTCGTTCATTTACTGCATAAAGTATTCATAGTATTTTATACAGCAAAAACATTATTTTGTGTTCACTAATAAGACATGTTCAATAATGTGATGTTCATTTATTCGAGTCTAACTGACTTTAATTCATTATTCACTTAATCGATTTGTTCATTTATGAGGTGTTCTTTTATACGGATTTTACTGAAAACGAATTCGGCCAAACGTTCAAAACAATAAACATGGAATCGAAACTATAAGGGCTGAGTCACAACGGCTCACTCCAGGACTTCATACAAGAATTACGAAGAATTGCCATCAACCAAAAATTCCAGTTATCCGAGGAATGGATAACCACGTGATTCATAAGAGAGCTGCAACCTTACATAAGAGGTTACGTAAAGCTTTGAAGACAAAAGAATATACATGAAGCGTTCCTCAAGGCAAGAAAAGCCGAGGCAAACCCAAAAATGATCTTTATGCAAAACATACGGCACCTTATAAAGACATACAGCACCTCAACAAGGAATAAGGTAGAATCAGTGGAATTTAAGGCGACGATCGAGGTACATAACGTCCCGCCGGACACATGAGAGTGAACTACGTGCAAGCGGAGAAAGGAGGAATAGTGGTGACATGAATGATAGACCCAGGAGCTAGAAGAACAGTCATTCCACACGCCCTCGCAAAAGAATTAAGCTCGAGTTTTAAAACTTAAAAAGAGATGCTCACATGCTTACCTAATTCCTACAGGTGGAATTCGAACTTAACAGCTCTCTCAAGCTCATCGAAGAAGACGAGTTCAGGAGACTGGATGAAACCGAAATTGACGAGGAGGGTCAAAACGAATACTGGTCGCCGACAAGCGTTAATTCGATAAAATGGAAGGTCCACAACTAAGATGAAATCACACAGGAAAACCTCTAACAGTTCCCGGAGCAAAACAAGTAAGCGTTTGCAAATCAAATAAATGAGCTTTAGGAACCGAGTAGAGTTCAAAAACATAAATTAATCTGTTGGACAACACGCCAATAAAGACCCCACAATATAGACGTTCTATGTTTGAAAACAAAAAGCTTAGGGAAGAGATAAAAAGATGAAGGAAGCTGGAATCGTTCGAGACTCGAAAAGCCCCTACGATATCCTATCCTTTTCTTCAGTCAATCTAAAATCGGGTTTCTGGCAAATAGAACTAGACGAAGAATCGATACCATACACGGCATTCTCAACACCAACCAGGCGAAACGAATTGACGAGGTTGTCCTTCGGGCTCAAAAACGCACCAAGCATCTTCAATAGAGTGGTAGGAAGGAACCTAAAAACTTTCTACGGAGAAGTGCAAGTGAATAGTCAACGTGATAAATATACTGCGATACATTATTCGTGACGGAGAAATTAAAATGGATAAGAGAGAGGTAGAAACGATAAGCGAATGCAAGAGACCAAGAAAAATCATGGACAAAGAGATTCTTAGGAATAAGCGGATACTATAGAAGATTTATAAAAGGTTTCGCAGAACTCTCAACGCCACTTTATAATTTGGTTAAAAAGGAAACCAAATGGACCTGAAAAGACGATTGCGAAGAAGCATTCATAAAGATTAAAAAAGCTGACTTCTTCCCGGATCTTGAGGGAACCAGACTTCGAAAAGCCGTTCATACTGCACAATGATGCATGCGGACTGGAACTCGGAGAAATTCTGTCGCAAAAAGACGACGTATGAAGAAGGAACGTCATAGGATATTACTCCGATTCCTCATCTTAACCGTTATAAGTATTAACTCGTTTCTACAATAAAAATTATTGATGATGTTGTATATCTTTTTTATTGTTTGATCCCGTTAGATCCTTTTTTTCATGGATTCCGTTATGAGTTTAATTACCACAGGAAAAACACATCTAGATTCCCCATCTTTTTATTCCGTTTGTTAGTTTGACTGATGGAAAAGTAAACGAACCCAAACGACGCTTATGGCATTATGTAATGCGCTTGAGTTCACTTCTTCACCCCGTTTGTTTTCATTTTAGTCTCCGCACAGTGAGCAAGGCGCATGTCTGCCGCAATATTGGCCGACCGATCGGAGATGAGAAAATCAGCGAGGAAGTAACCTCAGATTGCGAGGAAGAAGGCTGGACTGGTCCGCTAAGCCAAGGAGATAATCTCGATTCAAATCAAAAATTCAAAGCCCAAAAAGCGCCGTGGAAGGCCTAGGAAGGCCGGTCGGAATGTTAATATAGCATTGCTCATCACAAGAACTTACAAGAAAGGGAGCAAGTCGAGATCATACAAAAATATCGCGAACCGACCGTCAACGCTAAAGAGATGCAACGAAGCCGCAGCAACCCCCGAAGCAGTGAAAGTGGACTGATCGCCCGACTCCGTCAAAGTGGAGAATGTGAGCCAGCCAGACAACCGAGAAGTGCCAGCCGAGTCAACAGAATTTGTCAGCTCGAAAAGGGAACGAGTGGACCGTTCGGACGACAATCAATAGAAACCTTAGCTCAGACAAGAGCTGGAGGGTCACGTCAACATCAGCAATGTCCCGGTTTTCGAACGGTACATTAACAAGTTATACATTGGGGCACACCACGTGGGCGCGCCACGATGCCCATGGAGCCGTCAAAGATTTCAACGGAGCCTTGTTCGGCCATTTAGAGGAGGGGCAACAATGGCTCACCTTGGATGCTTGCCTGGCACCAGGCCCAGAGCCACGGCCCTTCCCCCCTCCTTCCATTTCAGCCACAACTCCCAGCTTCTATATTTAAGTTTTCTATATTCAAGACTTTATTTATAGTTATCGAGTTTTAGTTAGTCCAGGCGGTGGATCACTCCCGTAAGGGGGGAGAAATGATGCAGGTCGCGGACTTCGACATGGTCTCCTCCTTTCAGCCACTTTCTGTGGTCCCCGTCCTCGTAACCAACTTAGTGCAGTGGTACGTGGGAGGGGTCCGCGGATAGCGGCGGGGTGATCGCTTCCGCCTGGTGAGATATAGCTCGCTTTCGGTTCCGCCGGGGCGTTAAGGATTAGATGGATTAGGCGGATTAGTTAAAGTAGATTTAAACCCCAACTCAACCGTTTGCCCACTAAATTGGGGAACTAATAAGGAGACAGCTAAGGGAAGCTGTCACTTAAAGAAGGGAGACAATTTACTTGGCTTTAAGGAACTGGATTTTAACCAGATTTGAAAGAAAAAGAAAAACCGAAATATTTATGCAGACTCGGAGACTGCCTAAGCCAACAAACGTATAAGGCGAAACATACGAAAAAATTAAGTTAAAGCTAAGGAATCTTTTAATTGAGTTTTCAGGTTTTTTTAAATTTAAATAACTTACTTCCAGAACCCATCGATTTTATTATTTTTAATGATGCTTGGCTGAGAATCAACTCCTTGGTAGAGACCGAAATCTAAGAAATTTTGGGCCTAATCTTTGATAGAAAGAATAAAATAAAGAAAAAAAAAATTAAATGTAAATACTGTGACAGCGAAGATTCAATCAGACCCTTATAAATTCACTGAAAAAAACACTGTGAAAAAGAACCTGAACAGTGGAACAAATGGATACCCTACGTTCTACTCGCATACAGGATAAGACCACACTCAGCTCACGGATTTGAACCTGCGGAACCCATGTACAGCGAAGATTCAGAAGAAAACTCAATAGATTCCATGACTTCAGAACGGACGATCCAGAAATCGAGCTAGAAAAGATAGCCATAGAAATAAGAGATATAGTAGAAAATAAGCACGAAAGAGCCGTGGTAAGAATCAAACAAAACCAGGCGGCACAGGAAAAAACTAAAAATAAGAAAATCAAATACATAAAAGAAATCCCCATCGGAAGCAAATTGACCATCAAGTAAATGAGAATTAAACCGAGACTAGCTCCTGAATACATCGGAAAAGCAACAGTAGAGAGCAAGACAGCCAAAGGAAATTATGGGCTTAGGAACGAAAAAGGAGAACGGCTTAAACAAGCGAAACACCCGAGCCGAATCAAAATAATACACGCCGAACAAGAACAAGAATCATATGAGATCGAAGAGATACTCGATTCAAGAAAAATAAGAAACAAATTCGAGTACCTAGTAAAATGGAAAGGATATCCCACGGAGGAAGCAACCTGGGAACCCGAACTCAACGGAATGTATAGAAGATTACTGGAAAAAAAACTCAGCTAACATGATACGCAATAACCCTGGGCGGCTGCTCAAATCGTAAATATTATTCATATCACTCAGCACAATCATGGAACCAGGCCACGGGTTGATAATTCAGGATAAATTCAAATTGTGCGAATAATCAAGCAGCTAAGTCATTTGGGACATGCCCGACTATTGCACATACCACAAACATGACGAGCCTTACACAATCAGCGAATATTGGATAATAAGTCGAGACAGAAATGAGGTACACGGCATGGGATGGCAATGCAGGAAGATCGAAAAGACTGTCAAGACCTGGCGGACCTTCCTACTCCAAGTAGCGGACGACTCAAACGCACCGCACGGAGACTTAAAGAATTAACTCAGGCAGACTGCTGGGAAATGATTCGCACGAAGCGATATGATTCATAAAACATAATGAAATGTACAGACGGTTATTGTGTCAGCGATCAGCAGCCAGACATCAACTACCCGATAATCGGAACTAAAGAGTTCACGTGGACATTCTTCGAACTGGCAAAAATAAGCGTCGAAGCCGCAAACAAAGATGACAGGATTCTCTTACAAGCTCAAACTACGTCAGAATGCAAAGCAAACCAGTTCAACTGCAGACTGAAGGACGGAATCATCGTATGAGACAAAACGATGGTACACAAATGCCCATATTCAAGAATCAATCTATTCAACTTCCATAGAAACAGAACAACCTTCATCGCCGACAAAGAAGGAGTTATGTTCGAGATCCAAGGGGAAAAGGACATCTGCGAGGGAATAAAAGTAATCAACATAAACGAAGGACTACTCCTCTCAGAAGACCCTAAGATAAGAAACCTACCGCACCAACCACAAGACATCAAAACGCTGGACAGCCTGCTCATAGCGGAGATGGACTTTAAAGAGATTCAATCAATTCACTTGATGTCTAGAATTCTTAAAAACACAAACGAAAAACTCTGTCATCTATACAAAGGAATGCTGAGATACTACAGCAAAACAGCCGACGAATTCTTCTCAATATTCGACTTCGCGGGCAACGAAGCAATACTATACTCACACAAAAGACAGATATTCGCTCCGAGATGCGAAGTTATCAACGAAATAAAAGTCATCAAATAAACTTCCAACTGCTTCAAAGATATACCAGTGGAAGTGTCGACAAAAAACAGAACTATTCACGCATTCCTCACGGCAGAAAAAGTAATCAGGATGACATCAACAATCACATCATGCAATCGAAACAATAAGATCATAAGACTCAAGCAAGAAGGAAAGTTCTTGGTGCGGGAGGACAATAGAATCTATTTATCAGAAAACAAAGGATACAATCACATCAACCTCGGACTTCACGAATTCAACATATCAGAATGGAACACAAACCATCAACACGAAGTGATACACGAAGTAGACCAGGCAACCCTAGTGTTTAATTCTTCACAACGTGCTCCTGACAGGAACAACACTCGCAATCCTAGGCGTCTTTCTTTATCAAGCACATTGGAATTACAGGGCTAGCCAGAGAAAACGGAAAATAGAGACTCTTCAGCAAGAAGTGAGGCTCAACCGCCTACTGACCCAGCGAGAAGTTTAAAAGACCAGAGACCGGTCTTCCGACGAGCGGGGGACCTGTTGGGCGCAATCTTCACCCAACACCTCTGATTATGTCAGGGCCAGGTGTCATCACAACCCAGACATTATTATCTCTTACGAATATAAATATGACTTTATTCTTTTTAATACGCATGCTTCAGAGCGGCTAATCCGAATAAACCTATTAAAACACTACTGAACCTTCCTTACCTCCTAACAGCTTCCCTGGCTGTCTACTTGATTAACTCCACGATTTAGTGGGCAATAAGTCGGGTCGGGGTTTAAACTACATTTATTCTCTACTCTAAATCGCGCCGGCCGAACCGAACGCGTGCTATATATCAACTCTTCCAGGCGGAAGCGATCACTCCACCGCTATCTTCGGGCCCCTACCACGTGCAAATAGACTGAGTTGGCTACGAGAGCGAGGACCGCAGAAAGTGGCTGAGAGGGAGGAGACCATGTCGCAGTCCGCGACTGCAACAATACCAAGAGATCGGATAAATATTCTATTTGATGGGGCTCTTTAATGCAGAAAATGAGAATGCAACAGAAATCGAAACACAACTAATAAGGGTTTTGTCGTCGTTGTTCAATGAAAATTAAAGGCTGCTGATCATTAAACAGAGCATAAACAAAACTCTTTCGTTTGCGCATTTTCGTTGAAGTAATACGAATGATGATACTTCTATTAGTATGGTTTTGAGAAGGCGGTTAGAACGACCGTACATAATTGTCATTATGCACACCGCCGCTCTGGATCACGCGCCGCGCTGAGACACGGTCTCTTTCGACCCTATGGACTGGTTGTAATCAGGTCTAGCGTTGCTTTGTGTTAATGTGAGTGATGGGCTCGGAGTCGGCGTGGGTGTGCCAAATGTTGTTGGAATTTGGCGCCTAATCTCGGTTCCTTCTGCTCTTTTTCCGAGTCTCTTGTACTCTGCGTAGAGTTCCTGGATTGGTTTGTGCTTTAGCGCTCTTGTTAGGTAAGAGTGCAGCTGTTGATCGAGCCTGTCCTCGATTGGGGGGGATATTGGTCCTGGCGTAGATGGTCTGGTTGCTAGTTGAGACGGGGAGTTCAAGTGCGATCTTAATGGCTCGTCTTTGGACCGTTTCTAGCTTTATTGGGTTGGTCTGGGCTGCGGATACGCTCAGAATAGTGGCGTATTCCATGATTGGACGGACAAGTTGCTTGTCCGTTGTGATAATTAGCTTGCTGTCGATAACCCATTTCCTTTCTCTCACCATGCGCATCATGTTGAGTCTGCTCTGGGTGCTGACCTTGGTTGTTTGAATGTGCTGATGGAGCGTTAGGCGCGAGTCCAGGTATACGCCTTAGTATCTGGGGCATTTGTTATGCTTGAGCGTTTCCGTTAGGCGCCTCGTTGCTACCCTTGAAAAGAGCGTCCAGATTGTTTTGGTCGAGCTGAACTTGATCTGCCAGACCGAGGCCCAGGCGGCTATGGCGTCAAGTGCTTGCTGGAGTTTAGAGGAAGTGACCCATAATGCAAGGTCGTCCGCGTAAAGTGTTGCCTTCACTTTGTCCTTGATGAATAAGTTGAAGAGCGTTGGTCTTAGGACGCTTCCTTGGGGTACTCCGCACGAGATTTTTCTCGGCGTCGAGTGGGTGCTTCCAACTCTGGCGGTGAACGTCCTGTCTTTAAGAAAGCTTTGGATCCACTTTCCTATTCCTTGGGGGCAGCCGTGTCGACGTAGCTTGATATTTGTGCCATACTCTGTCGAAGGCTTTTTCCATGTCCATGAAGACGGCCACAGTGATCTTCCTCTGGTTGAAGTGTTGCTAAATTGATTGCGTGAGCCGAACGATGTGGTCCTTTGTCTGGTGATTTGCTCCGAAGCCACTTTGGATTGGGTTCAAGAGCCGCTTGGATTCCATTCATCTTTGAAGCCGGCGTTAGACGATCCTTTCCAGTAGCTTGGACTGCGTATTGAGCAGGCTTATTGGTCTGTAGCTAGCCGGGTCGGTCGGGTTTTTTTCTGGTTTGGGAATCATGACTGATTTTGCGTTTTTCCAGGCTGTTGGGATGTGGCCTAGTTGCCTGGAGGCGTTTGCGATCTCCGCGAACCTCGCGTGGAATGCCGGTGGTAGACTCTTAAGATTCTGATTGTGATTCGATCGGGTCCATCGGCTCCTTTTCCTCTTGTCGTTTTGAGCTCTTCCGCGTCTTCCTATTTCGATGTCGGGACGATTAGTGGTGCCCCCTGGGTGACGAATTTGGGTGCTGTCTAGTTGATGATTGTCTCCATTCCTTTGTTGAATTCTTTGTTGGGTTCCGGGTTGAATATTCCGTCCAAGTGGTTTGCGAATAGACGTGCCGTTTTCTCGGGTTGGGTTAGCAGCTGCTGGGTGGTAGGGTCCATGAGCGTTCGGATACGGCTTGGCTTTGGCTCGTTTCTGTTGGTTATGTTGTTAAGGGATCTTCAAAGTTGACTGTCTGACGGGTTGAGGAGTGCAATTTCTGAGCAGAAGTCGCGCCATTTCTAACGATTGAACTCCTTTAGTTCACTGTTGACGTTTTTCATTTTCGGTTGGCTTAACTCTTGATGTGGTCATCTCTTGTTACTGAGTTGTGCTCAGCAGTGCTCGTCTACGTTTGATCTTGTCCAGTGTTCTCTTCGGTATTGCTTTCCGGATAAGCTTTGTGATTGTTCTGGTGGTGGTGTGCTCCTCGACTGTCAGTTTTATTGTGTTTGTTAGCCGTTGAGCAACTATGTCGAGTTCCTTGTTGGTGTTGATTTCGGGTTGGGGGTAGTTGAAATTGGTTGTTGCGAGGAGTCCAGGCCAGTTTACTGTCCTTCTTTCCCTGGTGATTTCCTTTGGTGGGATGCTGAATGCTTCTGCGTTGAAGGTGAATGTGATCGGCATGTGGTCGCTCCTTGGAGATTTCAGGACTTCGTATTCTCTAAAAGATCCGCTAGGGCGGGTGTGGCAAAGCCCAGATCCAGAATTGCGTGTAGTTGGGTCTGTCCATCGTGGCGAAAGTTGGTTGATCCAGGTTGTTGAGAACTGTGAGGTCGTGGTCATCTAGGAAACGTGCGATAGTTTGTCCGTTGGTGTCGTTTCTCGGGGCTCGCCATCCGGCGTGGTGTGAGTTGAAATCGCCGAGCAATGTCGAGTTGGTTGCCCTGTCCAGGACTCGTTGGTCAATTGCGTCACCTGGAGGGAGGTAGACCGCAATGTATCTAGGTCTCCTGCTGGGGCTGCGCTGAGTAGCCTGATGTGGAGCCATTCCGTTGAGTTGTCTGGGTCGCTGCGTGTGACCTCTACAGAGTTGAGCGTTGAGAGGTGGGCTATGCATATTCCACCCCCTTTGGTTTTCCGGGACCTGTCGTGCCGTCTGATGGTCATTCCGTCGAGCTTGAGCGTTTGCCCGTTCTTAAGCCACGTCTCGGTTGGGACGAGAACGTGACGAGACGAGAAGATTTTTTCTTAGGTGATCGAATCGTTTTTAATAAGAGGGAAAAAGATTGTCTGAAATTTCGCTTTTTGTCAAAAAATTACTGAAACCATCTGAAACAACTATTATTAATGTTGAGGAAAAAAGATTTCTTCCGATCAAATAAGTCTTCGCCGAAGCCTTAATTATATTCGTGCTAATCTTTTTAATTAAATATAATACAATAAATTCAAATCAAATCAATTAATTATATTTAAATCAATAATTTATAATAGCCGAATTAATGAAAATGAAAACAAAGCATTTTGACAAGTTTATTATTGAATATAAAACAACCAAGAAGGAATTTTTTTTACGGCGGATGAGTATCACTCATCAATAGAAAAACTATTCAAGGCCCGATTAAATCAAGGCACCAAAACGGTGGAGGAGTATGCCTTACTTCGCCAATACAAAATATTTCACGCTTAGGACAGGAAATATATAATCAAATAAATAATAGAGGAATAACCAAGGAATCGCGAACAAGGGGTCGTTCTTTCCTTGGATTGAAACTCCAAACGAACTGGCCGGATGTTACAAGTGATTGCCTATGACCAACAGATGTTCCACATCATTTACGAAGGCACGTTCGCATTGGCCATGGTTGCTTCAATAAACCGACAAAGAATGTTCAATCAAAAATGCGAATATTCCTTGTTAGTTGATCAAGTGAGTGAAAAACCCAATTCATACGATGTTTGAAAAAGCAAAAAAACAAAACTTTGCGATCAAAATCAGTCGAAGAAGTAGCCATCAATCTGTTCCTAATATTTTGTACTAAGGAGGAACGGAAGGGAGTTTGTGGCTCAGATCGTAGAGGATCGCAAAGAAATATGGCCTGACCTGAAGAGCTGAACGACTATTGTTCATAGCCGAAGTCAACGATAATGTGCTTGTTTCTATACCAAAATTTGATCGAAGACCTACTACGCCGGCCAACTTAATCGCCGTGGTATTCGATATCAAGGATGATATGTACCAGCTTGGCTGCAATCATGGCGTTCTCAAAGGCTACTTCCCGCGCACAGACTTAGACATTTCGAAACAGAATATTCATTTAAGAGAATGGGTGGACTTTTCGAAGTGGATCTGACTTCGTGAAGCAGCTGGAAAGGCGTCGTGTCTAAGGGGGCCAAGGCGTAGTGAAGTGCAATTGTACCAAAGACTGTAATAAAAATTGCACATGTATGAAGGCTGGCTTTCTGTGCAGCTTCTGATGCCATAAAGGCGCTAATTCATTTTGAAAAAAATTGTAATTTGAACATTTAATTCATAATTCGGACTTGATAATTCATATTCATGATAATTCATTCGGAAATTGATAATTCATGCTCTTGTTATTTTCATTTAAATGACATAAAACCAAAGTTGAATTTTTTTGTGTTATTTTACTTACTTTTACGGTTTGGGTTAATAGTTGTTTAGTGCGTTAGTCTTAATGCACGATCTAGACGTGCGTTAGTTCTAATGCACGGTCGCTCATTAAAATAAATATCATTTTTCTTAGTGCACGCGCGGGCCTTGCGTAAGTGCTAACGCACTGTTTTACTTAACGCACGTATTCTGGTGACGGGACCTTGGTATCAATCTTATTCACCCATAAATAAGTGCTCTCTTTTCACAAGCACGCTTTCGTCTGTCTTTATAAGTTGCCCACTGAATAAAAAATAGTTACTTTACAAAACGACATTCTTCAAGACTTACTTCAGGTAGAACCGCCTGGACACGCCGGAAGCCGTCATAATATATATGAACCTATATATCTCGAAATATAAGAAGGAAAAGCCACTTTGAAGTACTTGAAAACAACCAAATTCAACAATAGTCTAATATAAAAGAACCTCAAATAATCCAAGAAACGCAGTCAACTTCTCATGGCATCTACAAACCATATGGCATCGAAAAAGCCAAGATGAAGAATTTAAACTTATAATTTTATCGGTGGACAAATGAGAACCAATGACCCTTAAAGCACTTCTCTTACATCACCACTTTCAATGGAAACTAATGGACACTAATGACAATGGAAAGAATCAAATTCCAGTGCTGAGGGAAAAAAGCGAAAAGACGGCCAAAAAAATAATAAACAACTGTTATCTAATTATATGTTAAGGTCAACAAAAGACTCCCGAATACTTCGGAGGAGCAACAGTCGAAAGAAAAACAGCCAAAGTAAATGATTGGCTAATGACGAAAAAGGGGAACGACACAAACAAGCATTACACCCAAGCCAAAAAAAATAATACACGCCGAAAAAAAGAGCAAGAATCATATAAGATTGAATTGATACTCGATTCAATGAAAATAAGAAAACAATAAGAGTATCTAGTAAAATGGAAAGAATTTTCAACAGAGGAAGCCACCCAAGAACCCGAGAGAAACCTCATTTTAATGCATAGAAGAAATCCGGAGAAAAAGAACAGACTCAGCTAACTTAATACGCAATAACCCAGGTTTTTACTTTGAATAGTTAATTTGTATTTGTTACGTGCGCTAAGTAAAACAAATAAAAATTAAACAAACTTTTTAATTGGTTGGCGGGAGTTGTTTGAGTTTTCTTGAAACAAATTGAAACTAATATAAAAGAAGTCGTTACACTCTGATTCTTCCTGATCAATTCAGTTTAAATCGCCCTTTTCTAAGTCAATTCAATTTAATACAATTTAATTCAATTCAAATATTCAATACAATTCAATACAAAAAACTAAATATTATTATTAAAATGAGCCTAATTAATGAGTCCGAGAACAAGGCCAACATGCGCTTGCATTTCGACAAGTTTATGGTCGAATACAAGAAGAAATTTTTTTACTCTCGATGAGTATCATGCGACCATCGAAAAGATACTCAATGCCAGAACAAATATCGGTACAAAAACGCCCGAAGAATACGCCTTGCTGCGCCAATATAAGATCTTCCACGCCAGGGACCGGAAGTATCTGATAAAAGAAATTTTAGAGGACTCGGCACCAAATCAAGATGACGACGAGCAAGGTGTTATTCTTTCACTTGACCACAATTCGGAGCGAAGAGCACGGATGTCTCAAGTGAAAATCATGGCCTACGACTAGCAGCTATTCGACATTATTTATGAGGCGCACATGCGAATTGGTCATGGTGGAATAAACAACACCGATAAGGAAGTGTCTCGCAAATACGCCAATGTCCCTCGCGAGCTGATTAAGGTAGTGAAGAACCATTATGTACGCTGCTTGGAGAAATCAAAAAAGCAGAACCGTGTCGGTCTTGTCACCAAACCGATACTGAGCTCCGATTACCTGAGCAGAGGTCAGGTAGATCTGGTTGACATGCAATCTAAAGCAGTCAACGGTTACAAGTGGATCCTTCACTACCAAGACCATCTCACCAAGTATTCTATATTGCGACCGATGAGATCGAAATCTGCTAAAGAGGTGGCCACCAACCTGTTCCGGATCTTCGTCGACTTTGGGGCACCTTGCATACTGCAATCGGACAACGGTCGGGAGTTCGTAGCGCAGATTGTCGAGGACCTAAAAGAGTTATGGCCAGATTTGAAGATTGTCCATGGTCGGCCAAGGCACCCACAGTCTCAAGGAAGTGTGGAAAGAGCCAACCGCGACATCAAGGTGAAAATCGGTGGATGGTGCGAAGACCATGACACCAATGACTGGACACGGGCCCTGCCGTTTGCTCAAATGGCTAAAAACGCGAGTCATCATTCGGGCATCAATCAGGTTCCCTTCAAGGCTCTATTCGGCTCCGATGTTAAGATAGGAGTAAGCGCTGTTCTGCCTACAGATCTGATTAAAGAGCTCATCGAACCCACCGAGGAAGCCCTCTCCAGCTTTATTGGTAACGATGAGAAAGTTACCGAAGAGGAACCTCGGACCAGATCGGATGACTCGGAGACCTCTGTAGAGCCAAAACGACCAAGGATACGCCTCATATGTGATGAAGCCTGTTCGGAAAATGTCGACGCTCACACAATCATGCCTCTTCAAGAACCGCCACCGCCAATTAAGAGCTCTATCTTAATAACACGGCTAGATTGTCGAGTGAACATGGAGCGACAGGCTGCGCGAATGGTACGGAGGGCTGAACAAGTTCTGTCGATGGCTGCAATTGATGACAACGTTTTGGTGTCAATACCAAAGGTTGACCGAGGGCCTTCTACACCTGCCAACCTACTAGCCGTGGTTTTAGATATCCGCGAGGATATGTACCAGCTTGGCTGCAATCATGGCGTTCTCAAAGGCTTCTTCCCGCGCACAGACTTCGACATTTCGAAACAGAAAATTCATTCAAAAGAATGGGTTGACTTTTCGAAGTCGATCTGCCTTCGTGAAGCAGCTGGAAAGGCGTCGTGTTTAGGAGGCCAAGGCGTAGTGAAGTGCAATTGTACAAAAGACTGTACTAAAAATTGCACATGTAAGAAGGCTGGCATTCTGTGCAACTCGAGATGCCATAAGGGCGCTAATTCCTTATGTAAAAATTTGTAATTTGTAATTTCAATATTTAATATTTCGTTCAATATTCATAATATAAACTTAAATTCATAATTTAAATGAGATAAATCGAAATTTGAAGTTTCTTTTGGTTATTTTACTTAACGCACGGGACGAGCGTGCGTTAGTCTTAATGTACGATATCGACGTGCGTTAAGCGTTAATGCACGGTCGCTAATTAAAATTATTATCATTTTACTTGGTGCACGCTCGGGCCGTGCGTTAGCTCTAATGCACGTGCGTTAGTCTTAACGCACGGTTTTACTTAGCGCACGTAACATATTCATATCTCTCTGCATAATGATGGATCCAATCCAATATTATTTGTTTTTTGACTGTAAATAAATTAACTTTTTTACACTGCACTACACTGCTTTTAACACTGCACCCATCTCCTCAATCTAGTTTTTAATCTTTTTCTTCGAATAACCGTCTCTATAACTCCAAAAGTTTTTATGGAATTTTTGGTTTTTATTCGATTGAATTTTCTTTCTTTTTTTCTAAATCCTGATTTTTGCGAAAAGGATATTATTTTTTGTAGTGCATTGTTCAGGTTGCATCCTTAAAAGACTACAATCATAACTCTTCTTTTCTTGCATGTAGAGGAGTCTATCTGTGTCTACAATTGACATGCATTGTTTAGCAATCTCTTCAAATCCGGCGTTTATTTCCGTTCTATCTGCAAAATTAATTAGTTTCTGATAGCTCATATCTATGTCCCACTTTGGATCAATTCTTGCAACGTTTTCAAGTGCTTGCCTTAAGACATTACTTCTCGGATATCTAATCACATCTGTCGCTTTTATGGAACCGTAGCAACAAGGGGCAATTAAAGTTAAAGCGCCAACATTCGCGCATTTCTCGATTATTTGATCTGTTAAGGAACCGCAAGAATGAATTGCAACTCCTATGTCAAACGCTCCTTTAAAATTGTTAAGATTTCCCTTTTTTTTCAAAATAACAAATATATTTTAAGGATGTAATAAAGATGAATTTTTTTACCTTGTAGGCAATACAGTTCCTTAAGCCAAGATCTCGTATTCGTTTTATAGATCTAAGGAGTGACTCTTCTTTGTTTTCAATCAATTTGATTTTACAATTAGGATAGCGAAAAGCCAAAAATATTCCTAAGTGACCTCCTCCAGAGCAGAAATCAACTATAACTGCTTTATCTGACCCAGTTTTTACGATATAATTTCTCAATATAAAATCAAAATTTTCAATCTGTTGTCTTTTATGTTCAGCACGTTTAGCCGTTAAACCTCCTTTAAAAACGGTTATTTAGTTTTAAAAAGATAATTCGACAATTACCTTCCGCTGGATCTACTAATTTAGGGAGAATTTTCCAGTCAATTCTTATTTGATCATATGGATATTTTTTTATATCGAATGGGACCGTTATTCCTGAATTGTCCCAAACATTTTTTCGTACTTCCTCCGTTAGAAAATTTATTGAAATATCAATATTCTTGGCTTTCATTCTTCGGAACCTTATTTTTGTTTCTACTTTTTTATTTTTAAAATATTTTACTTACATATTTCTCGGTTTCAATAAAAATCCTTCCTTTGATTGGTTATAAATTAAAGATTTCCCTGATAATCTGATGTTTTGATTGGCTTTTGAGAAGAAATTATCATAGAAATCAATTGTTTCATGCATATTCATTTCGTCGAGCATTGATAAATACCACAAATTTAAACATTGATATTCGATTGATATTTTTGCACGTAAATAATTGTAATGATGAATTAGATGTGAAATTGAAAAGAAGATTATTAAGTCAGCGATAGTCATGAAATAGTCTTCAAGAAAGCGGCGATTTTTGTTCAAACTTTGATCTCGTATTCGATTTATTCGCCGTGGTCTATTTGCAAGGCATATTGGCTTGTTCAAATTTTCTTCCAAAGTTTTAAACAGTTTTCTGATCAAATCAGGGTTTTCAACCCCTCGGCATAGTTCGATACTCGATATCTCGCACATGTAGGTCCATTCGGATATTTCGGCAGGTGCTTTGAGACAGTTGCCCTTGTAGCCCTTCCATGAAAAAACGGAAAAGTTAAATCTTCCCAATATTTTTCTTTAATTTTCATACCAGTAAGTCAATTAAGTTATGATCCGGCTGAAGCGAGTGAAGATACTTTATTAGGGACCGAATAACAGAAGCAATTCCAGAAGTAACAATTATTATATTTTCGCGTATCTCCACTAAATTTGGAAGCATTGTGTCGCAATCAGGCTGGTTAATTCTATTAGTTGCACTAACTAGTTCTATGTTATTTTTCCCGATTCCAAATTTAATATGATTGTATCGGGTATTAAGTTGACTTATTAAATCAATTTCATCAACTTTTGATGAATGGATGCAAAAGCATTTTATATGACTTTCGCTTGATCGACAAAATAGAAGCAATGATATGATTAAATGAGACTCTATTGTTAGGTGATCCGAACAGTCCAATTCAAGGTTGAGGGAAAAAGTATTCATTCTAATTTGAAAACCAATATATAACTTGTAATTAATTAATTTTTAAAATTCGAGGGTTCTCAGATCGGTCAAAAGGCAATATTTTAGACTTTTATTTTTGAGCACAATCTTAGATATGCTACAAAAGAACAAATCGAATTAATTGAAATTAGCTATCGGAATTAAATAGTTTATTGTGTCTTTTTTCGATGAACTTCCGCGGCTGCGTCCTTCCACGCAGTATAAATAAATGCGCCCAATATCAAATGAACAACTACAATCGCTGTGACAGCTGAGTATATGTAGCTTAGGTCATCGCCTACTTTTAGATAATCTGGAATTCGATTTTTTAAAGAATAAAATCAAAGTTGAAAATACGAGTCTTACTTTCAAATACATATTTTTTGCTTAAAAAATAGCTCGATATAGGTCCAAGAACCATAAGGGTGGTAAACCCCAGCATGGTCCTGAAAACTTGCCCGAGGCGCCGATCTTCCCCCGCCTGCATTTCTTCCACAGTATGATCTCGCATTCTAAAAAAAGGCATTTGATTTCGCTCATAATTTAAAACAACAATTGTGAAACTTTTTAAGGCTTCATAACAAAGTTTCAAAATAGGAATCTCATCCCCGGTTTATTTTCCATTTTACTGTGAGCCGGCTAATCGCTGGTTTAAACGGTTCGTGCCAATTATTACCGAATCAACAAAACGGTCGGCACAAAAAGAAAGGCATGACTCCTGGCGTGATGAGAGGCTGCCTTCTGCTCTTTCTGTCATGCACTTGTCCCAGCAAATACTTTGAATACGTTTTATCTTTGATCGTTGATTATACTTTAAACAAAAATACTTCCCAATTCCCAAATTTTCTTACATTATGGTAGAGTTCCTGTTGGGCCATTAGCCGCTGCATTTCAGCATCATTACTTAATGAACTCATTGTTTGAGGACTTATAACCTCCCTCAACTGTTTTCACCACAAATAAGTGTTCAACCGCGTTGTTTTAAGATACTTCTAGATGCGAAACAAACCCAACTTAACTTTCAAAGTAACATTTCAAGTAACCTTAGCATTCTTAGCTTAACGCACTTGTGGGATTTTAGCTTTAATAGTGATGTCTATTATCGTTGTTTAACAAGATCAACCGGTTACTAAAATAGAATTTTAGCTATTTTACATATCTGAGTTTGAGCTCATTTTTTATCCAAAGCTGGGGGTTTCGGGGGTTTACTTCGAATAATAATAAAATTATGTTAGACATTATAGCAAACTACTTATAAGCTTCAACTGATCACCATTGAACATTCATTTATAGAAAAAATGATTTTCAGCGAGGAAGATCTGCCATATGAAGAAGACTGTATCCGCAACCAGTTTTCAATAAAATCCTGGTCCCGTTACATCGAACACAAGTCTAAAAACTGCTCCAACTGGATTGTAGTATATTTGATATACGAAAGAGCCCTAAAGCAACTTCCTACTAGGTAAATGCTCCTTCAGCTAAATTTTATATTTTTAACAAAAAGATTTACTTTCCAATAGCTACAAAATTTGGCATGCGTACTTAAAACTAAGACGTGTGAATGTTAAACTTAGGCGTATTGATGACCCTGAGTTTGATGAGGTCAATGATGCTTATGAACGGGCACTTACTTTTATGAACAAGGTAAATTATAACTCTTTCATAATTCTTGATTTTCAGCTCGTTTATTTAGTCTTTCTTTAGATGCCCAGGATTTGGAGTGATTACTGTGAGTTTTTACTCGAACAATGCCTTGTTACCCGAGCAAGAAGGACATGTGACCGAGCCCTTCGCTCGCTTCCCGTTACGCAACATAGCCGAATATGGCCAATTTATTTACGTCTGATTGACACTTTTAATATTCCTGACACCGGTGTAAAAGTCTATAAACGATATGCAAAATTGGCTCCACAAGACGCTGAAGATCATGCAGCGTATCTTCTTAGAATTGGTCTTATTGATGAAAGCGCCCAAACGTATTTAAAGATTTTGAATGACGAACAGTTTCACTCAAAATATGGGAAGTCAAAATATCAGGTAGGTGCAAACAATTCAAAAAGAAAACTTTTAGCATAAAAACTTTAACAATATAATAATAATCAAGTTATGGCATGAACTTTGTGAAATGATATCAAAAAATCCCGGAAAAGTGAAAGCAATTAAAGTGGAGTCAATTCTCCGACAAGGTATTCAACTATACGTTGATCAGATCGGACAATTGTGGAATTTGCTTGCTTCATATTTCATCGGTTTGGGAAATTTTGAAAGAGTGAGTTTGAAAATTTGAGCAAATTTCGCAAATCATAAGTCATCATCTTCTCAAAATAAGGCTCGGGATATCTATGAAGAAGGAATGTTGAAAGTTAAGACTGTTCGCGATTTTACCCAAATATTTGATGCCTATTCAATGTTTGAAGAGAGCCTCATTTCAAATCTTATGGAATCAGCCAATAAACACGGCTTAGACGAAGACGGTAACTGTCAAGCTATCTGAAAAAGATGTTTATTATTTCAACCTTTCTTGAAGGTGATCTTGAACTGGAGATTCGTCTTGCACGTCTAGAGTTTCTAATTGATCGCCGACCGTTGCTTCTTAACAAAGTTCTTTTGCGGCAAAATCCTCATAATATAGCCGAGTGGCTTAAACGGGTTCAACTTTTAGAAGACAAACCCACAGAGATTGTTGATACTTTTACTGAAGCTATTCAGACTGTTGACCCTAAACAAGCCATGGGAAGATTTCATTTACTTTGGTGTGAATTCGCTGCTTATTATGAGAAAAATTCACAAATTGAAAATGCTAGGATTGTATTTGGGAAAGCAATAGAATCAGATTTTAAAAACGTGGATGAATTGGCAAATGTTTGGTGCCGATGGGCTGAGTTTGAACTTAAAAACAGGTATTTAATAAAAAAAGTTTGATGAATAAGTAACCAGCTAACCTATCCTTTTTCTATAAGCGATTCCTCAAAAGCTTTAGATGTAATCCGGAGGGCAACCTTAATTCCGAAAAAAAGACGCATAGACTATTTCGATTCAGAAACTCGAGTTCAGGAAAGGCTTTTCAAATCTCTCAAGCTTTGGTCGATGCGAGCAGACTTGGAAGAAAGCTTCGGCACTTTTGAGGTAAGTAAAGAATCCATTAATATTTTGACGAGACTAATAACCTTTTTTAAGTCCACCAAAAATGTCTATGAAAACATTATCGATTTAAGAATTGCGACACCTCAAATAGTCATAAATTATGGTTTTTTTCTTGAAGAGAACAATTACTTTGAAGAAGCCTTCAAAGTAAAAATTTGATTTTTTTTCAAAAATGGGCTTATGTTAAAGACTTCTGACATTTCTTTAAGGTCTACGAAAAAGGTTTATCAATATTTAAATGGCCTAGTGTTTATGATATTTGGCTCAAATACTTGACAAAATTTATTGCTCGGTATGGAGGCTCGAAAATTGAACGTCTTCGTGATCTATTTGAACAATGCATCGAAGAAATGCCCCAAAAGTTCGCTAAAGGTCTGTTTATTAAAAATTTTTACACAAAACTGATTATTAACTACTTTGAATATTTATTAAGCAATTTACATTCTTTACGCCAAACTAGAGGAAAATCATGGGCTAGCTAAACGAGCAATCAAGATCTATGAACGAGCCACCGAGTCAGTTTTACCTGAAGAACGATACGAAGTTTGTAGTTCTAAGTTTTTTAGCTGACAACAAACTAATATTTCCTTTATTTGTCAGGTATATAACATTTACATCAAACAAGTCGCATCTATGAAAGGTGTAACGGCAACTAGAGAAATATTTGAAAAAGCTATTGATGAGTTACCAGATCACCAAGTCAAGTAAATTACGATCTTTTTCTCATATTTTTTACATTTAAGCAAGCTTTTCGAAATAAAGGGAAATGTGTATTCGCTACGCAGATATGGAGCGAAAACTCGGAGAAATTGATCGTGCCAGAGCAATATATGCTCATTGCTCCCAGCTTTGTGATCCAAAGGTTTAAAAAATTGGGCACTTTTCCTATTAACTAAAATATTCTTAAACCAATTATAAGACTAATCAAGAGTTTTGGCAAACATGGAAAGAATTTGAGATAGCCCACGGAAACGAAGACACAGTTAGAGAGATGCTACGAATCAAAAGATCTGTTCAAGCGACATACAATGTTCAATTTAATTTTCTTACACCACAAATGCTTTCCCAACAGCAACAAAATTCGATGCAACAGTCTACCGATAATCTTGAAAATTCGAGTGAATTATTATTTCTAAATATTATACGAGTCACATTAATAGACTTAAAAATTATCATGCTTAGAACTATCAGATGACATGAAGGTCCTAGAGGCTGAGGCAATATCCGCCCAAGGTGAAAGTGAGGCCAATTTTGTAAAAAACAAAGGAAACATCAACTTTGTGAAGTAAATGAGTTTTATTTGAAAAATTAATTATTTGAAATTTATAACTTTTATGCAAAGGTCTTCCCAAATAGTGTACCAAAATCAGAGTGCCATTAATATTGATGATGAGGATTTTGAAGGTCAAACAGGAAATGAGGAAAATGCACCCCCTGTTATCGTGAGAGAGAATCAATGAAAAATTCTTTATTAAGAAACGAAAATCAATAGCTATATTTCTTGGATTAAACGATCCTGTATCACAATAAAAAATTGCCTTATACCTGAGTCTAATAACTTCTTTGATTAAAATTATCTCGGTCAAGTATAGAAGAAATAAGCTAAAGCTATCTAGAAGTATCTATAAAATTTATTTTCTGTGTTGGGTCTTTCATATACTTGATCGAAACGTTGGCGTCAACTTAGTTGAGTCGAACCATGTGCACATAAGACAAAATAAGATCAGGTCAAAGCAGTTAAATGGCTCGCCAAATGAACTTCATTGAAGACCGTAGCAAACTCGTGCGCACGCTTTCTCACATTCTTTGCGAAACAAAAACTGAAAGAAATATTTAAAATTTAATAAATTAAACAGATAGAAAAACCAAATAATTGAACAATCTGTCAACAAAGTCGGATCAAAACAAAGGAACAATGTTCACACCATTTGATCTGTTCCTAAAAAAGAGAAATAAAAAGCTCCAGGAAGCCGGCAAAACAACCAGCACAAAATTAGCTAAAAAAGAGTGGAAAGACCTGAGTGACAAAAAGATACTGAAATATGTTAAAAAAGTGGAAAAAAACCATGACCAGCTGATTGATTCGGTAAAAAATTCACAATATTAATATAATATATTCAAAAAATTCAGAAAATTTGATTAAGGATCTAAATATCAAGCCGCTTTACCAAATATTGACTAAGCGTGAACTACAACTTTTGTTCAGTTCATATGGTCTTCCAGATAAACCATTAAAGTAAATTTCCAAGTTCTTATACAGGTTTTTTATTATTCTTTAATTAACTTCAAACATCTCAGACGATCATTTAAGAGAAAAACCAGCGGTAACGATGAAGTAGAAAGCTGGCTAGAAATGAGTGTAGATCAGCGAAACGAGTACATAAAAAAAAACCAAGAAGAGATGAATGACTATAATGTGAAGTTCTTTCAATTTTGCCGCCTTTTGCCTGAAAAACGCGTTCAAGATTTTGAAGGTTATTTAAAAGGATTTTGGTTATCTAAAAATAATATAAAGTAAAGTAAATTTCAAAATTGATTCAATAGAAATTAATTATTATTGCATTTTTTCATTCAAGAGCACCTTCACCGTGGACCCCGTTTTCAATATATTATGAAAGATTCAAGAATCTTAATCCAGATTTAAAAAATGCTAGAAATCCCGCGCTTAAAAGTTACCAGAAGATGAGTGACAAGAAAAAACTTAAATTAATTAAAGAATGTGAATTAAAATTCGATCAGGTTCCTTTTCTATTTTGCTTATTTATCTTTCACCATGATTTTAACGGTTTGCCTTAAGGATCCAGGAAATAAGGGCAGTAAATTTTCAGATTTGCTTAAAAAGCAAGAGATCAAATTATTGATGGAATCGTATGGTATGCCTACTAAAGTACCCAAGTAATCACTTTAATAATACAAGATTGTTGCATATTAACTTAAGTTTGAATATAATTTTTTTAGCCTCAGCGCGTATTTCTATCAAAAATATTTCAAAGTTTTCAACGAAAGTGACGTTGGGAATAGAATGAAAAATATATTTGCTCGTTTTCGTTCGCTTAGCGAAGAAGAGCGGCTTGAACTAAACAAAGAGCATGAAGAGAAATCGCGAGAGTTTAAAAAACGGCTTAAAAAATTTCTGAAACATTTACCAGTTCAGCGTTTACCTGATTATGAATTTTATGCAAAGCACATTTTACGTCTTAAACAAGAGGAAGATGATTCAAGTATGAAGGCTAAGAAAGCTATTAAAGTTGAACCAGAAATATTTGAACAAGAGCAAATGCCGGAAAATGAATATAAAATTAATTCAAAAATAGAAGAAAAATATCCCAGAAACGAAGAAAAACGAATAAACAAGTGAATAAAATATAAAAATTCGAGTTTAGAATGAATTATTTAATTAAAAAGTTAAAAAGTTGAAATTCTCCACTTTCCCCAGAATTTCCAGTTTATTTTATTCTTGTGTAGAATCTTATACTTTTTTTCTTTATAATTGTTTTTAGTTGCTGCAAAGAGTACTAGTTTTGAATGGCCAGAGCTGGTTCAATTATATGTTTTTATTCTGGCGTAATTCTTCATTACTTGTTTATAGTGTTTATTTTTTCAAGTTGATGAGCGAAACTCTCTTCGCTCACGAGTATTATTTCAAAATCGAGATATAATAGATGATTATCCAATTGAATTTCTCATCATTTAAACTTAAATATAAAATTTCTTGCGTACTCGGCTTTGATTCCTCATCCTAGATTGATACTTAATATTTGACTCAATATGGCCAAAACAGATATCCAGCTCCATTTACTTAACTACCGACTAAAAATATTAAGTGTCCAAAAAGAATTTATAAGTCAGCTCATGTATCCCTTGGTGAAAATTGCATTTACAAGCAAAACTGCTTGCCGCTTCTTTTCATTTATAGAAACAAACGATGATTACTCTATTGTTGTTGATCATCACGGGTTCATTCTAATCGAGCCTTTTATTGACGGGCATAATCAAGTAGTTGTTAGTAAGCATTGTTGGATTCCTATGTATCTATGTGGAGGTGATCTTCCTGGCAGTATTTCGCTATCTAAAATTGCAAGGTATCTGATTCTACCATTGGCAGCTGCTCAAATATCAATTATGGCTTTATCTATGTATCAATGTGATTACGTGCTTATTAAACAGGATGAATACGATCTGGTGCTAGCATGCTTGTCTAAACATATTCCACGAATATTCGACGAATCAGTCTCGATCGAGAATGAAATAAAAAGACACAGATTTAACGGACCTATTATTATTGAACCCAATTCGTCCTCATCTTCGAAAGAACAGAAAGGTTATTTGAATACTGTCTTTATTTCAAACTCAATACTAAAAATTTAATTAAGATTTCAAAATTTGCTTGCCTTTACTAATATCGGATGAGACAGAGTATTGCATTTGTGGTCTGTATAATCTTGAATCAATTTCGGTTTTGATTGAACCACTTCTAGAAGTGATGTTCTACCCAGTTAAGTAGGTTATCTCTTATCATCTTTTAGAATGCGATTTTCACATTTGTTTTTCAATTAAAAAGCGATTATAAAAAAAATGAAATATTCTTCAATTTCACCAAGAAAGAAAGCGATATTTCTATTGTAATTGAAGCAAGTTTATTATCAGGGTAATTTACATAAATTTGGTATTTACGCTTTCTGAAACTATCGATAATTGTGTTTTAGTTTCGAAACAAGGGTTCTGATGAGCCCCGAAAAAAAGTTTTGGAAGCTTGTTCGAATCGGCCAAAAGCCGGTTGGTTTCGGTCAGTAAGCAAGATTATTTTCAATTTGAAAATATAACACCTTTTTTTAGAGGTTTTTGGAGTCTGTGCCTCGGTTAGCCAGCCTTTAGAACTTGCAAATATTGATGAGTTTTATATTAGTTCCTTTCACACTGGTTACTGTTTTGTGAGTTAAGAAGGTGATTAGTTGCTCTTAACTAGCTCATATATTGTTTCAAGGTTCCCAGTGAAAATCTTAACGAAGCTAAAGAATTATTTAAAAAGCATCGGGATCTTTATTCTGATTCTTGCGAAAGTCTTCAAATGACTACAAACTCTCATCATCTTATCAATCAGCAAATCAAGACAAGCTCAAAGAAGTGCACAATAAATGAAAAGCCATTCGAGGATTTAAAACAAGTTAAGAGACTTGGAGATTGCTTGATGGAAGAAAAAATACAGAATCTTAGTCTCCAAGATGAAGAGAGCTTTAATCTTAACCTAAGTCAAAATTTTTCTGACTTGGCTGAAAAATCAAATAGATCACAATCCAATATTGAGACTGATGAGCTTCATTTAGAAAACAATCCAATAATTTTTTTCGGATAGTCAAATGCCAGCAAATTAAATTTCGTTATAAAACAATTTCTTATTTATTCATTCATGTATATTTGTCGTGCTATTTATTTATTTTTTTTGAAGAACGGCTTAAATCAAGCATCAAACATGGTTTCAATATCAAAATAAAATTCATCTGTATTTTTATTTCCTAGTCTTTAGACAGCCAAAAGTATTTTCCAGAAGATTTCTCTTGTCCTGCTAATATTCTTTTTTAAAGTTTATCGGCTATAAAACAAAGTTAGTAGATAGTTGAGTTTAAATAGGCTTCAATTTTACTAAATGAACTATTCGGAGCTCAGAATCTTGTTTTTCTTATTCGCCGACAATGTTCTACGTTGAAAAAGTAGATACGATACACTGCCTCTATCCGCGAAACACTGGCGAAAATACGCGAACATTATTCACATGTTTTCAAAAAGCGGCTGTCCTACTTTTTATGATACAAAAGAGGTTCTCAAGGAAGGGTTCATCATGGGGCTTAACCAGAACGATAGTATGTTTTTTAGGCCAATATGTCGCGTCTCTGTTCTGCTAATTTAAATTATTGCTTTTAAGCCCATGGAAAATACAGAAAAATAAGTAAAAAAATCTACTTATGCACATATTATATGAATGAAATATTTCTGGTGCCATGCATTCAATTCCCTGACACAATTTAGAAAATACAATCTGTTGATTTTGTCTCATTTTTTTACTACTTTTATGATTATAATTTTAGTTCTCGACAATCTAATCCGACTCTTAAAAATGCTTGATATTGTTTCAGTGATAACCAAACTAGCAACATCGATAATGTTACTAGTTTTCACATGTGTTTGCACATCACTGATAAGTTTCTTAATACCTAATAAGAGGTATTGAATTTTTCACTTGTGAATACTATTTTATTGTTTTTTTTTTATCAAAAAATTGAAATAAAGGCGTAAGTCAATAGCGCACAACAATCGTGATTTCAACAATTATGAAAATATTTTTGATGATGAGCTTCTGAAACAAGGAAAACCAAATGTGGAGGACGAATCATTTTTTTTCGGAGACACACGTTCACTTTTTTATGATTCCCAGTTACGCTTGTTTGAAGACTATTTTTATCTTAATTCAGATATAATAGGCAAATCGAAACATTTTACATCTAATATCGAATTATGTACTTTCTCATTCAAAAATGCAACATTTGTAAAATCATACACCAATACAAAAAAATTTGATTGGCTTGATTTACACAAGACTACATGTCTGAAAATTAACGACCGAGTAAACCATCGTATGATGAGCACAAGTTTCCCACAATTTGGAAATAATTCTTCTTTTATCAAAACTTATAAAACACCATCACGTATTGAAGCGCTTTTAAATGATGCGCATGGAATGAAAAAATATTTGGTCGATTACGATCGATTACTTTATACCGAAAACCCAGTTATGCCTAAATTGAAAAATCTATCTCTTAACGATCCGAAAGTATTAGGTTTCGAATACCAACAGTTTGAAGTTCATTCTAATAAAAAAATTTCGGATGATGAAGATAGCCGTTCGGATGTTTGGATGAGTAAAGAAAAAAGTGTAGAGTTTCAATCTCTAACAAGACCTTCCAGCGATGACGAGGAAACCAAAGGAATGCACTCAGATAGCCTTTTATTTTTTCAGGAAACCAATCTTAACGTTTTCGACGGCTTAGCTTCAAGCGATTATGAGATCGATGTCGATTTCTTTTAAAACCATTTCTTTAAAAATGAATCCGGTACTTTTAATAAGAACTTAAAATCAGATAAGGTTTTTCTGTTGTTCGAATAAATTTCCAGGAAAAACCGTAGAAAATAGATTTTTTAAATATTTATTAAATAAAAGAAAAAATACCCAATTATCACAAAATCTCAATCATTTTAGTCGTAACAAATGAGGGCATTATTACGTCGCTTGCGAAAATCAATTGCAAAGGCTTGCTCCAGATTATTAATCTGCTCCGCTTTAGCTGTCTGTAAACGCCATCCGTAAGAGTGCCCAGACGAACTGGGCATTTGCTCAGAAAACATGTTAACACGTTCAGGTAGGGCTTGTTTGGTCTTCAAGTCTCCCTTTTAAGCCCCAGAAATAAAGAAAAACAAAAAGCCTATAAAAAAGAATATTTAACTCACTTTCTGATCATAATCAGCCAAGAATCTCCATTTCTTATCCCATTCGGCCACAGATTTTTTTTCGCGTTCAATGGCTTCGACCCATATTCGCTCTTTTCGACACTGCGTCAACGAATAACCGTCGCCTCCTTATTCCATAAGTGTAATCATTATTGAAAATACACAATACTATATCCTTATTTCGATTACCGTTAGATCCTACGTTTTGGTCTACTACTGTATTGTTGATTCTGGCCGGTCTTAAATTAAAAGCCGAATATTATTAAGTAGAATTTCTGTGTTAATGATAAAAATCCAAAGCAAATGAGAGGATTAAGAGTAAAAATAAGTGATTATCAAGTCACGAGAGCTAAGTCAATAATAAAAAACAGTTGTTACTTGATAGCATTTTTCAGGACAAATCCGTCTGACATTTTTAAAACCTAAAGCCAATTCGTGCGTAGTTAAGATTGAGGAACGTCCTTGTTGACAAGAAGGTGGCAACGCGTTTCCATAATATACTGCTTAGTTATGAAAAAATGAACGTGGCAACAATAAGTTGCTCGAGGTATTATTAAAAATACCCGAGTAACGAATGTTATTGAATTAAGATAGTTACGTTTTTTCAATTATACCCACTTAGTCAGGCTGAATGCCTAACAAATGAAATACAACTTAAAAATTAAACGGAGGCGTGTCTTTAACAGATACAAACGAGTAGCAAGTAATGAAAAGTAAAAAAATCAAGGGATCAAGTTGCTAGAATAGAATAATTAAAATAAGCATTACCTGATAAGAGACACTCCACCAACCAACAAAGAAAATTTTATTTATCAGCATTGGATTTTTTAAGTTAGAAGAGCTATGCCTTATTTTTATCTGGACTCTTCGCTAACATAATTAAAAACAGCTTTTAAAGAGTCGGCTATGCATATTAAAATCTACCTCAGCCTATTTTAAACTCCTGGATTACTAGTATTCGGATTTAATAAATGTATTACATCTTATTCATACGATTAGCATTTATTGTTTATTTTTTTGTCAAAGAGAACTGTATTAAAGCTATAAAAGGTTTTTTTAATATCTGTTAATCAGATTTTATATTTTTAGTCAGGTTTTTTTGTTTAAAAGAAATATCGAACAACTTAAACAAAAAATTATAATAATAATAACTTAAATGTTAGCTTTGAATGAGCTAACCATGTTTGAGAGATATCAAAGGAATGTTCAATAATTTAGTATATCGAGTAATCAAAAAGTTTTTTTATGATTTAAAGGTTAACAATATTTCTGATACCACTGGTGCAGTTTATTAAATAGTGGAAAAGTTCACTTCGCTTAAAATAATCCACGATTCACTCGCTGATTCTATATGAATTTTAACTTTACTGATTGGACCAGTCAGATTAGTATCAATTTGCCCGCTGCAGTCCCCAAAGTAATCAGAAAACTTGTTGATCATAATAAACCCGTCATTAGTTAATTTGTAACCATTTGATTTTACTTTTTGCTCATCAATTTTTTCTGCTGACTTAATATAAAGCAATGCATTGCGGAGCCTGTCGTCAGGATGCTCTGGATTGCCACTCTTCAAATAGTACCTATCAAGTGAATCTATGATTAATTAAGCTTCAATATGTCTTAATACAACATTAGTTACTTTTTTAAAAGGACTGGATGCTTGAATTCAAACAAAATAAAATCATTTGCTTTGGGTGACATCGCCCAAAAAAAATTATTGCCTAAATAAACACTATCTAGACTATGTTTCATATATGTCTTAAGAGATGTAGAAAGACTGGCGGGAGGATTATTGTGATGCTTTATAGAAGACTGTTTGTCAAAAAATTTATCCTTGAGCTTTTGAACTTTTCCGTGTAGTGAAGACTGAAGACCGACATGCTGAAATAAACTTGGCTTGTATTTTAGTTTCATGCTAGTTTTTGAGCGCTGGCAATGGACAGCTCCTCGTTCTGGATTGCATAACTTGACATCGAGTACAACGTCATAAAGCCAATCGCAGGGTTTGTCTTTGGCGAACATTAAGAAAAATGTTACGAAATTTTTCAAGTCTTCGCATTTAAATAGCTTGCCAATAAAGCCTAGTTGAGAAAATTCAATCACCATCCAACTTTTTGCTTTTTGCTTTTTTACAAAATTATCTATTATGCTTACAAACCCATTCTTGGCCATTACATCGTCTTCCAACTATTAAAATAATAAATATTCAGATATTAGGATTCAAACAGTTCGAACTAGTTGTTAAATAATTCTCACTTGCAAATAGAATTGGCCTTTATTTGAACCGTAAGCCATCAGATAAGCAAAATCATAATTTTGTTTGGTTCGCCATTTTAATCTTATTAGTGAGTCATTGAATACTTGATCTGGTTCAATTCTGCTTAAGTCCGGGTAGTAATCGGATGGCGGGACAATAATATCGATTAGACCTTGTTCAAGTTCATTTAAAAATGTTTTAGATATAGATTCAATCGTTTGTTGGACAAATAATGAATCCTCCAACTTAATAAAATATGATTATTTTCTTTCTTTGATGGAAAACATTTTCGAATCTTACCTCGGCAATAAATACCACGATAAGTATCAGTTTTTTTTCTTTTTCATTCATTGAGTCAATAAGGGATTTCAATGTTTCTAAAAGGTAAAAAGATCGGTCTCGTTTTATTGTTGGAACACCAATTACAATTGAGGCATGTCGCGCTTTGCTTAGCTTAAATTTCGGCTGGATCTGTTTTGACTTAAATTGGGCTAGATGAGGCAAGTATTCCAGAACGCCTGGGAAATGAATATCATCATCTGATGGTTCAAGGTTGGCTTCAATAAATTCTAATAGTTGGTTACTGCTGTTGAGTTTTCCAATTGCTCTTAATGTCATGTTGAACATTCGAATGTATTGTGCCTTTTGATTTGACAAAGCTTTATCATAGAGTTCTCTGTTAACTAAAAAAGACGATCGTAGACTTCGAAGGCTATCCTCTTTTTCCATAACAGTTTCTTCCAGTTGATCTATTTTAGTTTTGAGAGCGTCAAGTCCTTCACGGTACGTAAAGCGTTTATCTTTTATCCATTTAAGTAGAGAATTATTCTTTTGATGAAAAAAAAAACAAAATTACCTGGGATGAGGGATGATACAAAGAAATTAAACGCAAAGTAGAATATAAACAGCAATCCGAAAAGTACTGCATATCGATTAAATTGTCTCATTCTCGATATTCGTATATTCATTGCAATAAAAATTTGATGACGAACATCAAACCGGTATGCATTCTGAACCAATAAATAGAATAGCGGGACCAAAAGAAAGTTATCCAAACAAGAACTTGAATCTAGTTCGCGGAGTTATATGATGAGTATTGCTTTGCGTAAAAAGAAATTATGCGAGCTTTTAATCGAAAGAAGCATACCAAAGTGCATATTTAAGCTCCCAATGATTTTGTAGTCTAGTCTAGGAATTCTAAGCAGCTCTTTAGCCACAGTCGATGATGATGTCAAAGATTGGATCAATTATTTAGTTAATACCTTAGAAAAAAACCTAAACCCATCAAGTCAATTAAATCGTGGATTCGTACATACTATAATGTGCAAGGATTCGTATATTGAAAGAATTAAATTATAAGCAGTTAGATAAAGACTTGATGCTAAAAATGAGTAATTGTCTCTAGTAAGAAAGTCAAAAACTATCATTTCGGTTGAGATTAAGCCGCTATGAATGCAAGTCTCAACAAAGTTTTTTTTACAAAGTAACTTTGTTTAAAATAAAATTTGGTAAGGAGGCATAATGTTAAAATTACAATGTTCATAAGATTCACTTCATAAGTTGCTGTAAAGAACAGTGTCTTCTAAAAATAATTATTGATTTAAAATTAAAGTTAAAAAGGACTTTTAGATAAAGCTTCAACCATGTTTTATCAAATACGTTACTATACCTTTTTTAAGTTTTTTTCTAGCTTAATAAGAGGCTAAAAATAAACCAACGTGAAGCACACAAAGAATTTATTTTAATTTTGTCATTTTACTCGCATAAGAGTTATGAAAATTATTCGCACCATATACGCTGAATACAGAAACCAGGTGTACTTAGCATGATATTAAATTGTGCTTAAGTTATTGATTTGATATAGTGAACCGAATAATTTTAAAGAGGGCGAAGTGGATCGGAAAGAATTTTAAATTTTAATCAAGCAAAGTGGGACTCTTAAAAGACGGCCGTAAAGCTAGACGCCGCTTGGCACGCTTGCAATTTTTCAATTCTTGTCGTCGAGTGGATCTAAGAAACGAAAGAAAGCTGACCTGCACCTTAACAAACCAGGCTTTCACCAAAGACAGCTTGAGAAATCAGTTTCCAAAAAGGATTTCAACTACTATGGAGAACCTTTTGCTTTTTGCCAGGAGTGGAAACTATCAAGAACTCAAAATTTGGCTGAATGACAAATGTGCAGATCCTGAGTTTGACATAAACTATAAAGGTTTCCATTATCACGACGAATATTAATTCAGTTCGTGAAATATGTTGATCTTTTCTAAAATCCTCAAAAGGGCAAAAAAATTTCTATGGATGGTCTGCGCTTCACCTCGCTGCTTACTTCAATAACTTAGAATGTGTCAAAGAGCTGCTGAAGGTTATTGGAAGAAACTTCTTTTATCAAACATATTCATAATAAAAAAATTGAATAGCATCCGAAAATTGATGTCAATTGTGTCAATTACGATAGTGACACGCCACTCCACAAAGCTACACTCACATCCAGATACGTAAGTATGCCACAAATAATTCCCACATCGTGAAAGCGTGCAAGAGTTACTCATAAATCGAACCTTGCCAAATCAACCGTGTCCTAACTATTTATTATTAGCTATTTATTATGAGAATATAGTTACATCTTATTTTTGAATATATTCAAGGAGATTGTTCAGATGCTGTTAACCAAAGGTGCTAAAATAAGCTTGGTGAACAATTTTGGTCAAAAACCCATTGACTTGGCTAGTGACGAACAAATAATTACGTTATTAAAAGGTTTTTTTTCTATTTTTATTAATACTCCTTTTAGAAAAAGAACTTCATCTTATTTTTTTTTGCAGCAACTGAAAAAGCCGAAGAAAAACTTCAACAAAGAAAATATTTTGAGGCAGTTCACCAGAACGATTTGGAAGGAGTTAATCGATATGTAAGCACTTTTCCCTTTTCATCACCTTAAATTTTATTAATCTTTATTAAAATATAAGTTATCTCAATCGAACTTCAATTTAAATTGCAAAGACTGCGCAGGCAACACCGCTCTTCATTTGGCTGCCAATCAAAACCATTGTGAGCTTTCCGCTTTGCTCATACAGGCAGGGATCAACAGCAGTGTAAAAAACGATAATAACATGTCGGCACTGGATTTGGCGAAAACAAACGAGATGCGGGACATCATAGGTTTTGCTACACCCAAACCTCTGTGCAAATATGAGGGCTTCCTTTTAAAGAGAAGAAAATTTTTGGGATTCAAGCAATACTACGTTGTTCTTGCTAAAGGTTATGTCACATACTATAATTCCCGAAAAGATGCCAAACTAGGCACAAATAGATGTGGCTCTTATTTTTTGAACAACGCTTATATTGATGTGAGTTATATCATTTAACTCTTTGAAAAATAATAATATTTGGTCTAATAAGGATCATACGGAGTCTTCTCAAATTTATACATGGACGATTAACTATACAAACGGCCGTAAACACGTTCTTTCTTCACAATTACCCACAGCCCAACCAGGAAAAAAGACACTCGAGCTTCCAGTGATTCGTTCTCGTAGCTCAAGTATATCGAGTTCTATGTCCAGTTTGACTCCATATGAGCGAAAAAATGTAATAACTCAATCTATCCTGAAATCTATCTAGATTTAACCTTATTAATTTTTAAATAAATTTCAGCGATGGGTTTTAGCTCTACGTGAACACATCGCATATGCAGAAAAAAATATTCAAATGAAATCCGGAAACGAATTAATAACTCATCATCTTGTGCCAGTTGAAAATATTCAACAAGTTTTAAGGGTAAATATTCTACCTTGCATTTTTATCAAGCTGGTCTGTGTTGTTTGTTTTTTATCATAATTAACAAGAAAAGACTTGAGCTTTTACTCTTATTTAATTATATAACTCCGATAAAAGTCAGTTAGCTGTTATGTAAGAAGAGGATGATTGAATAACTATTGTAACTTTGTAACATGTATCATGTGTGTTAATTGTTATAACCAGGAGTTGTCGAAATGTACTAAGAATGGACTAAACTTGTTGAATTTCCATTAATGGTTGTATTTCGTATTTGATTTTTGTTTCTCTCTTTATTATTGTTATGAAGCGCTAGTTTACGCTCGATTTTAAAGAGAATTGGCAGACGTGTAAAGAAGAGGAAAACAAACAAGTTAAAAAAATATGAATGAAAATAAAACTGGACGTGTATGCACACGCACCTGTCGGATAAGTGAGAAAGAAAGATAAGGAAAAAGAGAAAAGCGAGAAATTGAGAGCTCCTAGTGTTCCCTGGTGGGCGATTGTCGGCTCGGCTGAATAGGAATATTTGGCGTCGAGTCATGGCTTCTATTTGGACTTTTGGGTGAGCTGGGCTGTTGCTTTGACTCGTATCGCATAAGAGTCTCAGAAATAAACTGATTCCTATTTCTGACAGCAATCTCCAGGGGTTCGAGCTGGTCAAATCCAACAGCATGCACGTCGGCCCCGAATTTGCACAGTGTCTCCACCACTTGATTTCTGTCACGCCTAACTGCTAATACGAGTGCTGTATCACCGTCCTCGTTTCTAACTTCTAAATCAGCTCCTTTTTTGGCCAGCATTTCTACTATTTCAGAATGGCCACCCTAAGATTGAAGCAAAAAAAACAAATTATTGGCTATTCAGAAAGAAATATTTAGTTAGGAGTGTATAATATTACTTGTGCAGCTGCATGTATTGGTGCGTATCCATGCTCCTTTGCTTTTTTGTTAATATCAGCTCCGTTTTCTATAAGTATTCTAACTGATCTAGTGCAGTTTCTGTTTAAAAAGAAGGTTTGTGTTTGAATCTTTGATTCCTATTATCTGTGAGTTAGTTAATTACCTCAGTACAGCATTTATTAAAGGAGTATAGCCGTATGCATCAAACTCATTGGGATCAGAGCCCTGTCGAAGCCATTCAAGTAAACTATCAGGGGAGCCGTTTTCGGCTTCTTCACTTAATGTTCGTCTAGTTGGTCTCCGTCTGGGGCCTAGAATGCTATCCAGAAACGGGAAAAATCGACTCATTGTGCTCATTATGTTTCCTCCAGCGTTTACTGATGCTGCTTGAGAATTCGCGCCTTCGCGTACTGCCGATTCAGTTGGTGTGTTCTGAAACGATCCGGCCGAATGTTGTCTCAGATCTGTTGGATTAGTCGTTTGTTGGCTTTGGTCCATCACCTTATTAAGGAAATCTAGAACAAGCGCTAGAATTGTGGAGGAGTGCCGGAAAAATTAGTGTAAGTGAGAAAAAACGAAAGCTTTATGATTGCGTCTTACAAATGTAAGAGTGAAGCGAATGAGTGAAACGAATCAAGAGAGCGACCATTTTGAAAAGTATCAAGGCTTGCCGTTATAATAACAATAATAATTATAACGATAGATGAACGATCGACGCAGTGATTTCTAACATAGAATTGAAACATCGCAATTTTAAACGCTTTCAGCATCTCAAAGCTGTATGAAGATTTCACTGAGACGAAGAGTCGGCAAAATTTAGATAATTCGTGCAATCGACTAAACTGACCTGTTCTGAGCTTACACAGAAAGAGATGTGCTCCAAGGCTTGAGTTAAAAATTTTGGGCTCATAATGGAAAATTATAAAATCGAGCATAATGCTTTCCAATCTTCATCTATGTATTGTTGCTACAATTTCGTGTGCCAGCAGAACGCGCTTACACGCGAGAGAAAGAGAGAGCAATCGAGGGAGGGAAAGATGTGAAATAAATGAACGAGCCAAAATTCAAGCGAGCGAATGAACTAGCGAATCGAAAAAAATAATCTAGTGTTGTTTGCCGTCTAGCTTTTTATCAAACTTACAGCCTTCATCTCATGCCTTTTATTATGATTATTATTTCATACCACTCTATCATAGCGTCTATTATGATGAATGCCCGCCTTTGATCACGATCTTACTGAATGGGTTTTCCATAATTGGCTAGGTATTGACTTATCTAGCTGCGAGTGTATTTTCTGAAGCTCAGCCAGAGCATTTCTTTTTTGCGTCACTCTTTACATTGTGAAAGAATATAAAATTATTTAAACTTGTATTTAAGCCCAATTTAACAAATTTTTATTCGAAATTGTGTATCCAATATCTAAGAAAATTTCTTAAACGCCCTCTGTATTAACCTGAAAAATTTAATTTCAGCAATTGCGAAAAGACGAGCAAAAGCTTAATTCCAATATATCAAGTATCCAAGAGTCTCTTAATTTGGCTTGTGGTCAGTTTGATTCTGGAAACGTTGAATACAGGGGTAAAAAACTAAATCGAATTGATTACAATTACTCGTCATGCATGTTGGAAATTAGATGAACTTAGACAAACCCATGACAAGTTTCAAGAATTTCGAGGTCATCTTAGCTCATTTGTTGAATCTATGAACAAATGCATTGACTTATATGAGAAGCGAGACTCTGTAATTGAAAATAGACGAAAAATACTTCAGAAAAAATTTTAACTTAAATCGATTGAAGACTCTTAGATCAACCCTCGCTGATTTCAAAAGAAAATGCCAGTCATTTGAGCAGTCCTTACGAGTTATCGCGCAAGAGAATTTAGAGCTAGAAAATAATAAAGACGTACAAGACCTGAAAACAGAAGCAAATGAGTCGGTGGCGCCTAGTAGAGCTTCATTAACCAGCGAAGATGAAGAGAGCCTTGACGAATTTTTTGACATAGGTGAGAAACTGCAATTCGAATATAACTTAACGCAACCAATTTAATATAGAAACTCTAGAAGATGGGTTAACCATAATCGATGAATCGACCATAGATGAAGAAGATCAGAGCGTGGCGGTCAAGATCGATGTTTCCCGATTAATCAATGCACATAGTGATGTGGACTCCAATGGCTGGAGGTAGGTCAAACGCTATTGTTTTATTAATTATAAATATAAAATGTTTGACTGGCTTTTTAACATCGCTTGTGCTCAACACATATCACAAGCTAGTGTTCATGCATTCGTAGATCTAAAAGATCACGCCATTATTTTCCTTCAATTCATTTTCAATATTCTTAAAGCGCTTTCGTACACACATTCTTTTCATGCAGGGAAGTTAAATCGAACTACTCGTGCCTCCTCTTTTTTTATCTTAGTCGCAAAAAGAATTTTACAATTTGAATCTCTTTCCCTTGATCTCCTCTCTCTCCTACTCTCTGATTCGCGATTCAAAGCGCGAGACACTGATTGTTCAGACTTGTGATTATGCACAGGACCAAACGTAACATTGTTTATTAGGTATTAGAATTTAAAGAAACGTAGGGAAAGGAGGAACGCGAAATTATTTTGCGATTATGACTGAAGAGGTGAAGAGAAAATCTAAAGAGTTGGATGGACGAGTTCATCATCAATTTAGGTCTTGGGCTCCCTGTATTAACCTAAAATCTTCATGGTTCTTTGACTAATATTTTATTTCGTAGACTGAGACTACCAGCCACCTCAATTGATCGATCGCAAATAAGCATTTGGTCAATTTTGAAACAGTTCATCGGCAAAGAACTGTCGAAAATTTCTATGCCAGCCGCTTTATGTGAACCCCTCTCGTTTCTTCAACGCCTTACAGAAAATGTTCAGTACAGTTATTTATTGAATCGAGCTTGTGAACACAGCGATCCGTGTAAGCGACTTGAATATGTGGCTGCTTACGCGGTGACAAATATTGCATCAAACATAAATCGTCTTGCAAAACCATTCAATCCACTACTTGGAGAAACTTTCGAACTGATCCGGTAATTACCATAATCAATAATATATGTTGAATTGATAAAAATAATAATATTGCAGAGAAGATCTTGGTTTTAAAATAGTTTGCGAGCAAGTTTCTCATCATGTAAAATAATCATCTTAAATTTTTCATTTTTAAGTGAAATTAATCCCATGCAAAAATTTAGCCACCAATTTCGGCTTTTTATGCCGATTCAACTGATCCAGCGACAAAATGGAAATTTTTTGGAAGTGTCAACCCAAAAATTAAGTTTTGGGGAAAATCAGTGGAAGTTCAGCCCAAAGGCTTTTTAACCTGTGAACTTGAAAAGTAGGCCATTTCTATTTTCTTTAATTTAAGTATGGCTATAAGATTATGTTTAAGGTTTAACGAAACCTACACTTGGCAAACAGTCACTTGTAGTGTCCATAATATTATCGTTGGCAATATGTGGTTTGAATACGTAAGTATCGAATTCAACTTTTCGTCCAAGTTTGATTATTTTCAACTGAATTCCAAATAGGCTGGAACTATGGAGATTATTTGCCATCAAACTGGTTACAAAGCAGTTCTGAATTTTAAGCCATATTCTTGGTCAAATAAAGAAATTAATTGGGTAGAAGGATTTATTTACGATAAAAAGTAAGAAATTTATAAGAACAACTTTAAAAATGACTTAATTTCAACATTGAATCTTTGCAGAAAAAACAAAGTTCGTGCTTTGTACGGATATTGGACGCACTGCTTTTACAGTTGCGAGCCACATGTTTTTGAGAAATACATGAAAAACAACACAAGATTACCAATGTGCCAGATAGACGAGCATTTCAACGATATCACACCCGAGGCCACTCGTCGTCTGATAGCAAATCGCTACAATCACTCGGTTCCAAATTTAAGTCATCTGGTCGGAGAGAAAGAGGCTAAAGCGTTAAATGTCAGCGAGATAAATGCGGGTTCGGAAAATGTTCATTCTCGTTCTGGTCTTTCACATCCTGTTTCCTACCCATCTCTTCCGATTGACGCGAATAATCAAATTTGCGATATATTTGAGTTGTGGCGAGCTGTACCTCGTCCACCGTACGCTTCCGAGGTAATTATGCTTTGATTACCTAAAAGTCAATTAATTCATTTGAAAAAAAAGTACTACAACTTCGCATATTTCACAATGTCTCTAAACGAGCTGAAAGAAGAGTTTAAAACGGTAATCGCTCCTACTGATTCTCGCTTCCGGCAGGATGTTCGTGAACTAGAAAATGGAAACTTGGGTATTTATTTCCCTTTTGAAAATTCTACGACTATTTTATTTTTAGAAAATCATTAGATGGTGCGAGTGAAGAAAAGAACAAATTAGAAGAAAAACAGCGTGAAGCTCGACGTCAGCTCAAGGGCGAATATCAACCAAAATGGTTCTACTTGACGAAACATTCCAAATTAAAGGAGGATACATGGTTTTTTAATGATAAATATTGGCAGCGCAACTATTCCGAATGCCCAAATCTATTTTGAATGCGAAAGTGCATCCTATCTTTTCGATAGCTCATAAAATTCCTTTCAATCTTCAAAGTTTTGGATTCGTACTTTTTCCTTTTCCAGCAACTTTAAAACTACTTTAACTTTTGCATTATTATGAATCGATTAAATTAAACTTCCCGATAAATAAAAAATTTTAATTTTATTCAGTAAGATTTTAAAATATCTAAATAGGATTAGATGAAATGCGGACAAATTGACTACTTAGTCCCCAAATTAGAGATTAAATATACAGGAGTCGAGATGAATTGTCCCGCATAATAAATTCAAGTTTTTGGTTCTATTCAATTTTTAGAGCACCAAAATCTTGTGATTGCGTATCACGAGACTTAAAGAACCAATAGGTCCCAAAAAAGATGAACTAGGTTTATTTTTCAATTTTGCTTAAGCTAAAAAACTCAGAAATTTTTCAAATGGCTTCAACTCATGCTCGTTTAGTGATTGATGATACACAGCCATTAAACTGCGAATTTTTGGGCACTGATACCCAAGAAGATCATACCGTTTTTATCATTAAAGTTCAACGAGGTATTGATGCGAAATACTCATGGCAAATACGCAAGCGATACAATGACTTTTTTGAGTTGTATTCTCAACTTAAACTAAGCAATTATTATCTTCCACTACCGCCAAAGAGAACATTTGGGAATATGAAGCGCGAATTTCTAAGCGCCAGACAACAAGGCTTACAGGTTTAATTTTTGATGCCCAAATTTTCTCAGTATTTTCAGGGGGCTAATGAGACCAAAAGGAATTCATGGATACTTTACTCCAAAATATTTTTCTTTCGAATTCTCTACCAGCTAAAAAACTTTTGGATCCAGAGAATTATCTTGAAAACTTCAAAGAAGTTGCTCTAGAACATGTTTCTATGTTTTCACGCTCGGACTCTGATTGGCAAGTTCTGGAACCCCTGAATGACATTGGTTGGTAACTAATTTTGAATAATGGACATAAATTTAAATCATGTTCATTGATTCAAAGGATGGCGGCTCAGGAAGAAATACATTTTGATGAAGAACGTCGAGTCACCTAATCAAAAATATATTCTTTGCTGGGTTAGTTAATTAAACAGTAGATTGATTGATTTTAAAAGATTATAGGTTCTGTTAAATTTATTTTACGTTATTAAATTAAGTCTCAACATGGACCAGAAAAATATCTCAAAGAGTCAGAGCTAAACACATTGCTCCAACAATGTTGCCAAATTCAGGTTTTCTTTTACTATCTTCTTTTTGGCATTGCTTGAGGCTGAAACATTTCTTAAGCACGAATATATTGAAAGTATTACGAAAATTCACAACTTTGAAAACAGTTCGATTGTTATTCAGCGGTTTAACGAAAAAATGATTTCACTGCGAGATTATATTTATGGTGTGGTAGGATAATTTTTCTAATAGATAAAAATAGTCATTCGGTTATTTCATTTGGAATTTCTAGTCAAAAATAAACTCTAATTATTTGAAGAAGTACTCCGAGTCCAAGTCACCTACTCCGTTACCTCTTGGTCAAATTAAATTAATCAGCAAGAAAATATTAATAGCTTTAGAATTTATTTATTCAAAGGGACTTTTTTATGGTCATTTACACTCGGGAAACGTATTATTGGAAAAGAATGGCAATATACTCAAAATAAGTGATTTGACGAATGGCTTTCTTGGATTGCCGTTTTTATATCGAGCCCACGTGATGGACTATCGTAAAATTCAGGTAGAACAATAATAACAACCGATTCAGTCCCGACTTGCTAAGAATGTGCATTCAATGTTTAGACTGTTGAACAAGTAGATATTTATGGTTTTGGAAGAATAGTTTACGAAATGGCATACGGAAAATGTCTATTAAATCGTAGCAGTCTATCAAACTTCGATGACTGTATTTATCCTGAGCTTAAACCTATTTTGAACTTACTCCTAGGAGAAGAAACCTTGCTACGGCGTGGTTTACCTTCAATAAGTGAATTACTTAATCTTGAGTAAGTTAGTTTAAACAGTTGTCGCACTTACTTGAATTTTCATATCTGATCGAGGTATTTCAATGAGATTAAAATTGAAACCTTGCCAACCTCGTCTATTTCTGCGGCGGCTTCGTCAGCAACTACTTCAAATAGCCATTCCAAATTGTTCAGCAGCAATAAACTCAAAGAAATGTTGAATAAGTGTCGCGAAAGCTATGAAAAACGTCTTACAAGCGAGCAGAAAACTGTAATGCTTTTATTCAAGATTCCAAGAGTTGAAAATGAATATTAAATCGGTTTTCTAAAAGCTTTACAAATTTAGAAGACTAAGTACCGTCGAAGCGAAGCTTTTAAGTGAAGAAGAAGTCCGAAGAAGACGTCGGGAAAAAAAAGTAACCAGTTCGCTTTCAATCTACTCTTTGGTTTTTAAATAGTTTAATTAAAGAAAAATGAACGCGACTCGAAGAACAGTCTCGAATTCCCAAGTCGTAATAATCCTAAATGCAAAACTGCCAAATTCAATTTTAAAATTCAATTTTTTAAGCCCCAGTCAGCCCGTCGACACATGGCCAAGATCAAACCAAAAGGCTTTCGAAGGATACAAGTATTAAATCGAAAGATAAAGAACTTCATGCTCCGACATTTGTAACTGGAGCGACAACATCTGCTCCACAGCCGATCATAGAATCGAGTCAAGTCAATTTAACACAACCATTACAGGTATTATCAAGCTCAGTAGGACTTACACCCCCTCCACCTCCTCCGCCACCGATGAATTCTGGGGAGCCTGCTTCCTCGATTGACCGTTCGCAGCTGCTTTCTTCCATTAACTCTTTCAGCAAGAGTGTATTAAAAAAAACAAAAACAAATGACAGATCCGGGCCGAAAATCTGACCCTTTTCAGTGAATTTATATTTTTTGGGTTAACTAGAAATTTGAGTGAATTTTTCCCTGGTGATATTTTAAATCAGTTTTTGTAAATTTCATAACTTTAGTGGTTCCCAGTTAAGTCTAATAAATTGGGAAAAAAGCTCTAAGTTTTCATATTTAAAGGCAACGAAATTTCTAGTTAAATTGTTTTGAGTTAAATTTATTCGAAATTAATATGAATTTGTTAAAATTTTTAATTTTTAGTCTACCACCAAAATGCAGGTTTCGAAGACAACGAACAATCAAACAAAGTGCTTTAAGTAACTTTGTTCGAAGTCAGAGAAACCTGCGTTTGGGTGGGTGAGATTTTCAACTACTGAAGTCAGTGGAATAAAATTTTTGAAAAAATGTATTACCAGCTGATAAAAAGTAGACCTTCTCTGTAAATTATAGATCCCTCCATGTTGAAAAATATAACTAAAAAGGCATTGCAGTCGAATGATGTTGCCAGAGATGTTATTTACGGAAGAATTATGAAACCATTAACATAAAGTTGACTGCGAAATCAGGGTCCTCTAACGAAATAAAGCTTTCGCAGGCAAAAATCGATTTTTACAGGCATCGGCTATTGACGTGAGTTGCATTTTCTTAACGTAAGCGAATAAGTCGCCACGCGTATTTAGCTGCCAACAACAAAAACCAGCACGAATGCGTAGATAAGAAAAAAGAGAAAACGGGGAAGTTGATCGGAATCGGTTTTAGCGCTCAATTATATAAAATTTCATAATAATTTATGTCTCACATGCAAATTTTTAGAATCGATATTGACATGGCTGTGTCGGATCCATCACATCATAAATCATTGGCATTAATGTTCATCTTTTGCCTTTATAATTTTTTAATGAATTCTTAGAGTATCAGGAAAAGATGAGAAAGAGGGGCTAATGAAAGGCCAGCTTGATAATTGAAGCGGTAAATAAGGCTTGCTTCTATTCTTACATGGCATGTGCCAGAGAATAAATTAGAACCGTTTGGCATTTAGCTATCGTAAATTAACGCCTTTCGAAACTTTTCTTTGGAATTGATTTGGAAAGAGACAGTTAGTAGCTTTATTTCGTCCGCACCAAGAATATTTTTTTCGTCTTCATAATTATGCTTCCTTTAATTCATTTGGAGCTGGAACATTAGCAATTCACTTTAACTAAGGGGTGTTATGCTTCTTGAAATTAGAATTCGCTTATTCAGGTTTTTCTCTCTTATAGTGTCCACATGGTGCGCTGCATTCTTTTTCTTACGCAAGCAAAGGACTGAAAACGAAACAAAATCGATTTCTCTCTAGGAAATAATCAAGATTTAAATTATGCAAGTTTCCATTCCAAATAAAGACTCCAACCAATGTGAGGTATAATTCCTTGGAAAGCGCGAAATCCAATTATAATTTCATTTAAGTAAAAATGTAATTTTAAAATAAAAGAGCAAGAAGCAGTACCAAAACCTTAGCTTATTCAACCTTCATAGATATGGAAATATAAAATTAACAAATATTTAAAAATTAACTTGTTTTAAAATTTAAGCAAAAAGGCTTTATTTGATGATTAAGGTTGAATGAAGTAAGCTTACTCTTGCCATAGTTAAAATAGAAAGAAGATAATTTTTGCGACCTTAAACACAAACCTAATCTAGATAGAAGTCTAACGAAAATGGCATTGTATCTATTGAGCAAATAGGGATTCGATATAGCTAATTTTTTAACTAATAAAATTGACCCATCATTTTAATTGAAAGGAGCTAGCCGATTAAGTTGGACTAGGCTTTTTCTATTCTCGATTGTTGTCCTTAGGATCTAGCAGGTATGTTAGCATACTGTCCTTGCCTTTAACTTCGACCAAACCTCGTTGGCGTAGTTTAAATTTGTGACTGAACTGTTGCGCCATCTTTTCTGGCATCTGCATGTAGCCAGGTTCACCTGTTGAATCCATTCGCGAAGCAACGTTTACAGTATCACCCCAAATGTCATACAACAGCCGCTCTGTTCCGATCACTCCGGCAGTTACTGAGCCGGCATTAAATCCGATTCGCATTTTAAATTGAAAGTGGCACACTGCCATGGCTTCTTGATTGAATGATTTTAATTTTTCGAAAAGTTCCAGAGCGAAATCTAGAAGATCATCCAGATGCGTATGCTCTGAACTCTTCTGTTGCGGGTCTAAGCCAGAAGCAATCATGATTGTTGAGCCAATGGATTTTATTTTTTCGATGTTTTTGTATTTTGGTTCCTCAAACATTCGATCAAAGTCGACCAATATCTCGTTTAGAACTCTTAGAAGTTCTCTTCCTCCTTCATAAGATTCTTCGAAAAATTCTCCGAAATTGCACAAGCTTACAAATAATACTCCAACGCAGTCATAATTTTCTGAGTATTGTCTCTTCTCTTTAACAAAATCGACCACATACCCAGGCAAGACCACGTCGATAAGCCATTTCGCAAGCTCTTTCTGTTCATGTGCATATTCGATTTTAGTTTGAGCGTCCTGATCGTATTTAAAACTAAGTCGTTTGATTAGCTCATAATGACGACTCACCATCCAAATAATTATGAATAAAAGTAAAAGCGGCAAAATAGCATTCAAACCACTCAGCTCAAGCCCATTGATGGGACCTGTTGGTTCTAATTCATTGATGCTTAAACTTGTTTGATTTTGATCCTGAAAACTGGCCTCTGAACCAATCGCAAATGAATTCAGCACAACGTAGATGGTTGATAATGTGATTACTATTAATCCTTTAAACCAAATACATAGTTGAACAAGGGATGTGATATTAAGTTGTAAGAGCATGAAGATAGTAGTAGAATAAGCATTCAATGTGCTGAGTGCTGTTAATGGACTGTTTTGAAGAATTGAATCAAATCCGATGAATATTGCTAAAGTAACTAACACAATGGGAAGAGATATTGCCAGAAGAGTGGTAGCATGCACCAGAAAAAACTTTTTCCATGCTAATCGATTCCTTTTATAATGAGCCTCTGCTTGATTAACGCGTAAAAGTTTATAGTAAACAAAGTATCCTACGATAAACAGCGCTGTTTGAACAAAAAGAACTGCAATTATAGAAGAAATCAATAGCCAATTGAATTTTTCACGATATTTTTCTGGTTGAAAAGATATCAAATCCAAGGAAACAGAGTAAAAAGCTGTTAAACTCAATAAAGTTGCTAAAACAGCAACAAGAGCACTTAAAGAAAAGCTTCTCTTTAAAAACTCCTGAACAATTCGGCTTGCATCTGATTCAGCACGAGGGGCGTGGACATTCATTATAAAAGCTTGGTAGTCACGCTCTTCTGATGAAAACCAAAGTCCAAACCAGTGTACGTCGGGCTGAAGGAAATCAACACTTTGCATTTTTTCTTCTCTGCTGTGTGTCAGAGCCTCGAGTTCATTTGGTTCCTCCGCTTCTCCGAGTTGATTGTCTACCGCAGAATTTTGTGGGCTGTGTATAGAGGAGGATCTCAGTGCGTCTGCTACGGTCTCATGAGCTTCTTCTTTGCTTATTATATATGTATCCACTCCGTCATATTTGTCAGCTGCTTTGATGTTATATTTTCCGGTAAGCTGTTTAAATGTTTTTTCAGAAATGTGAACTGCTCCTGCACGGCCACTAGACTCCATTTTGTTTGCGAATGTTACATCATTTGACCAAACGTCAAATCTGAAGCGCTTACTTCCCATAAAGCCACATAAGGCATGACCAGTGTGTACTCCAACTCGCATGTTAACATTCACATTATGATCAGCATTAAATGCTTCAATCTCTTCAATCATCATAAGCCCCATTTTTACGCAACTATCGGCATGGTCTGCCCTACCGTTCAAGCAACCGCTTACACAATAATAGCAGTCACCTAAAGTGCTGATTTTTTCACATCCGGCTCGTTCACAGAGTCGGTCAAATCGCCCATACAAATCATTCAGCAAATAAACGAGTTCTTGAGCACTTTTGTTTGAACTCATTCTAGTAAAGCCGGCTATATCAGCAAAGAGAATACTAAGTTCATCCACAGGATAGATGAACAGCGGCCTCATTTGGTGTAGAGTATTGACGCTCTTCTTGAATTCTTCTGGCTTACCAAATACATGTGTAAATAACGTAGGCATTATAGAGCGAATCATACGCTCCGTGATATCAATATCTTGCCGCGCAGTTTTATGAGCTTCTTGCATGTGCTTTACTTTTAGAAAAGTGTCTCGCTTAACTGCTTCAATATGCTGACGAATGAAAATCGATATAAGATGAAGAACCACATGCGCTAAAATATTCGACACTCTTTTCCAAATGCTTATGGATTCCATAGTTATTTCAAATGAAACAGTGAATATAAGACCAAGTAGAATGGAGATGCCCAATTGGAAAGGAAAGATCAAGTATGCGAGCATGATGAGCGAGTAGATGGTTAGCTTCTGCCAAACTGTATCACCATTAGTTAGAGTTAACGCAAGACTGAAGGCAAATACTAACAAAAGGGTAATCATTGCACTTAAATAGCCAAGACGAGAAAAAAAACATCTTTGGGAGTCAATTTTCTGCCTTCGTTTGCTTATTTCTTGAGAAATTTTCTTACAGTCTTCGCCTTTCTTGATTATTTGCTGCATTGCCTTTTTCAGATCTTGTTCTGCTAGTTTTTTGTCTACCTTGCTATCTAGCTCCATACTTCTTAGCTGTTTGCTCAAGCTTCTGTACTTATACTCACTGCATTCAATTACCAATAGCGATATAAAGAGGACCAATAGGCAGGCGATTCCAACGGCAGCCATAATTACTGGCGTGAGACTGGATTCAGAAGTTGGATAACTTGCAGTATTGTTGATTGCAAAAGATCCGAGACTTGAAATCTCGGACAAATGATGAAAAATCCATGCTGTCTTGAAAACTAGTAGATACGTAACATAGGCAAAGAGCACATGGCGAGAAATTGATAAGAAAGAAAATTTGTATGTTTGTTCAAGTTCGGGTGACCTAAATCGGGCATTGAATTCAAGTAGATTGGATAGACGATCGGCCATTATGGCCATCTTATTCGAGTTTTCTTGGCCGACAGCGCGCATTGTCATGCATGCATGCAATCGCCGAATTTTATAAATAATGAGCTGCTATTGCAAGTCTTGTTTTAGAAGCGTGTCGCTCACCTTACCTTGATGGTTATGTTGAGCGTGTATTCATAACTCTAGAAATTCAATACATTCACAAGAGGTAACCATGGGATTTCAAATAAAAATTAGTGCGAAAGAAGATATGGCCGTTTGCTTTTCAAACTATGGCAGACTTCGAAGCTAGTCTTGATTAATGCGAGGCGCCTCATATTCATCATCATTTATAATTCAAGTTGAAGACCCCTCGCTTCCTTTCATGCGAAATTATGTACGTTCGCCATGTTAGCAGACATCGAATAACCAGGCATCTGAGAACTCTTTAGATTCAGCCATTCATCAGCATTTTATGAATTTATTCAGCCGTTAAGTAATTAAATTGTTTCATTTATGTTCCTGTCAAAGTATCTTTGCTTGGGAAAACCCTACTAAAGAAAGATGCTAATAAACCATTTTATTTGGAATTGGAAGCAGAACTAACTTTTAGAAAATCCTAATACCATATAAATAACATGAATATTAAAACTAAATGAGATCGGTTCTATCTGAAGTGATCATAAATATTAACTCAAAATCCATAAAATTCACCTCAAGTCTTAACCCTATATCAGTCTTTTCATACTTTTTTTATGCTCTTTATTTTAAGTTATGGAATTTCAGTCAAAAATTAAGGTCGATTCAATTTTTTCCAGTGAAATCTGATTCAAAATAAGTCTTAACTGAAGATGTTGCTTAATAAAAACGGATTCAAGCTAATTTGTTTCAACACTTAGTGAAAAGAAAAATGTTTACTTATCATTAAGAATTTTAGACTCTGGACAAATAAACTGTTGATAGCTTATGAACCCACTTTCAGAATTATTAAGCAAAAAGATAAAAAAAGGATGGACAAAACGTTGAGTGGATTTACTCAAAAATTAGGATCGATCCCCGAAGATAAAGTTTGATAATAATATCATTGCTAAATTCGCGAAAAAGAAAAGAGCAACTAGAAAGAAAATTTTACCAATCAAATCTTCGTTCAACTAGCTTAAAGAACTCTTCATTCCAGGGTCTAAAAAAATAACGCAATTTTTCTGAAATTTCCTCGTCGAACTTGATTTCATGCCTTCGTCCTTTAGTATGGTCCATGCATTCAAGCTTTTGGCTTTGATTGACGCAAAAAAATTTTTTACCTGGTTTCATCTTAAAGTGATTTGGCTGTATAAATTGCTTTATGCCAAGAAAATTCTCTATCAAATTCAACTCAGTCCATGGCTCTTTTGAAAATCGTTCACCATCAACTATATGAATTTGCTCTTTTTTAAAATATTTAAACCACTTTTTTAAATACTGTGAATATAAGCTCATTTTAAAATACTGGTCGTTTTTTAAAAAATTTTCAGATTGATTAAGAGCAAACACGGATTTTAAAATTTCGGGATATGATTTAACTTGAGTTTTTACACCCGACATGAACAGTTCATTCAGTTCAGACTGAATTCGTTTGACTGGCTCTGTAACTGAAAATATGAGCTTCATATCCCTGTTATACCACTTTATCTTCTCAGCAGTTTCTTCATGTAAATAATAGTGTGGAGATTTTTCCATAATTACTATATTGGTTCCGAAATCCAAAAAATCGCACATAGTGATGTTGGGAGCTTGCTGTCTGTACCATTCCAACCCTTGGGCGAAATTTTGTTCTGGATAGAAAAAGTAAATTTCATCTTGATGATTATAAACCGAGCGACCAAATATCCTTATTTGTGGATTGATCGACAGAAATCGAATAAGTGCCGAAGTTCCAGCTTTTGCGGCCCCAATTATAACTGTGTTTGGTAAGAGCTTAATTTGAATTCGGCTGCAATCGTTGTTAAAAGATGTTTTACTTCGGACGTTTTCAATCAAAGAACCTTCGGTAAATGAGCATCTTTCGAGTTTAAAATAGATTTCGATTGCAGATCGACACCAAAAAATTATTGAAACAGTAAGCAACACTAGGATAATCTTCCGGCGCATTAAAATGTCCAACATGTATTGAGAGCTGTTTCTAAATGTTCAAAAAGCCGTTAAAAACAAAGAAACAACACGATTGTTGAATTAAAACATCGATATCGATTTATTAGGTTAGATTCGAAGATGAAAATTAAAAGCAAAAAATCTTTGAGAGTTTTTAAATTTTAGGAAATTGCATGCGGCGTTTAAATTGCGAGCGTAGCATCAATGAATAATTTAAATTGATTCGATAAGGCCATTCTTTTGTCAGGAACTTAACTTAGCGACCGCTTAGTATTTTGAAATAATAATAATTATCACGATAGGAGCATTATGTTATAAAGAAGCATTAGAGTGTTTGCATTTAATATTAATTGCACGGGCAATTAATAATATTTTTAGAAAGACTCAGTTATTGAACAATAAGCTCTTTAACAGAGGTTAGAATTAAATCAAGTTATTGATGAACATAATGACTATTCTTCTGATTATAGCTATAGTTTTTTTCAAGCGAGTTTAGGTAAATAAATATTTAAAATTGATATGAAATAAAATTTGATAAATTTTAAACAAAACTTTTCTCATTCCTTAAATTTCTTTGATTATTAAGCAATGTTTTAGCTGAACAGAATGTTAAATAAGAAAGACAACTTCAGCTTTAATGGGTTCGAATAAAAGGATGCGTTGGTCCCCATAATTATGCACAAAAAAGCAAAAGATTAAACTGATTGCTAAATAAAGATTGTATGATCGAGTGTGGAAAAAAAATGAGCAGCCTGCCGCAAAAACTGAAAATCCTTTCACAGCCTCACTATCCGACCAACATTTTGTTGGCCCTCAGCTACCTTATTTTGAAATGTACTCCGAATATCTGTGAATATTTTTTCGAATCGTGCATGCTCGAATGGAGGGAAGCGGAAATTCTTATGCTTTTGGTCATTTTCGTAGCAGTGAAAGCGCGTAAAGCAGCAACATGGTTACAAATGATCAACACAATCTGCACATTTAGCAAAGTAGCCAACGTAATATTGTATTGGCGAGAGGGCCCTTTTCCTGCCATTCTTTTTTGTATATGCTGGTTCCTTCACTTCGTGTTTCTACCTCAACCAGCTTATAACGGGCCTCAGAATATAGTTTCTTTTCGAAGCACAAATTTAGAGCACGAAATTAAAAGGGATGATCGAGTCACATGGCTAATATGTTTTCATGTTCCTTGGTCCCCGCCATGCACCAACTTTGCACCAGTATTTGCTGAAATTTCCTACAAGTTTGGTGGATTGGATAATCTTAAATTCGGGAAGTTCGACTGTAGTCTGTATCCGGACATTGCCAAGAAATTTAATATTGATCCATCTTCATTAAGCAAACAATTGCCCAGTCTCATTTTGTTCGAAAAGGGCCATGAGACCAAGAGACGTCCATTCATTGATTCGAAAGGAAATGTATTTAGATTTTTATTCAGCTACGAAAATGTTGTTAGAGAATTTGATTTGAACAAGATTTATTACGAGTGCAAAGCTAGGGCGATTCTGTTCAAGCCATCGATTGATAAAACGAAGGATGAAAAAAAAACAGAATAATCAATGGATCTTATAAGCTAAGCGGGATCTTCTCTTTCTTTCAATCATAAATTCACTTAAATAAAAGCTTTCAACTTAACTCGCGCTATTCAAGACGCTTCTTGAGGGTGTGTTTATAACTGAAATCGCAATATAGGTAGAAATAATTACCACAAAATACCTTGCAGGCTCTGTTTTCAGACTTCAAGTTAAAAAGCTATTACAGCCGACAACATAATCAAGTTGTTTTGGCATAGAATGTAGGATGTATAATTTTTTCGCGTGGGGGTTTCAAAAGGATTCAAGCAACCTATGAAGTAGCAGGTAATGCAAGCACACATAAGCCTATGAAAGAAAGAACGTTTAAAGCGTCATAAAATCTTTTCAGACAGTTTTTGAGTTGAGTTGATCAGAAATAAATTTAAAAAACATAAAAGTTTAGAAGATGAATCGCTTAAGAAAAGGGGCATTTCTGTTATTAATAATTAGTTGTCAAGCATTTGCCGGTCAGTAATCATTCTTACAATCTTTAAAAATCTGTAATATATATTTATTAACCAATTTTATTTAAAGCAGTTGACCTTGAATTTAAGCGTCTAGTGGAGCTTTTGGAGAAAGGTTTGAACAATAAGATACGTTTCATTCTAAGACTAAGAGTAATTGAAAAACTTTATAATCAACAAGCTAATCAACAAGGCAAAATTGTTGGTGGATCTGACGCTCCGAGAAACAAATGGCCATCAATGGCATATGTCAAAGTTGGTGGTAGAATCGGTTGCGGAGGATCAATTATTGATGAGCAGACTATATTAACTGCAGCTCATTGTTTCGATGATTTTGGTTCCACATTCCCTCAGCAGCATCAAGTGATTGTTGGTTCGACAATTAATCGTGGAATTCTACCCTCAAACGCCCAGACAATACAAGTTCGTCAAGTTATATTGGTAAATCTTTGCTAATGTATAAAAAGAATCAATACTTAAACGATTATTCAGCATGAAAACTATGAAAAAGATAGCTTTCTGAATGACATAGCTATGCTGTTCCTTCAAGAGCCAATCAACTTTGATGAATCTAAAATGCCAGCTTGTTTGTATCCGTTCAGCTCTACATTTTTCCCCCAAGCAGGTCAAGCCTCTTTCGCTGCTGGCTGGGGAACCACGAGCGAAAATGGAATAACTTCAAGCACTCTTAAAGAAGTTCAGCTTACGGTTTATGAAAATGATAATTGCAATAATGTGTTTCCGCAAATTAACAAGAACTGGAACTCTCAAATGTGCTCTGGAGAAATGAATGGCGGGAAAGATACCTGCCAAGGTGAAGTCCAGAGACTTATTATATGCATTCAAATGTTCTAACTCTTAATCAGGTGACTCGGGCGGTCCCCTCTTTGTGCGCTCATCGATCCATGGAGTAGAGCAATATGTCCTGGTCGGTATAACTTCCTATGGGGACGGATGCGCAAGAGCCAACTACCCTGGGTAAGTTTAACCAACAAGAAGTTTTTCTTAAAATTTTAACTAAAAATATATTTTTTAATTTAGCATCTACACCAGAGTTAGCGCTTTCAAAAGTTGGATTGAAAGTAAAGGTAATTTAATCAACGACCTTTGATGGCTTAAAATTAAATTTATCGTCCTTTATCTATGCTAAATTTCATCAAGGAGTTGTGAAAAGCTTTTGTCAAACAATTTCTGGGAGTACGACTAGCCAGACCAGCATTACAACTTCCACAACCCTTGAAACGGTTATAAACCTTATAAAAGAAAGTTGCTTCCCCAAAACCGCTTCAGTTCAAAGTCTCGAACGCGGAGTTGTCCCTATTGGTGATCTGAAACGCGGAGAACTCCTGCTTGTGTTTGATTCAACTAGTAAAACTTGGAATTATTCACCTTTTGTGGCTTATCTTCATAAGGATCATACTGCCATGGCTAAATTCCTTTCCATAACAACAGACAAAAATCTAACTCTTATCATATCTCCGAAGCATCTTATTCCTAAATTGACAATCAAACGATCTGTTGAGTTTGTTTTTGCTGAAAACATCGTAGAAGGCGATCTGTTGTTCACAAATAATGGTGAAAATATTTCGAGAGTTATGAATATAAGAGAAACAGTTGAAGAAGGGGTTTATGCTCCGCTGACCGAGCAAGGAACTATTGTGGTTGATTCATTTGCCACTTCATGTTTTGCTAATTGCTTTTCACATTCGTTCGCCCATTACGTACTTAAACCATTTATTTATTCATCCAAACTAATAGAATATTTCCTGAAATGTCAATCTTCAGATTCTCTGCTTTATTCTTATGTTAATGCTCTCAGAGACTTCGCTTCTTTCATACCATTTGGCGTTTACATACCATCATAAAAAATATAAAGGCATTTTGAATCGGAGTTTAATTAATAAAGCTTTGCAAATTAAAAACTTAAAGTCGGTTTATTTTCAGCATTTTCTTTTGATTTTATTAAAGTAACGTTGATATTAGTTTAAAATATACCTATGGAAATTTATTTAGGCTTAAGCTCTTTTCCACTTTGATCAAATAAATAGGGTGCTTCTTGTTGGTTGTCATAGCGACTCATCAACCAGTTTACCGCTCTACTTAGCTGAATATTGTGTTGGTTGAAATGATCTTTCTCGTTTTTTTTTAATTTCTCTTACCTGGTTAAGTTCTTTGTATCTGCTTTCAATCACTTCATTCAACTTGTGCTCCAATATTTCAAGCCTGAATAATAAATTATCAATATTTTTTTAAGATAGTAAGGATAGTTTCAATACTTGTCTGAATTAACTTTTAGCTTTGATTGAATCGATTCTCGAAATCTGAGCCTTTCCATTCTTATGTACTCTTCTGCATACTTTCGTTCACGATCTAGAAGTAGATCAATATCATCTGGAAAGGAATTAATCAAGGAAAACCGATTAATTATCAGAAACAGGAATGTTTACCTTTTGTTGATTCCGATTCACAATCGCTATCCTCATCCGTTAGGGTCTTTGCTCGATAGCGATTTCTAATGAAATAAGCAAATGAAACCAAGTAGGAAATGAAATTAAGAGGTGGTGGCAATATCGGAGAATCATAATATTCAAAAACTAGTCGATAATTCTGAAATTTCCATATTTGGTCTGTATTTTCCTGAACATCCTGAAAAGTAGAACTAGGAAATTTTATTTAAAATTTAACCAATAAAAAATTTAAAGAAAAATTAAAAGCATACCTAAACATCGCAATCAGAAGGTTGATAAGTAGAACGTTCGCTATTACCATGTATATCATCAATGCTATAAAGCTAAACGCTTTTCCGCTCGCTTCAGGACATCTAGAATGGGAATCATTGTCACATTCTTCGAATTCGTCGAGTATTTTCATTTCCCCATATATCGGCCAATAGGCTTTGTTCAACATGCTTCTTAAAAGATTCATATCAAATGTGGTACCAGGATACATGGTAGCCTATCAAAAAGTTTTAAAGTGCTTGAAATTTAAACAAGATTCTTTTCAGCTGACTTGAGTTGTCACTCCGAATGCGCAAACAAAGATTGCAAGTATACTGATGAAAAACATTAGATCTCTGACCATTTTCTGAATCATCACAAGTTTCGGTCCAAGTGATTTGAATACTATTGAGACGTGCAGCAACCGAAGATACCAAATGCAAAGGTCGATACAAAGAACTATCCTATTAAATTGAAACAATATTTAAAAGTTTTTAGTTTTAAATTCTGTGGCTAACGTTTTGTTGCTTGGGACTTAATTTTACCTTGCAGATATGAACATGAGTTCAGATGATCTCATAGATATAAAACGTAATGAAATACCGATAGAAAACACAAGGCATCCAAGAATATCCAAATAATTCCAGTTATTTTGGAAGTAATTCAAAAGTCTATTCTTAAGAACTCTAGTTTCGGCATCCCCAAATAAATACTTAAAAGCCATTAAAAAAAAAAAATTTACTGAGACACATAAATCGTCTTACTTGGCGAGCCTCTTCCAAAGCGAATGCAATCACCCAATATATGAGCAGATACTCAATCCAACTCGGATTTTTAATTTTTTTTTCAATTTTTATGACTGAAAAAGATGTTGTTGAGCTTCCAAAAGGGTATGTATTATTGTCACTTAAGTTGAGCTGTTTTGAGGTAGTTGAGTTTAAAGAAATGCGTATTGGTGGTTGTGAATCAGATTCATAATCGATCTGATCCTTATTATCCTCAACATTTTCATAGTAGTCGAATTCACTTAGAATCATGTAGCTGAACAAAATCAAAAAGACGAAGAAAAAAGTTGCATCGTAAACAAAGTGAACTCGAGGCGAGTGTACAAATCTCATAAAACGGCTCCAATATGTCGACCAAATGCTCTTTTTTTGCTTTAACTTTTCATTTCTTTTTCTATTTTTGCTCATATCAGCACTATTTGAGCGTAAAAAGTTCTGAATATGATCCCGTTCGTCGCTTGAATCATCACTGCTCTCACTCGTATCTCCACTTCGGCATACATTCGGCAAAAGATGGGCATCTTTTTTTTCCATATTTATCTCATAATTTGTTAGATAGCTTTTGAGTAGATAACTTAGGAAAGTTTTAATTAGCTAAAAACTTTTTAATTGAAAAAAAAAGAAAATAAACATTCTATCACTCTATTTCATCTAAGTTAAACCAATAGGCACAAAATACTTACTCTCTCTGATTTCCAAATAAACTGATAAAATGAACATGATAAGCACGTGAGACAACATAACATTTAAACATAAACCGTTTGTAGGAAAATGGTACCTTATGTCTTTTCGCTGGCTATAACGGGCAAGTTTTTTTAAAGTATGCTCTCGATCGCTCTTTTTAAGTTTGAAGATTTTTAATTGAATTATGAAAAATTGATGATAAAAATGTTATTTACCAGACTAGTTAGCTTCTCTCGCCGGTCGAAGGCAAGAAAGGGGGCCAATAAACCGAAAGACAAGCAACTTATCAAAAACTAAGGAAAGAAAAAGAGTTGGCAGGATTGAATGTTTGAGCTTGAAAAATAAGTAGTTTACTTTGATTCCGGCTTTCATTCCTGACTTGCTTGCTATTTTACCGTACCAAATATCTGTAAGAAGGTTCTGAACAGACGATAAGGAGACGAATCTTTTACAGTCCGCCTCAACAGCCATCTGAAGGCAATCTAGCTGGAAATACGGAATTTTTCTTAGAAGAATCACGCCGTTTATGATGTCATCTGTTGTACTATCAAAAATATTCATGACTCCAATAGCCATTTTTTCGAAGTCACTTTAAGTCAATGAGCAAATTATAAGTAAAAGGGTAGTGCATTAATTCGACTCACTCGGCATGATGCATTAGTTCTTTTTCCAAATCATTTAATCGCCTAGCCATGGATTTAAGGAGCTTTGAGGCAAACAGCGCTGTACTTATTTGATGCTTTTAAATTTCATATTTTTGTTGATGCTTTTCGTCAGAATTTCAATTAACCAAGTACCTCTCCGATCTGCCAAAACAGTAGAGCTATGTCAATGCGATTCAATAAAAGAGCCCAAAGGAAAAGGTTCTGTTCAGGATGAGAGACTTCATTTTTTCCGAAATCTATTTCACCTAAGGAAAAATTATTAATTCACAAAAAGTAAAAGAGGGAAGAGCCTAATAGTATACCATTTGCATCACTCGATTCGCGCTTGTTAGCCAAATTCTGTGAATATTCTCTAAATTTGATTTTAATTTGTTCAAAAAGGTTTAAATTTACCAGAAAATTTTTGAGTTGACTGGGATCAAGATCGTTGGGCACGAAAGTAGGAGAAAAATCCTCAAAAAAGTACTCTTTTAAAAACTTGAGGATTCCTCTGAATGAGATTAGGGATGACTTGTCGGCACTGTATTTCTTTTTATACAGCTGAAAAAGAGGCGCTTTTTTGGCATCAAATTGAACCTTTAAAATATATTTAAGTATTTACGGCATATTTTAAAGTCAAGAATTAGAGTTAATACCTTGTGAGAATTGTAAAGAAAATACAAGCGCCGGTGCGTAACGAATGTTTTTAAATTTAAGCCATTTTCAAGCAAAAGTTCGACGAATTGTGGCTTATTTTGAATCAGAGCCATTTCCATTAGGTTTGCAAGTTGGCTAGAAGTAAATTCTTCCTCTCCAGTAAATATATCTGATTTAGCAATATCACTTCGATTCCATTGAAGAGCGAGCTTTAAGTTTTCATAATATTTGTTTTTTCTGGCTGCAAATTCAAAATTAAAAATATATTGCGGCCATGGTTATAAATAAAGTTTGAGAGAAAAAAACAAATTACAATTCAGAAAAGCACGCAATATTGTAAGTTCAATATCGGAACTTCCTTCTTCACTATCGAGTCGGAAAACATTTATCAAATTATCCTGCCGTCTACTCAATATGTAATCGATTCTCCTTGCAGCTTCAGAAACTTTCCGTCGGTAAATCAATTGATCTTTCACTTGGTCGAACATTTTTGAGTCAATGACAAGCTTTTCGATTTGAGCATTTCTAAAAGTTCATTGAGAAGTATTCAAAAATTATGCGAAACAAAATAAACAAGTTAAACTCTTTACTCTGGTTTGACCAATGAACATGCATTCGCAATCAAATCAGCGCATCCTTTGCTATCCTAGAAAGTTAAAATTTTTAGCAACATTTTCAATCGACTTATAAGTTAGAAATGTCAATTACTGCCAAAATTAAAACTGGAACAGTTTGACGAAGAGAATGTTCAACGGTGATAAGTGTATTAGGTCCACCTTGAACTACTATTAAAATCATTGGTACTGAATCAGCGCTGTCATCTTTGTCATCAAAATCGTCTCCACTACTATCCAATTCATCATCTCGATTTTTATATTTTAAAGCCGATCGACTTTCGTAATATTTAAGTGGTTTTCCTCTTCTAAGCTCTGACTCAAGATGAGCCCGAAACTCGATTTCTTTGCCAAATTGTCCTATTGAACCGTCATCAACAAGAATAAAATGAGTATGATTTGGATCCAAGAGCACATCTGAATTTCGACCTCCTGAGCTTTGCAGCTGGGTTGAAGTCTCCTGGGGAGCGTAAAACAGTGGTACCTTGATAAACAAGGATTAATTTCAGAATATAATAACCTTGTTAAACCAGATTTTAAATAAGGGAATTGTGCTCTTCTCGCTTTTAAAAATTTAATTCAGACCAATTTCCAAATAAATCTCAATGAAAACATTTTTACAGTACGACACTCAGTCTACCTGATTCGAAAGCTTATTCTCAAAGTCAATTGACTTAAGTAGATGCTTTCTAATTCGTCGTTTTTTATCATTAAGAATCACCTTGACCAAAATAATAATTCAAAAAGAAGTTCGCAGCCCATAATTATCAAAAAGATTAGCAAAAAGTAGATGAGAACAAACCTTTTTATGAATGGCGCCACTCAACTTTGCATAGTGGGAACCTTTGCCTGATGCATCAAAACTTCGACTGCTTGCCAAATTTCGAATGTTTTTCTATTTTTCTTTAGATAAACCGATTAACTATCAATGAGATGTTTTTACGCCTACCACCATCTGATTTCTAAATGCTACTTTCCCCCAGGTGGCAATTCCTAGGACTGTCAAATTGCAAGTGTGGAATTCTTCAGCAACGGCTTCACCCACAAGTCTCATAACTCCTGTATTAGTTCCTCCTGTTATTATCCATGCCCCAGTAGAAGCAGCAGCTTTAACCAGTCCTCTTTTGAATGCTTTTTTCATTCTATGTGGAATTGTGAATTTTTGAGCGCCTCCTGTAACACTAAGGATCAATTGAGGCCTTTGAAGATTCCAACTTTCCGGTGAATACATGTACTGTATCATATCCTTGGTGTCAGTATCATTTTGAACTCTTATATACTAGAATTTATGAAATCGATTGAAAAAAATCTATATTTTTCGAGAAGAACAAAGATTGAGATATAAAATTTTTTGAACCTGAGCAGTTTTACTCTGGCATCCTGGAAATGTTAGCTTCCCATACGCATCAGTAGGCTGGAGCACTGTGCAAGCTTTATAATTCCATTCGTTAGCTACAAAACGATGTTCTCCTTCGTTTGCTCTCTTCTGGCAGCCGGCGCATTGCTTATTTCTTCATAAAGAGCTATTTTTTTAAAGTAAAGCGCCGTTTTTAAAGTATACTTACGATGCATCAGCCACAAATTTTACACAAACTCGTTTTTTGAAATATTGGGCATATCTTGGTTGATTAAGAATAGAAAGAATTTCAAATTGCTGTTGGCTTTCATTTTCGCTTTCACTTAGGCATTCTCCTGCAGACAAGTCAATCTTAACAAAAAACTGTCTCAGGCGAATCGTTGAACAGAGAAGAGTATGAGGTGAACTAACATTGATTCGAAGCTCACTCTCATTTTTACTGAAGTTGTTGGTCGAACGGTCTAAGCTTACCAAGCCTATTTGAGAATTGGACTCGGCTTGATGAATAAAAGGCTCCATTATTTTTGCACTAAATAAGCCAAACCCTCTTTAAAATTTGGGTATGTAGGTAATATCAGCGGCCTTTGACTTGACCTAGTGATCGTTTAGCAGCTTAGTGTGACCGAGGTCTTTTTTAGTTTAAATATCGAATAGCTAGTGACACATTGACCCTATTTTATTATTTGCTCACTTGCTCTTCATTCGAGTTCTAAAGAATCTAATCGGGAACCTTATTAAAAATGCACCCTCATTTGACACGGTTCGCATTAAAGAAAACAGTTAATTCACGAATATTTGGTCATTCGCTCCTTTTTGAAAATAATAAAATTATCAAACATTTATTTTTCGCTAAATGTTTTTTTCTGATGAATTGCCAACAGCTAATTAAAGCAATTACATAAGCTTCATGATTACATGTGTAGTAAAATTAAGTTCAAATTTAAACGAAGCAAACCTGAGCGAGCTCGATTTGGCTATTTTTGAAAACATAAACGAAATATGAACTCTCATATGACCAGGTTATTTCAATGTTGTTCAAAATACCAACAATGTATCAAGACTTGAAAAGCTTATCAGAAAAGCGAGAACTATAATTTAAGCGCTCAGAGCTTAAGTGAAATTAAAAAAGAAACGTTAACAGGGGTTTATTAATAAGCTAAGATTGCATGCTTCACAATCCCAGTCCATGCTATTTTTCTTTTATTTACACACGCTCAACGTTCATCAATTTTTTCTTGCTTTTTCGATTGATGCTACCTATTTCTTAATTTATTGACAATCCTTGTTTCAATATTAGCAATTTAAATCAACCGCTTTGCTCCGAGCCTGCCTCACGACCGAAACTCAAAACGCAACATGCAATAATTGAGTTAAATAGGTTTTTGTTGGCCAAGCAACCCATAAATTTTTCTTGATAATATCGATTTCTCCGATCAAAGAAGAATGCTTGGTCCTACCTCTTACACAACTGATTGTATTTGAGTATAGTAGTCGAAGTTCCGAGAACTCTAAAATAACTCATAAGCTTCCGCATTTCTACTTATGCATTATATTTCAACTTCTGTTTATTTTCTCCTTTATCGTCAAATTCGATTTTGTACTTCCAGTAAAAATACGCCGCTCAAATCTAGCATAAATAGCTCTAAATTGCAAAGCTTAGATCAATATAAAAATTTGAATAAGAATCAAGGGAAAACTTAAATAAAACCGTTGTTACTAGTTCTTGAATAGCAATCTCCGAGACTAATCACAATTTAGCTCTTCCTTATCAGATATAGCGTTTGTACGAAGCACGCGTTGAAAAAATGAGTAAGTAAGCCGAACTCAAATGCGCCTGCATGCCAGCGCTCAACATTTGACGAGTTTTTGCATCGCTTGCGTCTCTAAAGCATGTATCATATCTTGATAAGATTGAGAAAGAAGCAAGGCATGCTTAAATGAAAATAAAATCGTCGACGCGTTAAAAAAATTAGCTTTGATGGCAATATTTAAATTTTTTGTCGATCGAAACTAAATGGAATTCAAATGTTTAGAATAGCAATTCCTGAGTCTTATTGGCTAAAATTGACCAAAGTCATCATATTTTTAGAATTAAAACATATGTCAAACGACGTATCCTCGAATGTCCTATATATACCTGTTCGTGATGACCGAAAAACTCATCAGCTTTTTAGTTCGAATAAAGCAAATTTAAAACCCATTTTACGTAAATTTTCAATCGTTTCAATATGGACAGCTATTACTTCAATAAAGTTCATGATATGTTCGCTCCAGGAGATAAGAACGATAAAACCACTAAGAATTATGACAATTGGTCAAGCGATTATGAACACGATATAAACGGTGGCAGCGAGGGAGCCTGGCGAGCCCCAAGGATTGGTGCAGACCTTTGCAATATTTTCCTTAAGAACAAGGGTTGCAAACTGCTCGATTTGGGTTGCGGAACTGGTCTTGTTGGCCTCTATCTCAAGCAGTATGGTTTTACTAATGTTGATGCTCTCGAGCCTTCTATCGGTATGATCGAGCAGGCTAAAACAAAAAATATCTATCAAAAGTTTTACAATGAGGGTATCTACCCTAATCGTGCTACTTCGGTACCCGAAGGTCTCTATGACGCATTGGTCACAGTTGGTCAGTCATGATTCTGAAATTCAACATCAGTTAACGTTAAAATTTAAATATTTCGAAATCAAGGTTGCTTTGTAGAGGGACACATTCCTGTCGAAGGATTGAGAGAATTCGTACGAATGGTTCGTAAAGGAGGTTTCGTGATTGTTGTCAACCGAACAGAGCTTATCGATGACTGCCCTGACTACAAGGGCAAATTTAGACCTTTGGTTCAACAGCTTGAAACTGAAGGCGTCTGGACAAAGGTTGCCAACTTTGAAGTAGCTGATATTCTCTTTGATCGGGCTGGTCTTTGTCTTGTTTACCAAAAAAACTGAGGGATCAATCAATCTCAACCTTTTTGACTTAAAAACAAAATTAAAAATCCCACTTTACAAGAGACTGTTGTCATTTTTAAAACATAAAATAAACTTATTTATCCTGATCCTTCAATAAATAATTAATAAAAAAAACTTTATATTGTTGTTTATTCAGGAAAATTGAATAAATGTAGTCTTTGAAGCAACGATTTTGTTTTATCCGAATTGAAATTGAGCTCATTTAGATGCAAAAATAGCATCAAGAGCTCAGTCTGGACAAGATTGATAAGACTTCCAGGATTTGAAAAAGGCTCAATAAGTTTTTGTAATTGTTTGCAAAAAATCTTTTCAAACTTAATTTCGAGTTTTGTTAGTACTGATGCTATAAAAATTGCCAGATCATGTAAAGGATGCGAAAAACAGCAATTTAAAGATGAATACAAGATTTTAAGTTTGCCCTCATAACTTAAGCTAGATGATTCAAAACAGCATAACGTAAGATGGCTAATATTGTCATCTAGCATTTTGGTGGTGTTTAATATCGAAGATATCATGATTGATTTTTCTTCAGTGGACTATTTTTAAAATTCATTTAGAAATAATCAATTAGGTTTCTAAGATACTTCTTACTAGAGCTGAGTTGAGTTTGATTCTATCAATAATAGATGTTTTGATTTTATTGTCTCGCAATTTTAAAATAGACCGTGATGTTGCTATTTCTGAATTTTTTTTAATCTCTTTTTTCAAAGCAGTCTATCAAATGATCAACTATGAATCGATTGTTCAATTTTATTGGACAAATTTATCTTACCGGTATTTCAATTTCCTGAATAGATTTTGATGCTGAAATTATATTTTCGATGAGTTTAAATATATTTAATTTTTCAATTGAAGGTATCTGAATTGGGATGAATAAAAGGCTTTTTCCATCGATATTCTGGATAGTTGGAGACTGGTCTTCCATAAAACTGAGTTTTCCTTTTAAAAACTTAAAAGTATCAATTGAGTTATCTTCCAAGATAGATACACGAATTTCACTTTCAGTGTTTGTATCTTTAAAAATCACGCTTCTTCCTTCGACAGCTACCAAATCTGAGTTAATATCATACAGTCGATTTAAGGATTGGCTGATCTTTTGTAAAAGGTTCGAATTCAAACTGAAAAAGTTAAACAGTTCGGTATTTTTTTGTCCTTCTACGATGGATTTCATCTGGCCGATTGAAATACCTCGAAAAGAATAAGCTAGTTTCTTAATGTGCTCTGCAATTGGGTCATTTTCAAATTGATTGCTCAATTCTCTAAGAGTAATCGCTACTCTTGATTGTTTTATGTGGGCTCTTTTTATTGAGTGAAGCCATTTGTGTCTAGCCGAGCCACTGATAACAATAACTGAACGAGAACTCAGTGGTAGGAGAATTTCGCAGTCCGATTGTCCGGTGAGTTGGAATAAATCTGGAGATAATGTCAAAAAGGTGTTTGACTTTAGATTGACAGTAATTAATCGCTCTCCCCAGAGCCAAAAGTCATCGAAATGTGGCTCAATACAAGCACCACGATCACTGTCATATCTAAGGCAGCACAGTTCCACGCATTCGAATGTGCCTATCTGTTCATTAATTTTATCGATCAATTGCTTTGAATAAAAAGGAAGGCCAGTAAAGGTGGCGCACTTCAGTTTTTTCTTTTTAAAGTTGGCTAAAGGTCCATAATCCTGTTTAAATCGGCCTGATTGAGAGGCGATCCAAGGTGAAGTTTCAATCAGTTGAAGTAATTGCTGTTCTTCTTTCAGGCTGATAAATTCGTTAATGATGGTGACACCATCTATTTGGAATTTTTTGGATTCAGATTCGCAAAAACACGGGATACTGTTTAATTCATTTTGCAAAAATTGCTCGACTTGTTGAAGAATGAAAGTTTCCAATCGGACAGCTTGCTGACATTTAAGACAATATAGAAATTGAATCTTCTGGTTTAGTTCACTTTCTTGGCGTCTTAACTCATCAGGCGCACAAATGGCACAAATTCTAGAAGCCTTACAGCCGCATTTCTCTACGATTGTGACCTGTTTGATAGTTTCCATCGGGCATATAAGTTGGAATGTTAAGTTGAAATAAACCGGTCTAAATGGCTGATCTAAATCGAATAACTTTCGAAAAATTATAATTATTTAAGCATTTCTCCAGACAATCCGAGTCAAATCGGGGTAATCAAGCTGAGGTATTTAGCTAGGCTATTTGTCGTTTGAAATCGAGTCAGGCTCGTTTTCTCTTTATATCATTCGAATTTTATTCTCTGGGGAGGCAAAAAAACAGTTTATGCTTAACAAAAAATTGTTAACATAGAATTGATGCGTGGAAGAGATTAGGAAAGCATTTGAATAGTCATACCTATAGAAAACAGCATAATTGCTGTCTAAAAGAAAAGTAATCCAAAATTTGTCAAATTATCGGCTATGGGACTGTTTGGGAGTGATAAAAATCCGTACGAAAAGACTAAAGAGAAGGTCAATGAGCTTTGTGGCAAATTGCGGCAAGAAAGCCGCAAGCTCGATCGACAGATTTACGGTAAGCAACCTCCGCCGAATGTTATCTTCTAAATTATTAACTTTGTCTTTATTGAAAACTAGCCATAGAGCGGGAAGAACAAAAAACAATTTCAATGATCAAGGCTGCCGCCAAAAAGGGAGATCAAGACGTTTGCAGAATAGGAGCCAAATCCCTGATTCAGTAAGAAAAGCTGCGATCAAAGTTAAGACTTGACGACTCATTTTTGCATATAAGATCTAAGAAACAAAAATCACGAATTTATGCTTCTAAAGCTCAGATGAATTCGGTTATGATGCAAATGAAAAATCAGCTAGGTAGTTAAATTTCTATGCCTGAATCTTTCCCTTTTAAAATAGAGTTGGTGGTTGAAGCTCATGTGAAAATGGCCGGTTCAATTAAAGCAAGCACAGACGTGATGAAGTCGATGTCAAGTCTTGTCAAACTTCCAGAATTGCAAAAAGCAATGCAGGAAATGAGCCGAGAAATGATGAAAGCGGGAATTATTGACGAGATGATAACTGAGACTGTTGATAGTGTTCTTGATCAAGATGATATCGATACAGTCGCTGACGAGGAAGTGACCAAAATCTTGGATGAAATAACACAAGGAAAAATTAAAGAACTGCCTGATGTCCATAAAAGTATACCTGTACCTTCAGCAGCCAATTTCGAAGAGGAAGATGACGTACTTGAACCAGAAGAGGAAATGGTTAAACGGCTAGAAGCTTTACGCTCCTAGATTATGGCTAAAATTGATTTAAACCTTGCTAGCGATGAATTTTTTTACGCCAAATAAATAAAAATAATAAAAAAATAATAATGCTCTTGTAAAAAAAAATTAAAAAATCTTTAATATTTATTTAGAAAGTTGGCTGCCAATAATAATTAATGTTTATGCCGGCTGTAAGTTCACAAAGGTATAAGTTTCCGTCAACTTCATATGGTCTGACGTCCGTATTTGTTTGCTTGATCCGTGAGCTTTTTAGCAAGTCTCTAAAAGCCTAATTTTCTTTTTATTTTTACTTGTATCAAAAAATTCATATGGCTTCCACTTACCACGCAGGCGCGGCTCTCAAAATGATTGCCCCATATATAAATATGGCTCAAACCTTGATTTAACTTAAGGCAGTCAGCAAGACTACAAAGTCCTTCATCTTTTATATTATTAAATTTGACAGACAGTCTTTCTAATGTATTATTGGCAAGCATCAGTGCTTCGGCCAGATATTTAGCTCCATCATCTTCTAAACGATTGAAGCTTAAATCTAATATCTTAAGAGAAGGATCTTTTTTTAAGTATTCGCCTAATAGCTTGGCACCATCTCTGGTTATTCGATTACTATAAATTGAAAAGTTTCTTAATTTAGAAAAGGAAATAGAATTCAGTCAATCGAACGATTCGTACTTGCTTAAATCGAGATGAGTCAGAGTGCGGTTGGATATAAGTTGTTCTGAAAACCATAAGGCCGAATAGTCACGAAATTCGAACTTTTGCATGTGCAGTTCTTTTAGACCGGTATTAACTTTGAGCATCAAAGCAAAGTGTTGACCGATCTCATCCATCCAATTAGCGAATTGATATTGGGGCAGCGGCCGGTTTACATTCAGAAATTCTATATTCATGTTGAAATTAAGAACTGTAGCTAGAGCCACCAATGACTCAATTTTCTAAAAATTTAATTTACTAGGTTTTAACTAAAAGAACAAAAATTATTTTAGTGTTACCAAATCAGTGCTCCCAAGATCCAAGCGAATAAGAGCGTTATTACATTGAAGCATTTCAGCCACAGCCATTCCTCCTCTGTTGCCAATTTTATTTCCGTTTAGGTTAAGATCTTTGAGTGTCGAATTGGTCTTTTTAACAGGTCAACTCCAAATTGAGAAACATTCCATACTGATCATTATAACATATTTATTTACTTGCAGAGCTTTAGAAAGAGTTATAGCCCCATCGGGTCCAATATCGTTACACATTAGATTCAGTTGGGCAATAGTCGAATTTTCCTTATGATTTTGAAATATGTGACAGTTTTTTAAATTTCAAAAAGACCTATTTATTAAGCAAACCTTAAGTAAAGAAGCTAGCCAAGATGCTCCTTGGTCGGTGATCCGATTAAATCGGAGATCCAATGACACAATGAATGAATTTATTTTCAGTGTTTGATAAATCATTTGAACGTCCTCATCTCCAATTTTAGAATTAGGATGATGATAGTTATTTCCTCTTAGGTTTAGGAAATCTCTGAAAGAGCCTTTTTCAACTTATTGTTTTTTATCCACTAAAATTGTCAACTTACTTGTCCGCCTCGGTATTAACTTGGCCAAGGATCTTTTTTATAAGTTGACTCTCTTCAACTTTATTGATTTTGCAAGCAGACTCGTACTGCTCCAAGGTTTTCTTTCGATCGGTCATCTTTAATATGTTCTCTACTACCTTGCACCAACAATCGGTGTTCAAATGATTTTGTTGAACTTGGTGTAGGGTTGCTATTGGTTACCCTTATTAACGCTGGCCAAAGTTTACCTAAAATAATCTTTGGTGCAGTCAAATTTGGCATATGATTGAGTATTTAGGAGATGGAAAATAATGAAAATAGTTCTTAAGGAAGATTCAAGTCAAGAAAATATAAATTGAAAACCAGATATAAAAGACAAAATTGGCGCATCATCTCAAATGAGTTATTCAATTCGGTATTATTTTCTAGCAACATATATTTTAGCCTTCAATTTTATCGGCAATTTGAAAGGAAATGATTGCCCAGATTTTCAGAAAACTTGCTGAACCAGTTAATCTGTGTCAAATAAGATCAATGTTAGCTTTAAGAGCACAGACTTCGAAGAAGTTCAATACTTCAGCGCCCAGATTAGAACAAGAGATTCCAAATGGACCGACGGAGGGAGAAATAAAAATCAAAACGATTCTTCAGCAAGCCTTCCCAAAAGCTAAAACTATTCAGGTTGATGACATATCAGGAGGATGTGGTTCAATGTACGCCATCCAAATCGAATCAGTCGAATTTAAGAACCTGAGAAAGATCAAGCAACATCAGTTGGTAAACGAAGCTCTCAAAAACGAAATTAAAGGCATGCATGGACTGAGGATATTCACTGCATCATCAGACGAATGAAATACTGATTTCGATTCACATCAAGCTTTGGACAGATTAAAATCATCGTAGAACTCTTTTATCTAAAATAGTTATAACAAGCAACTAGTTTGGGATAATTGCGAGCAGAACTCTTGCATTTTTTTGGGTTAAATTAACATTTCTCTTCAAATAAATCCCAAGCGAATGAAAAGTGAATACTCTTATCCAGAAAGTATTGTAGCGCACTTAAAATTCTTGTAGGCCAGCTCACGTCCTAAACTTTTAAGATAAAATAATTTTTAACTTAATTGACTTTAAAATATTCTCTTTTTGCTTTACTATTAAGCATGCAAAATATTGAGAAAACTAACAGAAAACCAAAAGACAAATTTGACGGATCTAATTAAATATGATAAGCATTTCAAAAGCGCGGTTTTCATAGAAACCAGCTTGTGGCTCACGTCCTCGAGTGTGCGTACACAAATACATGACTTTTCTGGTTCCGTTAAGTCCGATTGAGGCCAATTAAGAAAGAGAAATGGCGCAACAAGGAGCAGCTCTGCAGAATTACAACAACGAGCTTGTAAAATGTAAGATATCTCAGGGACCAAAAATCGATAAGAAATACAAGTCGTTCATTTTAGGCATTGAAGATCTATGCACCAAACGAGATGACCTTCAAAAACAGATAATGGTCGAAGAAGAAGAAAAGCAAAAGCTTCAGAATGATATTAGAGTATTAAGTGAAAAGCTAGCTAAAGTAAACGAAAGTTTAGCCAAAAAGCTCTCTGCTCGAAACGAGTTTGATAAAACTATAGCCGAAACAGAGGCCGCTTATATGAAGGTAATATTTCGTTCGTATTCTGTGCTTTCTGGTTCTATCTAAAGCTAATCTAAAATTTAATAGATTTTGGAGAGCTCACAAACTTTGCTCAATGTTCTTAAGCGTGAATCACACAGCCTTAAAAGCCGGGGGGAGATCGAACATAGAATAGATCATTGATCTGAAACTAGAAACATGATACCCCAATTTCTCAAAAAAAAATATTCATCTTTTCTAGCTGTCTATTTTATATTGAATTTTTGTATTAAAATAAATTTGATAGTCTTATTTTTCGATGATACGCACACAACTTTATTTATTTTCGGGCATGCGATAAATGTTTCATTTTCGTTAAAGAACACGCTTTTCAGTCAAGTTTAGGCCCCTCACCGCCGGGCACTAACATAGTAATATTGTTTCCATTAAGAAGAATTTGGTCGAGTTTGGTTACTCTTCGTCCTTCTGAAGTGCTTTCAACTTCGGTCACATCCTCAAGAACCATATTCACAAAGTCGTCAAAGCCCAGCAAAGTTCCTACTATTTCTTTGTCACCGCGCATGATTATATGAATTCGGGAGCCGATACATTTGTCAACCAGCTCTAAAGGTGTGACTATGGTTGCCGCTTCAGTTGGGTTGCTCATTCTAAAATTTAAATTAAGTTTTTTTTTATTGCAGAAAATTCAATCCTTTTTATTTTGGTTTGAGAACACTAAATAGGTCCGTGCACAAATATAACTTATCATTCGTCTGCTCGTTCAATGCATGTATTATTATTATACGGTTGAAGAACGGTTAAGAGATCAAAATGTCTTGTTTTTAAGTCCTTCATCTTCCTCAGAGTTAAATTTTATTGTAATTGAATGGGCAGGTTCGACGGTTATAAAAATCAAGGGTCTATTTTGATGAAAGAAATAAATAGACTGAAAAAGTCGAATATTTTCTTCAAAATTTTGCCTCTGACTGAATAGAATCACTATCAACGACTTGAGGAAGGGTAAGCTCTTTAATTGGTCTTAATGGAATGAATAGAGTGGAAATGTTATCTGTTGAGCCTTGATCGCGAGCCAATTTTGCAAGTTCCAAGCTTATGTTATCAGAAAGACGTTTTTCATAAATGGTTCGACATAAGCTTTTTTTGTCTACTTTTTCCCAGAAGCCATCACATCCCATTAAAATGTAGTCTTCTGACCCGTCGAGTTCAATAAACTCTACTTCCGGCTCAGCTGTCAGACCTTTGCTTTGGTATTCAATGTCACCTGTTCGTATATGCTCATTTACTGAAATAACTCAATTTAAAAATTTTACATTGATCTTACCAAATGAACGTGCAACTCCGAGCATTCCATTTACTCGCCATGCATTCGAAACATATTCTACCGTTCCTCCAGCTTTCTCAATTCGCTGTTTTTCTTCTTCAGATTCTGGTTTATGTGGACCATTGATAAAGGCTATTTTTCCCTCTCTAACTAGGCAGAACTGAGTGTCTCCGCACCATGCTAAACTTATGAGTGAAAGCTGGCTCATATCGGTTCTGAATGATGTGAGTATGCAGATGCAGGCAGTTGAGCCGCTTTTTAAATTCTGTTATTAATGATTTTAATTTATCTTGAGTTTGTTGCGTAAACAGATAAAATTTTGGTTTCGGCTTACTTCTTGATATGCTTTCTCCAGGAATCTTTGGTTAACTTCTTTAAACGAGTGTCTTAATATAGAGCCGAGCGAGCGCTTGGAACTCGGCAAATCATCCAAATCTAGCTTATTCTCCATTTGCTCTATAATGTAGTACGGTAATTGAGAGCTGACGTAGCTAACACACTCTAAACCGCGATGACCATCAAAAATACCAAACATCGCGTGTGGTTTAACTGGTTTGAGATTTTTTTGAATCAAAGAAGAGCCACTCTCGCTATTGTCTATTTTAATGAAGCTATTGATGTTTTCGAATATGGCGACTTTGTCTTCCATGACCCTGCGTTTGTTTTTCAGCCCACATTCAAAATATTCTAATGGCTAGCTAAAATTTTTCAATGAATTTCTACAACTTCAGTTGGTTTCTAGTACCGGAAGGAAAAAGTCATCAGAGCGGGCAAATGAAAATAGCAAGCTTGGACAATCAGAATCAATTAGATTTGAGCGTTCCGCAATCCATTCTTTTACAATATTTGCCATTTCGTCCTTTAAGTATTCGCGAACAGAATCTCGTTGAAAACCTTTAACGGCTCAAAAATTGACTAGAATGTATAAATATTTATAATTTCTATATTAAGTTACTTTCTTGGCCGGACGACAATCTCTTAACAGTCTGTTTTGATATTTGGTCAATGAAACGGTTACAGTAAAACCAAGAAATTCTTTGGCAAAGCCACAGAGGTATTTGCCTAGATATTCTCGAATTACTTACAATTTAATTGCCAGTGGTTTCAATTCTTACTCGTTAAGCAGGAAGTCAACGCAAATAGAAAAACATTCGGCTCGTAGTTCTTTCAAGTTCAACGTTTTGTAAAGAGAAGGTGGGCGCAAGTGTTCATCTATTTGAACACCTTTGCTCATGATTTTACTGAGCGAAAGGTAAAGTTGCGCACCAAAAGAGCTTGGCAAGCTTTTGCCTGTCTCTACTACTCCTTCTGCTTGTTGTCTGAACTTATTCATCTGTTTCGCTTCGTGTGGCTTAAAATCTAAATTTAAAAAGATATAAATAGATATATGCGATCAAATAGGTTATGATCCCGCTTGTAACACAGTCACAGAACTATCTACCAACGAGCATTTAAAAGCAAATTCTGAATATGATGATAACTTATTTTTGCTTGGACACTTTTAGTCGTAAGGTTTATGGCTATTCGAATTCTGTTTTTTTACGAGCTATTTTATTCTGTTCCTCATTTAAGGGCTCATATATTTCTAAGCAATTTGAATAGTATCTGAAAATATAAATCAATATAATTCTCAGCAAATAAATAATTTCAACTTATTTATGAAATAAGTTTCTAAATTCCATAGAGGAACGCTGAACTTTTATTAATTAATTCTCAATCCATGAGCGTCTGGGAGTTATGACATCAAATAAAATTCATTTGAAGTCAAACTTCGTAAAGCAATCGATATGATGACCGCTACTGCAATTTTAAGAGCACTCAATTAATTGAATTTTTAGATTGCTCTACTTCAAAATCGATTTTAAAATAGTTGTTTATTCATTCGATTACTCCAGATGTCGTGCTTAAGTTCTCGAGATGATTTGGTTCAGAATTAACTATATATGTATCTGGCAAGTACGTAAAATTTTAAAAACCATTCAATAGACCGACTTGTTGCGTGCAACGACATCTATCCAGAGAAATGCATATCTTATAATGAATTCATTATTTCGGTTTCAATTCAACTCGTTCAATACTCTAGCAAATATGCAAAACACAATTATTTGTAGAAGTTAGCACGGTGCGTTTAGCTCATGTCTATGATGAAGTTTCCAAGGGCTCTCCATTCGCGGTTTCCACTAGAATCACACATGTTAGCCCAATTTCCTTGGACGTCTGAGACTTAAAAAGAATTCCTCACTTAATCGGGAAATAAGCATCTTCTCGTCGAAAAATTTAAATGTTAAAATTAAGGTCCTACTATCCATAAATAATCAATTTTGAAAATTGGATTCATAAAAGCCTCCTCTAGAATTTAACTTGCATTAAGAAAAAAAACACGTGTTGTTAATTGTCTATTGTTAGAAAAACACGTCTTTGATTTGAAAAGGTTCAAAACTTTGAGGAAATAAGAAAAATTCTGCAAAGAATATTAAACTAATTGCGAGTTAAGAGGTCGGCTATGTAGATTTTCAATTCCATCAAGAAATGGTTTATCGAATTGTATCAAGAACTAGTTTGCTTTTGTAGATGTACTATTTTTTCCTTTTTTACTACTGACTGAGTCTTAATTGAGAATTGAATTAGCAAAGGATTAAAGTAATTGAGTCTTAATTTTCATACCATTGTAAAGACTTGATTGAGTTTTAAATGAATGATTGACTGATCTGCTCTCGTTTCCGTTCGAGTGAGGGGAATTCATCACTGATGAGTTTGAAGACGATGAAGATGAAGAAAGAGATGAAGATTTGCCTGACGGACTAGGCTGCACGAGTGGAAGCTGTAGTTCAGGCTTGGTATCGGTTTGAGGACCAAATTCATCCAAGCCACGCACAACATGGCGAAAATTAATCGGAGCTGATATATCATTCTTGCCTATGGCTTTCATACTCAATTTTTTGATGCTCACTTCGTTATTCGAACTCAAAGTACTCATCAATCGACTGTTATTTAATGTTGACGACTGGCTCAAATCGCTTGAGCTCATCATACTCTTGCCATCATTTGGACCAATGTGCTGGATGTGTTGAAAATTAATCGGATTAGAAATCAAAGATTTTCTTGATTGTCCTTCCGAATGGTCGAGGCTTGACCCTGTTTTTTCAGGAAGCTGAATTGTTGAGTTGTTGGCTTCGTCAGCCCGACTCAACGAATTCTTTCTATATTTACTCTTTATCAGGCTTCGATTCTTTGGGATTAGAGTAAGTAATTCCGATGTTCCCAATGTCTTTAAATGGATGAATCTGATGGTATCGGATGATTCATAGCTTAGGCATAGACATCCAGATTTGTCTAGAGGCCTTGTTCGTGGGAACTGCATTATTTGTATCCATTCTGCGGTCTTGACGTGGAATACATCGATTCCTCGATCACAGAATGAAAACAGATACGGCTCCATGTAAGAAACGTGCTGTGGTTTGGATGGCCACATTATCTCTTCCACACGACTTCGCGTGCCTTTCGTATTGACGTAGAGACCAAGATCTTATAAATGAATCAAATAAGATTTTAATCGAATTTAATTTTTAAAAAAAGGGAATACTTTCAAATAAAAGCAGATACTCATCCTCTTGTGTGTTAATGGCCATAAGGGCGTTAATCGGCGAACGACTCAGGAATTGGAGTGTTTTATCTCGATCTGGCTGAATCAATGCAATCGGCGCTGATTCATGAGACAATGAATACAAAGTGAACTCGGATTGAAACCCAATGCAAAGCTGATTGTTAATTATCTGTAAACTTTGCACACTCATTGTCAATTCTATATCGCGCATTTTCTTATATTTCGGCTTAGGCAAAGCGCTGAGCTCAAAAATGCTCACTAATTTTTTGATAGCGACGCAGATAATCGATATACTATTAATGGTGAAAGATGATACACTCGATGGTTCGGAGTAGCGAGAAGCGTGTGGTGAGCTGGGAGGTAAGCAGAGACGACCAAGAGCAAACATGCTGCAGTTTTTTGTCTCTTCGATTTTTACAGGCTCTGCGTTCATTCCTTCTACCACAATAGAGGGAAATAGGACGATTTGATGATGCTTGCCAGCAATCGTTACTATAAGCCTTTCTTCTTTGCATATCTCGACTGCAAATGTCCGTTTATCAAAAAAGCGTTTAATTGTACAGTCGGTCTTTATATCGATGAGATCCATGCCCTCGTCGCTTGCGATAATCAATCTCTCTGAATCTTAAGATAAACCACGTTATAAACGAGAGTTAAAAACACGCGTTTCAAAAGAATTTGAAATACCATAAATACACGATGAATGAGCGGCCTTTATACTTGTTCCATCACATATTTCCTTCGCTTCAATAGGTAGGACAATCGATGAAGAGTTTGGAGTTTGTTTGCTAGATTGAACTAAGCGCTCATTGAGGTCCCGAAGAACGTTTATCCAATTGTTCTTTTCTTTTTCGTCTTTGGCACAGAATAAAAGCTTTTGCTTAAATGACGGTGTTTTGAGCTTTGAAACGATCATTTTAAGAATACAAGGCAAGTCCTTTTTGCTTGCATGAATAACATCAGATTCAGTCACGGAACTAACGCTAAACTGAGGATCTCGAATATCAACTATAAGAGAGGGAACTAAACTAGGACGGTTGTCAACTATCGGGCACACGAAAAGACGCGCGTTTGACAAGAAAACGTAATGGTCTTGCCATCCTTTTTTAACTCCTCCAAGCTTGGGAACTTTGAGATTTCCTTGCATCAAGGTGCCAATTCCTTTGGTGAAATCTACTCCTTTGAGCTGAACTCGTTGGTTTATATTTATTGGACAATTGCTGGGTAAATATTGACGGCATTTTGCATGGCACAGATAGTTACAGCTCTTGTTACGACAACGAACAGCTTGTCTACATATGCCATATAATATTCCGCAGCAATACTCGCACCTTTCAATTGCTTGAAAAGATACAACCTCAAAGCTGTGGGCTTGTTCGGTAGAATTTGTTTGAGTTGCGGTTATAGTAGAGTGTTCTGTTGGCAACTGAATTTGAGTTTCTCCGATTTCCGATAAGCTTTTGGCTGTCTCAGGTTGCTCGGGCAAACTAGACCCATTCGATTGTTCATCGGGTTGCGCAAACTTAGTAGCATCACCGAGAACACCAGCTCCAGTTAAAAATGCCTTATTGTGCATGAGAAGGTCATTTCGCAGTTCTTTTATCTCTTGTTGACTGCGACTTAGGTCTTTATTAATTTGCTCTATCTGCACATATAGGTCATTTATTTTGTGTTGACGTTGGTCTAGCTCCGCTTTGAGACTATTGTTTTCTTCAATTAATTGAACTTTTGCTTGAAATTCTTTTTCAAGCGCTATTTGCATATTGTGAGCGTTTATTCTCTCGCGTTTTTCTGAGCATCGATTTTTCCAGGCTGCCGAGGTAGATGGAACTGAGTTAGAGCACGACGTCTGCGAGCGTAAAGCATCCACTTCCTCGATAAGTTTTGAAGCCAATGTTCGCAAGTGGCCTCGAACTGCACGTTCCTCGTTTACCATTTGGAGGATCTCGCTCATTTGCCAATCATACTTGCTCATAGCCTGTTTACTTTCGTTGAATAAATTCGCCTCATTCTGAAGATTCACCTTTTCCTCTTCAAGCTTCTCTAAGTCACCATTCAATTGATTTATCACGTTGGTTTTTTTCTCTAATTCTTCAGTTAAAAATTTAATTTGTTCTTCTTGACCTTGGATTGTTCTATCGTATTCGCTTTTTATCTGCTCCAAAGTGTTCGGGTCGCTTTTTTGGCTCCGCAGCCCATTAATTTCACTATCTAATAATTGCTTGACTTCTTCAAGTTGATCGAGACGAATATTGGCCGCTGAGAGTCGCTCTTTTGTGAGCGCTAGCTCTTCGTTCAATTGGATATTGCTTTTCTTTAAACTATCAATCTCACCTTCGTCAACGTAATGATTAATATCTTCTCTTGATTCATCATTCTCTTGTAGCATTGCGTCTATTTGTGCTTCTTTTTTTTGCATAGCGATTCTCAGTTCGCCTAATGAATGGCGCAAATCCACCAGCTCATCTTCGCGGGCCATCAAATCATTTGTTAGGTTGGCATTTTTTGCTCGAAGTTCGTTGACTTTTTGATTCAAATCGGCAAACTCTTGAACGGTATCCTTTCGTTGCATTTGGGCCTCCATCAGATCCTTGGCTTGAAGACTTACTCTCTCTTGGAGGTTCTCAACGTGCTTAAATATTTTAAAATTTGAGATTAGATTTGATTTGTTTAATACGTTTCAAATTGAGCAAGGTCATTATAAACACCCTATTGGAATTAAGCCATACTCTATAGGAATCAAAGAACCGAACAGTAAATATTAGTCATGGTCAAATTGAGGGAGCAAAAGATGACTAAGTTTAAAGTGTGAAATAAGATATTCAAATTGGACCTAATTCCCTTGACCTGATTGTTAGGAGAAATTGGATCAAACTTACCGCGATGAGTTGCTCTCGCTCAATTTTAAGAGCCCTCGTGGACCGCTCGATATGCTTCACTTTATTTTTCTCATCCAGCTCCCCTTGCTTGGCACTTTCATACATACTGGTCATATCACTAAGCTGTTTCTTGAGTCTCTCAACCTGTTGTTTCAAAAGTTCCAACTCGTTCTCGTCAAAATTTTTGATACGGTTTTCTTCATTCGACTCGATCTTCAACTCAGAGTGAACGATATTCAATTTTTCCGATTTGGCTTCACCATTATCTGTTTTGATTGTCAAGTCGACCTTATTGAGCGTTCCGGTCTTATTTGAATCGAGTTGAATATGACGCTCTTCGGACTTAATGACGATTTCTGTATCTCGAGACGGACGGCTTGCAGACTCAATGTAGCTGATTAAAGAGTGTCGATCGTTTAGCAAACTTGACCGTGTAAAATGAAATCTTTCACTCAAGATTGACAAGCTTTCGTATCTTACCTGTTTTTGGTAAAAGTATAGCCAATAAATGGTAAATGGTAGCCTCGGAAAGCTGCATTTTTATTCAAAGGCAAGGTTTCCTATTAAAAAAACTGTTAGAGCAACTTGAAGAGTAATAAGAAAAATTTTAATTCATCACCTTCTGTTTAACAACGTCTTCTGTGTCGAAATTTGATGTATCGTAAGGGCTGCTAACATCAGGTTGATAAGGCGCTTTAAGCTGTCGAAGGTTTTCCCAGTCTATGCCGTCAAAAAACGGATGAGATTTGAAATCATCAATTCCGGCCCTGCCGAGGCGACGTGAGTTGTCACAAATCAAGTGCCGCATTAAATGCTTCGCTGCTTCACTTATGGGAGGTTCCCCGTCGACATCGTCTGGTATGCTGAATTTACTTTCGTGATTCATTATCTTTCCATAGGTATCCACAAGAGATTCAGCATAAAACGGAGTTTCCCCATAAAGCATCTCGAACATCACAATACCCAGACTCCACCAATCACATTCAGCTCCATATCGACCTTGGTTACTTTCCATCGCACGAAGTATTTCTGGCGATATGTAGTCTGGGGTTCCAACTGCTACGTTTGATTGAACTGTCCCATCTGGCAACATTTTGAGGCATGAACCAAAGTCCGCCAAACGAATATGGCCTTTAACATCAATAAGTAAATTATCAGGCTTTATATCTCGATGTACATAGCCAAGTTCATGTAATGAGTGAATGGCCAGAACAGTTTCGCTAAGATAAAAACGCGCCATCTCCTCTGGTAAGCGATCAAACTTTGACAAGAGAGTCAAGAGATCGCCTCCACAATAATAGTCCATTACAAGGTAAAGGTTTTCTGGATCTTGAAACGCATAATGCAATTTGGTAATCCAATTCTCGTTTCCTTTGACCAGTACGTCTCTTTCCTCCCGGTAACAGGCAGTTTCGGCTCTTTTCAATATCTCCCACTTGTTCAGAATCTTCATTGCATAAATATCATCGGTCTGTCTCATTCGAACAAAAGCTACTTCGCCAAATGCACCGCGTCCGATTACTTTTAGAATTTCAAAATCATCCTTGCTTAATCGTAGTTGCTTTAGACGTTCAACTACCGGCCCGCTGAACTCGATGAAGTTTGAAATGAATTTATCACGACGTAAAGAGGAATTGATGCATTCGTCATAGAGCGAGATTAACGCATCCACTAAAGTTTCAATGCTAAAAGAGGGTTCGACGGAACAAGCAACGTTCAAAAGTAATTGCTCCAGTAGACGCTGTCTTTCCTCAGGTAGAAGTTGCATCGCCATTTTCGTCAAAATTGCGTGCTTTCTATTGTGAGTGGTAACTGGTTTCCAATCGGCTAGCGGCTAGTGCCCATTGCACGCGAAAGTCTAAAAATAGAGACAGGCGGGTTAGGAACTGTAGGCGTGTGCAAACCATCATGCTGATTTGGCCTTAGGCCGGCCTCTATCTTCATTATGATTAACTGTTGAAGCAAACAAGAAAGCATAATTAATTTAGATAAGACTGCTCGACGGCTAAGTGCGCTGTTATACTCAAAACGTACGAACTAACGAATAGAGAGAGCACAGTTTGAGTTGTACGGTGCGGTTCCGACCCAACTGATTATCGAAAACTAGCCCCGATATGGCGAGCTCTTGTTTGCATCGCGTATTAACATAATACGAGTTGCTCTTCTTCATCAAGCACATGCACACGTCTGCGCATACAGCCACATACCTATTAATAATCTTCGACCCGATGATTGGACCGACCATCTGATTTGCTAGCTTATTTATCGATTTCTATATAGCCTTTGACATTTTTTAAACCAAGAATCCTACAGAGTATCGAAAAAAACCAAATACCTTAACCCGAACTTTAATATTTTGAAAAAAAAAATTTCATCCAAAATTTCTTCAGTGGGTTTAGTTACTTTTTTGCTAAAAAAATTCCTGGAGAACTGAATCACTCCTAAAATTTCTTTCTTTTAAATTAAAATTTTATCGATGGGAGAAAAAATTTATTGCTTCTTGTAAGTTATATTCTCAATCGAAGAGTACCGAATATATAAATGCATACAATCTCGACGAAAGGAAATTATAGCAAAGGGTGGTGCATAAGAAGGCTTATTTTTCCGATCACAGTTTTCATTTAGCACATGCATTGGTGAAAATGAGCCAAGATTCTTCAAGTGAGGATGAAAATCTAAAAATAATTAAAGAGGCTGTGGTTACTTTCGAAAGTATTCAGCAAACAGCCAGTGCTCAGACTCAAAAAGAACTTTTTTCCCTTCGCACTCGTCCTGATGAGCAAGATCAAGTAGAAAATCTAAATGTGACCCCAGAGTTTCAAGAGCATGTTGCTAAAGCCCTAAGGAAAAAGATAGACGAGTAAATATAAAGTAAGCTAGTTGCAAAATTCGTCTAATTTGATGCAGGTTTTAAAGATCAATTGAAATGGTCGAGATCAAGTCCCATTTTGAACTCCAAAAAGGTATATTCGACATTTTTCTTTCGGTTGAGATCTCTAACCAATGGAACATCTAGAGGAACCAAGTACTCATATTCTCGAAATTATTAAAGGAATAAATATTGTTCTCAGCGAGCAGATTTCTCCAAATAATAATTCACTGAAAAATTTGCCCCGGGCCAAGCCTGAATCTATTGTTGAGTTCAAACAACCATATAGTTCTAAAAAAAAGAGCTTACCATGTCATGAAAGCGATGACAGTGACGATGAAATGCTCCGCGAGGCCGCAGTTGACAGTTCTTTTGTTTTTGAGGGATCTCTGATTGAAGAACACAAAAAGTTTTGCTAAATTTGACTTAACGATTTTGTCGCACAAAAATACTATAAAAAGAGTTAAAATAAAAAATAAACTTTTACGTATAGAAATTGCTTATCAATGGGTAGATCAATGAAAATTTAATCTCAAGTCACTCCCATATACTTATTTTTGCATCTTTCTTTTTGGGAAGCTTAAATTGTCAAGTTAGCACTTAAAGATCAAAACTCGGACCCTGGATTTCCAAATAATTGGTTTTTAGATAAATAAAAGAACTCAGAAACTAAAAGATGATATGAAAATTTCATCAAACCATCGTTTTAAAAACCTTTAATTTTCGGCAAAATTCAAGCAACTTTCAAATAAAAATCAACTTTTGGTAACAATATAAACTATCAAATATTTTTTCATTTTAAAATACCTCAGAGACACAATCAGTTTTAAGAATATTTAGTATTTATCTTGGAAAAATGGAAGAAAATATCTCTCTAACAGTTTTAGACGAGGTGAAATAATTTCCAAAAAATTCTCTTTCAATCGATTGTTTTAATCCCTCGATAAGCCAGATGATTTGTATTTCGAGACTCCCGAGCATGTACCATTTTATATAAGGGTGAAAGACAGAAATGAATTAGATGGGTAATTTTAGAATTTCAAAAATCTCTCAATCAAAATCGTTTCTAATTTGAAATCAAGTGAAAAAAAAGATCCTACCAATAATGAAACGGTCTATAAACCAACAGACGGATATGGACTACTTAAGTTTCCTGGATCGCACTCAAAGACAGCTCAGGTGGCTTTTGGTCGGGGCTTTGTTGTCTAAAGAAAAACTTAAGAAGTTTTCTCAACTAGTTTTTAAGACTTGATATTGAATCCAACCATGAAGACTTGGTTCGCTTTATGCTTGAGGACTGGAAACTTGATCCTCCAAAGCTTATTCTCAGTGTGACCGGCGGCGCTCAAAATTTTTCTCTCCCTAACAGAACAAAGCGAGCATTTAAAAGAGGACTTGTTAAAGCTGCTGTTTCTACTGGCGCCTGGATTATTACAGGAGGAACGAATACTGGTGTCATGCGACTTGTCGGCGAGGCTGTTGCTGAAGAGCTCTTCTTGTCACAAAAATCTTTACCAGTGATTGGAGTAGCCACTTGGGGCAAGGTTGCGCTCAGGGATAAGATGAAGGCAGGGGAAAATGGTGAGCCGGTAAGTCCTTCAACATGTAGTTATTTCATTTGACTAAGTTTATTTGGAGTTTAGGCACAACTTCTCTACGCTTTAGAAGAATATGACGAAGAAACTGATCCCAATCCACTCGAACAAAGAGGTCCTAGACTCCCGCATAAGAATGATGTACTCTTGGATCCAAATCATAGTCATTTTATTCTTGTCGACGACGGCTCAGAAGGAGAATTTGGCAAAGAAATTTCTTTTAGAACCAGATTGGAAAGGGAACTTAGAAAGGGAAAAACGTCAGACGAATATAAAAACACAAGAGATTCAGCAACAACGAAAAAAAAAACTTTTCGGGATCTAAGAGAGATTTTAAAGCTGAATAAAGCTAAAATCCTATCCCAAGATGAGGGTTCAAAAGTACCAATGATTCTGATTGTCGTTCAAGGTGGTCCGAACACACTGTTAACGGTGAAACAAACCCTCGAACAAAACATACCAGTAATGGTCTTGGCGGTAATTTATATTTATCTTAAACTATAACCAAAGTCCTTGATTGATGTAAAAAAGGGAAGTAAAGGATGCGCGGATTTGATTTCAGTTGCATTGAATTTTCAGCAAGAGGGGTAACTTATATAAAAGCCATCGCCTTATCAAATGCAAGCAAAAACCATGACAAATTAAAAAGAATGGGAAAAATGGCCCAGCTTGTAGATGAGTCTGGAATGCTTATTAAACATCAAAGCAAACCAGATTATCACCAAAAGCTTCGGAAAGAAGCCGAAATTCTTTATTATATTGTTAACAAAGCCAAGCAAAATTTGATAAGCGTCTTTCGGTTGGATAGCGAAGAAGGTAGCCAGGACATCGAACTAAATGTTCTTCGAACTTTTCTTAATTGTAAGTTAACTATTTGGCTAAGTCAAACATTCAAGTCAATCAAGTTCCTCCTCTTTACTCAAGCTCGAAAAAAAGAATATTTCAACAATTTGGAGCTTGCCATAAAATGGGATCGAGATGATATCGCCAAATCCGATATATTCACTGGAGAGGAGGAGTTCTCAATCAAAGAGTTGAATTACTTGATGGAAGTTGCTCTTCTGCTCAACAGACCTAAATTTGTTGAGTTGCTTCTGGAAAGTGGTCTCAATTTGGAAAACTTTTTCCGCTCAATCGATTACTTAAATCTATTCAATGCTTCGGAAGTCAGGAAATCTCTTTTATTTTTGACCGCAATTTATGTTTGACTAATTATCAATATTTAAGGTGCGCAAGGACCACAACAACGCCCCCATATTTTCGACCAGACACTTTTCCGATATCCATATCGGCTATCCTGATATTCGCCGTTTTCTTAAGTATCATTTGTTTGACGATTTCAAGCCTAATTTTCTCAACGAGGTATTATTCAAATGATGCCAGAGCTTTAAAAAAAAACTTGACTTAATTTGTCTTATTTTCAATTAAGAGTAAAGGCTCCAGTAACTTAAATAATGACCCTGAGCAAAAACTTTTTGTATGGGCGTTATTGACCAATCGTTTCGAAATGGCGCATTTATTTTTAAAAATTGGAAAATTTCAAATTTCAAATGCCCTAATGGCAGCAGGATTTTTAAAAAATCTGGCAGATCGTTCACCTGGAATCGCCGCGGAGTTGCGAGAAGAAGCCTTGTAAGCTAACAATGTCCCAAAAATTCATTATTTTAAGTTTCCTATTTCTTTTGAAGGCGATTTGAAGACTTTGCGTGTGGAGTTATGTATTTGCTAGACAGTCAAACCCAGGACAACAGGGCCCAAACAATATTAATGAAAAAAATTCCTGTGTTCGGAATAAGTTGCCTCAAGATGGCTGAAGAGACCAAGAGTTTAAGATTCATTTCCCTTGCTCCTGTGCAAAATCTTGTAACTGATATTTGGGAAGGCAACACTGATTTCCGGGTAACTTTTGTTGACAAAAATTTAGTTATTTTTCCATGTTATTCATATTTCATTTTAGGGCAAAAAACTTCGAAATCGAATCAGTAAAATAAGAAGAAAGTCACAGACAAAGTAAGTCTTCAAAGAAATATACTTAGGTCAGGAATTTTACTTAGTTTATGTTTTTAAGATCTCATCAAGGTGAGTAATGTCCAAATTAAAAGGAAATCAACGCTGATTTATTAAATTAGAAGAGAACGACCAGCTGCTTGTTAATACTAAGGAAAACAACGACGTAGCTGAAATCAGCTGTTGGAATAAATTTGTCCCATCTCCTCGTTTGCATTTTATATACGATAACCTATTCTATTCCCTTTTTCTTGTTCTGTTCAGCTACATGATTTTATGCGAGTTTGACTATGACCATAGCACACATGAATATGATTCAGTCAACTTAACCAAAAAAGAAGAATTGGAAGAATCTGCTGAGTCAACAAAAAGAGTTCCATTTCCATCAGTTATTGAAGGACTCATCACTTTTTGGATAATTTCTTTTATTTTTGAAGAGATTTACCAGGTTTTATAAACATCGAGCACCATCTTTCGAAACAGCATTCTCATCAATTCACAAACAAAGTTTTTCAACAGTGACGAAGGAAACAATTATAAAAACAAGCTGCGTTTTTATCTTGAAAATAGTTGGAACTACTTAGACATCGCGGGTTGCCTAATCTTCTTCATCGGACTTTCAATGCATTTTATCGCATTCTTCGGCGTTCCTTCACTTTTTCCATTTTCAAGGTAAGCCTTCCACCTTGAAATAGTAGGCTAAGGTTTAAGAAAAGATTTTAGAGTAACGCTAGCAATAGACTTGACAGTTTGGTATCTTCGTCTTTTGCATGTAACAATTATCTTCAAAACCCTTGGACCTAAGCTGGTCATGATAAAAAGAATGGTCTCTACATTCAAAATTTTTCTTTTGCCGAATTACCTAATTTAAAAAAAAACAAGATTCGCGATTTGATATTCTTTATTACAATCATGGCGATATTTGTAGTATCCTTTGGAATAAGTACTCAGGTACGTTCACAAGATGTCTGTTATTCAGTTGAACTTAAGAGCCTCATCATTTTATAGGCAACTCTATTTCCCGGCAACGAGCTGAGCTGGGAGCTTTTAAAGAAGCTATTTGATAAAGCCTATTGGCCAATATACGGAGAGATTCCGATTCTTGACGAACTCGAAGAAGTCCAGAGCTCTTGTACAGGAGATGTGTGCGATGAGCAAGTGGCAATAGTTTATTCTTACATTGCTCTTATGGTTTACATGATCATTGCGAACGTGCTCCTCCTCAATCTGCTTATTGCTATGTTTACGTAAGTAATTGTATTAAAATCCTTTTTCTAGTCGGCATTTGATAACCAAATCTTCAGTTCTACAATCCAGGATGTTCAAGATAATATAGACCTTGTTTGGAAATTTCAGCGTTATCAACTCGTGTTTGAATACCAGAATTCATCCTACTTGCCTCCTCCAATCAACTATTTCGTTTATTTCGGTGAGATCTTGGTCAATTTGTTTAAGCCGAAACAAAAAGACCAAGAAGATCTCCAAGGTAAACGAAATCATAAACGTTTTCGAATTCTCAATCTCTAACTTGCTGAAACAGAAAATACAAAATGGCAAGACTTATGGATAGAGAAAAAATTTTCCGAAGAGTTTGTTCGATTGAAATTGCGCAAAATGAAAGAGTCTACGGCTCACAAGCTAGCTTGGACCGCTGAAAAGTAAGTTCCCCCTACCAAGCCAATTAATTCCGTTGATGAGCTAAATTTTATTTAATTATAGATTAGAAACCTTAGAGCAAAAGCTAAATGAAGTGATTGACCGCAAAGCTTCGGTCAATAACTGGTAAATGACTGGTCTTAACCGAAATGTCCTTGGTTGACTAATAAAATAAGAATTTCGAATTTCATCATTAGAATCGTTGATTCACCACTAGAAGCATACTCATTATATAATAAGATTAATTTTTAGATGGAAATATAGAGTAATATAAAAATATTGCAAGTTTAGTAATAAAATGGAGAAGGGAGGCTTGATGATGAAGTTAATCGCAACTGTTGATAAGCTCGTTTGTTCGGTTGTTGAATTTAAGTTTTTGAGATAAGAGGGGGACTGCACGCGGTTTATTTTAGTTTTGGCAGAGTAGCTTGATTTGAGCTCCATAAGTTTCGTAGTGTTCAAAATAAATCATGACCGATGACAATACCCAAGTCGACTTGGAAGTAAGTGTGAGAAAACAGTGCTTTTTTTGAATAAACGAATAGTCTTTTTCCACCAGAAAATCTACGGAGAGGAACTTTTCGCGAAACCACAAAGTGCTCCACTGACTCCAAGTTCCCCTGGCTATTTTCAAAAGCGAGTTTGCACATTATATGTAGAAAATCCCAAGTAACAGAGAAAATGACAAGCCAAGACTTTCCGTCCTTAACTGTTTAAAAAGGCTAAAGGTTTGTTCAGGATGCGAAAAGGATCGTTATGCACATTCTCTACAATCAACTGAGGATAAATGGAACTACAAAGCATGTACAGTGAAAATGCCTACTGATGCTTATGGAACATTGAGTTTTCCAGGCTCTCACACGAAATCTGCTCAAGTAATAAGCCGAATTTCAGAGGAGTTTTTACCGACTTAAGTAATGAATTGAACCGTTATAAAGTTCATTCGTGTAGAAGTCGAGTCAAAACCAGAGGACATGATCGAGTTTATGTTTAATCGGCAAGGCTGGAATTTACGCCCACCAAAACTCATTCTTAGTGTTACTGGTGGCGCACAAAAGTTCACAATTCCTCATCGAATGAAAAAGGCCTTCAAGCAAGGACTTGTTAAAGCTGCAGCTTCAACTGGAGCTTGGATTATCACGGGAGGAACAAACACAGGAGTTATGAGACTAGTTGGTGAAGCAGTGGCTGAGGGGTTTCTTACCCTTAAAGAGCCTTTGCCCGTCATCGGAATCGCAACATGGGGCAAAGTTGCTCATAGAGACCAGATGATTATCAAGGTAGTCAAAGTTCTCATTAGTTTAGTCTTTTGAATCTATTTTTTATTCGATCGAAAGCCAAAAAAAATGCTTGGGCTGAGTCGTATGTTGCCACAAAAATGTACCCAAAATAAAGATGCAGTAAGTTATATTTTGTTTTTTTTAAACCCGAACTTTTACTTAAATTTTCCGGTTACCTTGGAGGTACATCTTTTCTATGCAAAAAGCGACGCCACTGAAAATTCCGAATATGGCGTCTCCCTCAGGGCAGCAAGACATTCAATCGTTGGAACAACAAAAGATGTCTTACTTGATCCTAATCATACCCACTTTGTTCTCGTAGACGACGGCTCAGAAGGCAAATTTGGAAAAGAAATTGAGTTCAGATCAAACCTGGAAGCAGAACTGCGTAAAGGGAAGAGTTTACGCTATTATGAAAAGAGGCGTTTGTTACAAAGTGCAATGGTGGATGATTGGAAATCACTAGAACCGGGAGCAAACGATTCAAATGAAATTCATGAAGATTTAATTCCTATGGTATTGATCGTTGTCCAAGGAGGACCTAACACTCTTTTTACCGTTAAAGAGGCGATCGAAAAAAATATTCCTGTGATGGTTTTAGCGGTAACTAATGTACTCTGTCTTGTTCAAACAGTAGTTTAGCTGAAATTGGGAATAGGGAAGCAAAGGCTGTGCCGATCTAATTGCGAACGCTTCTAATCTGAAGAACGCAAAGTAGCCAATTCATCTTTTACACGCAATTGATAATTTGTAATATTATTTCCGAAAAAAGTAAAGAAGAATTGGTACAGCTCGTAAAATGTTCGCGAATGCTGGATGGAAAGTCTGAAGAGGAGTTAAGTATTGCCGCAGAAAGATTAAGATTTATTGTGGATAAAATGCAAGACAACTTGATCAACATATTCCGCTTAGACAGGGAAGAAGGAAGTCAAGATATAGAGCTTCACGTTTTAAGAACTTTTCTCAATTGTAATTGTTTTTAAGCGCCAAATTCAAGTTGCTAACTGTCTGAACTGACTGTGATTTTTCTTTAAGCGCGTAAGAGCGAGTTCTATGAAAATTTGAAACTTGCTGTGCAATGGAACCGTGATGACATCGCTAAAACGGACATATTCACAGGCGAAGAGGAATTTACAATGAATCAATTGAGTGACCTCATGACAATGGCTCTATTGAACAACAGGCCGAAGTTTGTGGAGTTACTCTTAGAAAACGGATTGAACCTTCCTCTTTATTTGAAAACAGAAAAGCTGGCCTTTCTTTACAACGCAGACGAGGTAATGTTCTTTTATCCTAGGCTAGAAGTTACCAGGCTAATGGTAAAATCTCTCAATTCGAATAGATACTGGCCGATATTAAAAGCATGCCATTGGTCCATATGTTGAAAAGAAAATACTTTCCCAAGAAAGACTTACCGGTCATCACTTTCGCGGGAATACGAAAGTTTTTAAAAGACAACTTTTTTGAGGACTTTAAGCCAAGTTTTCTAGAGGGCTACGACGTAGATCCGACCCACATTATCCACATGAAGGTTGCGTTGATGCATCTCAGTCAATAATACTTTTAACTGAAAACGATTATTAAGAAACGGGCCAAAAAACAAAACTTTCCCAAGCAAAAGTGGGAGATAGAGACGGGTAAGTTTTATATTTGCTCTTATTGGTCAGATTTAATGAATAAGTGATTAATGACTTCGTTAATATTTTTGAGAATACCTAAGATTCTTTTTTTTTTTTGAAAGGAAAACTCTTGATGGAAGAACCCGAACAAAATCTTTTCGTTTGGGCCCTATTAACTAGCCGATTTGAAATAGCTAAAATATTTTGGAAAATTGGAAAAAATCAAATAGCCAGTGCGTTGTTTGCTTGCGGTTTGCTTAGGAAAATGTCAAAAAGATTCAAAGAAACTCAAATAGAACTGAGTGAAGAAGCAGAGTAAGAAACTGTTCTTTATTGTTGTCAAAATAAAAAGCTATTTTTTTACTTAGTGCATACGAGGATATGGCTTGTGGCGTTCTCAAACTTCTTGACAAAAAGACTGAAGATGCTGTTAACCGGCAAATATTGATGAGCCAAGTCAAATTCTACGATATGACTTGCCTAGAAATCGCGGAAGGCGCTAGATGCTTGAAATTTATCGCTCTGTCCCCAGTACAGAATCTTATAACCGAAATATGGGCCGGGAAAATACAATTCAAAGAAGGATTTGGAGCGTCTCTAAGAGTATGTATCTGCTTAAGATGTTCAAACAGTTGAATTTGATTAACATTTTGATTATTATTAACTTTTTTAAGCTTTTTTTCAGCTGTATCTCATTCGGATTATTTGCACCTTTATTACTGAAAGAGAACTCTCCCAGTAGTTTATCTTCGGTGAGAATTTATTCTTGAAAAACAACGCTTCTATATAATCTTTGTATTCACCGCTCTGAAGGATTCTTTGAACAAATCCTTGGATCGGCCAACCAATATCAAAAATAAAAGCTCTCAACCTCTGTAAGAAGCTTCCAATTTACCCGTCTAGTCCTTTGCTTGAAGAAAATAAACCATATCTTAGAGCAGAAATAAATCAAAATGGACTAAGAACCTACTTGAGAGCGCCCAAGTCCTGGTTGACATCGATGACCAAGTATCAAGATTCAGATTGTGAATCCGAAGAGGACTCAAGCGACGAAATGGAAGAGCAAGTATTTATCAAAAGAATAATTGGATCGAATGGCCAAACAAATGTGACAAGCAGACAAAATGTGCGGGAGGAACTAGACATTTTGAAGAAAGATAGGAATCTAGTTCAGTTGTACTGGGCTCGACTTAGTAGTTTTATTTCTTCACCTAAAGTTCACTTTATCTACGATACCGCGTTCTACACTTTATTTTTGATCTTGTTCAGCTTCATGATACTTTGCAAGTTCGAATTGAACCAAGAAGCCGAAGAGGTCCAAAAGGTTTCAAATGAAACAGACTTTGAAAAAGGAGAGCAAAACGAGCCGGTTCATTTAGACAAAAAGGTTCCAATACTTTCTTGGGTAGAATACTTGATCATCTATTGGATATTCTCTTTTATTCTGGAAGAAATTTATCAGGTTAAGCTAACATTCAGTTGTTTTTTTTTGATTGTTTTACCATCTAACTTTAATTTAGTTTATTTGCAGTGACTCTGAGAGCAATTTCAAAGGCAAACTTATTCGATATTTGGAGAATAACTGGAATTATCTAGACATATTTGGCTGCTTGATTTTCTTCATCGGCTTGGGTTTTCGCTTGACCGCTTTTATTTCAGGTCCAACATTTTTTGAATATGCGCGGTAATTAATTTAGTTTCATTTAAATTCCTGAAACCCCTGTCCTTGAAATTTGATCAGAATTATTTATTCGATTGACCTTCTTGTTTGGTATCTTCGTTTGCTGCATGTTTCAATAATCTTCAAGACCCTTGGTCCTAAACTGGTCATGATCCAAAAGATGGTAACGATTTGAAACTGGATCTGATTGTTTAAAGTGTCAGATTTTCTCTCGTAGATGTACGATCTAACCTTCTTTATTATAATAATCGCTATATTCGTGGCCTCTTTTGGCATAACCACTCAAGTAAATTTACTCAAATATAAGACCAGAAGCAGACGCTTTGTATTTAAAATTAAAGGCTACAATGTATCCGGGTAATGAGCTGAGTCTTGACCTGCTGGTCAAATTGATTGACAAAGCGTACTGGCCAATATATGGAGAGATGCGGATTCTCGAAGAAATAAGCGAAGACGCTGATTGTCACTCTAGTGATAGTTGCCCAGAAAAAAGTGGAATTGCCTTTTCTTACGTGGCGCTCATGCTTTATATGATCATCGGAAATGTTCTTTTATTAAATTTGCTTATTGCCATGTTTAGGTGAGCCCAAAAAGGGACTAATTATTAAATGCAATTGTCTCAAATATTTGTATGTCTTAAATATTATTTTAAGCTCCACGTTTCAAGATGTTCACGACAATACCGATCTTGTGTGGAAATTTCAGCGCTATCGGCTTGTATCCGAATACCAGTATTCATCCATATTTCCACCGCCGGTTAATATAGTAGCGTATTTGATATCGCTCACACGTTACATCTTTGGCATCGCGGACGAAGTCGAATTATCATCAGTCGCAGGCACATATTTTTCGTATTTTTCTGGACTAAATCTTATGAAGCTTATTTCTTCACATTAAGACGAAGAAACGGCCATTGAAAGGAAATATTCCGAAGAATTCATGCGCTATGAAATGCAAAGGCTAAGGGAGACCATTCCTGAGCGACTTGCCTGGACTAATGAAAAGTAAACTCTTCTAAAATTGATTCAAGGGCAAATGTAAAATTGGCGTACTTTATAGGCTGGAAACCCTTGAACAAAAGCTTAATGAAGTAATTGAGTCAAAGAGCTTGATTAACAACCTTGAAAAGAGCTAGAAATTAAAGACGGTTATTGCGAACGACGGCAACATATTACCGGCTTGCTATCAGTTAAAATGATTCGATTCGAGGGAAATGATTCGAAAAATGTTCGATATTTCAAATTGTTACCACTTGCTCGTATTTGAACGATTTATTTTGTCTAATTAAATTTGAATATAATTTAATAATTTAAGAGATGGACTTTTTTTGTTTTCTTTTGAAAGAGGTTCAAGTAAGTGTATCGTTTTAGGGAGAACGTTTTATAATTCAGACAAATTGCGGGCACCTTGGAGTGGTCAATTGAGTAAAGCATATGACGAAGGTGAAGGACGGGTGGGGTCGAAAATAAAGCAGATTTGACGCCGCCGACAGCGAGGACAACGTTCTTTTTTAATCTACTTCAACTTCTAATTCGTACCATCACAATGAAGGAAGAGATTGACATCTCCCAAATGAAATACCAAGACCTTCGAAAAAAGGCCAAAGAGCTTGGAATCATGGGTGAACTCGGAAAGGCCCCCAAAAAGCAGCCTCTAATAGATGCTATACAAGCACATTTGGAAAATCTCAACCTAAACTCTTCCAATCAAAAGCCCGAGAGCGTACCGACCCCACCACAAACCTCAAGCGATAAAGAGAAGCCGGATTTTACTAAAGATAAAAACCAAAGCCCAGAATTTCATCAAGATTGTAATGGTAATGTTGAAAATACAGAGCTGGAATCGAAATCACTCAAGCGACATTCAAGTGCGAGTGCATCCGACCCAAAACCCAAAAAAGCGAAATCCAAGAGAAACAAAGGAAAAAAAGGCAAAATTCAAAAGGCAGTTTCTCCAGAAGTTACTTTAAAACTAAATTTGGATTCTGATGACCAGACATACACCATAGAGACAAAAATCACCACAGAAGCTCCTTCAGATGTTCTTGTTGAGTTGGATAAAGATCTGAGTACAAATATGAAAAAGGAGGAAGAAGCAATATTAGCGCATTCAGAAACGAATACCAATTTATCAAATCCTAAGGATGAGCTGCCTGAGCCCCAGAATTTGGAGTGTAACGAAATTCCGCCGAAACCTGGATTCCAGCTTGCCAAAACTTGCAACCCAACCATTTGTATTGATTTAGCATCAACAACTGCCCCAGTAGTTAAAGAACCTCGAATTTTCGAGAAAAAAACGATCAGAGCAGGCGGAGCTGTAGCTCAGCAACCCAAGCAAATTGCCTTTGAGCGTGTGAATCAAAGTGGCGGCGGAGTGCGCATCGTAAAACCAGTTCAACCAGAATTACCCGCTAAAGAAACCAGCCAAAAAAAAGCTCAGGTTCGTTCAGTCTCTAACTGCTCGCAGAGAAGCAGAGTTCCGAATTTTCGTGCGATTTACGAAAACAAAATGGCTAAAACGGAGTCGATTGACGCGTATGTGAAAAGAAAAGAAGAGAGATCTCGTAAACTCACTGGCAACTCGCAGGAGGCTTTGGATCATAATCAAAGTACTCAAGCAAATAGGCGACGGTCAATGTCTCTATCTCTCTCAAAGCCCAACGTCCCAGTAAAGCCTCTCCAAAAAGACTTGAAACTACCATTTACTAGTTCTAAGGTGGTAAAGCCACAATTACAACCACCAATTAAGAGAGAATCTCGACCAATATCAGATAATAGCTCAACTCTCAACACTTCTCACGTGTCTAGGAGTCGTGGGAACATAACTAATAGCCAAGCTCTCAAAACAAAGCCAGCTGCCAGCGAAAACCAGTGTAGCTCTTTCAATCGTCGTAAATCTTTTGACCTAGCTGCCAGTCTCTCTAGACCACTAGGCTATAATCCTCATGTCGGAAAGCTTAAACCAGTCGATTTCAATTCAAAGTCAATTTTCCTGTCCTCAATGACAGCTGGTCTATCTAAAGAGAACACTGGCTCAGCAATGGAAAAGTCTATTAACATAAGTCAAAGCAGAATGAACAGAGACTTGACTAGCACGCCCAACATGCGACTGGAGTGGAGCAGCAAACGTATGTCTATTACAAAATCAAGAATGCATCAAATTCCAACATCATCAGGTCCATTGAGCCAAAAAAATCAATAGACCTTGAAATCAAATTCAAAAGTAAACTAAAATCTTAACATGCCACGAGGCGTATTTTTTTCAATTTTCGTATCATATTAATGAGATGTGGATAATAAAATGTTTCTTTTCTTATCTAAACTTTACCTCGGTCTCGACATTTGAATCGAGATAATTTCACGCACAGCACAGAGGCTAAAAATTCCAGCTTCATTTTATGTCACGGTTCAACGACTTGGTGTTATGCAAGACGCATTCACTCTCATTAAATGTGTTACTTTTTTGTTTTTAGATTATTATAAAACGAGTAGAAACTGTCTGGTTTAAGTTCTGCCTTGTCCGGACTATTTTGCATTTCTATGACTCAGCAAAAACAAGAGTAAATCGAAATGCCAAGAAAAAATTCCCAAGAATTACGCAGTTTAGCTGATGAGCAAAACAGAGCAGAGCTTAATGGAAGCCAGTTAATCGCTACTGATGTTGGCTCAGCAGATGCCACTGATTTGGCCAAGACCGCCGTGTAAGATAATGCAAGTCGGTAAACTATTTTGAACTTACAAATGAGTTTAAAGGGAAAATTTTGAATTGGAAAATATTGACTCGGAAAAGCTCGAAGAAACGGAAATTGAAGAGGAAAATCCAAACAAGTAAAACTCTAAATCGACAGATGTTTAAAGAATCTTAGTCGTACCATTTCTGACCCTAATAGGAATTGGAAGTCGTCAATACTCAGAAAACTGCGGCCAAAAAGAAAAACTAAAGAAAAGAAAATTGGGGTTAAAGTTTCAGAGCTGGTAAAAACAGAGAACAATTCATTGAATATCTCTCCCCACTAAATAGAATTTTAGTTCAAATATGCAGATAAAATTGACAAGCTTTTGATAATTGTTGGTTTCGCTACTGCATTGGGTTCAGGAGCCATTTATCCATTAATGTTTTTGCTTTATGGCCGAATAGTAGACACTTACATCGATTATGAGAAGACTCTAAGACTCAGTTCATTCAATATAAGTGACCCTAGAGGTAAATACTTAAAAAATCACGAGTTTCCATTTAAATTTCTCTGTTTGCTTAGAAATCAATGAAACAACTCAGTGGTAAGAAAATTGAATGCTAAATGCAATAACCGGTTATATATGCTGTGCTAAAAGCTTTGATTTTACAATTGGTGGTTCAAACTTCGATGAGCGAATAATTCAAACAATTATTCTTTATATAGTTCTTGGAACAGTTTCACTCATAGCCAACCATCTTCACCATGTGAGTGCAAATATTTCAGCTGAACGGCAAATTAAGTGCATGAGGTATACACTAAACTGTGCTCAAAACAATCAAATTGACTAAAGATAAGCTAAAAATTTTTTAAACGCTAGAAACAAACTTTTTGAATCGCTTGTGAGCCAAGAAATGGCGTTTTTTGACCAATCTAGTCCAGGAGAACTATCTAGCGTACTGATCAGGTATTTTTAAGAGTTAAAACGGCTTTGTGTATCTAGCAGCTTTAAATGGCTTTTAGTAATATCGACACGATCAAAATTGGAATAAGCTTTAAGTGGACTGATTTTATAGCCATGATTTCTCGTGGTCTTGGATGCGTTATACTCGCTCTTATTACTGCATGGAAGTTTACTTTGGTTTTGCTGGCCATTCTTCCATTTATGATTTTTTCAACGGCTATTACTGTTGGTTTCATTAAAAAGTATTCTGTTAAGGAGTTCCAAGCTTACGCCCATTCAGGAAAAGTGGCTCAAGAAAGTTTAGGTGCAATCAGAACCGTTGTTTCCTTGGGCCTTCAAAAGTATTTTATAAAAAAGTTCGAAGGAAACTTGAATTATGCGGAGAAGATGTCGTTAAAGAAAGGTCTTCTGACAGGAATATCAGGTGGAATAACTAACGGCCTATTTTGCGTCACCTTTGCAGTTGGCTTGGTTTATGCCGTTTACTTGGCCAGAATTGACTGTGAAGAATATTATCCTGGAAACCTGATGCTTTGCTTTTTTTGCATGATCACTGCTACTTTTTCATTGGGTCAATCTCTGCCTTATCTCAAGGATTTGACCGAAGCAAGGGCAGCTGCAGTTCAAGTTTTTGAATATCTAAACCGAAAGTCTCAAATCGACGTATTTAATTCATCGGGAAAGAAATTAGACTCATTGAAAGGAGACATAGAATTTCGCTCGGTCTTTTTCAGCTACCCACAGCGCAAAGATCGTCCAATTCTGAAAAATTTGAATCTTAAAATTCAAGCTGGAAAGACTATCGCCCTCGTTGGTGCCAGGTTTGTTTAAAGAAATTTCGATTTTTGTATTTCAATTTTTGTATCATAAATTTTATTCAAGTGGCTGTGGCAAGTCAACCGTGATTTCTTTACTTCAAAGATTCTATCTACCAGAATCAGGTGAAATTAGAATCGATGATCATCAAATATATGAACTGGACATAAATTGGTTGCGGGAAAATATGGCTCTGGTAAGTCAGGAGCCGATTTTATTTACTGGGAGCATCAGGTAAGTTTTGAAAAAGATAACGGTATGATTTTCATAAACTTAATCATCCCGAAATAGGGAAAACATACGTATTGGCAGACTGAATGCAACGGATGCGGAAATAGAAGAGGCAGCCAAGAATGCGAATGCTCACAATTTCATTATGCAGTGCTCTGATCAATATGATACTCAGGTCGGTGAAAGAGGCGCCCAGCTCTCAGGAGGCCAAAAACAAAGAATCGCAATTGCCCGGGCTCTCATTCGAAACCCCAAGATTCTACTTTTAGACGAAGCGACTAGCGCTTTAGACTATGAATCAGAAAGAGCTGTTCAGGATGCGCTCAACCGTGCTAAAGTCGGTCGAACAACAATTATTATTGCTCATCGTCTCAGTACAATACGCAATGCAGATCTGATAGTTGGCCTCAAAGAAGGAAAAGTCGTTGAAATGGGTTCTCATTCAGCTCTGATGGACGCAAAAGGAATATACCATGAACTTGTCACTGCTCAGGCAAAACTAGAACCAGAGAACGACGAACACCCTCAAGGACTCGATTCAGACAGTGCTTATAAAAGACCGATAGCAACTATTGTTCCTACTGAATATACAAAATCGCAAGAAAAGAAAACGATTAAAGAAAAGAAGAAAAAAAGGGACAAATTTAAGCGAACTTGGAAGCGCGGTTTGTTCTATTATGAGAAAAAACTTTTAAAATACCAAAGGTCCGAGTTTATCTGGATTCTGGTGGGTGCAATCGGACAGGCTATTAACGGCGCTATTTTCCCAGCCATATCACTAGTGTTCTCTGAGATTTATACAATCTTTGCATCTCCAAGCGCTTCTGAGCAGACTCGTCTTAGCTTGCAGTATATGGGTATTCTACTGGGCTTCGGTGTTTTAAATTTTGTTGCTACTTTTGTATATAACTACGCATTTTCCCTCTCTGGTTCAAGGTTAACCAAGCGTATTAGAGTCAGTATGTTCCATTCAATGCTCCGACAAGAAATGGCTTTTCATGATCAAGATGAGAATCGTTCGAGCATTCTGAATAGCCAGCTAGCGTCCAGTGCTCCTTTCTGCAAAGGTCTTACTTCCGATAAAATAAGCTTGCTTTCCCAAGGAATTGCTGGAGTTGGCTTTGCAGTAGTACTTTCCTTTGTACTGGCATGGAAGCTCGCTTTCGCGATGATCATATTTGTCCCTATCAGCTTTATAAGCGGAGTGATAAGTAGTCGCTCGATCACAAACACCTCAAACCAAAAAGGCCGATTTAACACTGACGAAGGAGGAAGAATTGCCACCGAGACATTTGATAACATAAAAAGTGTGATTTCTCTTGGTCGTGAGCAATACTTTCTATACGAGTTTATGAACTGCTTTGAAGCAAAGTTTAGGCGTTCTCTCTGGCTCACAAATGTGCAATCGTTTTTTTACTCTTTATCCAACTCTCTGTTGTTCTTCATACAAGGAACAGCATTCGGAGTCGGATGGATTCTGATAAAAAATGATGGCCTACCGATTTCAAATGTTTACAAAGTATACGCTTCATTGACTTTCTCATCGCTAATTCTGGGACGTGTCTATGCTCAGTTGCCTGATCAGAAAAAGGCGTCAAACGCTGCCAAAACTGCATTCCGCATAATCGACAGGATTCCAAAGATCGACTCTTTAGGCACGGACGGTCTCAAGCCGGACAAAGTGGAAGGTGTCATCGAATTCAAAAATATAGAGTTCAGCTACCCAAATAGGCCGAACTTGAAGATTCTAAAGAATTTCAACCTAAGAATTGGAAAAGGCGAAACAAACGCTTTAGTTGGCCCTTCTGGCTCCGGAAAATCAACTGTCTGCTCGCTTCTTCTTCGTTTTTATGATCCTTCAGCAGGATCAATCACAATCGATGGAGTAGAAATTAGAAAATTAAACATACAATGGCTTCGAGCGACAATCGGTCTTGTTTCTCAGGAGCCAGTTCTTTTCAACGACACCATCAAACAGAACATAATATTCGGAAACATCAGCCGGAACGATGTAATTTTATCTTGAAAATGATTAAAATCATAAAAGTCAACCTAGCTCAACAGATTTCAATGGAAAATATAATTTCAGTGACTGTCGAATCAAACATCTACGACCGAATCGTATCTTTGCCAAAGGTCTTTTATTTTGGATTTTCAGCAAATTTTTTGTTAAAATCAGTTAATCGCTTGATCATAATTGTTATTAGAAATTTGATACAGTGGTCGGCTCGAAAGGAGGACAAATATCTGGAGGAGAAAAGCAGCGAATAGCCATAGGTTAACCTTAAAGTGAACTTAAGAGACCATTTAGATTAATGTGGTTATCTTCTTATAGCTCGAGCACTTATCAAGCAGCCAAAAATTTTGCTTATGGATGAAGCAACCTCGGCTCTTGATACTCAATCAGAGCGAATTGTTCAAGATGCTCTTGATCGGGCGCAAAAAGGCAGAACTTGCATTGTGATTGCACATCGTCTTACGACTGTTGAAAACGCAAGCAAAATTTCTGTGGTCAAGGAGGGCGTTGTTTGCGAGGAAGGCACGCATCAAGCTCTTTTAGATGCCAAGTCCGTTTATTATTCACTCTATAAACAGGCCAATAAATAAACTTGCACGCTTTTGATTCACTCAAATCATTTGATTTTTAATTTATACTTGTCTTTGAGTCTGTTATATTTCAGTTTCGGTATGTAAACCGAAACAAACAACCATTTCCCACGGTATTAAAAGCAAAACAACTTGTTTGTTGAAATTCAATCCATTTCTTCTTCCTATCGATTTTACCAGAAAATGTTTAGCCATTAATCGGTGACCCATATATTTACTTAGGGCTCAAATGAAATGTATGAGAATAAGCCACTGAGCATTTTCTTCTACACGTATCAAGATCGAAATAAGGCAGTATCTAATCCTGCAAGTAGTGGGCTAGGCTCTAAGAATAATCATTTAAATTTTTTCATTTTCAATAAAAAGGCTTTGAATTTCTTGAGTGCAAAAATCATGCGTTAGATTATCTAAAAAACTTTGCAATTAGTGATTCGGTATGGGCCCAGAAAATTTTTTATCTCAATTCAAATTCATCAAGTTCTGTTTGACATTTTTTGGCTTTGGTCGTGATCCACATTGATCGATTATTTACAAGCAAACACACGATTAATCCGAGCAGCAAATAGTCAAAGGTTAAATAGGTTAGCTCGGACTTAATTTGCATGTTGAGATGAAATCTCAGCGCAAGTTAGTGAGCTTATCCCTTCTAATGTTTGTGAGTGCACAAGCTATTGAAAGGTGAACTTCATGATTCCGTATAGAGTGCTAATCTGAGTGTTCGAATTTCAGTTAATGTGGAACAGGATAAAGAAATCTTTACTTAGATGAATTTTTTGGTGTACGTTCTATGTTTAATGTCATACCAAGATATGGCTATCAAAAGTAGAAACCTGTGTCTAGTACAATATTTAAATTGTGCAACCTTATCCATCGCAAATCCTAGCTCGTGCAAAATAATTCGTGTCTGAGCTTACAAAAGATCGAAAATTAAATGTTATGCTTGATCGCTTTTTTATACGCGTGCAGTTTGATTATGGCAATATCTTTACAATTTAGCTATACAATCAATCTAGCGTCCAAATCTTAGCCTCAATCAAGAGGATGGAGCATTCTAAAGGAAAAGGGCGCTATTTTTGCAAGAGAGTACGGGCGCGGTGTTTCTAAGTGTGCTTTAAATGAGAGGCTAATTTTCCGGCGAAGTATTCACAATCGCTTTTACTCATATAGACTTGCCTATCTTTGATTGGCTTTATTTTCCGCTTGTTAATTAATCTAGAATGCTGAACCATTATACTCAACTGAATAGTCTACTATCCTCATTTAAGTAAAATAATGGAATAGACACCGATTTCGCACAGGCAGTTCGATTCATTTACCCCGATTATCTTCCTAATTAAACACTTTTTTATCCCTTACTAATTAAGCAAACATCCAGCTTAAAATCGTATGCGGACCTATGCCTAAAAGTTCACAAACGTTTTGGGTTGCACCTTGCACTAGTTTTCGCTAATAAATATGTTCATGAACATTCAAAGCCTTCACTTTAGTTAAGAATGGCCGTATATGCTCATTACTAACTTATTTTGTTTTTCAGCCATCCAGATGAAGCTCAAGTTAATAATATTAGTGGTCTTCACAGTCATCGGAAGGGAGAGCGCCATTTTAAGCCCAGTAAAGTCGAATTTCAAATGTCCAGGAGACGGTCTCTTCGAAGACGAGAACAATTGCCAGAAATACTATGAGTGCTTGTGGATAGGTACCCCGTTTGAGCGACAAGAGCACCTCTCATGTGCATCTAGTCTGATTTACAATCCAAAAAAGCATAGATGTGATGAGATTATCGAATTTGAGAGGCAATTTGTCAACGGAATACAATCTACTCAAGACTTGTTCGAATTCATGCGATTTAGAAATTGTATGACCACGATTGAGAGCCGAATCTCCTCCAAAACTACTAATTTTGAAACTCTCCCTACGACGAAATCGCCGTCCAAGATCATAGCTGCTGACATAAAGAATTCTATCAAAAATATTGATCCTCCACATTCTACAGAAGGGCCAGTCAAAAAGATCAGTGAAGCATTTGACCGCGTATCTAGCTTGGGAAGTATTGAATTTGATGAACCTGATGTTTCAGGCCGTCGTTTAAATGTTAAAGCAAAACCAATACCAAAAACAAATAGGACATCGGCAGAGAATTATAACAATTCGTCAAATAAATCTTCAGCGAAACACACATTCCAGGAGCCAAGTGATCTTGACAAACAACTCAAAATTCTCTCAAGCCTCAAACTTCAGACGTTATCGGATGAAAATGATCAAGTTATAAAACAAACTAATCACAAGCCCGATTCTGGAGCGAGTTTATTCAGGTCCAGGAGGCTTTTATCAATTGACATGGATGATGATTCAATCCTTACAACCGATAGTGATGAAGAGTTTGTATCTGCAGAGAAGATTGCCCTTGACCAAGATGAAATTGTCGAAAATTTCGCTGAAAATATAATTCAACAGCTTCAACAGGATTCAGTCAAGAAAAATTCAAACGAAAAAGCCACTCAATTTCCCAATTCGCCTATCGCAATCGCAAGAGCCCAAAAGCAAGATCCACCAAAATCGAGAAGAATTTCGCCTCAAAATCTATTTGCTGCTCCGGAAGTTTTCCCCTCTAAAGTTCAGTTGATCATGACAAAATCTTTGCCAGATGCAACTGTCGAATTAGAAAATACCACATCAAGTTCGATAAACGCATCCGATTCTGATCCAAGTAATCGTTTCAAAACGAATAAAGATTTGGTCAGAATGGTAAAAGAAACAATGCAAAAAATAAAAAAGAACGCTCAGGCAAAGCCGACAGATCGATCTTGGCGAGACGAGCTTGAAAAAATAAGAAAAATTTTGGTTAAAAAGATCGGTTTTGATAGAGAAACGTTAGAATCTACCTTAGAAAAGTTTAAAACCACTGAGATTGAGGAATCAAATCCTGAGACAAGTACAATTAAGTTTGAAAAGAATATCGATCTTAATTCGACCGAAACTGGTCCAATAAATTCGACCATGATCGATACAAGTGCAGCGCAAATAACTAAACGCAACGAGCCGACAACCAAAGCAGACTCAACTTTGAAATTGAAATTCAATTTATTTTCAACCATTTCACCTACCACGGAGATGAAAGAGCCTTCCGCTCGATATTCAGATGATAAAATACGACCGACAATGCAGACATATAGGATTAATCAGACCCAACGTATTCCAAATCAGTTCGCTTCGCTTCAACTAAATCATCAAAGTCCTTCTCTACGCAAATCAGATGTATCAGATCAGAGCAATAAATTCCAGCGTTTGCGTGTTATTCCGACCGATACATTAATTGAGTGCAAAGAGAATGACTTTGGCCTCGAATGTAGCTGTTCAATTACATTGAGCCCGCCAAAGTGTAAGCAGCTCATCAATTCCTTTTTGAGTTCTTGCAAAATTCTCGGATGCAAAAACGGTGGAAAATGTATCAGCATGACCTATAAGTATCCGAGTAAGTAGACCAGTGCATAGTCGATAATGAATTTTTTAAAAAAATTTTCACATCGTGTGTTTAGTTCCGTATGTTTGTTCTTGTCCGAGTGGCTTCATGGGAACTTACTGTGAAATGCCAAGGACCAATGTAGAAGCAGACCAATCTACTCTAAAGAAATTTCCGCTTCTTTTGGAGCGCACAGAATTCGCATCGACCAGGATTCCTTTGGTTCTAACCGAAGAACTAGCAGAAAATTCTCAAACTTTGGATCTTTCAAACGATGATGAATCGGAAAATTTCATTGAACCAATCTGTACCCCAAATCCGTGCCTTAATGGCGGCGAATGTTATATTGAGGGTAGCAAAGCCCTCTGCAGATGTTCAAACTCTTCGTTTAGTGGTCAATATTGTGAAATTTACTCCGTTCAGCTCAAAGAGCAAGATAATGTTCCTAAAAAGGGAAAGCAAATGCCTACTCAGCCTAGTCAATTTTGGCAATGCCCTGGAAATTGCTTGTATGAAAAAGGCCATGGAACTTGTGTTTTGTCAAGCCAAGGGTTTCCACATTGTGTCTGTGATAAGAGCTGGACAGGAATCGACTGCTCGGAGAAAAATTATTGCTTTAAAAATTTGTGCTCCAACAACTCAACGTGTATGAATTATCCCGTGGCCAAGTGAGTGAAAAATTTTTTAATCGAGTGAAATTCGCCACTAATAAAAACGCCCATTTTTCAGCTCATACCTTTGCATCTGCCAAAAAGGCTTTTCAGGACGATATTGTGATTCAGCTATAAGAGAATCTTCATCAACCATCGCTCCGAAAATGCTTCCTCAAAAGCTTCTTATGACTCCCCAGACATCTGTTTCGAACTACCAACAGTCTTCTAGTACATGCGAAAGTTTTGAATGCCTGAATGGTGGACATTGTATTTTGAAAATAGGCTCCAAACCCAAGGAATTGATTCCAGTCTGCCACTGCCCTCAAGGCTTTATTGGCGAATTTTGCGAGACTGAATCGACTCCTTGTAACCCGAATCCGTGCAATGCTAAAAATGAAATCTGTATACCAGATGGTTCAAAACGGTTCAAATGCCATCCAAGAACTCGAGCTGGAAGCTTACTCAGAATTGAGAAACAACAACCAACCAGTTCAGCACCTTCCTCGTTTAACCCATGTGAAAAAGAGGGAAATATTTGCCTCGAAAAGCCTTTTGGGAATTCTTCCTATATTTGTGTAAAAAATCCAATGACTGATGACTATGATCAATGCTTGCCAACGTCGAACATTGATTGTTTGCATTCTAATCCTTGTCTTAACAATGGCGTTTGTATTCAAGCTTATTCTAAGGAAAGCCAACTTCCGTGGAAATGCCAGTGCCAATCTGGATTTACCGGAAAGTTGTGTGAGACTCAGATTTGTTCACCGGCTCATCAGCTCTTACCAAATCATACCATGTGCTTGGCCGATTCCTCCAATTTTATAGAGGGCGGGTTAGCGGAAGATGAAATAGAGCTGATTGTGAGCACTCACAATAAACTAAGACAAAGCGTCCGACCAACTGCAAGTAACATGCAAAAGATGTATTGGGACACCCGCCTTCAGCATTTGGCTCAAAAAAGAGCCCAACTCTGCTCAGTTGAAAATCAAGGCATTCTCATGAGACAGCAGCCAGGATATGGTTTGTTCTTTGCTTACACATTGTCATGTTTTTTGATCGGAAAATCATTAAACTTTTTAAAGGGATTGTTATTGGAGAAAATTTAGCGGCAGGATATGAAAAATGGTCAGATGTATTGCGCTCATGGATGCGTGAAAGTGAGGATTTTACATTCAAGAGCACATCCCCTTCCGATAATTTACAATCAGGTCATTATACTCAGGTAGAGTTAATCTCCATTTAATTGTATTTGCCCACCGGACTTAGCTATTATTTCACTATTTAGATGGTTTACTCATCGGCGGCCAGGATTGGTTGTGGATTCGCTCAGTGTAGAAATACAACTTACGATAGGTACTTTGTATGCTACTATGGAGAAATGTAAGCAAATAAGATGACATGTCTGGCTTGGGTAAAAGTTCTGAATAATTTCTCATCTAAAGGCAAACCTATTACTCAAGGTATGAGCCATATAAAGAAGGAAAGAGCTGCGACTCTTGTCCAGGAAGATGTCACAAAGGTCTCTGTGACTGTTCAGGAGTGTTTTGCTCAAACGGAGGAAGCCTTGACTTGAAAACTTGCACATGCTCTTGTCCGTACTCCACTTTCTCAGGGAAATATTGTGAACAAGTCAAATGTCCTGCAAAAGACTCTCCTTTCTGCTCGCGGAGCCTTTTCGAAGATAAATGCTGGTTGTATCCAGTTGTGCGAGCAACGTGCCCATATATGTGCTCACTGTGTAGAAGCTCGGTATCCAACACAACTCACAGCCAACAGCATTTAACTCCCGTAAGTTCGATCCAAGAGCTTGTTCAAGCTATTGGAAGCTGATCGATTGTCTTTCTGCAATACTTGACTTAATGTATAAAATATTTCCAATCTGTTTGAGAGCGGATTATCGTTTATTAACTTGCCAGCATTCTAGGCCAAGTCCTCAAATTATCTAATGTAATTTAAAGGACCGATTTCAAACAGCTTGCTTTTGAATTCACAACCAAATAAAAAATTAGAATATTTATTGAATAATTTTAATGGCTCGAAGGATTAATCTCGATGAAACCCTTTAAGAAAGCTCAGTTGCATTTCAGGCACATTTGGCAATAAGATAGTTTACCTTTAGAGCGGTTCCCACATCGTTAATAGCCAACAAGAAAGTGTCGTGACCTTTTAGAAAAATAAGATTTCATATCAGATTTAACGAATCAGTTTTTTACCGTATAAACTGTCCATTTCGAAATAAGTAACACGGTCGTTTCCTGATTTTCTTAGAGTTTTAGCAAGTTCTCGTTGCTGAGAGACCGGAAACAAAATGTCAGTTTGCGCACCCATAATAAGAGTTGGGCATTTTATGTAGCTGAGGGCTTCTTCAAGACTACTGTATCCTTCTGCTAAGTCAAAAAGATCCATTGCCTTAAAAAGAATTTCTGATATATTTGATATACATGATATTTTTCCCACCTTACCTTTGAAAGATAAATCAGAGAGTTTGGATCGTATTTGGTGGAAAACTTGTTGCCTTGGTGGGCCAAATAGTTTTCTATTTCAAACGTAGGACACAAATTAACGGGATGATCGGGATCTAAATATTTTCGCCCGAATCTTTCACTCCATTCAGGGCCACTACGATAAGTGAGAGTTGCAATTTCACGAGCTAAGCCCAAGCCGTGTTTTGGAAAATGATGCCCATAATAAAACCCATGATTCCAGTTTTTATCCGACATTATTGCTTTACGCTGGAGATATCTAAACGCTATCGATGAAGGTTCAGCTCTCGCGCATGTAGATATCGCAGTCAATCTAAACCAAATGAATAAGCTCCTCTAAAAATGTTTGAAGCTTCTTGGTGGTAACGTTACTTTCTTATTCGGTCGGGAAACATCAGAGCGGACATTAGGGAGCACATTCCTCCTATTGACAGAATTCTTATTTGTTTGATCTTACTCAAAAGCTGCTAGCGCTATACCCAGGGACGATCCAATGCATGCGTGTAACTACCAACCAAAAGTTAATCGTTTAGCTTTTTAAAAAGTTCGGAATTTCTAAGACCTGATCTATTCCCAGCTGATCCAAAACCATAAACTGGGCCCTAACCATGTCATTGATAGTGATAATTGGAAAAGTACTGGCGTAGTTTTTGCCTGTGGACGGATTGATAGACGAAGGACCGCTTGAATTGATTGGAAAAATATAGAAAATTCACTCCAAGTTTGTTTTGCCCAAAATTACGTAGAGCCGAAGCATGAGCCTAAGTGGTTGCAGCAAATCACAAAAAACTTGTTGGTATCGATTGAGAGCTTAGGGCCAATGAAGTTTTCCCACCATCCTGATCTTGAATCTTTCTTTAAAAATCTAATTTTTGAGACACCAAAGTAAAGTGAGGTTGATCTTTAAAACTAGTTTACTTTGCTGCTTGCTGCATGCGAACTTGCACTTAGACCAGTGAACACTAACACTGCGTTATTTTTTTCTTTGTTTAATTCCCCCCAGGTCTCGTAAGCAATCTTAATCATGGGAAGCTTTCCTCCCATTTTCATTTCAAAAGGTTTCTCTGATATGAAAAACTTTAATTTTTGTTTGTCCAAGCTACGGTACTCTGGTTCTGGTCCTTCAATGCTGAGATATTAAAAATCATCATTTCAATACTAAAATAGAAGCGCTTGATTTATAATTACCCATGGCTTACGCAAGGAGAATGTCCGGTAAGTCCCGAAAAATCATCTCTGCCGGCTCTCAACTGACTAGTCACAGAAAACGTTCTTTTAAAAACACTCAAGTACACTTGACCTAAGCTAAAGCTCCTGCCAGCAATCATTTCTATACTTTTTATAAACGAGACTGAACTTGATTTGGAAATTAATTTTGGGCAGACACCGACTAGACAGCCAGCTAAGCCTTAAGTTCGCATAATTCCTACCGTCTACCAAGAGAATTTTAGAGGAATACATTGAATATATTGTGTTAACTTGGTATTCACGCCACCAACGCATGATCATTAGTGATTTTTCATTTTTCATCGACCAACGAAAGGACGATTTTCACGTCTTGTGTAAGTTATCCATTCAAGTGAAGTATATTTATCGCATAATTAAATAAGAATAATTAAAATTTCGTCAGAATGCGATGTAAAGAAGATTAAAAAGTTTACGATCAGTATGAATTCTTGGACGAAACTTTTTTTTGTTTACATTCAGCTGAATTTGATAAACGCAGAAGGAAGGTCAGTTTATACCTACAGTGGCGATCTTAATGCAGAAGAATTCTCTTACCATTCGATCGATACTCAAGGAAACATAAAAATTGAATTGTCAAGTTTAGCCGGTGATCTAGATCTTTACGTGAGTCCGGGAGGACAAGAAGCAAACTATTTAGAATATACATGGAAGTCGATATCTTATGGCAGTGATGCTCTCTTGATTCCTTCAACGGCAGTCAGACCTATAAATGTGGCAATATATGCTCACCCATTTTACCAAACGAGTTCTTATCTTCTACAAGTGAGCGTATTGGATTGTTCAGATTTAGAAGAGCATGTAAAATGGGAAATCACTTCAAGCGGAGGAGAAGAGTGTGATTCTCGACAGTTTATCAAATCAGAGCAACAGCAGAATGATGACCTAAGTGACAGCGAGTCTCAAGTTCTAGAATTTTTACGATACTTCTTTGGCCTTTTGTTTGAAATATTTCTGGAGCTTGTTCTATAAAGATTTTATTTCAAACGCTTTGAAAATACTTTTCTGCTTTATTTCGGAGTATTCCAAGTTGGTCGGCAATTCTTCCTTCCATGTCCACGACGTTGGGAATAAGCTGGTATCTCAGGAGCCGGCATTTGCATTTCAGAGGTTCGGCCACCTCTATCAGGAACCTTGAATCAAATTGAATTTTTATGAATTAGATAGAATGCATTAATTTTTTCAATGAAAAAAAATGGCTTCACTAACCTTTGGAATAATGATTTTGTGCAATTGAGTACAAGTTAAAACTCGAGTGCTACAGGTCTTTTCTTGCAGGCATAGTTGATCGCTCGCAGATAATACGCGACTAAGATTAATTGGTTGAGAAGTTTGAAATCCCAGCCGTTTTATCTTGTAGGTTTCTGAAAGCTTCTCCTTTAGCTTCTCGTCGGCGGTCCATTTAAAAGATTGTACTGTCACATCTAGTCTTGTCAAAAGCATCTCTTTGCGTAGTTTGTAGTCTTCTTGTAAAATCTTATTTAGTTCAGTTAGCTTTGTCCACTGAACTGGGGTGAAGTGAGTTTCTTTAAGCAAAGCTTTTCCGAGATAGTCCGGGCCAAGTTTGCCGAGAAGTTCACGGCACTTGCAATAATTTCTTTTAAGTTTCATTTTAAAAATTTTTCCGCAAACCTTACTCGAGTTAAAATTTTATTCCATAATTCTTCTACCGTTATATTAGACGGAGGCTATTGAAACCAAAACCAATAAGCTTGAATAAACATTTAATTTCTGAATGAGCTAGATTACCGCCGGAAAGGAGAGAGTGTGTATGATGCTTTTCATCAGCATCGATTGTTCGTTTTCATCCTTTAATTGGGCGAATTTGAATAATCAACTTTTTGTTTTCGCTTTTTTCATCGGTGCTTACGATTCTCGTTTTGTACTTGATTTGCTCAAAACTATTTGCGACCAACATTTTCTGAGCCTGAATTTCACCAACCAAGAACTCTAGAGAAATTCATTAACATAGAATGGCAAAGAGGATTAAATCAAGTTAGATTTTTTGTGTTGAGCTTTACCTAGTACATTCAGTTTGCTATCATAGTGCATAAATCTCTGTGAAACCTGACCACTGAGCAATTCATCATAAGGACACGATGCCTCTCTCAGAAAAGAAGTTAGTTCAAGTGAAAAAGAGTCGATTGAGTCATTTCCTTGGGTAAGAAAGGTTTAAATTGATGAATATTTATGATGGCAAGAACGCAGAAAACCATTAATCGGATTGACTCGCTCATCGTAGTTAGCTAAATTAGCTAGAAGCTTTGCCAGTTTTGATATTATTTGAGAGAAACGAATATTGTCCTTTTTTAGAATTTGTTTCAAATCTTCAAGACTTCCCAGCTCATTTGAAAAGCTGGGAAAATGAAAATATAAACGATAGACAAATATTGGGATTAAATGCAGGTATTACTTGGGTTCAAGATTTGTCAAAGCGTCAAATATCAATTCTTCATCAGCCATTTCTCTTTTCTTTCTAAATCACTTGCGGTTCTGTTTTTTGATTGACAATAACCGGTGTATTTTAAGGAAATTTCATAATCATATGCAAGAAATCAGCAAATCAAAATTAAGTTTCATATCTCTAGATGCGCAGGACTTTAAGGTTTAAGCGTACTTATATAAAAGAAAAACCCAAAATAACAAAATTTATTTCAGTTGTTCTATAACTGTTGAGAATGATGATTTAGGTTGAACATCGAACTGACGAGAATATTTAAAATAATGGCCAGGTTCATTTCTTTCAAACGATGGATAAGTTCATCTGCTATTTGTTTGAACAAAAAGAATATGGCAATATTTCGGACAGGAATCATCGAGCACTCAAAAAGCTACAACACACCCGCAAGATGTATCACTATGAAAGATGAGCGCAAGCAAAATGAAAGCAATTTTCTTCACTGGAATCTATTCGCTTTGGCTAGTTTATGCTTCGTCACCTTCAGTCTGAAAAACGTTGCTCATTGTGAAACCAAGAAAAGAGACAAGAAAATTGAAAATAGTAAAAACATTTCATTCAATTTCAAGCACGAACAATTAACCAGATAAGCAGATGGAAGGATATTTTCAGTCTGCAAACAAAATCTAATTCATGAGCTCAAAGAGTAAGTTATATTCCGAATTCTAAAGAGTAAGAAAGTTCAATAACCGATGAGCGTTGGCTTGAATATTCTACAGTATCATTTCGGAGCGGGATTTTGACATAAATCAAAGACACTCATTAGGGTGGACGGCATTACATGTTGCCGTTATAAATAATCATGTCGAGTAAACTGAGCTTCAATTGTCTTTAACTTGAATTTGTACAACTTGTACTTGCAAAGGATTGTCAAGACTTTGTTAAGCCATGGAGCAGATCCAAACGCCAAGGATGAATTTGTAAACTTTAATTATATGGCAAAAAAGCTTCAACTGAATTCATTGAGAGGTGAATTATTCCTCTGATCAAGAAGAGTTTTCAAATGGCTCAAATTTGCTTTCAGTTCTTATGGAACGCGAAGAAGAGTTTTCGGATAGACTTAATAATAAGGCAACATTCAAAGGATTTACGCCTCTTCACTACGCAGTTTTAACAGATAATATTGAGCTTGTTCAATTATTGTTGGACAAAGGAGCAGATCCAATGCTCGAAAATGAGCTTGGTCATCGACCTGTTAACTATGCGCTTAATGATTCAGTCAAAAACCTTTTGGAAAAATATGAAAAAATTGTAAATTTAGCTCCATGTCAAAGATCTTCCCAACATTTTTAGCTCCAACGTTTGGATTTTTTCAAGGCATTAGAAAAAAAGGAAGCTAAACTTAAAGAAGAAAGGAGACGGTTTCCACTGGAGCAGAGGCTGAAGCAGCATTTAATCGGACAAGATGGTGCTATTCAAACCGTAAGCTCCGTTATAAGGCGCAAAAACAATGGATGGTTTGATGAAGAGCATCCTTTAGTTAGTAAAGATTTTCAAGCTTCTTGCTTTGCAATTTATTTTTTACTATCTTTTAGGTTTTTCTGTTTCTGGGTTCGTCGGGGATCGGTGCGTTTCGATTTTTTTACTTAAAGTTTCAAATGCTTAATTTTCATTTCCAAGGCAAGACTGAACTTGCGAAACAGCTGGCTTTCTATTTACATGGAAATAAGTCAAATACGCACTTTATAAGGATAGACATGTCTGAATATCAAGAAAAACATGAGGTCTGTCATAAAAGCCGTTTCTGAGATCTATTCCACGTAAATCATCCTTTAAAAGGTGGCGAAATTTATCGGCGCACCTCCCGGTTACGTGGGCTATCAAGAAGGAGGAATTCTAACCGAGGCACTGAGACGGTCTCCGAATGCAGTGGTTTTGTTCGACGAAGTTGACAAAGGTAAGCAAAAACGCTTTTCGACCTACTAACTCTTGTAAAACTATTCCAAGCTCACACCGATGTGCTGACAATTCTGTTGCAGCTATTTGATGAGGTTTGAAGTGAAAATAATTCGTTTCGCCGGCTCAATCAAAAAAAAAACAACAAGGGTCGCCTAACTGATGGAAAAGGTCAAACAATAATCTGCAAAGATGCGATATTCATTATGACATCTAATCTGGCAAGTGATGAAATTGCCGAGCATGCGATGATATTAAGAGAAGAAGCGGAAAAAAATGGTAGTACGAATATTTTCAGAATGCCCGCATTGCATAATTATTAAAATGAAATTCGTATCCCATGGGCAACTTATAATTTAGACTCTCAACATCAAGATGAAATAGTTATTTCAAGGGCGTTCAAGGATTCAGTAGTCAAGCCAATTTTGAAGAAGCACTTTAGAAGGGACGAATTTTTGGGAAGAATAAATGAATTTGTCTACTTTCTGCCCTTTTCGAGGTCAGAGTTGATAAAACTGGTAACGAAGGAACTGGAGTTTTGGGCCAAACAGGTATGCCAGGCAACGTTTATTAGATGACTTATTAAGGATATGTTAATATACCATCCTATGCCTAAAGGCAAAAGAAAAACACGAAATGATCTTGAAATGGGATCGAAAAGCTCTGGACTTTTTAGTAAATGGATATGACATAAACTATGGAGCTAGAAGTATTAAGCATGAAGTAGAGAGACGTGTAGTAAATAGAATAGCTGTAGCCCACGAGTACGAAATGATCGGCAAAGGATCGACAATTCTTATAAGTGCTAACCTCACGGATGACAAAGCCCAGAATCTAGTAGTAAGAAAAGGAGCTAAAACTAGAAAGGAATCGGACATTACAAATAAACATTCGGACATCCAACTAAAAAAATTGGTAAAAAAAGGAAAAGACGAGTACTATGAGGACATAACAATAAAACTTAATATGTTTGGTAACTATATAAATGGAGACAATAATTAAAAAATAATAACAATAAAACGTGGCAAGAGGGAAGCAATGATGTAACTGAATTAGACTGTTTCTCAAAAATGAAGCATTGTCTAGCCCGATCAAGATTATCGGAAAAGAAATCAAGACGATTATAGAAATCACAAAAAGCGAATTTTTGATTGAACGAGTTGATGTCTTCTGCCTCGGTCAGATTCCATCTAACTGCACGAGTAGAAATCTCGGCGAGGAAGTGCCTCTCCTCGTCGCGGCCAGTAGCGTTGCTCAGTCTTGATCTTGGGTAAAGTAGAGCTTAGTTTAAGCGCGAGACGCAGATACTTACAATCGGCCGGTGCGGGCGAAATTGGCCCAGTAGTTCATGGTGAGCTGGCTCACCTGTCGGTCCTCGTCGTCAAACCGTTCGGAAAGGAAAGGGATGCCGAACACATACTCGACCTCGAAGCCGTGGGTGGAGCCGATCCACTGCGGCCACGGGTTGTTGGGAGATCGCCGGTTGAATCGGTAGAGCAGGGCACGCCGCGACGGGTTCAGCTTGCTGTACTGGTCAACGAATCTGATGGTCGGACAGCTGAACGTTATTTCGCCAAGGGCGGCGAAATAGGCGCGCCACGCTGGAGGTGCGGTCGCCTCAAATCTGGATTTCCTTGTCGCCTTCACAATTGCAGGCGGCTGCTCTTCGTCTTTCATCTGCTGCACGTAGAGGCGCGAGACGCAGTCGGCATACTGCTCGAAAAAGTAGTTGTCGATGAGAGGATTGACCCGCGACGAAGAGTGCGCTCGCTTAGTGCGCAGCGACTCGACCATGCGCTGCCGCACGAACTCTAGGTCGGGCACACTGGTGGGCTCGAAGCCTTCAAAGTCGAAGAAGCGGCCAAAGTAAAGGTAGAAGGCAAAGTAAGTGCCTTCGTTCTCGTTTATGCCGGCGAGCACATCATGCTCGCAGTCCTCGAAATCGAACTCTTCTGGGTGGCGGTCGATGAGCTTGTGGAAGTCGGATATCACAGGAATAAACGCCATCTTCAGGTAGTGGTTGACGAACTCGAGCTCAAACTGCTTGGCAGAAAGCAGGCTCGCGTTGGCGCCCTGCAGACAAGTGATCATAAAGTCGAGGTTGGAGCTCTGGGTCACCTTGTAGCTGTTGAGAGACTGAGCTGAACGCTGTCGGTAGTAAAGCGAGTTCAGCTCGCTCTTGAGAGCGCGCGTGTAGAGCAGCTCGGGCGGGGTACTGTTCAGGCTTGCCTCGAACTGGGCCCAGTCGGCTCTGTCACGCTCGTTGGGGCCACTCGGCTCCGACAGCGCAGAGTACGAGCAGCCGAGAAGCTCCGCGAACCGCTGCGACACCTTCAGCGCGTCCAGAGGCTCTCGATAGGACAGCTCCGAGTAGCTGGAAGAGCTCTGGAAGATCACCGAGCTGAACAGGTGGCGCTTCTCTGACATCATCAGCAGATGAATGCTCATGGCGCCTGCGCTCTCTCCGAACAAGCAAACGTGCTCGGACGAGGCGCCGAAGCGGGGCAGATAGTGCTCTCGGTACCAATCGAGCGCGAGCACCTGGTCGCCTAGGCCGGCGTTGCCCGGCGCGCGCTCGTCGTCGAAATACAGGAACCCGAACGGGCCCACACGGTAGTTCGGAACCACTACCACGACGTCTTGCGAAGCGGCCAGAACTGTGCCGTCATACACTGCCAGACCGGCCGAGCCGCTGCTGTACGAGCCTCCATACAGCCAGAACAGAGTGGCCCTCTTGGCCGCCTGCGCCTTGAGGACCTGCTCGTGAGACTCGTTGCGCTGCTGCAGCAGCCGGTCCACCCGCGCCGACACCGGCATCCACATGTTCATGTACAGACAGTCTTCGCTGATCCCATGCGGAGGGTTCCACATCTCGCTGCCGGGAAATCCGGGAAAAGTGCGGTCGTACTCCTGCATGCACGAGGGCCGGTTGAACGTCGCGTCCCAGTGTCTTTCTGGAAGCACCTGTTCCAGACGCTCCGGAAACTTGAAGCGCCGGTCGAACACGGGAGGCTTGGCGAACGGCACTCCCAAAAACTCGTATACAATCTTCTCCTCGCCATCCAGCCCGATCACTTTCCTGTTCAAGTTGATTGTGAACGACTTGTCTATCTTCAGGCTTTGCTTGCTTGAGTCCTTTACCACTTGTTTAGTTTGGATTGGTTTTATATAAATTAACCATAGACAAAATATAAAGGTTCTCAGTTTTGTTGTATCCATGATATTCGATCTAAAAGAATTCCGATTATTTCATCATCTGCCTTCCCGTATTTCCAGATTTTATCTGGTTCTTTTTCTCGTCAGCTAGATATATGATATGCTAGACGCTTTTCTTTAAGGCCTCCTTATCTTATGGTTCTATCTGAATTGCATTCAGTAGTATGCTTCCTTAATTACCACAGTACCGACCTTTTTCCTCTAGGCTTAATGACGGTCTAAAGCATGCTTACGTTTCCTTCATAACGATGTCAGCTCGTAATCGATTACAAATTTTTAATCTGCTTATCACGTTTGTATTTAGAATGATTTTTCTGCATTCATTCCCAGGAGAGGCGCTTTCTCGATCTTAGTGAATCGAATAAACGATTGTTAAAACGTGTTTAGCATGCGAGCTTGTTTATTTTCTGCAATTTGCATTAAGAAACCACTATCTTTCTAAATTGCAGTCTTTGTTTGACGCCATCATTCCATCGCAAGCGTACATAAGCGCGGCACACATTAAAATTCAGTTCGATCCAGGATCCTTATCGGTGTGGCGCCAATTAATGAGGTATCTTCTCTTATTTCAGATGCTCATCAAATTAAACTTGTGAAGAAGCTTTCTTCAAGTAAACCAAGAAGCAAAGCAGAAAAAGAAAGGAATTGCGCTACGAATGAAAGTCTTGGCGCGTTGTGTGGCGGCTTGTTTGAACTTATCATCTCGCCCAGTTCCTCTTTCATTCTCTTAGTACTCTTTAGGCTTGAGACTTGAGTTCGCTTTCTTGTTCTCAGCGCAAAAATGACTTAATTGCAGTCACGAATTCTCTTCAGAACTTTCTCAATCATTCATACATGTTTCTTTCTGCTGAGGAAAGATTCTTAAGTGCCTTAATAAATTGAACGCTGCTTAAACTTCCATGTCACGCTTCTTGTTTGGCTTGGTGCGTTCGGGCTTTGATGAACCACTTGAAGTTTGGCAAACAAAGACTCTCAGCCAGAACTATCTATGTATTTTAAGATCTCTAAGTCAGCCCCATCATTCGTTCAGAAATGGCGAACGAATATTGGTTCTTCGTCAACAAAAAATTTCAAGTGTCGGCGGCTAGATGAGATATGCTAAGATTCTACCCATACTTTCTTTTTCGTTCACCTATTGGCATTACTGTAGAGCAATTTAATGAATTAGAAGGAAATTGGATAGGTGCTTATCTTCATTTCATGATGAGTGGCTTACAATTAATATTAATAATTTTCTGCGCAATGCAAATTGGAGGACCTTTCACCGCTTACAATCGATTCGAAACATAAAAATTGCCTTTATCGATTTGAGCTTCCAAAACTAGCTTGTTCTCAGTGTACTTCTTTTATGTAATTCTAGGAACTAACCGGATAACTACTTGTAAATTTGTCTAAAATTAGCGAGCAAATAGACTGACAAAAAAATATCCAAGTCAAAAGCATCTTAAATCATCAACAGATGATTTTCCGGTTTTAAGACCTAGTCTGCTAATCATCAGATTCTGTTGATCCTAATTTTTGTGCAAAGAAAATATGATAAAAAGCGAAAAAGATAATAGGCAGCGAATTTAAATAATTAATGAATAGATGAATATTCAAATGATTTTGCCGAACCGGGTGCAAGGAAGAGAGATAATTTTGAGCTTTCACCGTAAAAATTGATTGAATGACAATAAATAGAAATCAAATCAAACGTCAAGAACTTGCAGCCGGATGTTTTTTATGAAAAAAAAACAAGCTTTATCGATTTATACTTTTATGTAATTACGCAATGGATTTCTTTCCTGATGAATTGGTTCTCAACTATGACAAAGAGAAGTCGATTAAGTTGAGGTAGATCGCTCTGATTTACTCGCTTTCCGCCTTCCGAGTTGGCACAAATTTGGGAGAGGAAATACTAAACCGAGGAGCTAAAAGACATTTGTATGGGGTCATAAGCTTTTGTCAGTTCAAACAACGGTGTTCTGTCACCGAATTTTTAATTTGATGCACACCCTTAGTGATCTTTAGCTAAAATAAACCGCTTAAAAACCAGTTCCTAATTAATATTTTCTAAATCCTCTTGGCAGATTGACTCTTGTTTTAATTATGAGATGTCTGTTCGCCACTATAATTAAAAGTACTCATTTATGAGGCCTTCATTACTGACATTTTCCAACTTGGTGCAACTGAATTTCATGGGATACACAGAACGATAAATACTGCCTCTCATGAGTTGAAGCATAATCTATCGAATTGAAGCAGTCGTCTAAATGGCGGTAAGGCATTTTTATTTTGTCAAAATTAGAATTTAAAAAACAGAGGGGGTGGTCGATACTTATAGATTGTCAAGATTTAAAAACTACTATTTCTCAAAATTTCAGAAAAAAAACAAGTAAAGTTTGTTTTGGTTTACGCTCAATGCAATATCTCAGTAAAATAAAAAACGACTGATAGAGTTTAACTGCAGCGCGCTTTAAGACTAAAATCCATATTTGGCCAATCAAAACAGCATAAAGTTTGTAACTGGCTAATGAAAGAAAAAGAGCGAGTCGAATCAATGTGAACTAAGTAGCCGCAGCCTTGCCCATATGCTTCGTATCCTTTTTAATTGCCTTGAGTAGATGAGGCATTCATCTGGCAAGTGTGCATCCATTCGAGTCTGATGGTCGAATAATCGAATTTGTTGCTACATATTTAGACTTGTCGCCAGAATGGGCCGAGTTCCTTTTGTTTACAGCAAAACCTATTCGACTCCTCGTCGCCCCTTCGAGAAGGAGCGATTGGATCAGGAGCTTAAACTTATTGGTCAGTTCGGCCTCCGTAACAAGAAGGAAGTGTGGCGAGTGCGATACACTCTAGCCAAAATTCGCAAGGCTGCCAGAGATTTGCTCACGCTTGAGGAGAAAGACCCTAAGCGTCTGTTCGAGGGCAACGCTCTGCTTCGACGTCTTGTGCGCATCGGAGTTCTTGATGAGTCGAAAATGCGTCTGGATTACGTGCTCGGACTTAAAATTGAGGATTTCTTCGCTCGACGCCTTCAAACCCAAGTATTTAACCTCGGTCTGGCCAAGTCTATCCATCATGCCCGCGTTCTTATCTTCCAGCGCCATATTCGGTAGGATTTAAACACACCTAATTTTATTCTACAGTCTGGCGATCTCTAACACACGAAATTGAAAACACAGAGTTCGAAAACAGGTTGTCAACGTTCCTTCATTCATTGTTCGTCTCGACTCACAAAAGCACATCGAATTTTCACTTCAATCACCATTTGGCGGTGGCAGACCAGGTAAAAACATTCGATTATTGCCCTGTGATGTAAAAAAACACGCCGTTTACCTGTTTGATAACACATGAAATGGCAAAAAACACTTTTAAAAAACTGAGGGCGAAAAATCTCTTCACCACAAACAGAATGATTAATCCAAAATTTTCCAATAAAGGCCGCGTAAAGCGAAAGAAGATGAGAAAGGGAGCCGAAGGAAATGATGAACAGGAGGACGAAGAGTAAACATCGGGTTCTCGCGAGTTGGCTAAAGCAATAAAAAAAATACCAAAACTATATGGCTTTGATTTTAAATGAGCAAAGAGGAGATCGATTCTTTAAGTGATAAAAAGAAAAAGAACAAATAAAACAGATAAGAAATAGGAGAAAAATAAAAATAAAAAAAAGGGGGTCGACGGTTAAAATAAAGAAATTCCAATCTCTTTCTAACATCTTCAAGCAAGCAGAGAACTTGGAGAGAACACTCTCATGATAAGTAAACAGTGGACAAAAAGCAAATTTTTGATTGAACGAGTTGATCTCTTCTGCCTCGGTCAGATTCCATCTAACTGCACGAGTAGAAATCTCGGCGAGGAAGTGCCTCTCCTCGTCGCGGCCAGTAGCGTTGCTCAGTCTTGATCTTGGGTAAAGTAGAGCTTAGTTTAAGCGCGAGACGCAGATACTTACAATCGGCCGGTGCGGGCGAAATTGGCCCAGTAGTTCATGGTGAGCTGGCTCACCTGTCGGTCCTCGTCGTCAAACCGTTCGGAAAGGAAAGGGATGCCGAACACATACTCGACCTCGAAGCCGTGGGTGGAGCCGATCCACTGCGGCCACGGGTTGTTGGGAGATCGCCGGTTGAATCGGTAGAGCAGGGCGCGCCGCGACGGGTTCAGCTTGCTGTACTGGTCAACGAATCTGATGGTCGGACAGCTGAACGTTATTTCGCCAAGGGCGGCGAAATAGGCGCGCCACGCTGGAGGTGCGGTCGCCTCAAATCTGGATTTCCTTGTCGCCTTCACAATTGCAGGCGGCTGCTCTTCGTCTTTCATCTGCTGCACGTAGAGGCGCGAGACGCAGTCGGCATACTGCTCGAAAAAGTAGTTGTCGATGAGAGGATTGACCCGCCACGAAGAGTGCGCCCGCTTAGTGCGCAGCGACTCGACCATGCGCTGCCGCACGAACTCTAGGTCGGGCACACTGGTGGGCTCGAAGCCTTCAAAGTCGAAGAAGCGGCCAAAGTAAAGGTAGAAGGCAAAGTAAGTGCCTTCGTTCTCGTTTATGCCGGCGAGCACATCATGCTCGCAGTCCTCGAAATCGAACTCTTCTGGGTGGCGGTCGATGAGCTTGTGGAAGTCGGATATCACAGGAATAAACGCCATCTTCAGGTAGTGGTTGACGAACTCGAGCTCAAACTGCTTGGCAGAGAGCAGGCTCGCGTTGGCGCCCTGCAGACAAGTGATCATAAAGTCGAGGTTGGAGCTCTGGGTCACCTTATAGCTGTTGAGAGACTGAGCTGAACGCTGTCGGAAGTAAAGCGAGTTCAGCTCGCTCTTGAGAGCGCGCGTGTAGAGCAGCTCGGGCGGGGTACTGTTCAGGCTTGTCTCGAACTGGGCCCAGTCGGCTCTGTCACGCTCGTTGGGGCCACTCGGCTCCGACAGCGCAGAGTACGAGCAGCCGAGAAGCTCCGCGAACCGCTGCGACACCTTCAGCGCGTCCAGAGGCTCTCGATAGGACAGCTCCGAGTAGCTGGAAGAGCTCTGGAAGATCACCGAGCTGAACAGGTGGCGCTTCTCTGACATCATCAGCAGATGAATGCTCATGGCGCCTGCGCTCTCTCCGAACAAGCAAACGTGCTCGGACGAGGCGCCGAAGCGGGGCAGATAGTGCTCTCGGTACCACTCGAGCGCGAGCACCTGGTCGCCTAGGCCGGCGTTGCCCGGCGCGCGCTCGTCGTCGAAATACAGGAACCCGAACGGGCCCACACGGTAGTTCGGAACCACTACCACGACGTCTTGCGAAGCGGCCAGAACTGTGCCGTCATACACTGCCAGACCGGCCGAGCCGCTGCTGTACGAGCCTCCATACAGCCAGAACAGAGTGGCCCTCTTGGCCGCCTGCGCCTTGAGGACCTGCTCGTGAGACTCGTTGCGCTGCTGCAGCAGCCGGTCCACCCGCGCCGACACCGGCATCCACATGTTCATGTACAGACAGTCTTCGCTGATCCCATGCGGAGGGTTCCACATCTCGCTGCCAGGAAAGCCGGGGAAAGTGCGGTCGTACTCCTGCATGCACGAGGGCCGGTTGAACGTCGCGTCCCAGTGTCTTTCTGGAAGCACCTGTTCCAGGCGCTCCGGAAACTTGAAGCGCCGGTCGAACACGGGAGGCTTGGCGAACGGCACTCCCAAAAACTCGTATACAATCTTCTCCTCGCCATCCAGTCCGATCACTTTCCTGTTCAAGTTGATCGTGAACGACTTGTCTATCTTCAGGCTTTGCTTGCTTGAGTCCTTTACCACTTGTTTAGTTTTGCTTAGAATTATTGCGTCCAATATTAAAAACAGCAATAATTTCATTCTTTAGCTTCTTTTGTTTTTATTTTCGTTTTCATAATTGCTTTTTTTCCCACTCTTATATTTATGCTTCAAGAAAATTTGTTTAACCTGATTTCTCAGTTTATGCACTAATCCGATTCCCCTAAGCTTTTTAGCGCATTGTTTCTCTTTTTTTTCTTGCCCTTTTTCCATTTTCTTTTTTTCTCATTTTCTAATCAGCAAATGTATATTTCTTTATGTTCGTTCTCAATTTTTTTTTTATTTTTCAGTGTCTAGATATAATTTTAAAGCATTTTTACTTTTTTTTGTATATTTCACTTCATCAGTTTCTTTTCCGTTTATTAGGGGGAATTGCGAAATCTATTGAAACCTTTGCTCTTTGATAATTTTTTATTGCAGCTATTACAAAAGACACAAAGCTGACAACAACGTCTGCTTGCATCACGCCCTTTGAGAATGAGGATATCATGCATTTTTTATGCATCGAACATAATGCGGCTAGTCTGTAATGAGTTATTTAGCTCATGAAGCATTGGCTCAGTTTATGGAACGCAGAATTGCGTCGCAAGCACACTAGGCCTATAAAATGCGCTTCTCTTGCGAGCATCGCAAGAGAAGCGCATTATGCATTCGAAAGCTAAAGCATTGCAGTCCAAGCGCCATGTTGAACATTTATTTCGACTAGGGCTGGTATGTCGCCTAGCCGCCTACCCGCTTTCTACATTGCGCACATTGCCAACTGATAACCAAAGGCAGTTCTTTATCTACCGCGTTTTCTTTAGATTTTCGAACAATTCTCAAAGCTTAACTTAATTGTGGAGTTTAAAACCTACCAATAACGCAAAATGATGAGTTCATCCCAAATTCTTGAAACCATGAGTAGTAGTAGTACTGGCGAAAAGGCGGACATGTTTCAGTCCATCTCAGGTTTTATATGCTTTTTAAATTGCTTTTGCTTTCTTCTCTAAGTCTCTGCGTTTTTCAGACAGCTTGCTACTTAGAAGACTTCTTATGGAAAACAATATGATCAGCAACCAGTAAGTTTCTCATCCCAGCCTTAATTTATTTATTTATTGTTATTATTGTTATTACCATTTTGATCATTTAGACCCAAACAGTTGTGTATTCGTCTGGGTTCCGGGCCTCAGTCTTATTCCTGATGTCTCCAACAGCCCCAAAAAAGAGGAGCGAATAGATCGCCCCGCTCCGCAAGTATCGGGCGATCCTAACCCAACCACGTTACAAACCGACCCAGCATCGCAATCACATCCGCATAGAAAGAAAACTTGCTCGACGTCCTCTTCGTCGAGCATTAGCTCATTTAACTCTAATGATGAGAGAGAGTCAATCGATTTGCTTGATATAGCTGATAGCGAACCGTACGCGCTCAATTTCAAGTATCCGCTTTGCGAAGAAAGGGAATTTGAATGGAGAACTTTGCTAGTTAATGATACGCTTTACGTGGACATACCGAGCTGCGTTCTTCCGGAAGGCTCTCGTGACAGCTTTGTGTCGTTACTGGAGTTCGCCGAAGAAAAGCTCGAATGTGAACGTGTTATAGTTTGTTTCCAAAAGAACCGCCCAGACAGATGGCAGCTTATGCGCGTTTTCATGTTCTACGGCTTCCAGGTTGTTGCACCAGGAAGCAAAGACATGCCGCAGAGCGATGAAATCATGAGCATGGTTTACAATATTGAGTGAGCTCTCCAATTCAATTTCTCTTCTCCTCCTATATCAACGTCGATTTTTCCTCTCCATCAATTGAAGAAACCCATTTAAATTACAAAGAGTATTCAACTAATTCACAATTCCAAGTCACCATTCAGCTTAACACGAAAACAAGAAAAAACAAAACAAAAAAGGAAAAAACTAAAAAGAAAATTAAAAAAAATTCACTTTTTCGCATTGTTACCGTTCTCGCTAATCGAAATCGTATAACTTTCAAACCATCTACACAACCCTTTTCGCTTATTATCTGATCTGTCTCTATAATCGCTACTAACGTCCAATTTAACTCAAATACATTTACAAAACTACAAATGAAGTACGAAGAATTCTGATTTTTTTCATATCATTGACTCTTTATTCATGAAACAATTTGAAATAAAAAAGCAAGTTCACAGACTAAGCTCTCTTTCAAACAAAAAATCGGATTTTTCAGAGACTAGAAATTAGTGAAGGCAAAGATTTCATGATTATTGTGAAACAGAAATCTCTAAACTGCTTTAAAGATAATTTTATTCAATCTTTTGAGGCTTTCCCTGTTGTTTTTTTCTGATTCCCTTTCTCTTTTCTCGGTTCATTTCCGGTTTTAGATCCACTCTTGACCTCTTTAGATTTTTTGGTCGCTTCGGGGGGTTTGGACTTTGCCATGATTTTGATGGATCCAGGCGCTGGCTTTTCTTCGGCTTGAGCTTTGCTTGTTTTAGTTTTTTTCTCTTTATTTTCTTTTTTCTTCTGCCTGCGCTCCTCTTCACGTTTATTTTTCTCCTTCTCTTTAAACGCGCGCTTTTCCTCTTTTTTCTTTCTCATGAACTCTAGCAAGGGTGTGAGAACCTTGGCATTCGCATCCTGATCACCTGATTGTTTTTCCTTCTGCTCAAGTTCCTCTAGCATTTGTTCGTAACTTGGTAGGCCGTCCTTCTCTCCCTTTTCCAAGGACTCTGAGAATTTGATAAAGTCCTGATCTTGTTCAATGGTCTTGATTTTAGAATCTTTTTTCTCTTTTTGGCTGGAATAGCCTCGTTGGAATGGAGCGAATTCGACCACTGCTGGGTACTCATTTGATTTTGAATCAACAAACACATATTGATCAAACCTGTCTCGAAAGAGAAGCACGTCTTCGAAGTTTTTAAAATAAATATAAGCTCGACTAAAGGCGTACGGTCCTAAACTTGAAAAAAAGCAGAGTTTAGATGCCTAACTCAGCTTGGGTATGAAATGAGGTAAATTACCTTGGGTCTGCAGGACAGAAATAAACAAAGTCATGCTCGGGAAGGGGTGAAAGTATTTCAATTAACTGTTCTTTGGTTAAACTCGGAGGAAGGCGTCGAATAACAATTTTCTTGGGCTCTGCTTCATTGCTGCTTCCCTGGTTCGTCATTTCCAACCAAATGAATTATTTGATGTGAATTATTCTCTCCTACATGCAATCGGCAGAACGGTATGTTAGTTTTGAATAGTCCGATTTAAATGAATGACCATGATGCACATGTGAACCTGTAGCTGAAACTTAAACCCGAAGAGAACGTGATGGATGACGAGCAAGAAACCTACAAGCTTTGGCGAATTCGCAAGACCGTCCTTCAGCTTTGTCACGATCGGGGATACATAGTGACGAACGAGGAGCTCGAGCAGACCCTTGACCAGTTTAAGCAGACCTACGGCGATAAGCCAAGCCAAGGAGAGCCGAGCAGGTCCAAGCTTGTTATCTTGGTGTCACACAACGACGATCCAGCCGATCAGCTTTATGTCTTCTTCCCAGATGAGGCCAAAATAGGCCAGAAAACAATCGAGGCGTATATAAAAAAGATAGAAGAAGAAAACATTACAAGGGCCATCATTGTGGTGAGTCAAGGCCTCTCTCCCCGAGCCAAAACGGTAAAACTATTTTCTTTTTTTCGCTCTCCTCGCCCAAAATTATTTCTCTCTCAGCTCATCCAAAGTATGCAGCCAAAATTTATTCTCGAATGTTTCATGGACGCGGAACTTATGATAAATATCACCAACCACTTTGTAAGTCCCAACAAAAGCTAAATGACTACGTCGGTCAAAATTCTGACCCTTTTTGCTTTATGCTTAATTTTAATTAAGCTGGTACCTCAACACGTTCCTCTCACGCCCGATGAGAAAAAGGAGCTGCTGCAGAGATAGTAAGAAGTCTAAACTTATTTTCCTATTTCAAGCTTTTCTAACTCGACCGAAGTAAACTGAAAGAAGCACAACTTCCTCGAATTAGAGTCGATGACCCCATAGCCAGATATTTTGGTCTTCGCAAAGGACAGGTAGATTTTTCAAACGAACATCGTATCTTCATCAGCCTTTTCCAAAATCCGAATAGGTTGTGAGGATAATTCGAACTTCAGAAACCGCTGGACGATACGTCACGTACAGAGCAGTTACATAGTTGCTAATGATCTCGATTTTCTTTTTTGTATAAAACACTCAAGCTTGAAAGCAATAAAAAGTTGTCTAACGCACAAATGAAGCGAGTAGAGGGTTTAACATTTATATCGTTGACATTTATTCAAAAATGGAGATGTGCTAGACTAGTCTGAGTTAAAGATTTGACTTGACCATTGAAATATCTAAAATTTTAAGGAATCTTTGGGAATGACGCCGGCATAAGAATCATTTGCGCTGATTAAGGATAATAATTGAAGTTTTAGGAGACGGGGGCCTTATTCTTGCTGAGCCAAGGTCTGCAGCTGTTTTAAAACTTTGGTTTGACTTGTCTCTCGAATTTCGCCCGCAAGAAACATTTCATCGACAACGGCATAAACCTAGATTCGTAGTAAAAATTAGCCGCCAGAGTGAGTAAGCAATTTAAGAACCGGCATCTCACTTTGTAGAAATTAAAGACTAGATCGAGCTCGCAGACGTTGTGAAAGTATTCATTGAGGACCTCGACGAAATTGTGAATGGCCTCCAAGTACATGAGATTGTTGTCGTTTACGTCTACGCATATGCAAAAATACAGCCCAGCATAGCGTCGATAGATTATTTTGAAATTGCGGAACTGGACGAGAACTGAATCAAGTTTAGTGAAAATGAATCATCGAAGAACCTCACCGACCTCTACAAAATTTGTGTGTTTGGCGTCGCGAACAGTAACCAGAGCATGTACTTCCTCTATGAGCTTCTGCTTCTCGTCATCGTCAAAGTTCATGTACCATTTGGCCAGTCGGGTTTTTCCGGCTCTATTCTGGATGAGTATGAACCTGATCATGGTGGTGGATGAAAAACGAATGCTGGCTGCAACTAATAAATTATATCTCAATTGCAAAAGTCTACTCGCCAGCTCTCAGTCATCTACGTTAGAAATAAACCGAGAATAAAATTAGCATGCATAATATCCTTAAAAATTCTTATCAATTTCTGCTTCTTTCCTTTTGATCGGCGCAGCTTTGTTTAATTCAACTTTTACTCAATTGTTTATGTATGATGATTTCAAAAGTGTCGAATACGAGGAACCGTTAGTATTCAAATTTGTGCCAGCTAAGACAAACGGAGATGTAGAAATCATCCCTAACAGGCGGTTTTTGGAGCACACAAAGATTTAAGATCCCACAATAGACATTTCTTCTTGTTCAAGCAATTGAATATTTCCAGCTAAGCTCGACGTGGTTCTTAACTTCTCAAAAAATGATTATTTTTGAACCAGTTGGAAAAGTTTGGAGGAAAATGAGAGAAACTTCACCGGGAAAATTATAAGAGCGATAAATACTACTTTTTTCTGTCTTGCATGAAATTGAGTCTTCATGCATTAGCTTGTAGCGTCCATGAGTATACGCTCGCGAAATCGGTTGAATTTATTTTTTATTCACAATCTTTGCTTTTTCTTTCCTTTCTCAGTTAGCAAGATTTTTGCTCACCCAGACGAGCTTATTTTTCATAAGAGCTAACTCGCTTAACTATAAACTAGATCATGTCGTCCGGAGATGACATCAGCAGCTCGAGCAACGAGCACTTGGAGAAAATTAAACCCAAAGACTTGGTTATGTTCTCGTCGGCAACTAGAAAACAAATAGCCAAGGCAAGCTTGTTCTATTCTAGTTAAGAAGAAGTAATTTGACCGTTGACTTTTCAGAATGACTTTAAATTTCTTGGAGTTGACTACGAGATAAACGAAGAAGAGCCTAAAAAAGTCTGGGGCTTACCAAGTATTTCAGCTTCGCACCCAGCTTTTGTAGGAATTTGGTCAGGACTCACAATTGGAGCAATCGTCAACGCAGTGAAACGGCGCCCTATGATATCCGGTAATTGTTTTTTCAACTTCGTCTGGTTCCAAAAAAGATTTTTCACTCAAAAAATTGTCCAGGAATTCATGTTCACTTATTGAGCGGCCTTTTAATCGGAGTTGGAACCAAAATCGCTTATAGCAAATTGGATTCATGGCAACTAGAGCGAGAACTTGTGGTCTGGGATTATGTTAAACGTCATCCTAAAGATTTCCCTGAAGTTTTCACCCGTAAGTTCAAGTTGGTTTGAGACTAACATTCAACTTGAAATCTTTTTCTCTTAAGCGGCAGCCAAATATAACGACATCCTCTTACCGTGGAAACCGTCTCGATAGGTAGAAGAAGAAAGCGTGATCGTAGGCAGAGAATATCACGCCGTTTGAATAAACCATTCTTGTGGAATAAAACCTAAAACCTGAGAAAGTCGACGGGAGAATAAAGCAGGGAGAAACCTTTCATTTTGACCATTTCATCAAAGCGCAAACGAGTCGATTGAAGATTGAAGGGGAAAATAATTTGATTGTGTTTTGATAGTAAATTTTTGTCCAGTTTCATCTATCACAAGGATTGACGATTATGAGTGCATAATGGGGCTCGATCAAATGTGATGTCATCTGACTTGCTCTTCATGTTTGCTCTGTTCGGTTCAAGTAGTGGTTAATATTAAATTCATCTTGATAGATGAGCAGTCATTCAGCGAGAAGAATTGAAATGTCAGATTTAATGACCAGAGAGGAGGCAGCTTTGAGACGAGACGCAGACCTTGGCGTTGAAAATCCACTCAGACGGGCAGAGCTGGCTGAAGCAAGCATCGACGTCTTGAGAGCTGGCCACACTGTTCAAGATCAATCAGAGACTGAAGAAGAAGAAGAGCTGGCTCTTAAATATGGCGCCCAGCATGTTATTAAACTATTTATTCCGGTTTCCATTTGCCTTGTTTTTGTCATCACCAGCTTGAGTGTGATCAAATCATACCAAAGCAGCGGAGGCGCATCACTGTAAAAATCTAGTCTTGAATAACTCTTGATTTCGGTGCTAAGCGTCTCCATTCATAGGTTGTACACACCGTTCAATGAAGACTCGCAGGATTCGACTGGAACAAAGTTGTGGATGTCTTTGGCAAATGCTTCCATATTCTTGGCTGTTGTCGTGGTCATGACCATTTTGCTCATTCTTTTATACAAATATCGCTGTTACAAGATCATCTACGGGTGGCTGGCCTTCTCTTCCCTGATGCTGCTCTTCTTTTTTACCTACATGTACATAAGGTAACACATAGTGCTCTTATCGCCAGTGACGATAGCAGCTTAATAACGATTGGCGACTAAAGCGAGCTCTTCAAGCAGTTCAACATCGTAATTGATATGTTCACACTTTGCTTTCTTCTCTGGAACTTCGGCATGGTCGGAATGATCAGCATTCACTGGAAAGGACCACTCATTCTGCAGCAAATCTTTCTTATTTTTTCCTGCGTGCAAATGGCGCTCATATTCATCAAGTATTTGCCCGAGTGGACAACATGGGTGATATTGGCCTTCATCTCTATCTGGGGTAAGACTTTCTCAATTCCTATAGCTAATGGTTTAATCAAGCGGAGTCGTCTTTAAAAGATTTAATTGCTGTTCTTTGTCCGTTTGGGCCGCTGAGAATTTTGGTGGAGACTGCCAGAAGTAGAAACGACAATCTCTTTCCGGCTATGGTATATTCGTGTAAATGCACCTTCTTTCTATTCTGTTCTATTTAGCACTCTCATAAGTATGTGTGCTACAGCTGCCGTTATATACACGATTGTTGGAAATGTTCAAGAAATTAGTCGGATGGCGAACGGTAGGAGACTCAGTTTGCTTTATTTAACGCAAACGTGACTCATTGAGGAAAAGCAAAAGAAACCAGTTCTGAAAACGAGGGTGGATTTAATGAAGAGGGCCATGAACCGCAGTCGGCATCTAATCGAATCTCTCGAAATTCTGACTCAGCCAGAAGACGAACTAACCCGAACGAAGAGCGCAGACACGAACAGCATCAGCGAATCGTAAATGAATTGGAACATGAGATAGAAGATGAAGAAGAAAGTAAGCCGAACTTGAAATTTCTTCAAGATACACTCAACTTTGAGAGTAAATCACAAGACGGAGTTAAACTCGGACTCGGAGATTTCATATTCTACAGCATTCTAGTCGGAAAGGCTTCGATTTTAGGCGACTGGAATACAGTTATTGCCTGCTTTGTGGCGATTTTGATCGTGAGTTTAAGAAAAATTCACGCTTCAATTCCAAGTTTTAAGCGGCTTTTAAACTTATTTAGGGTCTATGCTTTACTCTGGTTCTTTTGGCCGTGTACCATAAGCCCCTTCCGGCCCTCCCTATCTCGCTATTTTTCGGTCTGATCTTTTACTTTTTAACCAACTTGGTGGTTCGACCGTTCTACGACAATTTAAGCTATCAACAGCTATTCATCTAGACATTTTGTATTTTGGCCACTTTAGAATGACTTACTCAAGATTTCAATGTTTAACACAGATCATGTGAATGGTTAACACACTCTATTAATCATCATCAAAAATAAATGCGCTTTTTCAAAGACCCAAAAAGGTGGATTATTGCGGGATTGAAGAGCAATTCTTTAAGCTCGAGATCAAATTGAGCTGCCGTCTCTACACATTAGGTTAGGAAAATTAAGCAACTGCGTTTAAGCCAGAGGAGGTTTAGTATCCATGGATACGTGTAGTGCATCGTCGAGTTGAAACTAAATAAAGAGAAAGCTTAATAATTGAGTATTTTAAGGCGTTTGAAAGTTTAGCCATCGATAAGCAAATATGGTAAGTTCTTCTTGAGTTGATGGATTTAGGATATCTTCAAAATAATAATCGACAAAATCGTTAGTTTTATACAACTGCTGGCAGACGAATTAATCAAAATGGATCACTAAGCGCCGTTGAAAAGCAGAACCAAATAAAAAAGGATGTGCAACATCAAAATATGCTTAACCGAGTCTATGAAAGCGAAGAGAAGGCAGAAGCGAAACGCAACTTCCGCATTCAGACTCAGATGAACAGAGAGCGCGAAATTGAAGAATCACTGCGGCGAGCACAAGAAGAAAAAATTCAAAAGGAGAGAGCCAGAGAGCAGGAAGAGAAACTAGCAAGAGAGCTAGAACGACACAAGCTAGAAATGCTGCGCGATGAAAAAATGAGGCAACAGCTTCGAGCTTCAAGGTTTGTTCGGGCTTGCTTAATGGCATCTGGTTGTTTGATCAACGTTGCGGTTTCAGTTACGAGCTGAGGGAATTGGAGGCAAAACTTCGCGAGGCGTACGTCAATAAAGAGAGACATGCTCAAATGGCGGAAAAAGAAGCACAGAAATTCGACGAGATGGTCGAAGATGCCGAATTCATGAAGCGAATGAAAGAGCAGGCCGAGCGAGCCGAACATGAGCAGAACATGCTTGAAAAGTTAAAAACAGTGGAAAAGCACAAATACAAAGAGGACCTGCATAGACAGCTCGAAGAAAAGGAGCTGAGGAAGCAGAAAGCTTATGAAGAGTTCTTGCGTGAAAAACTTCTCATCGACGAAATCGTGCGAAAGATTTACGAGGAAGACCAACGCGAACTGGAAAGAAAACTGCTCGCGCGTCAGGCTACTCGTGAGTACATTGAGGAGTTCAGAAAGCAACGAGAACTGTGGAAAGAGAAAGAGCGCCTTGCTATGGAAGAAGAGGTAAGCCATTTAACTGACTCTTGGGCATTTATTCGAGCTCTAGGCGAAATTTAATGCTTTTTAAAAGAACAAAAGAATTGTGGAGTATGCTCAACTGCAGCAGAAGCGAGAGGATGAGCTCAAAGCGGTCAAAAAGGCCAAAGATGAGGCGATCAGCAAGCTGCAAGGAGAGCTGTTTGACAAGATTCAGAGAGACAGAGAAGCGAGAGAAGAGATGGAGAAGGTGCGGCAGGAACTGTACTTGGCCGAGCAAGAGGAAGTTGCAAGGCATCATGAACAACGCGAGCTGGAGAGGAAGCTTCGCGAGAGAATAGAGCTCAATCGTCAGCACGAGGAACAAGTACAGTACCGCATGATCAGACAGCAGCAAGAGAAAGAAGAGGAAGAACGCATTCGACAGCAAATGTTAGAGAAGTTCGCTCTGGATGACAAGATTGAGCAAATGAACGCTCAACGTCGACGAATGAAGCAGCTAGAGCACAAGCGAGCGGTCGAAACTCTTCTGGAGGACAGGCGTCAGCGATTGGTCATGGACAAACAGCGAGACCTTGACGAGCGCGCTGAGCAAGAGAGACTCGAGGCGTTGAGAAAGAAGATTATAGAAGAGGAGCGACAGAAACTCTTGAAAGAGCACGCCACAAAATTGCTCGGATATTTACCAAAGGGAGTTATCAAAGATCAAAAGGATTTGGATCATCTTGGCGACGATTTTAAGCGTCAATTCAACCAGCGACAAATCGACTTTTTCGGAAACGACGAAGCTTGGCTGTGGAAAAACTAATATCACTTCATGTCCTGAATGCATTATTTTACTACTCATAAACGCCATGAACCAATGACACAATTGATAGTCAATGAGTGATTGGTATTGGAGTAGGGGCACGAAGGCTGAGTAGGGGATGTGAATAAGCTGAACACTGAATTAGGGCCAAGTCGCAAAGAGAGAGCCATTGTTTCGACAAGTATTTGTCGAAGAACTCTCACGTCAGGAAATGGAAAAGATTAGTGACCAAACTCCACGACTTTGATCGCATTTGCCAGATAAGACAAAAGGAAAACAAGCGAGTTGGGCACTCGACCTTGAATTGTTGCTTTTAGATAGACCTCTTGCTATAATTATTATTATTCAAACAAAATTGGCCAATTAATGTGGCGTTCATGTCCTAACACTTTTACGTCTCACGATGTTTACGTCGGCTTGGTCATAACTGTGCTGATAGCAGATTTAAGAGGCGCAATTATCTCGAATGTTTGTGCTTGAGATTCAAGTGTCTTTGTGCACGCAAGGATTATGGTAATCCACTATCAGATTGTGCCAGTTTGTGTTTATCGCAATCCCAAGTAGAAAGGTGTCAAGATTACGAATGCATTAGCTAATGAGAAAAAGTAACAGTCAATTAAGTCCTACCTGCCGTGCGGTTCTACGCCTTGCATAACAACATTTAGGCCATTTGACTCTTCTCTAAATATTTGACCTTGCCTGTGGCCATCTGCCTCAAGCACGTATCCAGTTTCATGTTGAATCATGCAATAATACTAGAAACCCGATACCTTCCCAACCATCATGTCATGTCTCGGTTATTTGGCCGCTAGTAGGCTAAGCTGACGGTTCTGGGCTAATACATAAAGAATTTATTTAAATAGTTGGCATGTTTATAAACAAACTTAAACAAATCTAATTCAAAGCGCAACGCGAATTTCTGAGTTTTGAACCGGTATCATTGCTTCTGGCGAAGTTCTCCTTGTTTCTAGACGCCCTCACAGCTTTGGTAGACTGGATGGACGAGGGCGCTAAGTTGGGGCTTGTATTTATCCATTAGATTGTAAGATGCTGGGATTACAACTTGATCGAAATGACGGACAGGATAGTAGTTTGGTTGCATAATTTGCCCATTTTGATTCAGAAAAAACGCCCAATTTGGAAGCACGTGTCCTTGGTTGTTGGGTAGTTTCTCAACATTCAAGTCGTTGTACTCGTGGTAATGTACGCTTTCTATGCCCTCATGATAGTCATGAGATACAATCGCTCTTGGGTTGGCAACACCCTCGAATAATTGATTGTAAAGTTGACTGTTTAAAGGTTCGGCGTAGCCACTGTAAGAGATAGTGCTACAGGACACAGTCGATGGGGTAATAAGCCGCTGAGTACTAGTTGTTCGAGTCGATCGACTTGAGTCTTCTGATAAAGTTAAAGAGCCGTTATTGTTGAACGGGCACGGGTTTTTTTCGTCCAGAAACTCTTTTCTGATTCTAAATTATTGAGAAAAGTAGAGTAAAGTGACCAAAATAGAATATGCCTGAGAGTTGGGCTTACCTATTCAGCTTGAACACAAACATGATTCCGACGATAATGACTAAAAGTAGGAGAACGAAGCAAAGAACGATCAACAGCCGGTTGAGAAGGTCAATCGATTCGTAAGATCCAAACAGACTGATGGATTTGGAAGCCGTTCGTATTGATTTGCTTGCGCACTGGTGAAGACGAGACTTGAGTTCGGCCGGAATATGCTCGAGCAAGGTGGCTGGAAGTTCCGGAGGAGGTGGCAGGTCAAATATAGGCGGCTGCGGAATCATTTGGCATCTGATACAGCTATCGATCCTCTGGTTCATGATCTAACGAGTTAAAGATAGAGATGGGTTAGCTTTGAACGGCTGGCACGTGAGCGGATATATTTTAGTTTGATATGGAAATGAGCAGCGCCTAAACTAACGGATGCGATATATAGGACACACTTTCTCACGCCATTGACAACCGCATCGTCTGCTTCTCCTTCACTCGACTTGGTGTGTTTATCCAAGGCCTAAATAAGCAAACTGGTGAATGGTGGACTGGAAATTAGATAAATACGGATATAAAGTGACATTGAGCGTAACATATCTAATCTTCATTAAGGGCCTGAACAAACAAGATAAAGTCACGGTTCACTCGAATCTAATTAAGATAAATAAAAAAATGTAAGAGTATGGAGCTAAGAGAGGCACGTGCCAATTCATCTGAATTGATGGGCGAACACGAACGAGCGCGACAGTTCATTTTTGAGGCTTCTAACTGTATGAGCAAACTCAGATTTCGCTTTCGGAAAGCGAATGTTGCCCTAATGAGTCAAATATAAATTAATTAGGGGTGACACATCACGCGACCAATCGCACTTTCATTGGTCCCAGTGAGTCTGCCGTTACTGGCCAGGTCCCAAGTAGAATTGAACGAAAAGATGAACGTACTGGCCTAACGACAGCGGAGCGCAGGTGGGAAGTTGTTAATGAGTCGATAATTACGCACTGTCATGAATGGGAGGAAGTTCAGGAGCTCAGGAGGAGAAGAGTTTTCAAGAGCAAACACATTGTGTGATTACTGGCTGCTTTTAATGGCGGTGGCGATCGAATGCACCCTGATGGTTGTGCAAGCAGTTGGCTCACAAAAAACAAAAGACTCCTTGTTGGACATTCCAGAGGCCGGAACCCGGATACAAATAAAAAAAACCAAATGAATTAACTGGCGAATAATCAAATGACGTTGAGGAGGATTATATTTGTAGAGCGTGTGGGCGGACTGGCGGCGATTCAAACATGTTCTCGCACCGGTAAATAAACAGGACGACACGAAGTAGTGGCGCCAGGCTCGCATTAGGGACCCAAATCCTTTTCGTCCAGCACCAATCACGTTTTAAAGCATAAACATTTCGCAATACGAAACTGACCAAATAAATCTTGCGAGCGGCGCCAGTGTCGGTACGTGTCTGAGTACAGCTGGGCCACTATTTATTATTGTAATGTCTGAGATGGATCGGGTGCCAGCCGACCTCTGTGAGTAACCTCGGCCAAGCTCTCAGAGTGATTTAGACGCTTAGACGGAGCACTCGGCTTTTTCTCTAAGTGCGCGGCTAGGCTCTCCGCCGACAAAAAGAGTTACCGCCTTTTTCGACAAGTGGCCGACCGGTTCTTTGGCTAGAGCGCACTTAAATATAGACGACGACGATGAACATCTCTGCAAATGGAATTCGGATTAGAATGGCGGGCTGGGAACGATTAGAGGAAGGGAATTAAGCCCGACGAAGACGAGCATGCATGCTGAACCAAGTGAATTTGGTGATGATAAAAGCGCGCTGCACAGTCTCATGGCTTATGCGAAGCCAAACATCTTAATTACGTTTTGAATAGAGCCCGTTGCTGTGTGATCGGTACTACATCAGGAAAGAAGCCGCCTGTAAATAAAAGAAGCTAAATAAAAACCAACAAAGTTTGCGCTCTAAACCAGCTCATCCAGATCGGCTCATTGTTGGCCACCATGAGGAGGAAATTTCTTAAAGGAAACAATGAAGCAACCGCACAAACAACAAAGGAAAGCGCTTTTGAGCAAGGCATTGTCGCATGAGTGAATCTGATCAAATAGCGCAGCTCTCGGAGACTGTTGAACGAGAATAAGATTGCTATTTTGTTTTATGACTGCCAGATTAGCTATAGAATGAGGCTAATATAAGATGTTTTAGTTTCTGAACATTTGGCGCCCACGGCTCTCTTCTGGCCTTGCTCCAAGTCAGACAAAATCTTTCCTAAAAACAAGCGAAGGTTAAGAATGCCCACCGGTCAGATAGGACCCAGAACTGGATGTTCATATGAAGCAGCTGTCAATGATTGTTGCTTGGAAAATGAACGAAAGTAGGCTGGTGAAAAGTGTTTGATTAGAACGAAGAATGAGGCTTTCGTGAAAAGCAACGGAAATTCTTTGCCTGTGTGCTCAATAGGAGCCATTCTATCGAGTCGGTGTAAGCGGCGTTTCTTAACAGCGGTATACACCGCAAAGATGATTTATGTCCTAACAAGTGACGTGCGAACAGGCGACTTGTTTGGCCGAAAAAGTGGTTTTGTATTTCAGGTGCGTTGTGACGCTGTCAATGGCTCTTCAAAAAATACAGAGAAATCGAAAAAAGCATTCGATCAGAACGACCGCTCGATTGATTGGTAGTGAGAGTGACAAAGCTGTTAACAATCAATATTTAAAATGATTAGAGACGAGCGAATATGAACTCGGCGGTGCGGCGGCATGTAGGGCCGGACTAGAGCTCGTTAAACAACACAAAAGTGGCTTTGATTGATTATGATTTGATTCGCACGGCCGCGTTTAATCTCTGATTGCCCAGTCATTTAGTCAAGCATGCGTGTGTGTATGCGCTGTGGCTGTCAGACGTGCCCACCCGAACTTAGGCGCACCTAATCGATCACCGTAGCTTTCACATTGCGGCCACTTACTGACCTTACCGCCGCTCGAGTGAAACGATCGATTCGTCGCCTTGGCCGTCATATGGCCATTCAATTTCAGGCGAGTTTGCTAATTCAGTCTCCTCCCCCGCCCCTATCGAATTGCAAATACCTGTAAATAATAGCTGCGAGACTCATATGCTTTGGCCGCAATTGAAAACTAAAAGTGGCGCACCGTTTCGAAAAGAACCACTTGAGAAAGGGTGGAAGAGCCAGTTAAATGCAAATGAGCGTTGACTGATATTAGCCTCAGGTCGTTCTAGACTCCAAGCTGAAACTCAGTGAATAGAAAACAGTTCGATCGTAACGTGAGTTTCTCTTGTTTTTTTAGAAAACACGATTCGCATGAAGTGATCCATACCATGAGGCGCCAAGGCCATCAGTCAGAGCCGGACGCCCTTTAGAAACCCAAACGACAGTTTACGACCGCAATTAGAGCGATTTATGATCCGTTGAAATGTGGCTCGCCTCATATTCTTTACGACTCGAGTATAGATCACTAAAGATGAGCTTTTCTCGCCATGTATCGTGAGCCGTAGATTAAAGGCAGCGATAATACCATCGCTATTCTTTATTTCTCCTCGAATGCGCTTGGCCTCGAGGCTATGAGAGCATCACGGTCTAAGTTAATCAGGCGTCGAGCGAGATTCTGACCGACTGACGCACGGCGTCTGCTACTGTTCAATTGCGCACTCAAGCAAACACTTATGGGCACATGAAGCCTTATCAAACATTTAACTGGCCTGATTGCAACTTATCCACTTGCTGACTTGCAATTTGTTTGAGCGCTTGATGCACCTGTCCGTCTGATTATTTGCGATCTACTCGATTTCTCTCACATACATCCGCTTTCCCATGCAGAGTGTTGACATTCACCCCGACTCAAATAGCGCGATAGAGGCTCCCCACACAGCGCGCTCACTCAGGCAATCAAACCGAAGGACCCATAAAAAAAACTATGATGGCGGTGAAATGTCAATTGACTCGTACTCAGCTCTCCACCAACATTAAGTTCTTTTGACTTGGCCAGAAGATTCGATTTTACTCGAATTACTGCTGCTCTGCTGTTCATTTCATTTCAATTTTTAATGAGTTTTGCGCACCCAGTATGCAGTGAGTTCTTGAATTACAACTGCCAGGGCCAAGTTCCGATCAGCTTAATCGAAATGTCAAACTCAGAAATGCGGTGGCCGTCGATCGAGAAACGGCCACGAGCTAGACAAAGTGAAAATCGTTGTTCCATTCGAGCGGAGAGATACTCGTCTCACAGTCAGACGCATCGATTAGCGTATTTGGCATTCTGTTAAAAACGCACTTCATTTCTCGAGAGGCTTTTGTCAAGAGTCAAACAAACTGGCAGACATCGGACTCTTATCTTCAGCGAGCTAATTAGTCGTCCTTCGACCGCTTTCAATTTCTCATTTACATTTCGCCTTTATTCTGCTGCTCTAATTTGTTTGGCAGCCAATATGAAGTGTTTATTTTTCTTCGAATACGCCTCACATAGGCTAGTCTCTCTCTCCCTGCCTGATCACAAGGCCCAGTCTCTCAATCTGCTTTCGATTCTTGCTTATTAATACGTCCTTGTTATTCTTAATTAAGAAAAAAGGAAAGATAGCCAGTCAATATTCGATAGCGCAAGAGCTTCGGGGCCAGGGTGGGGCTAGAGCCGAAAAACTCGGACCTGCTACCGGAAACGTGATGAGCAATTATACTCGTTCGCTGGCCTGCTTATGATTTATGTCCTCTTCCATGTCAATATTGTCTGAATTTTCTTGTTTGCCTAGTTATTGTGAACACAACGAAAGGACATTTCAAACAAAATTTTAAATATGAATTCTTCGAGAGACTGTATTCAAGATAAGCGAATGTGGTGGGACGATGAGAGCAGCGTGGCTCATCAATTATCGACATGCTCTACTTTGTATGCCGTCGTTTCTCCGTCGTTCTTAATCCTCAAATGCCGACTGCAAATTAGAATATTTCAGGAATTCGACTAATCTCAGAATGCATTCATAAAGGGATTAGCGGCACCATTGTCGTCGCCGTCTAGCCCCATATTTATGTTGCTCGCTTTAAATGAGTACATCTTCTACGATTCGCGTTCGATTTTCTGTCCATGTGCCAGTCCAATGACTCGAAACGGTACACTCATTCAATTTATTTTCGATGTGTGTTTGTGTTGATATTTTGTTCAATTGCAAATCAATTTCAACAACGAGCGATCGTTCAGTTTGATTAATCTCGCTTAATCGATTCAGAGCCTTGATTAAGTCCGGAAACGTTCGGCGCATTGTTTATTTCTTAAAGGCAGCGCCGACAAATCCGTTAGCCGGCATGTGTTTATTTTCATCAACAACGGTTTAATTAAAACCTGAATCTCTTCCTACCTTGTAGCCTTTTATGTAGGACCACTCCTGTACACGTATGCAGACGAGCGCCGTGTGATTGTTTTCACTCAGTTGCACCTACTGAAAACCATCAATTTTCGCTTTATTTTTATTCAAACTGGCGCTAGATGTCCGCCGACGCATCACTAGCATCTGAAAGCGTTCACAGGGCTGCCTGTCTAAAATTCTTAGCTCTTCTCTGCCAAATAAGCAATGTCTAAATATTCAGAAAAAATCAAGGAATCAGGAGATTGGAAAACAAGAGTGCAAGTTCCACTTATTGATTAAGCTTGATTACTGATCATTGATACGAGCTCTATCTTTATCAGACTCTGCTTATCTTTTATTTTGATTTCCTGCTTATCTGCTCGGTAGCTAAATAAGCTTCTGTTGTTTGGGCATTGCTGAAATAATTCCAGATGTAACTCATCTGAAATTCACATGGGATATGACTCGGCGCTGGCGTCTATTTAGCGTCATTGGATGTTTTTCGTTTAATTACGGTAAACATGCGCACCGAGCAATCACAGAGGCAGAGTAAATTAACGAGACGAGAGTCTAATGCTAATTAATCAGTTTTGCGCACTTGGTGACCACTGGCGAGATGCTAACATTCTCCACCAAGAGTTGTTTGCCATTCAAATATTTATACCTAAATCTGATGTTTGAATATTACTGCTTCCTCTTTTATTCACAGCCTTCACTGGAAAGACTGGTCTTTAAATGGCTTGTAGACTCTGAAGCCAACGGGCAAGCTATCCCGCGTGGCTCCAAATGTAAATATTTATCTATTTTGAGGTGGAGACCGGGTGAAAACTCACGCAGATGTTGGTGTTATTTCGGGTTCTTAATCGCCGCACGAACAGATTTCGGTACACCATCTCAGTGGAGACTTATTCGATTACTAAGACACAAGGAAGCCGCCATGACCCCTAAATGATTTGAGCAAATAGATTATATTTCTGAATTCAACTCGAGACGCACCGGGCGTGAGCAAGGCTCGATTCATCATAAGCTTACCGAGAAATATGAGTCCGCCAGGTAGCAGCATACGAAAGAAACGAGAAATTTTTATTTGAGCCTTTGCCTGATCTGCCCAGATCGCCAATGCTACTTTAGCCCCAACTACTTGAGTCACGTGCGCCCATCTTTGCTCAACTCTTACTCTCTTGTGTTCAATCGGATGTCTTCTCTCGATCGGTACTCGGGAACTTGATAAGGCAAATTATCAATTCGACCAAGATACCTAAAAATAGTCGATATCTGAATCGTTCAATAACTTTTAAAAAGTTTAGCCGCTGTCGTCTCGCTTTTGTCGCGGACAAGGCGGATAGCAGACTGGCTAAGGCAAATAAGCTTTTAATTAGACATGAGCATTAGAACTGATGACGGGTCAAATCGGCATTAATGCTTAGCTTCTGAGCTCTCTTCTCTCTTATTTTTAATTAAATTTTGAGTTGAGCACGAGCGTCGGCAGGCGGCCGCGCGCCGGTATGGCTTGAATATTATTATGTTTATTTGAAAATTATTGAGTTGAGCCAAGCGAATGACCGAGTGTTATGAAGAACCAGCGGGCGATTCTTTATTAATTGTTTTTCTCGCTTCTTTTCTTTCTTTCTGTGTTTCTGAATAGCCCAAGCACTTTTCAGGCTACGAATTTGCTCAGAGACACATAAACTAAGTTTCCTTTCACTCTTGGCTCTGACGTTTGTCAAACTGACCAATAATTTCTCAATTTTAGATCAAAATCGTAAACCCTCCAAAATATGAGCGAAAACAATTAGAACAAAAAACTAAGACCGATATGAAAGAAGCTTGCCTTTGCTTCTCTAAAAACTTGCTTCCTCCTCCGCCAGCGCCTCCTGCTCTGCAATTCGAGCTACTACTATTCCCGCCTTTGCCAGATGAACTTAATCCTTTCTACAGTGAAAAGCCGCAAGTGCTGCCAACTTGTAATCTTACTCGCTGGCAACTTGACCACTCACTTTCACTCTCGAACAACTCAATGCAACGAACGAGTCTAGCTCAACTCACCGTTGTCGCATTAGTATTCTTGTTATCAACGGTGCTCATATCTGTTCTACTTGTTTTTACGTATTTGTACCGATACAGACCGTGGCAGCAGTTTGCCTCTGATTCTGAATTAAACAGCGCCTGCTCAAGCAAAAACTTGAGTTTATCAAATACGCCCGAGCCTTCAATCGCATTCACATCGACCTCTTCGCCATTATTAGCTGGAGTCACAACTTCAAGAGCCTTCAATCTAATGGGAAAGGAAAACAGTTCACAGTGGTCGCAGCTCTCATTCATTACGCACAACGAGCAGTTTTTCGGAATGCACAATCGAACCTCTAGTCGATCGACTCTCTTTCTAAAAAACCGCAATTCACCTTTAATAATAAACTCGGAGCATTTGAGCAGCCCTTCAGAACATTACTACGAAACCATCGGTGATGCTAGCCGGCACTATTACGATTACGAAGCAACTAGAGATCACAGCCAAACGTTTAGACGTCAGCATATCGACTTTTCAGGCCAAATCTTAATTCCACAATTCACTGCTCTGCATCAGGGGACAGCGAATTTTAGTCAGAAGCATCCAAAAATGTTCTCTCAATTTTGTTCTAAGGAATTGATTGTATGATTTAATATTTACTTTATTCTGGTTCCGTTTGAATGTTTGTATTTATGTACAGCCGTATTTAATTTAACTTGAAGCCTTTAAGAATTATAATTTTATCCTGAATAAGAAAACCTTGAACAAAACCTTAGCTCAAGTGAATTTTTCAGTCCAATTCCGACTTCTAGTTAGTCTCTTATCAAACTTGACGAAAAAGAATATTCAGAATGAAAAGTCAAGAGCTCGAAATGAAAAGTCCAACTTTGACTCATTTTAATTTAATTTATTTTTTCTAATGGAAAAGGCAAATTTCTTTCTTGAAAAAATTTCAATTGTCAAGCTGGCAAAGAAGCGCGACACCTGAAAAAAAGTTTATCTTAATTTCTGTGAGTGTTTTTAGGGCAAGTTAGAAAACGCAAACCTCTCTTGATCCAATGCGAAGGCGGTAAATCAGTCGGAAGCATGATAGGCAGCACGAAGTTAGTCGAGTGGCCTGTTGTACTGAGCACTCCTCTCCTCTCGCTTGTTTTGTAAACAGGGCACTCGTAGCTCTTTTTCACTTCGAGTTCGCTGGCTTTTATTGGCTTAATCCAAATGATTGGCATTTGGTCGTTAAGTATCTTTGATTGTTGCTCTGCAAGCAGACCAGTTTCACGATTCCATCGAGCTCCATCCAGAAACAAGCCATAAATGTAGGCGCCGTCCTCGGGAGCTTTGTCCATGTAATCTCTTGCAATTACCTCAAAGTCAAACACGAGTAAATCGATCGGGATTGTGTATTTTCGAGCGAAATTCTGCTTGACGCCCGTTAAGAACGCTTGGGTAAAATAGAAGCCAGACACCCAGAAGGAGGGTGGTTTATTATTCTCGAACCAGCTTGCAAGGAACTTTAATCTTTCGATTAGATCGCTAAAGTAGCTTCCGAGCGGCTTTAGAGATGGATAGGATTTTTTGGCCCACATTTCCGGCACTTTGCCGATGAGGACGCTATTCGACAAGGCCTCGAGCTCTTGATTCATGACGACCAGGCCCTTGATAGCTTTCTGAAGGTTTTGCAGACTCGATCGAATAACACTCGTGAGTTTGTTGTAGCGTTCCATTTCTTGAACAAGTACAGTATTCATGCTCTCCTCGTACTTGGTTGGATACTTTTCAATCGCTTTTTCCAGATTAAAGTTGGATGGCAATCTGCCGAGGATGTCCGTCGATATTTGTGTGAGCATTTTATCTGTGTCTCCGCTTTGACTTGAAGTGCTGCCCAGAGTAAGCAATATTGAATCGAACAAAAGTTTTGTCGCTTGAAGGTCTTTGGAAATGTCCACATTGTCATGCATGCCGAAAACCTCTGGGTACTGAGTGCTGGGAAGGTTTCGAATAAACTCGACATAAGTCTCGTACGTTCCTTGTGGAGGTACACAATAGTTGCCGCTGACAGAAAGTTTATATTTGGGCTCATTAGCCACGCGCGGGTTTATGAAATCGCTCAGGATTGTTCGAAGACAGCGTCGATCCCAATCATCTGTGACACGACCGCCGTAGTTACACTCACCAGTCATGTAGGAAATGGCATCGTAAGGCACTTCTTCGTATTCATTAATGAACATTTGAAGCTGCCTGACTGAAATGTGCAAGTCCGACTCATTAAAACCATAAGGAATATTAAAGCCGAGCGGGCCGAATTTTCGGCGTTCCTGGACCAGCGCGTGAAAGAAGCAAAGGCCGAATAGAAGCCGCTCGAACACAGGCTTCTTCTCTGCTTGAATATTCTCAAAAAAGACTTTGTCACTGATCGGATCGTTCATGTAGGATTGGAGGAGGTTCATTCGCAGACCTGTGGGCGGCTCGTTGGTCATTTTCACGCCATTTTGAAGAACAGTGACCGGAAATTTATCCGATGGATAGCTTGTGAGCCAGAGTCGAAAGTCTGGATGAGTATTGTCATTTCTTAGGTCCTCGCAAATCTTTTCAAGTGAAGTCATCCATGATACGGCGAGATGACAGTTTTGCAGGCACACCCAGCTACCGTTCTGTTGCGCTTCTGCGATCAGTTTGGAGGCAATGACGCCTTGGCCTTGTCCAAGCGAGATAGCACTAAATTTGTTTCCACCGAAACCCTTGTCTTGAGCGAACTTGAGCAGCTGAGCCATAGGATCAGCGCCTGGGGAGAGAATGAAAACCAGCGGTATGCAGCAATTCGAATCAGAATATGACTTGGATAAATCGAACGGCGGCGGCTCGATGAACTTCTGGCCAAGATTGCGTTTAACGAATTCAGTGACAGCTAAGGTGATCTTATCGGGACAGAAGCATCTAACAATCATCATCTTCTCGAATTGTGACAGTTTCTCGTCGAACGGGCCTGGTATCTTGGCAAAATAAGGTTCTCGATTTTCGTAGAATTGCTTCCATTCGTCTTTGTTTTTTTCAAAATGTTCTCTTATTCCTTGAAAAGCTTTCAAGCCATCTAGACGACAAAGCTCATCCCAACTTTTGTCAACAAGCCAATCGGCTGCCGGATTCTTGAGCTTATTTTCCAAGCCTACTCCGCCTGTCAAAAAGAACATGTATTCGTTTCTGTCTAACTCGTCGCGCGCAATCAACAAGTTGGCGCACAGTACAAACGAGAACAGAAGCTTGTCCTTTTCGAATAGAGAGCGGCAAACGTTGCTGTATAAGTTATAGGTAAAATGCTCTTGCAAGTTTTTCAAGCGGCGTTGAATGTTCTTTGATTTGAGGCTCTCTTGAATCGAGTTATTGTAGAGATTGATGAACCATTGAAGCGAATATTGATACATCGGGTCAATGTTGGGCAAATCGGTGATGCTAAAGAAGAGAGTTGAAGAATGCTGAGCCATCGGTCTGTACTCTTGACGAGAATTCTCAATCTTCTTGGCTGTTTCTAGGCCGATTTTCTGCTTCTTGTTTATGTCGTCGGATATAACTTTGGCGTTGTCCAGCGTTTGTATGGCGGTTTCATCTTCCAAAATGTTTCCCTCCGACGAGAGCGTAAACAGAATATTATCCTCGACTTCTTTGAGCGACTTTTGGTTTTGCGCACTTGTTATAACCAAAGCTTGTCTCTCTTCTTCAAGCTCCGGTCTCTCTCTAGCGACAACGATTCCTAAAAGTTGATCTTCGAGGCCCTCAAGCGTTATCATGAAGTTGAGCAAATTGACTTTGGTGGCCACTTCGGGCAGGTAGTGTGGATTGCGAAGTTTGGTTGTGATGTAGAAGCGGAAATCTTTGCTGTACTCGATTATGTTGTCGCCCAATTTGATCATATCGACTCCTCCTTGCTTGAACGTCGAGCGTAGAAGAAGCGGCTCCAGAGAGGGGTCCAGGTCTTCGCCGACATTTTCCAGCAAAAGCGGATAGCCAAACTGAATAGAATTTTCCAAAGTTCTCATCATATCCGAGTCGGTAAGCTTTATGACGTTTAAATTGTTTTCCTTTTCTGACGCTTTTATCCAGCGGTTGGCTTGGCCCTGCGGATCAATCAGCAGAGGCCATCTCCTTGAATTGAACACAATCACTGCGTTATCAATTGAAAATGAGTCGTTCGGTAAGCCGTTTATATTCCATTGCTGAATTTTTATTGGCTCGCCGAGCGTTACACTCAGCGAGTACTTGTCTGGCTCACTGCACGGTATCTTTTTGGACTTGATGATTTTAATCCAGTCTTTGACACATTGATCACGAAAAACAGCTGTGAATGGGCCCAAGTATCCAATAACTCCCGAAGAGATTAGAACATCTCCGAGCAGATTGTCATAGATCTTTTGCAGATTCTCTGCTTCTTGAGTCCAACGAGTCTTTTCACCTCCCAGGCCTCCGATCAGCTTCTGAGCGCGAATTAATTTCTTTCCACAGAGATCGACCTCTTTCTCAAGGTTTTGCTTTCGCTCGGTGGTTTCGTCGAAATCTTGCTGCAGTTTGGCAAGTCGGTCTTCGATCGCTTTAAGCTCGTTTTGTTTCTCTTCAAGAGCAGCATTCAATATGGCCAGTTCTTCCTGGGCAGCGGCGAGCTTTTCTTCCTTGGGCACCACAACCTTCTTTATTTCGTCGTATTTTACCATTGCAATTACCCAGCTGCAAAGACCTTGAGCGGCCGATGAGGCTTTCACCACTCGTTCTGGAACAAATTCAGGATTGGTCATGTACTCTTTCTTGATTCTCATTATAGCGTTCTGGTTTATGTTGTCTTTATCGAACGACTTGAGCTCTTTGAGGAAGTTAAGGTCTGCCAAAAGTTTTTTAGACGGAGGCCAGAAATCAAGCATCTATACAATTTCAATAAGAAAATCAAGTCATAAAAAATCTGAACATTCATAAAAAACCTTTTGGCCTGGCTTGTTCGGGTCGTTAACTTTCTCTGCTGGGATTCCCTTGAGGACACATACAGCAGCCATGACCAGCCTGACTCCTAGCGGAGGGTTGTTCATGCTCCTCACGATAACGATGTCGTTGGGCTGAATCGTGTCCAAAGCAGCGATGGCTTTTTCCAGTGCCGGAAGAGCGACCGCAAGTTCGGCCTGGCACTCGTCCTAATCAGAAACAAGACTTGGAGCATCTTAGCTAAACATTCAGCTTATTGGCTTGTTACCTTAAGTTCCTGGGCTTGTGAGGCTTTTTCATTGGCGATCTTCTCCTCTGCTGCGACCATTTGCCTCTTTTCTTCTGCCTCTTTCGACTCGATTTCGATTGTTTTCATCATTTTATCCGCTTCCTCTGCGGCAATTTTGAGCTGAGGCTGAAGATCTTCCAAGTCTTTGCGCATCACAGCCACTTGAGACTCTGCGAACGCAAGCTTTTCGAGGCCATTCACGTATCTGCGTTTTGCCGCCATTATTTGATTTTGCTTGGCAGTGATTAAAGTCTTAAACCCAGAAATGAGCTGCAAATAAGAGGTCGGCGTAACATATGTCTTTCGACCTAGTGACTGGTAAAATCTAAACCAATCTAAAGTATTAAATGCTGAAGGCGTAATTTACTGCGGCCAACACTCACCTTTCACTGAGCTCAGCAGCTTTGACGTGAAAGTATTTACAAATTTCAACGCATGTATTTTTTTCTTGGTCTTCAATATCGATCTTTTGGAGGGAGTTGCGGGCCACTTTCTCAAGGGCATCCTCTGGCCAAGCTTGGAACCAGTCGATATTGCAGCAATTAATCAGTGAAGGGAACTTGCGTATTCGGTTTCGAAAGTTGTCACCAATCGGACTGAAAGCAATCACTACGTGAAGGTTCTCACGACACCTGTTGACGAAAAATGCAAACAATGCCAAAGGAGAGAATTCAGCGTTTTTGTCCTGAGCTGCGGCCTGGGCTGGAGCAGCAACGGCTTCCATTATTTCTCCGCGCTCATCGGGAGCGAACAGGTTTGGCACCTCGCCAGTGTTGAGAAGACTGTCAACATCTTCTAGGAAGCTTTCGTCTTTTATCTGCGAATCGGTCAGAAGGAAAACTGTTGGTTGTCCTTGCGCGCCGGCTGTTCGCAAAACTCGCTTCAAATCTTCTCGCCATTCATTCATCCCATAATTCTTGCTGATCTCAGGCTGAATAAGGTTGTAGCCGGCCATGGCGGTTGCCAACCGAGTTAATGATTGTCGTCCACTTCCTCCGACTCCGACAAGAAGTGCGTTACCTCCAGGCGAGCGTAATACTCGACAAATGCGACTCAAATGCTCTAAAACGTAACTAGAGAGCAAGTTAAAAAAATTATATTTTTAAACAGCGACAGGTGTGTAATTTACCGGAATATGACCAGTTCCATTTTAGTCTTGTGGGTATTGTTGTACTCCTCGAGGCACTGCTCAACCACGCCGTACATCATTTCAATGACCATGATCTCCTCATAGTAGCGCTCTTCCGGATCAAGGTCTGGATGCATGAAATCTCCAAATATTAAGCTTCTAAGATCTTCCTCAGTGATGCGGCCCCCTCCGCCTTGTCCACCGTTGGCCAGGTGCTCAAAGACCGAGTCGAAATTCTCTTTGAAGATATCTTTGACGCATGTTTTCATCGCCCTTTTTCAGTTTGTTATTGGTTTCGATTAATATTGGTTAATGTCTGAAATCTCAACTCACTCAACCAGCCATTTTCGATCTTGATCGTCGATTAAGCGATCATAGAATACTCGCATTGTTTCGTGAACCCACAAGCGGAGGAGAATTCTTTTTGTTTCTACTTCTGATTTGCGAATGAGACAGCAGCCGAGAATAACTCTGGAAAAATCGCGCAAATTGAACACATAATGTGACTTGGCAGGGGTGGGCAGCAGGTTGTTTGCTGCCTCTTTGTAAATGTGCAGAGTTGCTTGAACAATGCTGTTGCCAATTGTGAAATATTCAGGCGGAAACTCTTGCATCTAAAATTTCGTCGAATTCGATTCAACAAGCCTTAACCATCGATGTATGTGAAATCTTACTCTAAGATATGTGGTTATCACAGTCGAGAATATTCGAGTCATTGTTTCGTCATTGAATTCATTAACTGCAATCATATTGTAGTGCCTGGTAAAGCGGGGTGTTACAGGATTACGACCGCCTCCAGGAGGACCCATGGCCGAAACCAGCTGAACGTCTTGTAATACGAAGCTGGTTGTATCTTTCTTATCGTACCAATAGCCATGGTCGACCAGCATTCTGAGTAGCTCAATGGGAGGCTGAGCGCCGTACTTTTCTAACTGGGGCATGTTCATATCATCGACAAAGAATACCGCCTTTTTCATCATTGGCGGACCGAAAACACCCTTGCGCCTCTTATCCAAGCGACCCATAAACAGATCCTGAACCTGATTTGCACTAGTTTGTGCCGAGAAGTTTATAAAAAAGGCCATGTACTCTTCGTTAGATAAGTTGTGCATCAGATAATTCTGAATATAAGCGCTTTTTCCTGTTCCAGTCGGCCCGACCAACAGTAGTGGACGCTTGTGTTTAACCATAAATTCGAGCAAATAATTGGTCCGGACTGTGTCCATAGTAGGCACAATCATTTGTCTAATATTGGCCACTTTTCTCTCCTCGGTGTTTCGCAAAAGGTCATTCCAGTGTCGCCATTCTCCTTTGTTTTTCATCTAATCCGAAATTCTTGATTAAAACCAATCGCTTCAAGTTAATAGGAAACTGCATACTTGAAAGTAATAGTCATAAACAGTGCCTGCGTCTGGTATTGAGACTTCAAGTTTTCCTCCGAATACGTTCGGTACGGGGAAATCCTCATCTTTTCCTTTGAGTAATTCGCGGAAAAATTGGTCAAACTTGCTTCGGCTCGGAGAATCTGACGAAGCACCAATCGACCAAATACATGCAAAGACAGTTGCGTTCAACAGCCAGTGTTTTAGATGCTTGTTGGGGTTCGCTTCATCAACTTCGACGCAATGGTCATGCATTAACATGCTGATCCAGCTGAGCATTGAACGGACCAAGTTTGAATCTCCAGTACCGGCAAGCTCTTTTGAGTGATGTCGAACGTGATAGATTGCCGCAGTTGCCATCCACACAAATAGCTGTTCGAGTTCATCTTTGAACTCACTGAGGGAAGCATAAAGTTCTCCGTTGATGTAGGAGCGGAGCAGAGGACGCCAAGTCAACGCACTTGGCTCCAAATAGATCATTCCGCATCGACTCACTGTGGCAGGCTGATGAATTTTCATGAGATAGGAGCAAGGTTATTTTAAGGCGTTGTCATCTTACCGACGCTTGGGACAGGTCCATAGTTTCGAAAATCATGCTCATCTGGGGACTCATCTGGATAATTTCTCCGCTCATGAGGCAAAGTTTTTTGTTGTCGTCAAGCACCGTGTTCATATTTTCTATCCAAACAGCATCGATGGGACCGTCAAAAATAACCCACTTACGATCGGGTGATTCATCCTGAGCAAACGAGCGGAATATGCGAGCCAGAACTCCGTCGCTCCACTTCAAAATCAATTGTGACAGGATCGAGAGGCCACAGCTTATGATTTATCATGAAAGTACCTCATGTGAAACTGGATCGAACTGTCCATAAAGCTGACCCATTGTTATAGACTTGGGATTGATTATCTTGTATTGAACTTTTTTTTCATCGCCTATATCCTTCTGATTCATGAGACTCAGAGTCTCGCTGAGCACCTCTAATACTTTTGTCTTTCCACCGAAAGGCTCGCCAACCAGCATGAAGCTAAAGAAAAGCTCGTTAAAATTGGATAAGGAGAAATTTCTGTGATCAATCGTACCCGTGACGAACAATCATCATCTCATAAGTTTGAGTCAATTTCTCAATGAAAAAGTCCACGGCTTGAAGATTGCGTTTGTCGCAAACTTCGTTTATGCAAAGATTGAAGTCACGATAGTCCGGTTTGGGCAGAGTAACGCCCGGAAAGAGGTCAGATATAATGCCATTGAACAAGGGAACATCATGGGCCAAAAATTTTGGCAGGTTTACATCAATTATACTTCGCAGCACCTGTTGAAGAGAAATTCCTTAAGCGGTTAAAATGAAAGCGCCAAGTCCTTTGGAGGCCTACCAGAATGTCTTCTCTTTCCTCTGGAAATTTGAGCTTTAGATTGCCCGCTGCGGTCAGTACTGACTTGACTGCTCGCATTCCATAGTCGTAATGGTACTGAGATGAGAGCTGCTCAGAGCAAAGTTTATAGACGGTGACTATTTTCACTGAGAGGCTTCTAGCATCCATGAAACCGTATGAGTAAAGCGAAATCTCGCCAATCATCGCATAATCCGGAACCATCATTGCGACTGTTCGGAAGAGCACTTTTAGATTATCGGGCAGTTCTGATCGACCAGCATAGCCAGGGTTCATTGTGATGCAAACATAGCAGTTGGGATTCAGATCCAATTCGGTTCCTTCGAATATGAACCGGTCAACATGAGCTTGCACTGCTCTAATGATACTGAGAATTTGCTGTGCTACTACAGACAAAACTTCAAGGTCAATTCTATTGAACTCATCAAAACAAGCCCAAGCTCCGGCAGAAGCGAGACCTTTGAAAAACTAACAAAAAAACATTTTTATTTAATTCTTCTTCTCAACAGCCCAATTTAGCTGCTTACCTTTCCCATTGCAATGTAGTCGAGACCGTCAGAGCAGTTGAACACAACACATTGAACTGCCAGTGCCTTAGCCAAGTCTTTTGTAGTCTCGGTCTTTCCGGTTCCGGCTGGTCCTTCAGGAGCGCCGTTTAGATTCAAATGAAATGCACCAATCAATGTTCGATAGCAGCGGTCTGTCAATTGTGTAATAACCAGGCTAAAGTAAAGCTTAATGAAAGCATTCTGCTTGAAAGAGCAATTAACAATAATTACCGAGGAGTGTTGCCCAGATATTCATAGCAGTATTTTACTGTGGCATTAGTAATCCTCACTACACAGTTGTTTTCTTCCCAATAGTATCGAAGCTGAGCGAGCCAGTTAAAGTCGTCTTCTGAGGTAACCTTCTTGCTGATCATTTCTACGACCACATCTCGAGCGTGCACATCTATGACCACCAAGGCTCCGAGGGTGATTCTCGTCATTGGACTCAGCTTTCCTCTCACAAGTTTGACTACATTTGCTAGCTGGGCATTAAGCTTTTGCACGTAGTCTTCTAGACCTCGAGTGCCGCTATGCAGAGCGTCGTGAACTTCACTAGTCCAGTAAATTTGCGACACACAAAGAACGACTTGGCCGGGCCACTCTTGAACCCAGTCTTCGCGCGCGTCGGTCGCGTAGGCATTACGTGCCGCTTCGATTACATCCCGAAGAGACATGAGCATCACATTCTGCACCTTGAGCAGCCACTTCTCGACTGCTCCCTTGGCTTCGGCAGTATTGATCGATTGGCTAAACTTGACTTTTTCGTTCTCGCTGCTGAACATTGCGTGGATATCTAGTCTGGAATCAAACTCCAGTTTGGCAATTCCTTCGAAGCATTTTTTTAGATGAGGCTGAACTCGAGTCGGATCTTTTGTTTCTGATAAAATTTCCAGCATTTCATCGTTTGATAAGAAGAAGAATCGAGGAAAGTAGAGTCGCTTCTTTTCAAGGTAAGCGTTCAGTCCTCGGTTTATTTTCTCGATCGAGTTGAAACTGTCCCTAAGCTTTTCGAGCATTCCCGTCATTGAAGTGGCCACCAACACATGTGTATCTTTGACCACATTTTTCATTATATCTTTATAATTACGATCGACTGTGGTAAAAAGTCGGCCCTCCTCAGGCATTTGCATGTTGATGTCCTCGGACGCGAATATAGGCTCAAGGTACATCCAGTTCATTTGAACTTTAAGCCACTCGTCTATAATGTCCTGAATAAGAAGCAGTTTCTCTTCCCACTCGCGGATTTCCTTTTCAAATGGCTTTATAAAAGGCGAGCCCTTCATAGTTTGAGTTTTGACTATGTGGTCGTCAAGCAATGCTTGAATCTCATCAACCGAGGCGAGTATGTTTAGTTCAGTTTCTTTGTATTTCGCTGTATTGAACTGAATCGGTTCCCAATCTGCCTTCATTCGGATCATTGCTTTCTCCAGGCTGTATTCTTTGGTGGCACTTGCAGACACCACTTCGAACTCGGTCAGAAAAGGCTCCAATTCCATTTTCAAAACCTTTCGCAACGTAGTTCCAGCGTCGGGTTTGAGATTTCTATTCGCGATGGCACTCATCTTGTCCCAGTGTCGATCACGAATACCGGGATTGCAAAGGATACTTATAACCGGAATGTTTTTCTAACGCAATCAGATAATCAAGGCTGCAAGGCTGCGAAAAAGCTGAGCGAGAGAAAGAGCGATACCTTGAATTCTTCCAGCTGGTTCATGACAACATTGCATATTTTAATCATCTCTGGATCTCCCTTCTCTAGTTTTTGAAGTTCGACTTCATCCGGGTCTAGTTCTTCCTTATTATCAGCATTGGGTTCACTACTATTAGCTTCTTTATCGCCAATGTCGGTTTTCCCTTGATTTTCCATTGATTAGAGCAATGCATCCGACTAGCGAACAAGCGCGCTTACTCTTTTGGGTTTTCTTATCGCTCAATCGGGCCTGAAGCTCCATCTTGCGTTTCTTAATCATGTTGTTGAACTGCTTTTGAATTTTGTAGATTTCACGCCAGAAATCCTCGCACTGTGCTTCGATAAGCTCTGAATTCAAGTCAGTAAAAGACCCGTCAACCCATCTGGCAAAGAAAATTTCACTACTTTCAGGGTCAAATTCACTATCAGCCGCATTTAGTTACTTTTTTTCCGACCGTTGCCACTTGAGAGCAGAAGCAAACAACCGTGCATAAGGATCAAGACTTGTTTTGATTGTTTCCAGGATAGGGAATTCAGATTTCGGCATTTTGAACTCGATCTCCTCGTTCTGAATCCAATCGATTAGTTTTTCAGCATCGATGATTCTTTTCTGCACATTTTTGACATCATCAACATATTGCTTCATCATATCGAGCTCTCCATAATCACTGAATTCGTCAATTCTCTTGGCGATCTTTTCCAGTTCACTGATCAGTTTCTCTTTCTGAGACTGAAGGTGGTTTTCATTTTCAAGCCTGACGCTTGTGCTCATCTTTAAGTTGGCGGATATTTAAAAGTTAACAAAAAGTGATCATCGGCTCAAACCGTCTTTTCTGGATTACCTCTTCGTTTAGATCAAAAATTGGCCCAATCTCTTGCGGCCAAAGGAGAACTTTTGAATTTAGTTCGATATCTTCGGGCGGGAAAAGTTTCATGCCCAGCAAGTATGCCATAGAGCGTCTTATATCTCTGATCTGAGCCCCCAGTTTTAAAACTCCTGATGCTTTCGCTTCGTTCATAATGCTGTTCATTTCATTAAGCTCTTTAGTTGTTTCCGGCCTTTTAACAGCCCGATCTCGAATAGCCTCAAACGCAGCACAAACACTTGAAGCAGATTTAATTTTAATATTTAGGCCGAATGCTTCAAAGAGACATGCAAAATGTACCTGTGACACTCTTTTCTATGACGATCAATAAGTACGTTAAGAAGACTGTCGATGTGATCTCTGGTCACCCGAATGAGAGAGCTCTTAAGATCATCGCAAACTACGTAGAATAAATCGAACTCTACTACGCTCAGTTCAAGCTGTATCTTGGCCACCACCTGTTGAAGCTCATATATGAACTTGAATGTTGTAACAGGCGATTAATTTAAGCAAACTGCGTTTTCTAATTAAGCTCAGCAAACCTGGGCAAACTCATCCAATGATTTGTTGTTCGAGGCTATATAATCCTTGATTCTAGTCTCAAGGGATCCATCAATCAAAAACGTGTAGTTCTCGACTATTCGAGGCTTCATTGAGTATAATGCGAAGAAAGTATTTGAAGTCTAGACCAACCGTAGTGCTCGAGATGCTTCTTAGGTTCTTGAAGGAACTGATTTATGAGATTTTTGAGCTTCAAATTGACGTCGTTCAAATAACGAGAATCGACTTGTGTGTCCAAGAAAACGTTTTGGCCGTTCAAGTAGCCTCGTACTGTTGGTAGCTAAATAGAGGAGAATAATCAAAAAGGCAAAAAATTTTATCAATCTCCAACCGCTACCTCCGGTATTGAATTGCAAATTTTGTCGACTATCCACTCAAACATTCCAAATATGATTGATTCGTTCGGATAGAACTGCATCTTCTCGTCGTCAAATGTCAGCTCGATCTTAATTATGGGCAAGTCTGCATGGCTTTCGGTGTTAAAATGATCCAAAAGTCCGTAGATAGTGCGAACCAGAAAATCTTTGAGCTATAAACCCGAATAAGAAAATTGAGAATAGAGATCTAAGAGAGAACATTAAAAACCTGATTTGAAGCCAACGTGCTGACCGAGTTGAAAAATGATTCGATGAAAGCAGGAGGCAAGCTTCTGTTGTCGTTATAATCGGCAAAAAGATTCACAAAGTTAGTAAACCAAACATTGTAGATATATTTCTGCGAAAGCTCTATTTCAATTGAAATATTGTTTTTTATTTGCTGCTGATCCAGTGGACCTAGAGCACGTAGTTTGCTTATATCGACCATTAGGCTCTCTCCCAGTGCTTTATACGGCTCGTTAGGTTTAGAGCTCTGACACATTTCAAGAAGGGTAAGATGTGACGGATGAAGGATGTGAAGTTGCCTAAATATTCGCTCCCTGGCTCGGTGAAAATTATTTGACCAATTCGTTGAGTAATCAAGGCCTCTAAAGCAAGCAAAGCAATAAAAAACAGATCTAATCTTTGAAGTGGACTTGACTTACTCTTCAGATTTCAACTCAAGCCTACTTTCTCCCTCTAGCCCTTTGACATCTGGAATCGTAAGAAGCGCATGCATGGCACATCGCTGCATTGCTTCGTCATACATTTCTTTAGCTTCTTTGAAATAAGATTCAGTGACCTCCTTAATAATTCTCTGATCCTGAATAGTTCCAATCGCAGCCTTGTATATATTCTCATATGATTCAGGCTGCATAGGAACTCTAGGAGCGTCCAAAAGCCGGGTTTTAAGAAAGCGATAGTTGATCTAATTTTCCAACCGTTACGAATGGCTCTATCAGCACGAAAAATGAAAATTACTCGAATTCTCCGGTCCTCGCTCATGACCTTAGATAGTTTATAAAACAATAAAATCGTGAAAAATAAGACTATGATTTTGGTAAAATACCATTGAAGGAAAAGAAGGTTCTGGTAGTGCTTCGGTGAAACTACATTTTTCAGATATTTTTTCTTTTTCTTTCTGTGCCTTTTGAACGCTTTTGAAGCAATCGTTAGAGAAGTTTTATTAGTGACATTAAAATTCCTGTTATTTTACATAATTCGTTTAAGCCGAAAACGTTCTTGACGTTTAAGGCTGTAATCCATAAGAATACTTCCACTGTAAGGGTCACTCGCATAGGCAGGATGACGCAAAAGTTGACCGTTTTCATCACGAATATCCGGTCCGTTTTCCATTTCTGAGAAAAATTGGAAAAAGCAAAGTGGGAAAACGCAGGCGCCAAAGATGTCATCAAAACTGCAAACTTGTAGCCATAGCAACCAGCGTGAGTGATCATATGCTTATAAACCAAATGCAGAATAAATAACACTTTCTTGTTCAAGTGAAAAAACAACTCAAAATGTATATCATTTATTAAGAAAAGGTCTATGACCTCTAACATCTAGTCTAAATAATGATTGGTTTTATCCCACGCTAAATCGCTCTGGAGGTAAGGCTGCTAGTTTAGCACACAGGTTCAACGATTGTGTACTGGCACTGCTTGCAGCTGACCTTGTCGTTGGCGGAGCTTCCGACACAAGCCCTCTCTTTGATAATTAACTGGGATGAGAAATGGTGGATCGTTTGACGCGCGCGGGATTTACCTGACAGAAGAACCGACTGGTCGAGCTCTGCTTCAGACAAGCCTGGCTGCCCGGCAATCACGATATCGGCAGCCACGAGTCCCTTGAGGCGCTCGCGGACCAGCTCCATCTCGTTGGCATCGCCTTCAACCTTGATCTCTCCGTCGACTGCCACAAGCTCACTAGTGATCAAGAGAGACGATTAGATTGCTCTGACTCGGCTTCTCATGCCCGAAACCTACACTCCTTCTCCTGGGACCAGTGACAGCCCAGTCACTTCAGCCGACTTGAACTCTTCGCCGATGAGGCCCGCGAACACGTTGGTCAGCTTAAACATGGTAATGCAAATGCCGAATCAGACGGGCGCGCAGGCGAATCCTACCTTTTCCTGAATGATGGCCGATATATCTGACTGGCGCTGCTTGTCGGCCATCGCCTCAATCAAAAGTCGGCCTTTCTCGTCATTTGAAACTGGGAGGCGAACGAGGCCACCGATGCTGATCGTGCTTCGAGCCACGAGCGCTCCGCCCAGAGCTTTAAAATACTCTTATTTAGCTACCGCCTCAGACTTGGCAGCTCGCCGATGCACTTACATTTTACCATCCTGGATTCGTTGTCGTCATCATCGTCAGTGTCAAGATATACTGGGATCAAAGAGACAGCTACTATACCAAGGATGCCTGCACAGCAAACAAGTGGAATAAGAAAGTACCAGCACTTGTTGTATCTAATTTTGTTATTAGTCTGTGTTTTTCCTACTTATCGATATGAATTTACTCTTTTTTTGGCTTTTCACTCTTTGTCGGCTGGTTTTCAGACACAATAGGATAAGTTTGGTCACCAGAGTCCTGTTGAAACCATGCCCAGTATAATTGTCGAAAAGGGTCATAGAAGGATGGTGAAGTCTGAGCCGTGTTCATTTTTGTTAAAAATTTTCAATTGCTTAAAAAAAGAACTTTGTTTTCTCAATTTATATGTCATTGTGTCCGATGATTTAGTTTCAGTCAAAACTAATAAGTGTGCAATCAAGCGATTTAGGCTCCTTGTCATTATATCTAAAATGACAATGAATTGGCAGCCATCAAGTTATGCAATACAATACTTGATATCAAAAAGAAGATGAAACAAGAAACTTATCAAAAAAGTAGGCAAATGAAAGGGTTGAATTCTTTTTAATTGGGTTGGAAAGTATTGATGGTTTTATGCATGAATGCCTTTTTAGATTTACAATATTTTTGTAAACGATTACTTGGACAAGAAAAATCACCAAAAAATGAGATGAATGCTTATAGGCTTAAAAACTTGAAAAATTCGGCGAAAAGTCTTTAAGAAAAACAAGATCGTGGGAATTAAGTTTAAAAATTTATTTTTAAATTTTAACTAAAACAGACTTTTGAAATCTAAAGACTAATTTTTGGAAAACTGAGAAAAGAGTCAGTAAATCTATCCTAAAAAAAAATTTTTAGCCGCAAGCTGAAGAGCTCGGAGGGTAAGGCTGCTAGTTTAGCACACAGGTTCAACGATTGTGTACTGGCACTGCTTGCAGCTGACCTTGTCGTTGGCGGAGCTTCCGACACAAGCCCTCTCTTTGATAATTAACTGGGATGAGAAATGATGGATCGTTTGACGCGCGCGGGATTTACCTGACAGAAGAACCGACTGGTCGAGCTCTGCTTCGGACAAGCCTGGCTGTCCGGCGATCACGATATCGGCAGCCACGAGTCCCTTGAGGCGCTCACGGACCAGCTCCAGCTCGTTGGCATCGCCTTCAACCTTGATCTCTCCGTCAACTGCCACAAGCTCACTAGTGATCAAGAGAGACGATTAGATTGATCTGGCTCGGCTTCTCATACCCGAAACCTACACTCCTTCTCCTGAGACCAGTGACAGCCCAGTCACTTCAGCCGACTTGAACTCTTCGCCGATGAGGCCCGCGAACACGTTGGTCAGCTTAAACATGGTAATGCAAATGCCGAATCAGACGGGCGCGCAGGCGAATCCTACCTTTTCCTGAATGATGGCCGATATATCTGACTGGCGCTGCTTGTCGGCCATCGCCTCAATCAAAAGTCGGCCTTTCTCGTCATTTGAAACTGGGAGGCGAACGAGGCCGCCGATGCTGATCGTGCTTCGAGCCACGAGCGCTCCGCCCAGAGCTTTAAAATACTCTTATTTAGCTACCGCCTCAGACTTGGCAGCTCGCCGATGCACTTACATTTTACCATCCTGGATTCGTTGTCGTCATCGTCGTCAAGGTCAAGATATACTGGGATCAAAGCGACAGCCACTATGCCTAATATCAAGGCACAGCACAGCAGCGGAAGCAAAAAGTACCAGCACTTGTTGCATCCACCTCTTTAAATATTAAATTTTGTTAATATTTGCATTTGTTGTTTTGGTTATCAAATTTCCGGTACGTTTTGGGTGGTTTTTGTTCAATCGTTGAATTCGGACATTCTTGTTGAGGTTGATCTTGAGGTTCAACCCAGACCCAGAAAAATCTGCGGAAAGGATCGTAATACCATGGTGAGCTAACTGTAGTGTCCATCTCAGTTTTCTCGTTTTTTTTCGAAAGGAACCTTTTATCACTAGTTAATCTTTGGTTAGAAGTTTCATCTCTATTTATAGACTTTTTCGGCTTATTACCCGTTTATTATCGCCAAGTTTTAGAAGAGCCATTTTATTTGATTGTTATTGTAGTTTGATTGTCCCTCGATTTAAAAGTTGATCTCTTTTCATCATACAAAAGCGCATTGTATTCTTTTCACGATTTATTGTCTATTGTGTTATTACGTTTTTTTTTTAAATCTATAACTCTTTAATGCGCTTTATCTCACAGTTTCGCATGACTCGTTTCTAGCAGACTTCTACAATCATTTAGGGTTCTTTGAACAATAAGTGAGAATTTTTCACTCGGCAAGGAACTTTGGCTCGATTTGATCGAAGAAATTGACAAGTAAATTGCGTCATTCAGTATATTGTAGCAAACTCCGTAGCCGTCAAAAACCAATGGACCGAAAGAGGTTACGCCTCTGTATTTGCTTGAAACTTGACTTGTCGAGAGGAGAAAGTTGTTTGCCACTGAAAAGGCTTCACAATTATAGAGTTCAGGAATCGGCAGATTCTCACTCTGTGCAATTTGGCGTAAACCGAAAAAATGTCGATCAAATGATTCGAATCTTAAAACTTTGGCTGTGAAATCCTGGTGAGCCTTTATCGCTGAGCGTAAGAGTCTTGCTAACTCTGTCGGCAAGGCTTTATTTTCCATGCTGATTGCTAGCTCGGCCACTTGTTTTGTCGATGGGCGAATCACATCTGTGCGACCTTGCTTATATTTTCGCAAAGAGCCACTTTCATATCCGTTTCCCAATTTTTTATGGGCCCTGTTGGCAAAAGTTGCTTACAACAAAAGAACATTAATGACATGAATTTTGCAAAGTTTTCAACCTGTAAAAAGCAAGCTGAAGTGCAACTTGCACGAAAGCGTCAGGGCTCACTTGAAGCTTTTTGATTGTGCTCTTACCAAACTGGTCGAATTTAAGCCAAAAGAAAGAATGATCATCGATGAGTCTATTAGAGTTAGGTTAGAGCACAAAGTCACAATAAAACTGGATAGGAAAATTTCAAGAAAATGTTTACTTGAATGTTGCTTCTCTAGTCTCAATGATTTTCTTGTTCACTTCATCTGATATGACAAATTTGAGCTCCTCTGGTTTAGACGCGCCAACAGCTGCATTCGAAAAATCGAACTTGGACGTCTCACTTGTTTGATGCGGCATGATTATGGGAAAAAAGATTGAGGAGAAAATAGCGTCTATTTACATGAAATTTAGAATAAGATCGTTCATATAGGCGTGAGGCACCGCTTCGGCAACAGTGTGCTCAAAGTTTGTACCCCAATATCCGTCAGGTCCAATAATCGCGTTGACAGTTTTGTCGAAGAATCGGTTTGAAGTAAAAGATTTGTTTCCGTGCACCATCTGAGTCATGGCTGAAGTTGCTTCATCCTGTCCGTCTGATGCAGCCAACTCATGGTCAATTGAAATAACAAGAAGACTGTCTTGGATGGTCTCGAAAAACTTTTCGTTGTCCCGATCTTTTAAAACACTTCAAGATTCAATTGAATTTGGTTCTATCAAGTCAGAGCCAGTTACTTTGACACATAAGTCCATATGCGTTCGCCCATGTATCTCTATTTGCGGTAGTTAAAAGTCCTAATTCCGCACCAGTATGTTTCGTCGCTTGTATCATCTGCTTCAAACTGTCCAGCAGTTGGGCCTCTGGATAAACTCTGCCAGTCTCAGGGTCGATGATTTGCAGTCGAAAAAACTTAATGAGTTCGATTTTACTCGTAAAAAAAAAAAATAAAAAGCCAAAATTTACTCGAGATTTGTATACAATCACTGCGCTATTGTGAACTTTCGGATCCAAATCTGCACAATGAACGGATTTTAGAGCGTCCCTCGTCATACGGGGAATGCGACATGTGTTTATCAGCTTATAATATTGGTCCATGCACAGGGGTGAGTTGCCAAGTTGATCCGGAACAAGCTTTTGACTAAAAAATTCAATTTAATTCTATTTACCTGCGTGCAAATAAAATAGAAGCAAAACCTGGTGAGCAAGTCCTTATAGAAAATGAATCCATGGATGTATTTAACAGCGAACTGAAGCTGCTCTTCTAAACCTCGATAGTTTGCTCGCGGGTAAATCATTCCAGGATTTGAAAAGATCATCAAACTAGATCTTGATTCGAGATATGCCTTCTCGATCCACCATGGAGTTAGCTAGTCAATGAGTGAAACAATTAAATAGTATCTTTAAATAAAATAGAGAAAGCAATGAGCAGGTGAAAAGCACCACTCTAAAGACAAGCTGGACTATGATGATTTTTCGAGTATTTTTTTCATACCCAATTGGGTTTTCCCTTGGCAAAGTTTATCAAATGGTTTTGGAGGAGCCAGCCTGAGCCATCAGGCTTAAGCAGCTCTTGTGCGGCCTAAAGAAAAAATTGAATGATAAAGGGCTCGTCGTCTGATTTTTGACAGATGCGAATACTTGTTCTGCGGCTTTTAGCTGTTCGAGCGTAACCAATGGTTTCACAGCTGAGAGAAACTTTTCAACTGAATTTTCAAGCGAAGGGACAGGTAAATCCGGAAGCGAGACTTGATGTGCCAATGTTCTGATGTTGGATGGAATCAATTTTCGCCCTAGCAAATTTCCCGATTTCGTCTGCGTCATAATGATGCGTGCCCCTAAGCTCTAATAAATTATTCAATCAAGCCTCCGCTCTCACGTAGGTTTAGAATAAATCTCAACGAATACCTTGACCGAGACAATTTTTGCGCAACCAAAAGATAAAAACGCCATCTTTCAAAGCTGATTTGAATAGTAAATCCCTTTGAGTTGCTAGATAGTTGAAGCGACTTAATCATATGCCTGTTAAACAGGCCAGTTCTATACGCAGGGCAAGTGCTCTGAGTTTAGCCAAATTTTTCTTAACTAATTGCCAAAAGGCGTTCTTTTTTTAAAAACTTGCTTACTTTTTTTTATTAATATCTAAAAAACTTTTGACGAATGAAAGGAACATGAAACGCTAGGAAGGCTTTTTTAGAAATATTAATATGTTAATTGAAGAGAATATTAGCCTCAGGTATGATGAAGAGTTCTGAAATTAAAACAACTGGAGCTTAACGCTCAGTCTCAGGCTTAGCACACAGGTTCAACGATTGTGTACTGGCACTGCTTGCAGCTGACCTTGTCGTTGGCGGAGCTTCCGACACAAGCCCTCTCTTCGATAATTAACTGGGATGAGAAATGGTGGATCGTTTGACGCGCGCGGGATTTACCTGACAGAAGAACCGACTGGTCGAGCTCTGCTTCAGACAAGCCTGGCTGCCCGGCAATCACGATATCGGCAGCCACGAGTCCCTTGAGGCGCTCGCGGACCAGCTCCATCTCGTTGGCATCGCCTTCAACCTTGATCTCTCCGTCGACTGCCACAAGCTCACTAGTGATCAAGAGAGACGATTAGATTGCTCTGGCTCGGCTTCTCATGCCCGAAACCTACACTCCTTCTCCTGGGACCAGTGACAGCCCAGTCACTTCAGCCGACTTGAACTCTTCGCCGATGAGGCCCGCGAACACGTTGGTCAGCTTAAACATGGTAATGCAAATGCCGAATCGGACGGGCGCGCAGGCGAATCCTACCTTTTCCTGAATGATGGCCGATATATCTGACTGGCGCTGCTTGTCGGCCATCGCCTCAATCAAAAGTCGGCCTTTCTCGTCGTTTGAAACTGGGAGGCGAACGAGGCCGCCGATGCTGATCGTGCTTCGAGCCACGAGCGCTCCGCCCAGAGCTTTAAAATACTCTTATTTAGCTACCGCCTCAGACTTGGCAGCTCGCCGATGCACTTACATTTTACCATCCTGGATTCGTTGTCGTCATCGTCGTCAAGGTCAAGATATACTGGGATCAAAGCGACAGCCACTATGCCTAATATCAAGGCACAGCACAGCAGCGGAAGCAAAAAGTACCAGCATTTGTTGCATTCCCTTTTATGAGTTATTTAAGTCTTAAATTACTTTTGGATTTTCTACCTTTTTTTCTTTTTTTGTTCATTTTTATCTGGAGTATTCACTATCAGTTCAACCCAGGCCCAGTAAAATTTGCGGAAAGGGTCATAAAACAATGGCGATCTTACTATTGCTTCCATCTCGCAGACTCTTTTTAGTCAAATCAATTTTAAATCAAACAATTTTCTTTTCTTTTATGGTCTTTAGCTTGAGCGCAAGTTTTGTTTTCGAAAGTTTATTTTATATGCTAATTGAACCAAGAATTTATTTCACAGCGATCAAGCAACGAACTTTAATGAATATGAGTTTTTTCAAATCTAGAGTTTTTATCGAGGAATATTTTCATGATTGCTTTGGAGCGCATTCCTTACTCTTTTTAGAAACTTTCTTAAAACTTTCAAAACTTCGTTCAAAAACTTGGGAACTTCGCAGCAATATGAACGAAGGAATCTATTAAAGGTTGCGTCATTTAATCAATTAAAAAATCTTGTTAAGAACGCTTGAAAGATCAAGAACTATTAAAAAAAAGAGCTCAAGTCTCTTCTTTTCCATGAATCTTTGCTTTTATGGCCAAACCGCATTAAATTGATCAATTATTTAGTTTAAGTACCAGCTGTTTAACTAGGATGAGTTTTGCGAACTTGTGCATTTAGTTACGTTTTATTGCATTGGTTGTAAGAAGCATCGATAAAAACTTAAATCTTGAAAGAGATGCGCTAATTGCGTTTGATTTTGACAATGTCACCGTTGACATTTATCAAGCATTGGCCCTGATTTCTGTGCTGATTGTCCAAGAATGTGAACTGGCTGATTTTAAATGAGAGTAAGGCATTTCCGCCCAGGGCAAGTACATGAGCTCGACACGTTGCTTGCACTTCAACTATAAAGTTATGCATGAATGAAGTAAGCCCTCCTTGCTCTTTGATCTGAGAGCTCTCTCTAATCATAAATAGATTAAGTCGTCCTAAATATTGTGAAACGGCAGACCGAGGAACAAATGAAGCACTGCTAATTTCCACATGATCTTGAGCTTGTTCGACTTGTTCAGCTTGTGCCAGCATGCAGCCGGTCATTATGAACAAAACGTGCTCGTCGTCATACAAGTCGACTTCAACTCTTAAGTTAGCCAACGAGCACTGACTTTCCTTGCGCGATTTGTACTTCAAATTTTCGATTATCTCGTTCTGAATGTGGCTTATCTTTTGATTTCCGTACAAGGTCGAGAGCTCACATCGATAGAGGTATACGAACATGTATCGGCTAACTTGAGTTGGGCTATTTCCGGGAACGGTTTCCGTATTTGAAACATAAAAGTCATCTCTGGACCTGCTCTCATGATCTAGAAGCCAGTCTATTCCTTCTTTGAGCGCCAGGTCATCAAGTTCAAGGTTAAATTGAGGTTTTGGGCTTCCAGCCGCCCCATTATCGCTCTCGCTCCATATTGAAGCTTTTCGGGGTCTTTGAGACGCAGTCAATTGGTAAAATTTTAAATTCTCATTAAACTCATTGGTCAGCGCCTCTTTAATTGCTTGCATATCAAATATGTCTTTTTTCGATTTCTCCGTTTTCTCGCACGTCACTCGTGGTATCTTAGGAGCCGGAAGAGCCCAAGCAAAGCAGCCCGTGCCTTCTGCATAGCCATAAATGATGTTCTCTCCGATTGCCAGCTGGGTCCGAACACCGTACATTAGATTCATTCCCTTTAGCTTGAGCTTACATACAAGCTGTCTGTGGAGTTCGTATTCCATAAAGGGCAGCAAGTCGCTTATCATCTTGGCACTCACTTCAGCAGAGCCTTTCCTTCGAGCACGAGTTACGGTCGCTTTTATCAAGGACGAGTGGCCCAGAGTCCAGACTTCATTTAACGGCTCTAAGGTTGTCAGGCAAATATCAGGCACTTGGGCTTTGTGGCAGCTAGTGCACATTGTCGGATTTTCTTCTGGAGCTTGAGTTTCCTCTCGATGCGTGGATGAATGAAAAATCTTGCAGTTGTATTGATACGAAAAGAACCCTTCCAGGTGTTTAGAGGAAAGCTCGCGCGGGTCTAGAATAACGGCAGCAGTACCGTAGGCTGATAGAATACAAAACTCGTCGCAGATGCTCTTGCTTTCGGAGTAACCAATCACAGAGTTGCAGCCAAGTGAGCGCATATGAGAACGAATTTCATTTCGAATTTCTTTCCACCAGCGATCACGCGTTTCGATTTGATCAGTGTTCGACGTGCTGTTCGAAATGAGCTTGACTGAGCGCGCACAGACAACACCGCCGAGACGCTTTATCTGACGCTCTGGCAGCTTGGTGATCGTAAAGAATGGGTACGACATCTTGTCAAAAATGCTCTCCTCAACAGTTTCTTCTTCCTCGGCAGCATCCTCCTTCGCAGATGCTTCTTGAGAGTATTTTAACGAGCTCAAAGCTAAAAATTCAAATATCCTCTCACCGATAGACGCCAGTAACGGTTTGAAATCATCCAACTGAACCTGATTATTGATGAGCTCCGAATCAGAGTGAACACGGTGAATTTGGTCTATTAAAGGTTTAGCCTCGCTCTTATTACTGTCATTATTAGTCTTTGGGAAAATTTGTTTCAAATTCGATTTCACGACTGGCCAGAGTAAACAGTTTAATCACTTTGATGGGTGACTCGTTTGGCTTTTCTGGGGCGCTCGTGCCTCTTTGAAAATCGCAGTTGCGCTCGGGAAGCTTTGAGATAACAGCAGCTGTGCCGAAGCCTGGCAAATGCTTCGCATTAATTAGTGACTAACCAGTCAAATTAGATCAATTCAGCCGACCTCTGGCCACAGTTCCATACTCTCCTTCCAGGTCGAAGCTTTGGGCGTAGCCGAGAACACAGTTGCCGCCCATTTCCAGAACTTTCAGACCAATGCGTCGCTGAAGCTCTCCGGACAAGTGGAAAAAGAACTTGAGTCGAGTTTCGTTGGATGTTCGTGGAGTGCGTATTTTGTCTATCCATTGATACTCTGGGTCATCATTGAGACTGAGCTCTTCCACAAAGCCGCACAGAGTCTCAAGTTTATAACCGTCCGGAACACACGCGCCTATTTGCGAATTTCAATCTACACCTGACTAATTTCGATTATTTGCTCTCACTTGAAAAGAAACGGATGTCACCAGACGACTTGCGATATTGATTTCGATCGGTGAGAATTTCTACTTTTACCTGAACTTTTATTTCGCCTCGAGCTCCTTGAGTGGAAAATGAGATATGAAAAGGTTTCGGAGAGACTCTTGTCTTTGTTGGCTACCATGCATAGTATCGTAAATTGGAAACCAGCCTTAATGATTAAATTTATGCAGAGAATTACTTTGATGTGCTTGGAATGAACTGCCAACTGACCGTTTATGATGTTCTTGCCGCTTTCGAGAAGCAGAGGTTTCAAATCAATGTAGACTTTGCCGATCGCGTCATGAGACGAATAAGTGTCGTGATCTAGAACTCTAATCTGAAGCGGCTCGTTCTGTCCTTCGTCCTCTTCAACCTCAAGAACGAAACGCGCGTTCCAAACTGGATCGAGCGATTTGCGATAAACTGGCGTCTTGTCATACGCATTTCCAAAGCGTACCTTTGAATTTTTCGCGCAACTACAATAGATTCTTAAATCTGATTAAATGACCATTAACTGACTTCCACGAATGCGTCACAGCTCTCGGACGCTTTATCCATGACTGGAAGATTACGAGCCGATATGACTCTGACTTTGACCAAGGCCGGCATATCGAGCTGTTCCTCAAACGAAATGCCGATGCGCGGCTATCACCATGTGAGTAGACTGGATAAGTTTGTTTTGCTCGACCATAGAGCTCATACCTGTCCCCCCCCTCTCTATCAGCGGTATGCATATTTCTGGTTTGATACGACTCAAATTGGAGTTTAAACTACAGTGCAAGTCCGATGCCCCCTTAGCTAAATAGAAACTGTGAAATTGTGACAAAATTTTATTTAAAAGAAAGAAATTGTCAATAACTAAGTTGAGTAGGTCCAGATGGCAAGAGTAACTAAATTTACAGCGACAAATGTGACGAAAGTGACCGGAATGTTAAAAATGAGCCAGGATAAGAGGGTGATGAGAAAGGTCTCAGTGGCACTGGCGAATAGCTTTAGAATCGAGTTCAATTGAGCTAAAAACAAACTAGTTACTATTCCGATCAGAGAATTAACTAGCACAATCAGAGCAATTTGTGGCTGAAAGTAGTGTCCAAGTGAAACAATAAAATCAAGGCTAAAAATGCTCGATGATTTGCTGCCATAGGCGTGGTTCAATTCAAAATAGAGAATGTTAAATGCGATTGAAAACGAGCACATGAATACGTTCTGTAGCAAAACATGCAATTTTTTGAACCTTTCCTTGATGAGGTATTCATTGAAAACGCCGGCCACACTCGAGCAAAGAACTTGAATGAAAATAGTAAACAAATAGAAGCTGAATAGTCGTGAGCGGTTCGATTCAAGTTTGTCGGCAACGGAAAGTTGCTTGAGACCACATCCAATCGTCAGAATAAATAGAGCGAACCACTGCTTCTTGGTTATGCTTCTGGCCATTAGTAATTGATAAATTAGAGCGGTCACTAAAACGCGCGTCTGCATCAGTATGTTGTAAGTTGTTGGATCATAGTGAGAAAGGTTTATGTATGTCAAGTTATTGTACAGACAATATAAACCGCTTGGTAGCAGATAATAGATTGCAGCTGAAAATTGAACGCTTTTAAACTCTGTCGGCTAGAAATAGCTACATAATACAATTGGTGGCATACCTTCTTTGTACTTGAAGAGTTCGCCCATTGCCTGATCTGAATTGAATTTTCTTAATAAAAGGTTAGTTCTGGATCTATTCGTAAACTTGCAACGCCTTTGAGACCAGCAAACCTGGATCTTTTGTAGAGCAGAATAGAGATGGCCAATTTAACCACCTCTGTGAGAAGAACAACTACAGCGGGATCGTACTCGAATTGGTTGTCTTTGTTTTTGCTTCCACTAATTAGTAAGCCTTTTTAAATTGAATTGAGATCCGCCAAGTGGATTATTTTGAGCAAATCAGGCAAACCTTGGGCTACGAATAGCGCGACATAGCTCACAAATATGGCTGATTTTTCAAACCTGCTCATGCTGTTCTCATGAACTTTGATGACGAACTTGCTCGAATCAACCTGGACATTCGCTCTAACTCATAAAGCTCTTTTTTAAGTGCAGATCAAATTGATAAGCCGATCATAATTTTGCTTTATCTCTCCGGAAACGGCATTTTCAGCAGTCGAACAGTCAGCACCCATACAAACAGAATAGACTACTCCGATTTCAAGTTCAAGCACCTGTCCAACTCTTTTAAAAGCGATTGCCTAATTAGATCGGTAAATTGACGGCAAACGCTAGTTAGGTTAGTTGTGATAGACTCGCAGTTGGTCAACAGGCAATTATGAAGATAGGTTCTTGTCGTTTAGAATCTTCGTCATTACACCATACCAAATATTTTTTGATGAAATGAGCACGTCTTGCTATCTGGGACTTTGGCTCGTCATCTTGACTGCTACTGTCAGAGCCGATAGAAACCATGACCGTTCTTATGTGAACATCAACTCCCCAATACCTTGTGTGCGACGCTTTAACGCCACTCATCAGATCGGCTGCGCCAAGCTAGACGTCGGCGACTACGAAGGTGTATTGTACGCAGTTCGCAGTCAGAACGACTTTGATCGCCTAAAAATAAACGGTCCCCAATTTGATCACCCGCTAATTGTTGCCACATACCCAAACTGGTTTCAATCGACAATTGAACTTCATCTGTCAAATCAAGGCAAATTTATAAACGGCATAGTTTTGATAAATCAAGACTCGCTTGGTCTACAAGTGAATCAAGCCTACTCGGACGACACAAAACAGCCCAACAGTCATTTCAGCATTTACCATGATATTCGTTACGAACTAGACTGGAATCCTAGCGGAGACGGGTTCATGTTCCAAAGTTTTGAAATTCCCATTTATGTTCTAAACGACCAAGACGATGTGGACTCAGTCTTAACTGAGTGCTACGACAAGTTCAATAAAAAGTTATTTGAGCGCAGCGATCCTTCGGTAAAGAGCGGAGACTATGTCTGCGGCATGCAGCTGGGATTAGAAATGTACGGCGCAGTCAGCAGTCGAGTCTGTGCGCGGCGCCAGAGCATCATGCACACGTTTGATTACAACTCGTTTTGTGATCCTCTCGGCGGCTCCAGTTATATTTCGTTTTTAAATCAAAAGCCATCGACTGAGCTGCCAGTTCTGATGCTCTCTGCCCGACTAGACACTTTTACCCTGTTCGAGTACTTTACTCCGGCGGCCAATGAGCCAATAAGCTCGTTAATAGGCTTCCTAGCCCTTGTAGAACTGCTGGCCAAACATCGCAGCAAAATGGACAAGTACAACGTGCTTCTGACTCTGTTCGACAACGAAGCCTTTGATTACGGCGGCTCGAACAGATTTGTTAACGATCTAATTCTTGACCGCTTTCCGGCAGTAAACGTTCTTCAAAACGGCGTTCAAGCAGAATATATATTAAGTGAGTAGACTTAAATAACAAACTTTTGTCGAAGCGAATCAAAGAGACTTTTTGGCAGAAAAAGACGCGTTGGCTGCAATAATTGAATTGAATCAACTTGGACAGGTTGGCTTGGAAGGCAATAGCCAACTCTATCTTCATAGAGACCCGGTTACCTTAAATAAGAACCAGACGACTCGCGAAAGACTCGAAGATCTAATCAGCAAGCTCGAAGGTAACCAAAATTTCTATTTACTGTCATTTTTTTATTTGTACATTTCATTTCGAAAATTCGGAAGAATATTCGAACGGCTCGATATCTCAAGTGACCAACATGAATCAGCCCCTGCCACCATCGTCGATTCAAGCATTCTTAAGACGTGAACTTAGCGTGGCCGGAATATCGATTGCCGACCATGAAAAAGAATTTCGCAACAAATTCTATCACAGTGTGTTTGATACGCCCACGAATTTGAACCTTACGTCTCCTGACGAGTCGGACAAGCCTGAAAATCAAACTAGCTTGCTTGCTACGCGGCTGCAGCGATTATTGACCTCTGTGGCCCAGACTGTCTACGACTTTAGCAGTTCGAACGGAAAGGACCTAAGCGATGAGATTAGCATAGAAACTCTTAACAGCCTGATTTACTGCTACTATTGGAACTCTACGTGCGATTTTTTCCGCGGAATCCTAGAAGAGAAGCAGTGGTCAAGCTATTTGAAGAACCTCGACTCCAATGAGCCTAAAGGTCGTCTCAGCTTTTACACTGGAGTGAACGACAATTCAATCAGCGGCAAGTGGATCACCAGCATGCTGTTCCTCTATTTCACTCGAAACCTTGAGCTTCAAAATCTGAGCGACGAAGAATGCGTAAAAGGATCGTCAAGCATCCGGACTTATGAACAGGAGAATGGAGTTTACATAAAGATTGCCTACAAAACGCAAAGCAATGTGTGCGTTTGCTCGTCGATCTACGCCATATCTAGTCAGTCTCCGGCTTTCGATGAATTTGAAAATGGAAAACTAAGTCAGCCTGAACTATTCCCTGCCTGGGCAGAGTCGTCATGGTCCGGCAAATCGATTCAAATGCGACTGTTTATTTACTCGAATCAGACTCTTGACTTGCTCGTTTTCATTCTTGGTTTAGTTGTTCTCCTTGCGTCTGTGGCTCTGACCTACTATGCCAACAGACATCCGCCCGCATTCTTAGCTGCCTCTGATCCCAGTCAGTCGAGCGAAATCATTACATAGTCAGAGTCTACACTTTCTACTTGAATGACAATCAAGGAGTTTGTCAATAAATTTGTTTATGTTCTTAGTTTGAAAAGTTCTTTCAACTTCTCTCAGGCAGAGATAATATGTCGGCCTTGAGGCTTTTATGATCATGGATCGATTTAACTCGGACGAACTTGAGCCCGAATTAAGGCCTTGAATGAGTAATCAAATGAGTAGTCAGTCTGCTCTTTTATCCACAAGTTTATGTTTTTATTTTCAGCTCTGCAATTTTTTTCGACAAGTCAAGGCCAAACGAGGATGTCGAAACGGCCTGGAGGCTTTCAAAATTAGAACTTGCTTGAATGATGTCTTCTGAATTAAGAATTAACTTCTCGCATCCGTTCCAGGCAATCATAACTCCGTTGTCAGTGCAATATTTAATCGGAGGAGCGCAAGTTCTCACGTTGAGCTCAGAACATAGCTGCTCAAGCCCGCTCCTAATGAATCTGTTCGAGGCCACGCCGCCCGAAACGACTAGGCAGTCGACTTTTTTAGAGCTGAGCTCAAGATAAAGAAAAGCTCTCCGTATTCGATCGGTGAGTTGATCCAGAATCGCATGTTGCACAGCAGCACAAATGTTCTTGATCGTTTGCTCTTTTAGCACCGCACGCTCTTGGTTGTTTATAAGACAAATCTCGGACTGGTCAGCCTCTCTCAGCGATCTGTCAATGAGCCGATGCGTGAAGGCCATCAGACCGCTGAACGAAAAGTTACAATCTCGATTCTTTTTGAAATAGTTCCGCATCATATCCAGCATGGCTTGGTAGGGCTCTGGAGTGCCTCCTTGTGCGTAATGCTCCATCAAGGCGCCACCTGATGCAAGCTGACTAGGTCCGCGATTGAAAAGACCCATCTGTCGAGCTATCTTGTCTATGCAGTTTCCTTGACAGGAGATAAACAAAATGAAAGAAAAAGTTGAGGTACAAAGCTCAGAGTGAATTTATTTACCTGGTGAGGTGTCCAAACTCTCGCCCAATCGATAGAACTGATTATAGTCGGTGACCAATGCCAGGATGCAGTGGCCACCGCTTATCAGCAAAGTGAGGTAAGGAAACGAGAGATCAGCGTCAAATAAACGACTCGTGAGCGCGTGTGCCTCCATGTGGTGAATCGGTATCACGGGAAGTAAATGCCTGTTTGCCAAAAGTTTCGCAAACTGAATACCCTCCCACAAGCAAGGTTCGATTCCTGGCTTTACGGTCACGGCAATAGCGTCCAAAGACCTCCACCCTTTTGGCAGTCTCTCAATGCAATCACTCACCGCGTCTATCAAGTTTTCTCGATGTAGCTTACGAGCGACATGAGGAATCACCCCGCCACCCCAGCCGCTCAAAACGTTTTTCTTCGGCGCTCCCAGTTGACGATGGACACTCCACTGGTTGTATTTGGCCTCGGCCAGGATTTCTCTATCTCTATTAACCACACCAACTCCGGTGTCATCACAGCTCGTTTCAATGCCTAGAACGCTCAAATAGCGATTCAATTTCAAGCAACTATTTACAAGCCTTGGCTTCAATTTACGTTGGGCAGCCAAGAATACCATTCTATGAATAGAGACTTGCGTCTGATAGCTACAGTTTTGCTGAGGTCTGAAACTTGATGAGATAAAAAAATTCTCAAATAGGTCGCTACACGAAACGATTTATTGCAAAACTAAATTAAATTGAAAACTAGAAATTGCCGCAAGCAAAGTGTTTTCGATTAAATTGAGGACTAGTTTGTCTTTTTGCTGCGCTTCTTTTGTTTTGCTTTTGAATCAGAGTTCCAGTACAAAGCGAGCTGCAGAACGAGAAGGCCGTTCGCTACAGAGCTAATAATGAAGTTGACGATAAGCTGAACATCGCCAGTCTCCTGGATCGAGGTAAAAATACGAGCAACACAGCCGAGAAACTGCATGATAAGAGTGATTGCTGACAAGTTTCCGGTGCTTTTAGCCAAAAAGTTTGTTCGAGCTTGATTGAGTCGGGCTACAACAGCTATAAAGACGCCGAGTGAATTGAGCGTTTGAATTACAGCGGGCGGAATAAGCTTGAAGTAAAGCGCATAGGATGAGGCAGCTATGGCTGGAACCAGAACGGAAATGGCCAGATAGTTTCGGTCGTAGAAAAATATCAAAAGAATGACCAAGAAGCCTTGAACGAAAATGGAATAGGCGTCGCCGTATGCGGCGATTGAAAAGTTCTGGTAGTATCCGTATGACATGGTGCCGAATACGGCCACTTGCATGAGAAGCTCAGAGAAAGCGCTGATTCCTTTTCCGCTGCCGGCCGAGATGATCTTGATTATCTGCGGAACGCGCAGGAGTAGGCTTGCGAAAAGAATGGCATAGCCTATTCCTCTGCTCATGATCATCTTGATGCAGTCGACATTGGTAAAATCAAACTCATAGAATATTGACTCGTAGCACTTTTTGTTCATCATTAGAAGCATGAGCTGCTCAAAAGATTCCATCATGCCGCCTTTGTTCATGTTTTCTAACGCCAATCTTATCTATCGTGTAAAAGTCGGATCAAACTTAATAAATGCTCTTTGAAATGTTCGAATGCATTCGACTCTGAATTTACGACACGCGTCAAAGTTTGCCTCAAACTAATGCACGCTCATACTTATTATAACCGTTGTTCGCTGAAACACGCTCAAGAAAATTTAATGCTGGAAGTGACAGAGAGCAAAAAGACGCTCAATAGACGCTCAAAAAGGCAGACATGTTGCCATCGCTGATTTGTGCAAATCAAATTTTTCGGCTTAATTGAACAAGCGATTTAATTTATTAAAATGAAATGCAGCCTAAATTTCAAAGTGAAATTTGTTTTGAGCGCATCGGTCGCAATCAGCCGAGGAAGGGGTCAGGACCAGAACGGTGCATAAATGAGATCACATTTGTGGGAGAACTTTCAAACGTGAACACGTTTTCCAATATCGTAAATTAGAAGGAAGAATCAAGAATAGAAGAAAGAGAAATGGCAGTGCCCGAAATAGCAAACGGAACTAAAACAGCGAATAGCCAGACGAACGCAGAAGTGGTTGAAGCGTTCTGGAAACTGTCACAGTTCGAGCCGGACAAGAGAGTGCAGGGCACAAAGGCTCTACTTGATATTTACAACGTTCAGGCTGAAGACCAAGATACACAAAAGTACATTTTTAACCGCCTGATCAGAGGCCTTGCTTCGAATCGAAAGAATTCTCGATTGGGCTACACATGTGCTTTAACAGAGCTAGTGAACAATTTGCCCAAGTTAGACAAGTTGTTTGAGCTGGCCACAAGTCATCTTCTCACTCCGACCAGCGCGGGCGAGGAGAGCGCCAAAGCGAGTGCGAGCAAAGAAGAGGCGCGTCAAATGCACATCGGACTCGTATTTCTCTACTCGAGTGTCATTCAAAGTCAAAAGCTCGACCATCCGTCTAAAGAGCTTGTCAGCCAGTTAGTGAACGATTTAGATCAGCTGAGGCAAAAGGCTGGCATCAAGAATTATATTCAACGAATGTTTTTGCAAGTTCTGCTCGGCCTGATTGAGAAGCTCAGGCAGAACTCGGCCGAACTGTTCGCTTCGTGTGTTCTTCCAGTACTCAAACCATATTTCCAAACGCTTCACAAAGAAGAAGATTTAAGATTGAAACGTGCCGAGTTTCATCTTCTCTTGGCGAGTCTGATTCACTTTCCGAAGGAAACGCAGCAAACTTGCCAATTGCAAGCAATATTCCACAAAACCAACTTTGACCATTTCTGCGAGTTTTTATCTCAATCATCTGAACTGCTGCCGGCTCTTTCATCTCTTTGTGTCGACTTGGTACAGTACATGATACAACAGCAGCCTCAGGTGTTCAAACAGTTTTGGCTTGCGTGCGTGAATGGAAAACTTTCGGGCCATAAAGAGCAAGAGAAAAAGCTGCTTGCCTACAAGCTGTTTGTCGCTTGCCTCTCATATGTGAATAAAGATAACTTTCAAGTGATATTCGACGAATGCCTACTTCAAAGTGATCATCTACTGCAGGGCTTGCTCAATAATTTCTGCAACAAATACGGCAACTTGAATCCTTGGTGCCGCGAAATAGTCAAAGAGCTCGGATTGCAAATTCAACGCTTGGATCAGTCAGTTCAGACGGCATCGGCAGGGGCTCTGCTCGTGCTCAAGCTCATGCCAATGGGTCGCAATCACTCTGAGCTGGGAGAACTCTTGCAGCCGCTCACTAGTCATTTAAACACGCACGGAATTCAACTCTATTTGCGATATCTGGTAAACGACTTTCCCAAAGCAAGCAGCCTGGACGAGAGCCAGCAAGCAGGAAAGGAGATATGGATGATTGCTCAGCTTTCACAGCTTTTCAAAAACCCAAACTCATTCAACGACGAGAGCTTAGTAAAGAACCTTCTTTGCTATTTTATGGTTCAAACTCTATTCGACTACGAGCAAGAGTCGCTCGACAAAGATTGGCAGCCGATTTTCGGCTCGCGCCTGGGAAAGGACGAGAAAATTCGTTCAGTACTTATGGAGACGTTGCTTGAGTTTGCTGGAGCCTTGCTTGCCCAAAACAACAAATTTGCCCAGTTGCTCTCTTCAATTGATTTCATGAGTGAACTTTTAAATGCAAAAGGAAAAATGTACAAAAACGTGCATTTGCATGAGGCTTACAAGACGCAGAGCAAAAGCATCAGGGTTTTGGTCGCGCAGGTCAAAGCCTTGCTTGAAAAAATCCACGACAAGATGAATAAATGCAAAGCGGACGCCGACAAGGACGTCTTGTCCATATTCTTCTCCGTCACCTTCATTGAATTTTTTCGCTGCTTTGAGAAATTCTCGGCCGACGCTCATGAAACGATTGATGACCTACAAGCGTGCTTTGAGGATTTTGTGGCCCAAATGAATCCCAAAAGCGGAAAGAAGCAAAAAAAAGGGCAAGAAGGTGATTTTTGAAAGTAACCGATTGGTGGATCTGTTTCATATTCGACTTTCGATAGATCAAAAATGGTTGGATGTGCTTGTCGAGATGCTGCTCAATCTGATGACCATTACCAAAAATTGGGTCCGAGGCTTTGCCAAGGCCCAGTTTAAAACACTGCTGCCGCGCTTGACACCTTCTTCGGTTCAGCTTATTATTGATGTAAGTTGAGTCTTGCCGGTTTCAAGTTCAATTTTCAATCGCAGCATTAACCCCTATTTGTTCAAGCTACTTGATCCAAACAACAGAGAAAGCTTTGAAATGCAAGACGAAGTAGCTGAACCGATGGATGAAGCTGCCGGAAGTGCAGAAGACGAAGACACAGCAGAAGATGAAAAGAAGAATGAGGGAAAGAAGCGCAAATTCACTTTGGATCAAGAAGACGATCAGCTCGAAGATTTTGAGGATTCAAAAAAGCAGAGTATGGGTCTGATTGCCGATTGGTTGCGTTCTTGGCCCATTAAAAGCGTTTTAATTCAAAATAGAAATGATAGAGACAGTTGACGGAGCACACGAATCTGGTGAAGATATAGAGGCGAGCGATCTAGACGACGAGGCGATGGAGAAGATGGACGAGTCGCTTGCTGCGGCATTTAAAATGAAAAAGAGAGGAAAGGAGATGGAAAAACAACTTGTTCAGTACAAGCTTCGCGCCCTTGACTTTATTGAGCTGTTGATGAAAACAACGTCAAGACTGGATCTAGTGACTGTAAGCTACTCAGAACAAAGCAGATTAGACCGTTTAAGAATAAATGTAAAGCAAATCCTTGTAGTACATGATAAAGCCGATGCTCAACATTTTGACCGAGAGCCAAACCAAGCCCAAATCCAAGCCCATTTCTCATCGTCTTCTAGGCCTCATCTTGGGCCTTAAAGGCCTCGCAAAGAAATTCGCCTGGAAAGATCCGCATCGTTTGCCGACCATGGACGCTGTTTTTGAACTTCTTCAGTTCATTCTATCCGCGTCAAGTAAGGATCTCAGTCACAAACCTTTCCGGACTAAAATTTGATTTTAAAAGCCGCACATTTCAATCTGGCCAACACAATGATCGAGTCTTCCATGTTTTGCGTAAGTGAAACCACAAGACATCCGCTGTCTCAACTGTCCTTAACCGCAAACCTAATGATATCTCAACCGTTCCTCAATCTAATCACAGGCCCGTCTGATTGTGTTTGTCGGCTCTCATGATGCCGAGCAAAAGGACAAAATCGAAAAGTTGATTGAGATTTACAGCAAAATCATTTCCAAGTAAAAATAGACAGCGAGCGCTAAAGTTAAATTCCATTAAAAAGAGCTTTGGTTGATTCAAGTGAAAAATCCAAAATCAATCCTGTAATGTATAAGGAGTTTATGCTGCGTTTTCCTGTCTGTTCTCTCAAATTGGCCGTGCTCATGCTAGATCAACTAAATAGCGAGAAACTCAAATTACACAAAAAGGTAAGTTGGTCATGAGATTTCGCTCCGATTTCCTGCCGCGCTTACAAAATTGCAAAAGAGCATGATGGTGCGAAACTTGACCCAGACCTTGAACGTTCAAATGGTTGGTATAAACATAAAGCGGACTCGAGACTGTTTCTTCTTATGGCTTGATTCGAACAGTTTAAAGAATGCGACGAGGAGCTTATTTCTCAGTACGAAAAGAAAGCAATTTCTCTCTTCCGAACGGTACGAGTCAACTCCGCCTTTCTACAACAGCTCACAAAACTCACCTTTTTTCAGTGTTTGGATCAACTCACTGAGCCAGAGAATGTGAACATAAACCTTATTGACAGCGTTTTCTCTCTCATACAAAGAACGTTGAACATTCACGTAAGACAAAGAAAATTGGGCATAAATGCAGATTTGTGAAAATGAACAAACTTAAGGGCACTATGAGAGAGCAGATTCGAGAGAGCCTAGGCGAGCAGTTGGCTTCCATAAATAAAAATGAATCAGTAAAGCAAGCCTTCAAGACCCGCGCTATGAATATTTTGAAAATGATCAATCGAAATAAATGATAGCCAAATACAAACTCATTAATTCGTGTGAGCAGTTGCGCGTCAGACGACGCTCTTTTACCTGAGCACAATCAAGTTATTGCGTAAGCTAAATGTTCTATGGTCAAGATGGGGACCAAATTGGCAAATTTGGGAGTGCTCACCACCGGGCAGGTACTGAGGCTAGAAAAAGCTCGTGTCTTTACTGTAGAGGTTTGAGATTCCGACATAGTCTGAATTCAGTTTCGCTTTTATTTGAGCAGACTATTTCTGAAAGGAGATTTTGGAGAAAACGCCCATCGAGCTGTTGAACATATTGAACTGCTCCTTGTCCAGGGCGCGCATGATAGTAAATAATATTCTAAAGAGCATACCGATCAGAGAGACGACCGTAATGTCACTTTACACAGATAGAGAGAATTTATCAAATCCCTTGAAATATATTTAGTTGTTAGTTAAACTGTCTCAAGAACTTGAATCGTCAAAAGAGAACGATACACGCTCATCCGATTATTATGAAGACTTTGTAAAGCAGAATCAAATATTCGAGACCGGCCTTTTAACCGAAGTACTTCAAAAGTTTTACTCGACCAGTCATGCAAAATGATAATCTTAAATTGAAAGGTGTGCGGGCCAGCTGGAGTGGGCAAGACTCAGTTTCTTTTAAGAATGGTTGCAAGTTATCTTTTAGAAAGAGAAGGCACTGTGATATACATTGATACGGAAAACAACTTCAGTGCTTCACGGTAGCGACTCAAGGTCACCCAATTTACATTTGTCTAACATATGATTGAAAGTTTGGACGATTTGATATCAAATCTCAACCCTTCTAGTGAAATATCTCATCAATATTTGAAACGAGTTTTATGCATCAAAGTCCACAAGTCACAGGGCCTCTTGGACTGGTAGGCTTTATATCGAATAAAATAAGTTAAGCCTTATTGATTCAATTGGTCGCAAAAGGCTGCGCAAAATAGAGTGGATAGCCATAGCATACGACACGCGACTTCTGATCATTGATTCGGTTGCAAATGTAGTTCGGGCAGATTTTTTCGGCACAGATATTAGCACTCTGGGTGAAAGAACCGGATTCTTATTGAAGCTATCGCAGCAGCTTAAATCTCTAGCCATACAGCTGCAAATTTCGGTAGCTGTCCCTGAAGTGCTGTTCAACTCACTTGGCTCAAATTGACTCGGACTTAGGTCTTTGTGACAAATCATATCACTGTGACGAGCAATACATTCCGGAATAATGGTTTTTTAATTTTTTACCCATGATGAAAATAAGCCGAGTTGTATTGGAATGAAAAAATTAAATTAAGAAGGCGGTCAAAACGAGACAGAGGGCTACCTCAAGCCTGCCTTAGGTGCCTCTTGGGCCCATTTTGTAAACGCTCGCTTTATAATTCAAACTAAACAACAAGCGCTCAAAGAGGTGGCAATATTCATTTATAGTGTATCATAGCAATGCCATGATAATTCCTAACTATTTTAAAAGCTGATAATCGCAAAATCATCCAAAGTTCCAACTCGCAGATACGAATATGAGCTGAGTAAGGAGCTCGGGATCAAGTTTAGAGAAAGTAACAAAAAAGCAAAGTGTTTTAGAATGATGATTAGAACTAAAACTTTAACTCAAGCATGTGGGATAATATCGGAAACCGAAAATTTGGCCAATATGCACATTTGCCCGAAAGCAAATTAGGCTTAACGTCATCTTATAAAGAATGCAGTAAGAATATTTCAACTCCAATATCTGCTCCAGCTTAATTTGGTCTGGTAGAATATTTAAAATTTAATTGAAAACAAGACAATAAATCGTTTTTATAAATTATAATATATCCATTTATTGCCTGTTGTTAGATGGATCACAATCGTAATGGGAACATGAGACTTAACAAGGTTGTTTTAATCGAATCTAAAGTACAGAACTAAGTGATCAATAAAGGGCTACATATATTTTGTGTCTTTGACAAAATAAAAACTTTTAAGTGAATTTTTTTTTTGAAATAACACAAGTACAGATGTACTCTAGCTCTGGATAACCGACTTGGTCAATGGAGGAAGAAGTTACAAACAGGCTTCGAATTTTTTAATGCAAGTGGGTTCCAAATCTGGAAGATCAGAAATGAGGCTATACTAGACCATTACAATCTGCTCTACATTCTTAATCAACCAATCAAAGTGGAAACCAAAAAAACAAAAAAGGATGAAAACTTGACCAAGTGCATCCTTGATGATAAGTTATCCGACTCCATCCTTTCCAGATTCGAGAAAGCAACTATATTTGAGACATGGATAGCAATGTGTCGATGCTATGAAAAAATTGACGATCTATCACTTGAGAGCAACTTATCACACTTAAGAGCACTTGTCTACTTGATAAAGCAATTTCTGTCTGCTCGACAAATGGACGATGAGCCAGTCGAAGAATTTTGTGATTGACTCTACAAAATCAGAAAAGAACTTGATGCGGAGAAAACGTATCCGATAAGAAAATTAGGGCAAGAATTCAAATTCGAGTTAGTAATTCTCTGGCTAAGTTAGCCTCCATACTAGCTATTATTCATAATGATAATAGTCTAGAAGATTCTGTGAAGCTCTGGTTGAGGAAGACAAACTTCAATCGCTTAAAATAAAGATTACACGAGATCGAGTGTTTTTTCAGCAGGAGAGTGAAGACTCGAAAGTCAGTAAAATGTGTACCTCAGCCAAAAAAAGTTCACTTTGATTCAATAACAATTGGTTTTAACTTGAAGATTTTACATAAGTCTTATTTTCAAGTAAATGCGAATAACCTTGGCAACCGATCTCAGCCTAGAGACCGCCTTATTACCTACAGCTTCCCCTAAAGCGTGTACCTTGGTTCTTTCTGAACGCTCCCTAAAAATGGTTGGTGAATTTGAAAAGGGGGAAGAACGCGAAAAAGCTTCTGATGACCGAATTAGCAAACTCGAACAGGCACTCGAATACTTTTTATCTTTCGCGGACATTGGAGAGATATTTCTGAACTATGATCAAAGCTTGCGTCAACTCAAGTCAATTGTGTCCTCTTGCCACAAAAATAAATCGTTCGGCACTGCGAAATGTATATTGAAATACAAATTCACTCCAACGCTAGTGAAAATGTCAGAAGCCAATTATAAACTAATAAAAGGTGAAGTGGAACAAATGCGCCACATGGAATTCGGATTTAAAATATTGATGGTGATCCGAACGATGACCAACTCGTCCATTCAATTTTGTGAGCAGTTTCATCTCGAAGGCGGTCTAACGACTCTCTTCAGGATTATTGCTGACCAGAGCATTAGGGCTGATTTTGAAGCAGCCAGAAACTCTCAATCGGCCGAGGAGAGCATGATATTTCACCGCTACCTTAGAGGCGCGATTGGAAGCATACTTAATCTGAGCAAAATTTTCGATGGCCACAAGAATGATTGGAAATGTCTGAATTCAGTCGAAACTATTCTGGAGTTCAATCAGGCCACCAAACATCTACTGGACTACCAGATTGCCTCGTACATCGCACTTGCGTCTATTGCAGACGAAGAAGAGATCCAAAAGTTCTACGAACTCAACGAGGTGATTGTAAAGATTTCTCACCTCATATCTGAATGTGCCATGTGTTTGAACAAAAAGAAAGTTACTCGACGTAAAATTGATATCGGAGAAGGCGATAATCAAATAGAGGAGGTGATAGAAACCGAAAAAAAAGGCACTTGTTGGAATTTGTTGGAGTTGATCAATGCCATGTACCATCTGGCCGTCAATGACTCAATCAAAAAGAAAGTGTACTTTGAGTGCAAAATGGCTGAAACTATTCGTTTGATAATCTTTAAGGGAAATCAGATAGAAAAGGGCTATGCAATGAAACTGCTGTGTCAATTGTGCTTTGACAAAGAAATTCTAGACCACGTCAAACAAGATGCTGAACTCTTGAGCTCTATTTTGCAGGCAGGAAAGTCGGATCCTCAAAAGATTATTCTTATCGAGAACTCGCGCAATATCCTGTGGGCGATTGAGCGCAGTGAGCCGCTTGCCGGCCGAGCACAAGATCCGGAATCTAACGCGTATCCAAGTGAACCTGTGGCCGAAAGTGAAAGCATGAATGGAGAAATTACCAAGCCAAAGCAAATAATGATAAGCTACAACCGCGATAATCGGGAGCTTTGCCTACGAATAAAAGCCGCACTTGAATATCTCGGTTTCAGGGTTTGGATCGATGTTGAGGATATTCACGGATCGAGTCTTGACTCAATGGCCAAAGCGATTGAGGACAGTCTTTGCGTATTGATGTGCATGAGCGAGAAATACAAGCAGAGCACAAACTGCCGTGCCGAAGCAGAGTATGCGTTCCAGCTCAACAAGCCGATTGTACCTCTAATAATGCAGGCCAAGTACAAGCCTGATGGATGGTCTGTATAATTTTCATCAGCTTTATGTGTTTAAAACTACGATCGATTCAGTCGCTGCAATTGTTTTATTTAGGCTAGGCATTATATTAGGATCAAAAATTTTTGTCGATTTCACCAAATACGAGCATTCGGAGTGCATGAGACGCCTGATGGCCGAGATAAATACGATTCGAAGCATTTCAAACAACAGCAACATCGATCAAACTAAAACCACAGTGAAAGCTTCAGCCATCGAGTTACCGACCGATCAGCTTGAATCCGATGACAACTCAGACCCTGCAAAATGGAATGAGCAGCAAGTTTTAGGCTGGTTCGAGCAGCAGCAATTCAGCGAAAAAATCAAAGAGAACATAACGCCATGTAACGGCAAAGTTTTAAAGCAGCTCTTTCGAATCAGTCAACAAGCGCCCGAGTTTTTCTACTCGTCCATAAGTAAACAAGGCTCAGTGAAAGTGTCGGAAATAGCGAGATTCGCTCTTGAGCTCGAGACTCTGTTCAAGCGATGAATTAGTCTGGTCTAGGTGAATTCTCTTGAATAAATGACCATCATCATTGGCTTTAGCTTGATTCTCTTTGTCCATGCAGTCTGTTATCCATCTGTTAAAGCGGACAGAAAAGAGCCGGGGCGATAATTGTAAAAAAAATTCTTTTATTGAGCATCTATGAATGATTAGAGAGTGTTAAAGATATTTCGGATTGACTGTGAAACATTAGCAACGAGATTTGGAGCCGAGTCGAACTTTAACGGGCCATGAAGCAGGCCAAATATGCCATGGAACATGTTCTCAAAATGCAAATGCTCGAGGCTCTTGTTTAATTTGCGTAGTCGGTGTGCGTATATGAATCCGTCGTCACGAAGTATGTCGAAGCCAACCGTTACCAGGAGAGTTCTTTCAGGTGTGTATTCCAGAAGCTCTTGGTCGTTTACCAAGAGAGGAGAGACCTGGGGCATGAGCAAAATGTCTCTTATTTCTTGGTATGCTCCCGCAGTGTCGTTTAGCAAATCGGGCTCTGGCTCGAATCTCTCAAAATGACTATCGGGTAGAACACTGGGATCTACATAGGTTCGCAAAAGACTCTCTTTCAACTCGCTGGTTGTGTGTCCGTTGTTGAAAATACTGTCGTCGACTGGGTGGCCCGTGTAATAATGAATAAAATGCTTAAAGTTCTCATGATCAATGGTTCCCAGGATTCTCTTTCCAAGATATTTGCGATAAGATGGAAGAGTAAAGTCGAAAAATTGCAAGATCGGATAGATCAGAACTTGAAGTCTTGGGGTAGCGATTTTCTTCCTTATCAAACTTTGACTAATCGAGCAGGCCAGGTTGCCGCCGGCTGAGTCGCCCATAAGAACGAGACGATCAAGGTCTAATTGGTAGGTCTGGTAATTCTTGATCAGGTACTCGGTAACCTTTTCCGAGTCTTGTAAAGGAATGGGAAAGCGGTTTTCCGGAATGAGTCCATACTCCACGTAGATTACTTGGAAGCCGGTCTCTTTCGCCGTCGTGTATGTCACTGGTTCGAGTGTATCAGCCGAGCCGACAAAGTAGCCGCCGCCATGAAAGTAAAGAACTGTCGGACGAAGTTTTTGATTATTGTGCGGCCTATAGATGCGCACTGGCACGTTTAGTACAGTCTCTTCGAATATGTCTATTTTGTCGTCGTGATTTCGCACACTGAATGCTCCGACCGCCAGCTGATATGCCAGTCGAGTCAAATTTACCCGATGACCCAAGTCCAACTTTTCAAGAAACCGTCCAAAGTGTCCGTTTAAGGTAGAACCGAACGAGATTAAGCGATACTTCCAAGGCTGCTCGAAGTCCTGAGGCAGAGGCTGATAGACATGATATGCAAATAGAGCCGCCAGACAAACGAGTAGCGCAAGTTTACCGTGCATGTTTTTTTTTTCTCGAGGCCCCTCAGTGTTGTTTGCCTGGTTCTCCCTCTGACCCGATCGTATGACAGAGAGTGCACTTTGGAATCTTGCGCAATTAATTATGTATCCCATTCGCCAATCGGACTATTTTACCGTCAACTTCTCCCTCTTTTTCTAATTGACAGTTTTACTGACCGACCCAATAGGACTCCTTATATTATGCTGTTTTAAATAAAAAGAAAAAATTTCAAACTCTTGTCGACCCTTGATCTGACAAAGAGTCCATGTTGTTGAATCACTTTTACAAATCGGCCTTGGCCGTGGTACAAATTCCCGCGAAGTTTTTTCTTGTGAATCAAAGAAATCCGTTAGTAATTATACGCTTTAAGTCATGATTTGAAGAAAAATTCAATCGAATCCATTATTTTCCCCTATTCGCCTGGTTAGATCGATTTGGTTTAACAATTCGGATTAAGTCTCATCTAAGAATCTATTAAACAATAGGAGTTATAGGATAGTAGATAAATAGAATCCTTGATTGAATCAGCTGGATTTCCCCTCTACTCTTAAACTAGCACTTACTGAGGGCGCACAAGCAGCCCGGCATCACCTAGAATGTGCAAGACCGACCGCAGGTCGAGCGTCATCATAGACAAAGGTGTCTGGTCATTTAGTCTGATTGACGTAAGATCTGATCGACGTGATTGGCTACTAACGGCATTGTTAAGTTAATTTTGAACATTAACACAACCCTTACGATGATGCGAGATAGTGGACACTGTTTCAGAATAGCATGTCCAGGCTAGGCACGAGTAAGTTGAGTAAAGCAAACGTGACCGGCGCATCGCCATTCGTGTCGCGGCGCTTGGAAAGCTCGCTCAAGCGAGTAATGAGCCAAAGAGTGTTCAAAATTAGCCAGTTCTCCAAGCAAAAAGCCCGCTCGCCTACGTCAGTCACAGCTGTCCAGTCTCAGCCGGATAATAGTCAACAGGCCACTGACTCCTACCCAGCGCCCTCAATAGCCACTCCAGTATTTCATGACCAAAGCAATTTGGAGCATCATGTTTTCAAACTGTATGAACAAGTTGTGCGCCAAGAAATCTCGCTGTCTGACGGAATCAAGCAGCTAATTGAGAGCATTAGCCTCTTTGCGCAAGAAAAGAAACTCCCCAAACGAGTGAGAACTTTGGCTCTTCTTCTATTCAACAATTTCAAGTCATTTTTACTCTTATTTAGGAGTTTTTGTTAGATTTTCTGTCCAAAAAAGCTCTTCGAACAATATTCGAAGTGAAACGCAAGCATCAACTAGACGATGAGAAAAGTAGTCTAGCCTGCATGATGGAAGGACAGCTTCAGGTTTTGATCCACATTGAGTACCATCTCTGCTCTATCCAGGAGGAGAGCATTGACGAAGATACGGTCTGGGAAATCGGAAACATTGTGAGGTGGCTCAGTCAAACGTTCAAGCAGCTGTTCAAAACGGAGCGCTTCATAATGGGATGTGTCCATGGCCTGTACAAGTCGCGCAATGCCGAGTTCATCAGCCAACTGATGGAAGAGCTGGGCTACGACATTGTAGAAGATCACGAGGAAGCCACTCCTCCAACCTCGCCCAAGTCCAAAGAGAACAACGACCCATTTGTGACGCCCAGCAAACAAGTTACAAGAAGCCATTCCAGCAATCTCAAGAGCCTTTTTGAAGAGCTCTCATCAGACGTTGATACGCCGTCTAAACCGTCCACTTCCACCTTAAACAGTCAACCAGGCATTTCAACTGATTCAAGCAAAACTAAAGAAGTGGACGCAATATTCCTAAGTGAGGCATCCAAACGAAAGAGGTAACTTGTAGCCGCTTTAGTCGATCTAATTTAAGATCTAATTGGGAAAACGAAAAATAGAGGCGCTCGAACCAGTGAACTGTTCCCGTCGACAAGCTCGAGCATGCGTTCGATTGTGATACCACAAAAGAAAAGGGTAAAGATTGGAGCTTGACTTGTCTGGTCGATTGGCTCTAACCGAATCATTTTCGTTCAAGACAAAGCTCAAAATCAGATCGCCGTACAAGTCCCCGAGCAAACGCCTGCTTCAGCATCAGAGCAATGAGAACCTGGAAAAAACCCGACAAGACACGCCTGGTAATTGAAGCGCAATAAAACATTTCAAGTTTTTTTTTCTAACTCTGACCTTTAAGCCGTGTCGAGGAAGAGCGTGCTGCAAATTCTTGAACAAGACGTTACCAAACGTTCTTACTTGATTTCGGACACACCTGATCACAAGCAGAACGCAACGTTGATTACCACACGGCAAGAGCGTTTGAGGCGGCGTTTCTCTTTTCAACAGTCAAATTCTTTACCTGTTATTCCGGACACGCCGGAAAAGGGTAAGAACCAACGTCCTAGATGCCCTTTTTCTTCCAGTTTAACGAGTCAAATCATAGCGGACGTCTCCCTGAGCAGTGGACTGCAAATAAGAAGCTCACTCAGGTTCACGTCTGTAGTAGCTTCACCTCAAAAGGAACCTCAGCCCAGTTAAATCTAATTCAAGAGGGTTAAGATCGAAATCATTTTCTAAATGCCTCTTTCAAGAGTGTTTCATGGCGAAATGGAACTACCAGCAAAAATAAAGTTAAATCCCCTCTGTACCTCTTTAAAGATTTCAAGATATTTTCGGTTATTATTTTCTTCTGACTGAAACCTGTCAGTGGAAATGAAATCGGCTTTCCGTATTGACAGCGAACAGTTGAAGACAGTTAATTCGAAGAAGGCGGCGCATAGTAGGCATAGGCCTCTCGTGATAGCTCGTTAATGATACTTGTTAGATCAGTGACAAACTCTTGAACTTTTCTCAGCTGAAAGTCGGTGTCTATCTCTTTGCTGAAGTCGACCTCCTTGTTATGATGTCTCTGCACCAGTTGAAACAGATTTCTGATCGCCCTAAGTTCCGAGTGGTCAGACAATTTTCTGATTAGAAGATCGACGCGCTTTAGTTACATTCTAGTTTCGCCAATAAGCAGAGTCTTGCCGGCCGCGGTCGACTGTATGTGATTCCATTCGTTCTCCGCCTTGTGAGCCTCGTTTTCGGCCAAGTCCAGATCGGACTGCAGGTTGGCCAGTTCATTGTTCATCGTTAGAATTTCATGATTTTTCCTCTTTGATTAAACAGAATTGCAGTGAGTCATGATCATGTCAACTCAAATCAATCTCGTACTTCCAAATAAGTGTTGTAGTCCCGCCGCATGTCGTTCAGCAATGCTTCGTTTGACTTTTCGCTCTCGAGTAAATCCTGATAGTTGGTGCTCAGTGTGATGTGACGGTCGATGATCTCTCGTATCTCCTGAAACTCGTTGGCTCTCTCTGAGCTCTGTTCAACGTTTCAAATCAGCAGAGTAAAATTGAAACAATAAAACAAGCTAAACTAACCAGGCTATCGAGATATTTGTTGAATTTGCTGAACTTGTGTACTTCAACGCTCATTTGATCTTTTTTAGTTGTCAGTGAGTCTATCTCGCTTTTGAGGCGATCAATCTCTTTGTCTTTGGCCTTTTGAAGTTGCCTCTCGTCCTCTGCTTTCTTTAGCGCTCGGGCCATTTTAGCATCGTTTTCCTTTTGAATTTCATTAAAACATTTCAGCATCAAAGCTCATGTTTATGTTTGCTTCTGCCCACCTTTAGAAACTTGTCAAATTTGATCACTGACTCTTTGAGTTGAAGTTCCTTTTTTTCGAGTTCAAGTCGCCGTTGATTGAGGCTCTCCATTTTCATCTGAAACTCTTCTTTCTGCGCTGCAAGTGCGTCCTCGACTTCAGCCATCTCTCGCTTCTTTTCCAGAAGACGAGTGGCCGACGTCAAATGCTCTTCTTCCCTCTCGGGCATCTTCCTAGAGCCAGCACGAATAAGTCAAACCGTGCAGCCAAAACAGTGACATTGCAAAAATTACACTAATAGCTTGTTTTCGAACATGGTTCGAAAGTAATCTTTGATATCCAGTTTAGCGGCCATTCTTGCTTCTTATCCGGATTATTTGCGAGTGATCTTGGCTGCAGAAGCGACCTTTGGTTTCTTTTTGCCTTTAGACTCGCAATTATGCATATTGCAATTGACTAGTTGGTTCGGTTGCCAAGGTGACGCAACGTCAAGACCATCACCCGCGTCCTCTGATGATGCAATTCGATATTTCTTCAACTCTACTTCCTTTCCTTAGTTGTTGCTGTTGAGAATTGAAAATTTCATTTAGCTAGAGCCCTTGTGAGAGTCATGTTTTATTTCTTGTTTGCATTTAATACAAGTTTATTTACTCGCTGATGATTTTGAGGAGCAAGCGCCCTAAAAAGAGCATTTTTTTCTACAACAACTTTCATTTACAATTCAACAAAAAAAGGAGTCAAGAGTCAATATTCATCCGAATGGTGGTCTCAGGCTGAGGTTGAAGAGTTCTGCCCAACCGATGGGGTAGATGTCCGGAGAATCGACTGGAATCCAACGTTCGGAAAGTTTTTTCTCATTATCCACTCTTATTTTAATCAAACGACTTGTCACGGCTAGTACAGTGGCCACATTAATTGTATGCGAATTTTCCTGATCGACACACTCGAGCTTCATGCCGCGCTCAAACTTGTTGTTGCGTGGGTCCATCTTATGTCAATTAAATGGCTTTTAGTCGGCTTAATTGCCTCTGTTGCCTACCCGTTTGAATAGATGAATTGGTGCAAACTCGGCTCCTGTCTGCTCTAGATAGGTTTGCCAGTCGAAGTTCTGCTTGTGTCCACACGGAGGCTTTAGTTTTATTTGATTTTGTGTAGCAAAGCCGGTCGGAAGTATGAGCGATGAAGTCCGATGCGCACAGAATATTATATTGTCTTCGCATTCAAGTCGGATCATGAGATAGCCGTCCTTGAGAGTCCTCTCTACGCAAGCGACATAAATTTCGCTCGGAAGCTTGGGATTTAAAGCCTCGAGCAGCATTCCCGGTCTAAATTTGTCGGTCATAATTGTCTTCTTGGGCTAAAATAGCTTTATGATTAACGACACAGTTGAGCAACCTGCAATCTATTAAATTTTACAGAAAGCATTTCAGGCAAGCATTCATTTGAGTCATAGGACTTGGTCAGAAACTTGTGAAGAGAAGTTCGCTTGTAATCTTGATTTAAGTATTAGCCAAAGAGCAAGGCCCTCTTTCCGCTTTGTTTCTTACCGTCCGATGCTTCGATGGGATGATCTTCATAGGCGGACCAGCCGATTGGATGTATGAACTCGTGCATTTGTCTTGAGAACATTTCTTGCTTGTTGTCCGTGTCTTCATATTTTAGGCTGATCCCGGTGGGCGTTAGCTGAATTACCCGAGCGATTCGCATTTGATTAAGTTGTTGGGTGTCAATCGCTTCTACCAGCATTCCTTTCTTAAACGGGAAATTCAAAACTCGGGCGCTGTTGATTTGTTTGGTCAGTTCGCGCGGAATACTCTTTTTCCCGACCAGCTTGGTCAATAAACACTTTTGCCAATTCTGTTCTAGCGGAAGAAAAGAATCTGGTGAAACAAGAGTTTGCTGGTTCTCTGAAGCCCAGCCAACATAATGAATCGAATCTTCATCTGCCAGACAGCGCCACTCAACGTTTTCTTCGCTTTCGTCAAGCCCGAGCAGCTTGAATTTGATCCAATAGCCGGCCATCTCTTGAATCGTGCCAAACCAGTAGACCGGACTTTCTCCTTTAGATATCTTTATCTCGGCCACATACGTATCGGGCGGCTCGCTGTTGACCATCTCGCAGAAGTGTCTCAGCGGAGCATGCTCGAACGCTTCTACTGGTGCAGCAGAGGCCTGTTCTCTTTTTAAATAGCTCGGCCATGTGAATTTTGCTTCACAGCTCTAAATTTAGCAGAGATTAAAGCCGCTCTTAGGGAACTGCTCAAATCTGAATTACTTGTTCGGCTGGCTCACTTGGATCGATTTGCTCGGCGGAAGTTTTTTTCTCATCTGGCTGCCCAGCTTCAACAAGAATATTCATTTTGTTCGATTCTAATTGCAAATTTGTCAATTTCATTTATTCTCAGGCCAGCGTTTTTCAAGCGCATTTGCAAACGTAAATTGAAAATTTAAGTCGAATCGATGAATAAACGATGACTGTTTCGATTTGGTGCTATTGGAAGAAAAAAAAACAGACGAAAGTCAATTCTACACCTAAGTCAGAGTTCTGGAACTACAACGAGCCGCTTAGAATTGCAAGTAAAATGCTTACGCATTGCCCGTCGATTTGGTTCGGTTTTGAATTTGTATTGCATAATTCAGACATGCACGAATCAGTAGAGGGAAATGAGAAGTCAATTTTCAGGTCTATTTTACCCTGCCTGGCTCGGTTCAGCTCTAACTAATTGGCCTGGCAGATTGCTCGGCTACTGAAGATGTCAAGCTCTGGCGCAGAGACATCCATTGGCTAAATCGTTGAGGTCAATTTGAACAAGGCGAATGATGTTTATGATAATTTTTATTTTCGAATTGAGCATTAATTTTCCATAAGAATCAAAAAATCGCTCATGCTCAAAACACTAAAACAAATAGCTGGTTTTAAAATCTCTTCGGGTAGTGCAAATCTGGTGATGTGTAGGCTCAAGCGGACTTGATCTGTTTGGTTTGTGCAGGAACATTAAATAAAAATTTTTAGAGGTTGTTTAAAACGGGTTTAATTGGCTCTTTCTCTAAGATGATTTAAATTTAATGCTGCTTGTTGTTGCGGATCAAAAAGTAGTCGACCACAAAGAGAACGTTGTCGACGTAGAGTCGGAGTCCCTTGTTGTTCAACAAACGGCCCTCCTGGGTATGGTAGTCCGGCTCAAAGTGATGGTTGAGCATGTACACAATGTTCATATTGTCACGGGTCTGCTTGCAGAAATTCACGATGCCCTTGTTGGCCTCGTTGGTGATGGTGTTCTCGGTCTTTGACATGCGCTTCATCAAAGTGGAAAGAATGACAAAGCTGTTGGGGCAGTATTCCTTGACCAGGGTGGCGAGCTCTTTGATGCGCTCGATGGTGGTCAAAGAGTTTCGGGTCTTGAAGAGATCTTCGTCTCCGACGTGAAGAAGGATGACTGGCGCATTGATCGAGTCGTGCATTTTAATCGAGTTGCGCAAGTTGTCGATGCTGCCACCGCGAATGAACTTGATGTTGCGGAATTTCTTCAACGGATTGAACTTGAGCTGCTGGTAGTGAGCGTGCTGCTGATGGCTCTGGTGCTGGTAGCTTCCCGCATTCATTTGATACAGGTTGGCGTTGTTCAGGACGGTGTTGTTCTCCAAAGCGCGATGGAACTGGCTCAGCTGACCTTGTCCGATCAGATCTCCGATGATGAGCAGATCGCACTGGAGTCGGAGCGGCATTTTCATGCTGATGCCGTCCATCAATGACATGGTCTGATCGTCGGTGCGGGCCTCATCAAGGTCCACATAGCGAGCGCTCAAGTTGGTCAGCTCAGCCAATCGCTGCTTCATCTCCTCGGTCTGCTGTGCGAATATCCAGAAAGCGTTCAGCTCCTTCGCACGCTCGATCACTTCGGTAAGAGGGCAGTTGGAGGCAATGTCAAAGAACCAGGTCTCGCCCTCCTTGCGGATGGTGTTCTGGCGGTTGCCGGTGCACGAGTGCAAGTCGGTGTAGAAACGCACATTGTTCAAGTTGCTGTAGAGCTTGCGCTGGCGAGCGAAAAAGGTCTCATAGTAGCTCTTGTTGTGTTCAGAGCACACGACGCTGATCTTCTTCTGAGTGTCGTTCAACAAGAACCACATGATTTGCAAGCAGACGGCCTTGCGCAGTTTTTCGCTCTCCTGCGACACCATGACCGCTCGGGAAGCAGAGCGCACTTTCTCGTGGCTAGCCGGGAAGAACTCAGCGTGAACCTTCAGAGCAGGAGTGTAGTGAACGGTCTCTTGGCTCTCCTTGATCAGTCTCTCCTTTTCTTGGGCGTTGTGCTCCAAGGAAAGATGCTCAATTGGCAATTGTTCACTTCCGTGCTCAGACGAAATGGCATAGACCACTGGCACGATCAGATTGTGACGCACGCAGTGAATAAGACCAATCATGGCATTGTAGACGCTCAGATCGATCTTGTTGACCTTCTTCTCGGCCTCGCTCTGTTGAAGTTGGCTGTGGCGCTCGACAATGGTGCGGTTCCACCATTTGGCGAACTCCGACTGAGTCTCCAAATCGTGCTTGAAAATGTAAAGACTGGCGCGCGGGGTGGAGCTCAAGGTGCTTGAGTTGGATTGGTTGAGGTCAGCGCCCTTGCTCGGCAGAGTAGGCACTTCAGTAGCATAAGGAAGAGCAATCAACTCAGTGATCTGCAGATGAGCCTCAGAGGTGCTCCAGCCTTTGGCCTCGAAGATGAGTCGAGCGAGCGAGTTGAAGCAGCTGCGTGCGACTTTCATCTGGTAGCGAAGTCGATTTCGTCGCTTGGAGTCAAAGTGATCACAATCGCGGGTCTCGATAAGCATCAGACCGTATCGTGGATGAATGACAACCAAGTCGATTTCCGCCTTCTTGGTGTCCTTGTTGCTGAGGTAAGTCTTGTATTTGCTGATGGCATTGACACCTTCCTGCTTGAGAGCCTGAAGGAACTTGTCGAAGCTGAGCAGATCACCGAAATCAAACTGGGGAAGAAGCACCATTGGCTCACCGCTCTCACGAGCAAGACGAGCAAAGGCCTCGTAGACCATCTGCTTGCTGCTAATCACTTGCGGGTTAGCCCACTCGTACTTTTGCTCCCAGGAGAGCGATTCAGGCATCGGGTTCATGTTGGACCATTCGGGCGAGAGCAGCTTGCCATTGTGCGCTCGCAGCTTCTTCAAGCATGAGTCAAAGAACTTATCCATGATCTTGAAGTCAAACTGGTGCGGCGAGCTTTTTCTGCCATTTTCCTGGCTAATTTGTTCCTTGTCCAAGCTCTTGTTTTCGTCAAATTTGTTCAAATGAGCTGCGGGTTCATGTGCCATTTCAACGTGTGCAGACATTTTCTCTTTATTGTGTGTGTGTGTGTGTGTGTAAAAGTCTAAATTTAAAACAACTGTCGATGGATTTTAAAGACCCTTGAACTGAACAGACTAAGTTTTCGCATTCGATTCGGCTTAACGCAATCACTTAGCCAGTGACACTGAGTCGAGATGACGAAAAACTCTGCACGAAACTTGAATGAGGATGAATCAAATGAAGATGAGCGCGCATCGAATCGAGTTATATTCAACTAACGCCAATTTTTAGCTTATCGTCAGAAAAAAAGCCAAAACTTCATTCGGCCATGAGAGAACGCTTTTATTGGACTGCGATTAACTGAATTGATCGAGTAAGCTTTGAAAACATGAAAATTTAAGCGTCGATCAAAAATCCGCTCCCTCCTCTTTTTTGCTCGCCCGCTCAGCTTTTATTCAACTTATTTGATTGAAAAGTGAATACAAGCCACACTGTTCATGCAAAGAGTATTCTAAAACCAACACACACATCTAAAGCGGCTTCCCTCCCATTTTCTTAACTGAGCTTAAACGGTCGCACCGGACCAATCAAACCATGAGCTAGAATTGAGCATTTGCTCAGTCTAGTGCTTTATTTTACGTTCTCACTAAGTCTTAGAAGAAGCTTAGGAATGAAATGAATCACAGAAGCATGCATCGCGAAATACAGAAGCTTCAGATTGAGGGCTTGACATTTAGAAGCTTGACAATGTCTTCCTCAATGTCTTTAGGGTTGACAGTGGGAGCATATCGTTTGTAGGGAATGCCGTTTCGGTCGACCAAGAACTTTGAGAAATTCCATTTGACAAAATTGCCCAATGTGCCCTTCAATCGATTGGTCAAGTATTTGAAAAGTGGATGAGCCTTGTCACCGTTGACATCAATCTTGGAGAACATGTCGAATTCGACCTGATACTTCTTTACGAACTCTCTAATCTCGGGCTCGCTCCACGGCTCTTGTCCACCGAACTGATTACAGGGGAAAGCCAGAACACTGAGGCCTTCTTTTTCATATTTGCGGTGAAGCTCTTGAAGCTGGGGATAATTTCCGGCAGTGAATCCACATTTGCAAGCAACGCTGGTTGATTTGAGTGTCAAGTTTGGGCTTAAAGCTGACGGTTATAAAGCTTACTTGACAATGAGGAGAACTCGGTTTCTTAAGATTGAACGAGTGTCACAGGTTAAAGTCCTGATTTGGAAAGAAAGCCTCGTCTTACTTGTACTGGGCAAGGTCAATCTCATTTCCTTCAATGTCCTTTGCCTTAAAGGCGTAAACATTGCTCGCGTCTTGCCATGATTCGTTACTCATCTTTCTAGTGAATTTTTTCAAATGAAAATGACTTGAAGATAAAATGGTGGCATTTGTGAGGAGGTATGGTGCATTTAATTGGTTTAAGAGCTTGTTTGATTGTGTCAAAGCGTGTATAAGGCGCGTGCTTGATCTGTTTCGTAACAGGCGCACAGTGCCCAAGACACGTTCGGCGCCATACATTCTAAAATGCAAGCATAAGTTAACAAAAATGCCAAATGAATTAATGGCAGAGAAAAAGCGAAGTAAATTTTCACTTCTCGAATATTCGGCTCTAAATTTAGTTACAAATGAATAGTTTCGTCTGACGGAACCTGTTTGTCAAAGAAGAAGGATCAGCAGGCCCACGCGCTCGGCTTCTGGTTCAAAATAAGTGTTGGCTGAATGCAAAAGCTGTAATCGATCACAGCTGCAAACAAGCATCGCTGAACCCATTTTGGAGAATTCAAAACTAATTTGGCTTTTATTTTCGGCATATAGATTTAATCAAGCGGTCATGAAGATGAAGGAAAGTGCCGCGCCAAACTTTCAAATTGTCGAAGTGTGGAACAGCAACGTAGAGGATGAGTTTAAGCGCATTCGCAAGATTGTACAAAAGTATCCGTATATCGCCATGGTAAACCTCGACTCCAAGACATTTAACGAGCGCTTCTAACGAGCTGACCCATTGCAAGGACACGGAATTCCCCGGCGTGGTTGCCAGGATACCGGCTGGAGACTTCAAAACAGCCGACCATCAATATCAGAGCTTAAAGTGCAATGTGGACTTGTTGAAAATTATTCAGCTCGGTCTCACTTTTATGGATGAGAAGGGCAACGTTGCGCCTGAGGCTTCGACTTTTCAGTTCAACTTCCATTTCAACATAAGGTAAGGCCGTACGGCCTCTAGAGCCCTGTATATGAACGAGTCGGCTAATCCGAGCAACTGTCTACTTAGCGAGGACATGTACGCACAAGAATCAATCGACCTGTTGGCCAAATCTGGAATTGTTTTTCAGAAGAATTTAGAAAACGGAATCGATCCGATGCATTTCGCTGAACTTTTAACGTCATCAGGAGTGGTTATTATGGAACACGTGACATGGATTTCGTTTCACAGCAGCTACGATTTCGGCTATCTCATCAAACTTCTTACCAACAAGGACTTGCCCAACACCGAGACTGAATTCCTCGAGCTTCTCAAGATCTACTTTCCGAATGTGTTTGACATCAAGTGTCTGATGAAGAGCTGCAGAAATCTGAAGGGTGGCCTTGAAGAAGTGGCAAGACAGCTGGAGATCGAACGCTTCGGACAGCAGCATCAAGCCGGCAGCGACAGCTTGCTTACAGGGCTCACATTTTTCAAGCTCAAAGAAATGTACTTTGAAGATACGATCGACGAAGTCAAGTACTGTGGACATCTGTTCGGCCTGGGCTCTTCGCTCTTTCAAAACGGAATACCTTACGATGCTTATCTCAGCGCACAAGCAATCGTTCAACAACAGATGGCCGCTTCTCAGGCCTCACTCGCGCAGAATGCTTCGAGCAACTCATTAAGCAGTCAGAACAATGCGAGCTCGGCTAGTCTCAGCGCAAGCAATAACAACCAAAACAGTGACCAGACCAAACCCTATCTATAGCGGTCCTCGATGCAAAGCAGAAATTTCCAAAAATCCTAGTTAGACAAAACCCATGGCTTTAAAAGGCCATTTGAATCGTGTAGATAGTCAGTGACATAATTGACGCACGAACTGATCTAAGCAGCGACCGGCCATTCATATCGTTTATACCTTCTTATACAGATGAAACGTGGCTTTTTATTTAAAATTTTAAATTTGAAGAAAAAGAGGCGTTTGTTTTCCAAGCTGAACCAACACGCCGTGAAAAGCGTGTAAGTCTCTCAAAGCGGTATTGAGAAGCATTTTCTAAACAAAAAAAGAAACAGAAAAGCAGAATGGAAAGCAAGGAAGATATTCCCGTTGAGCGGCTTCTCAGTGACGCAAACGAGCTTCTTTTAAACGACGAGTTCGAGCGCGCTTTGAAGGTGAGGTCAAATTTCGGGACCGATTCTGTTTAATAAAAAAGTTCTGAACAAAAGACCTCAAAAAAATAGACGTTCACAGCAGCCATTCCAAAGTGCAATTCTGAACAAGATAAAAAATTGCTTTACGAACTGTATGCGGGCCGTGCACAGGCCTATTTGAAGTTAAAAAGAAACCGAGAAGCATTGAACGATTCGGAAGAAGCCATTTCTCTGGGCATAAATGACTCAAAGGCCCATCTCAAAATGGGGTAATTAACACTCCCTGTTTTGCCATTGAGGGCTTATTTTATTGCAAATTAAGAATTGCTCAGTTCAATTTAAAAAATTTCAACCAATCCCTCCAGAGCTTTGAGTCCGGACGTGTTTTGGCTCAAAATGAAACAGAGCAGAAACTCAGCCTCTTTGACGAATGGATCGCCAAATGCAAATCCGAAATTGCTGCAACTCCTGTCAAACAGAATGAACCCGAGAATATGGTTGTGGCACCGTCCCAGCCCAAAATAAGGTGAAGCACAGAATATTTATCTAAACGTAAACAACATGACTAACATGCTCAAGTCTAGACACGAATGGTATCAAACCGAGTCGCACGTCACTATTTCAATAATGGTGAAGAATGCCACTTCCCAAGACGTTATGATTCAAAGCGGGCCCAAGCAGGTTTGAATTAGAAAATTAAATTCAAATTACTCCATCCGGCCTGACTCTGCGCTGGTCTAGCTTGTTGTGAAAAGTTCGCCCAGTAGTAATTTGGGCATTGATTTCAACTTCCAATTGTCACATGAGATCGACTCAACTCAAATATTCACAAAATTCCTATCAAACAAGGTTGGCTTCCACAGAGCGTAGTGTAGACCACATTCGAATAAGGAATTTAAAAACTCAAGATCGAAATAAAACTGAAAAAGGCCGAGGCTGTACACTGGAAAGAGCTTGAACAAAAAGCAAAGAACGAAGCGACGTCAATTGTCTCCAACGAGCCGAAACGTGAGAAGCGTGAAGTCCAGCCATTCATGCGATACTTGAACTAATGACTTTTAACAAGCGAGTTACCCGACAAGCAGCAAAAAGCCGAAAAACTGGGACAAGATTGTTTCTGATGTGGCTGCGGAGGAGAAAGACGAAAAACTTGAAGGAGATGCCGCCCTCAACAAGTAAGCCTCGTTTGACCACTTTGACCAAAAAGATGAGAATTTTGTTCATTATTGAATCTCATCAAATTTCAGACTATTTCAGCAAATATATGCAAACGGAACTGATGAGACTCGGAGAGCGATGAACAAGTCTTTTGTGAGTATTTCTTGAGCACTCACTGATGCTATGCATAACAAGAGCTAATCTCATTTAAGGCGGAATCTGGTGGAACGGTACTATCGACCAACTGGACAGAGGTTGGCAATCAAAAAGTGGACGTCAAACCACCTGATGGCCTAGAGTGGAAAAAATGGGACTGAGCGGCAACGCAGATTCCGATATTTGACATTTTTTAGTTTAAAATTTTGACGACAATAAACCTGAAATTTAGGCGGTATTGAGCTTGATTTTCTCATTGCCATTTGGCAAATTGAATCCAGCTGTTGTCGATTCCTGTGGGATTTTTTATTTTTGAGAAATTTGACAAAGAAGTTAAAATAAAACAGGTTTTTTGGAAAAATATTTATGTCTGAAAATTAACCAGTTGATTACAGTTTGGAAAGGGGATGGATCTAGCAGAAGCAGCCTGACTGGTTGTTTGCATCTGTCTGATTGCCGTGCTCCACGGATAAGACGGGGGCGCGCCTAATTTGAGATGGTACGAAGAATGGCTTGGAATTTTTAAGCTTGAGAGCCACTGTCATGAATATGGCCTCGACGTGGTCTTGTTTCGAGTCGTCTTTGGCCGATGTCTCAAACAAGGGCATCTGATGCATGTCGGCGAACGTCTGTGCCATGCTGGTGTTCACTCTGACTTCCGACTGTAAGTCGCATTTATTTCCGACCAGTATCTTGGGCACTTGATGGCTCTCGCTGCAGTTTTTGCTATATTCCTGAATCCAGTAGGTTAGGTTTTCAAATGAAGAGAGATTAGTCACGTCGTAAACAAACAAGACGGCATGAACGTTTCGATAATAGTGAGCAATCATCGACTTTCTGAATCGTTCTTGGCCGGCTTGAATTAATCGAGTCAAAGCAGCTTCAAATGACATGCAATCTTAAGCAACAGACCTGTGTCCCAGACTTGGAGTTTGATAGTTTCATCATCAATCTCAACTGACTTTTCTCTAAAGTCGACGCCAATTGTTGCCTCACTTCGCTGCAAGAATCTTCCGCCGCAGAATCTGTATGTCAAACAGGTCTTTCCGACACTCGAGTCGCCAATAACTATTATCTTGAATATTCGGCTAGCCGGCTTGGGTTCCTGCTTTGGCGCCGGCGTTTGCTGAGTCTCTTGTTCAGGTGCGTTGTTCTGCACTCCGGCTTCATTTTGGACGGGTGCGTCCGGCTCAGACATTTTTCTATTTAAAGAACCTTACAATTATCATTCGTCAAAATATCACTTCGGCTGGCTTACTCGCCCTTTCTGATCTTCTGAACGTCTTTATGCTTTATTTATTATGATGAAGGGCGCTCCTTACATAATTAATGTGTCAAGTTGCATTCAAACTTGACGATTGATGCAGTTCGACCTTTTCTGTTCAATTTGTAATCAAAATCATTTTTGTTTGCTATTTGCAAATTCATTTCTCTTTGATTTCTAATTCATCTATTTTCTGGAGGTTGCTAACAGATTGATAATCATCAGCTTGTCCGAAAACAAGAGCTCGTGGACAAGTCCTCACCAAACGAACAATTTCTTGCTTTCCACGTTTATCAGATAAAATCGAAATCCTTTTTTATTTTTCTGCTATTTGGTAAAGACAGACAAGCAATGCTGGCCCGTGCATCTGAATATAAACAAATAGAGATCTCTACGGAAAACAGAGAGCGGCCGTTGAATGGGGGTAGAATGTCGGCGGCCAAAGAGGCAATATTGATCCAGTTATCTGACATTTTGGCCGATGTGAGTCATCAAAAACCTCTACGCGCCAGTGGCGTTGTCGGCAAGCACATATTTGAACAGATGAATGACTGGAAACGGAGATTTAAGCCAAGTGTGAGTGTGCATCCGTTCACAGTAGACTTAGTGTATATGCGGGTCAAGCAAACAAATGGGAACTTTAATTGGCCGTGGCCACGGGGATGTCGGCGGCGCGGCGCAGGATTTCTAATCCGGGGAAATGTGTAGGCACGCGCAAATGTCAATTCGGCTCCTCAACACAGCAGAGTCAGTCGCCTAGCAGTTTAACTGGACGCGGTCCATGAAGGCTGGCTCGCTTTATTGTTGTTGTTTGAGGCGAGGTCAATCCTCGACTCTCTTCGGATCAATATGCTAATTAACGCACGAGCGTAAACACGAGAAGAGATCGCCATTGGCCTCGCGCCTCCTACTGAGTTCATCGTCAAGTCGAATTATGCGTGCGCGCATGTCCATCCGCACACACTCTCACTTTCGCATGTTTCTAGATTATGCAGCCAACGAACTAAAGTCATGGACATGCGCCTCATGCTCAAGCGTCTCGTGCCGCTGCTTTTCACACTTCTGGTCTGCTCCGGTGGACAATCGGGCGCCCAGAGGCTGTACAATGCCCGACTCCAATGCAAATACACAGACGACAACGGCGACAGTCTCATACTCAACTGTACGCTTGTGACCGGCGACGAACGAGCAAGCTACGCGCTGAATGACCAGGTTGCGAGTAAGCCATTGGCCGAGACAGCTATTGACGACGCACTTGGCCTCCGTCTTGGTCTCAGGCCAGACTGGCGCACACCCTGGGAGTCGCTCTCGATCAATTACAACATCATTCGCACTCTAATCTGGGCCAACAGTAGACTAAGCGAGCTAGGCCGCTATGCCTTCAAGGATCTCAATTTTGTGCAAAAACTCGACTTGAGCTCCAACAAACTCCAGTCTCTGCTTCCAACTCCATTCGACTCGTTCGAACTTAGCCTGCTTGAGCTCGATCTATCTGACAACTACTTCGAGCGAGTGCCTCGCAATCTGTTCAGCCACCGACGGCTTCAGAAGCTGCAAGTCTTCAAACTAAATCACAATCCAGTGGCGCACATAGACTCAAACGCCTTCGACTATGTGAGGAGCAACATCAAAGTGATTGAGTTGAACTACTGCCAGATACGTTCAATCGACTTGTTTTCGTTCGAAGGCATGAAGCAGTTAGAAAGCTTGTCTCTGATCGGTAATCACCTTCGCCACCTCGATCAGCGAACCTTCTCTGGCCTGAACCTTCGCTCATTCATGGTGCACGAGAATCCTCTTGTGTGCGACTGCCATCTTCGATGGCTACTGGGCTTCGCCAAAAGTGTCCTAGACGAAGCGATCTACTTTGAAACCGAAAAGTCATCTGCAGCTGACCAGCGTGACGGTGAGGATGAAATGAACATGCAAAAGGCGCTCAGTCTGCTCAAATGCGATCAGCCCAATTCACTCAAGTCAAAGTCAAATTTCCTCAGTATTAATCCCAACTCGTTTATGTGCGACATTCAAATTGAGATTCAGCCAGTTGGGGAGCCTTATCGACTGGGAGGCGACGCCATTCTAATCTGTGATGTGTACGGCGACCCAGAACCGTTCGTCTACTGGAGCTATGGAAATAAGCCGATCGAGAAGGCCTTCAACGCACAAGCAAACAAATACCACGTGAGCGAGCTGCCTTCAAACGACTTTAGAATTTACCCGTCCGACACTGCCTGGGTGGGCGAGATGCTGAGAACCAACAAGACTAGCGAACTTCGAATCCATAGCCTTCAAGCGTCCGATATTGGAGCTTACATTTGTACAGCTGAAATAGTGGGCTCAAACAACCGCAAGCACGCAACATATGAGTTGAAATATCTGCGCGGCCTGATGATTGGCGGCGATGGCTTCATTGGCCGCATAGTTCATTCGATTTCTCAGGCCAGTTCGAGCATTCTCAACCAGCACGTGTCAAGCTGGACGGCCGTGCTCATTCTGGCTATTATTACTAGTTTGCTGGTTTTCATTCTGGTTGCAAGTGCCTTCATTTGCTGGCGTTGCTGTATCAGCAGTTCGAAAGCATCCTCATCTATTAGCAGATCAGATCTGGCCAAGCAAAAGTTTCTGTTTGCCAATCCGGACGGGCAGTTCGAAAGCAAATACTCTGATTCGGACGAGAACGCCAACACCGACAGTCCGGATTGCATGCAGCAATGCAACCAGTTGGAAAACGACAGCTCCTCGACTCTATTGTCTGCGGGGCCCAAAACCAGCAACAGCATTCGAATGGCCTACCCGGCCAATTTGAAAAAGCCGGGCGAAATATACGCCAATCATTCGCTGCTCACCACCACCTCGACGATGACTGGCTCTTACATGGCGAACGGACCTACGGTGGCGATCGACGCGTCCAACTTCAGTCCTCGCTATCATTTGCTGAATAACGCCAACGAATGCTACTATGACGATTTGAAGCCATTCAATGACCAGAGTATGGCGCTTACGCACGAAGCAGCAGAAATCTATTCGTCGCCTTATCTTCATCGAAATCAAATTGGCTATTCGCCAAGCCATCGCAGAGATGATCCGACGCTTCCTCTTTATGCCACGCTCAAGCCGAAGATCGCCTCCGCCAAATACAACTCAAGCAACATTGGCGCCTTTCCTAGCCTTCAAAGAAACGCAACGCGAAAAATAGACTCGCCGCTTTTATTTGGGCCGAGAAATCCCAACATGATTCTGCCCATTCCTCCACCCTCGCCGCCCATTCTCACGCCTCCGCTCAAGCCCAAACGAACCTTTGAGCATACAAACTTTACGAACTCTTCCGCCTTTTCGTTTCCTAAATCTTCACTGGTCGAAGACAAAAATCTTAACCAACTCGCTGCATCTTCAACCTCAATGGATGAGCTCGATCTGAATGATTTAAAGGATTTCGAAGATGTCACTTTCGACAATTTGCGTAAGCCTGGCGAAGGGCTTGCAAGGGGCGGCCTCAAGTCGACCGAGGCCGTCAAGAAAAATCCGACCAAATCGAGTAAGCCACAAGTACCGGACATACAGAAAGTAGAAATATCGGATTCGAGTGAACCTGTGCAAAGCCAACTTGAAGAGACTGAAATTTAAAGTCTCCCAAATGATTTATTAATTTCACTAAATAATTCGAGTTCGGGATATTAAGTTTAATTTTTTTGTTTTAATTGTGCAAATACACTTTGATTTAAAATTGAGTTGATTTTGGATTATTTTGCACTCCGGCGTTGCTGAGCTAATCGAAGTGACAAGTTTGGATGAACATAAAAAAAAAGGATTTCTGGAAGACTGGAATGGTCTGATAATACAATGGTTTTAAACGAGAAACATTTTTATTGAATTTGAAGGGATTAGCTGATATGAAATTTGGATTCAAACAGAAAAGGAAAAACTACAAATCGAGGAAAGCCTACTTCAGACGCTTGTCCTTAAGCTCGGTTTCTTCATCCGTAGGCTCTTCACTGTCAAATAGACATTCGTTCAGATCTGGTGCTTGCAATCTCGCGAAGAATATTTGGCTAGAGTTGCGATCAAGAGGATTGAGCGGCACGTCCAAGTTTCGGATCTGGCCGGGCTCTTCGTCTTTATTCAGCCTCTGTATCGAGCGTCTCTCTTGGCTGCTTGCTTCGGCGTTGTCAGCGGAAACTGCGAGATTTTCTTGATTCAATTCTAAAGATTCATCGTTCAATGTGAATTTTGCTTGAGGTGTTTGCTCGGGCTCGACAAGTCCTTGGTCTTCTTTTCGTCGGTGGCCCTTCTCAATTTTGTGCAGCATTTGGTTTATAACCAGATGCTGACTCTCCTCGGCCAAGCGAAGAATCTCCGACTCTTGTCCTGCCTGAACCGGTTGAGTCGAGTCGATGATTTGCTCCTCTTGATATCGAGTCACAGAGGCATGGTCTGCCAGAATCACTTGAAGCCGATTGTTAACACTTGCTTCCAAATCCGGAGACGGAGCTCTGTCGATCTTTGAAGTATCAATGCTGTCCGTTATTGAAATGTAGTCATTCAATGGCTTTTTCACCAGAGTCTGTAAAGGCACGAATGACGCAGCCGAGAAACGATCAAAACTTCTTGCGCCATTCGATTTAGATTGCTGGAGAGGATGCTCAGTTATGTCGAACTTGTCGAGCTTTATATGATTGAGGGCCTCCCTCTCGTCATCGTGTAAATAACTGAAATCACCCAACACCCTAAGTTCACCGTTGGGATCAACTGAGGGTGAAAAATTTTCGAAATGCTCGCTGAGTTTGAAGCTCGATTCTTGTGCCACTGGCTCTGCATGCTCCTGAATAATTTGGTCCAAGGCCAGTGACGTTTCTTTTCGAGTTTGCTCGTTGGCTTCCTCATTCTCTTCATCGAAACCAGACGTTGAGATATGTCTGTCACGACTCAGAAGACGTTTTCTTTTCCGGCTCAGAGCTCTTTGTCTGAAAGAGCTGTAGGCCTTTGACATTGCGAGTTGAATGGCCTCGCTCTCTTTGGACTCAGATTTTCCCCGAGAAAATTGCGGCCTAACCAAAGGTTGGGAACGTGGGACTCCCGATTTCTCTGAGTTTTCAGTTGGATGGGTCCTAAAGTCAAATAAAAGTGAAGTGAGATAAATGTCAAAGGCGGCCTAGAAATTTACTTCGGATCACTATCACATGAAATAGTTCGTGTTCTGAACAGGTTAGACGGAAAAGAATCCGAGTCTCTTCGGATGGGTCCCTTTTCATCGAATTCGTCTTCCCGGCGTGAATAGATCACTCCCAGACGGTTCATGTTGTTCATTATTTCAAACTGCAGCTCGTCCAGTTTCTGAAGTCTCTGCTCGATTTTGTAAAGCGTGTAGCTGGTGAGATTTTCCTTGAAGAAAATATCGTCGATTCTGGCGTTCATGCTTTCGACGCTTTTAGTCCGAATTAGAAATCGTCTAAAATTGTGTTGCAAAGTTCCAAAAAGCTTACTTGCTCTTTATTGTTGAGACTTTCTCGTCCAGTTGGTTGTTTTTGTTCATTTGCAGATCGCAGTTATAAAAGAAAAAGCTTTCCTCTTCAAATTCGTAGAGTCTCTCTACCAGTTCGTCGCTGAGAAAAGTTTCTTCAAACAAATTAGATAAGTAGGAGTCGATGCGAGCCCGGCAATGTTCTGCTAACTTAGTTTTCGGTCGAATTTGATTGTTTTGCCTCTACACAGGCGGCTGATGTATTTGAAGATCATAATTGCATGACTGACCAGGACAAAGGGAGGAGAGAGCCAGGGCTTCAGCTCGTAGGATGTTACGATATGATAGCGCTGGAACTTCCAGAAAAGGGCTGACTGACTACTTATGCGGATATATGTGTTGCTATTAAGGTGGAAATTGAATTAAAGGTTAACAAGTCGAGTCGTCAAGAATAGCAGGCTGACTGAGCTTACTTGAATGATGCAATCAAAATAGTGAGGAGCAGAAGACAGGCGGTAATCATAAAAGCGACCATAGTGATGGGAGTGATCCAGTGACCGGGCTGGCATTCTGGCGCATGTGGACTGGTACTCAAGTCACATACCGGATCAATAGTATCGGCATACACTTCGCCGTAGAGCATGAAATAGGGCTCGAGAAATACTCCCTTGATGAGTTCCCATCTGAAGTCTTCGTTCGGATATTTGATGCCTTGTCGAGATAGGCCGAAACAGAAAAGAATGATGACTAGCAGAACGACGAAATTCAGCAGATCGACAAGCATCCGCGACGCGATTATTATCAGCGGACCAGTGTGCTTGTTTATGAGCAAAAACTCGAATAGCTTGATGATCCAATAAATGCTGCTCACGCTGTAGATCAATCGCGCTGCTATGTGCAACTGTTTTGAGTAGGACATGCGAAATCCGAGCGCGACCAGCATGCTCGAGATAAATATTAGGTCAAGATCGGTCATTATACGAGAAAAGAAGATTTTCAATTTGCTGGATGCGCGAGGCGAGTCAGTTTGAACGAGCTCACGAATCTTGTCCAGACCATACGTGACGGCATAAATCAGAACAAACATTTCTGGAGGCGAAACGTATTTGGGCGTTTTCACCAGAATTGTGTAAGAGAGGCAAACGATAAACACCAAGTAGGCGATGAGATGCTGCCAAAACTTGGTCACGGGCGCATTGTAAAACTCGTAAATCTTTTTGCCTATTCTCAGCTTGTTCGAGCCTCGCACCATGAAGTTGACCGTTTTCTTCTTGCGAGCAAAGTCAAAATTAGAGTTCATCAGGTTTTTGGCAACTTCTTTGACGCTATTCGGCTGCGCGAGATCGGCTGGCAGCTCGTTTAAATGAATCACTTCATGAGTGGGCCTTCTTGCAGGATCATGAATGGCAACCGAAGGCGTCTGCTGAGGCTCGCTCTCGTTCAATTCGAGAAGCTTGCGGAAATGACTCGAATTAACTTGACCGCCGAACGATTCGTCATCGCTCGGATGGCCATTCTGAGAGCTGGAGTCGTTCGAGCTGCTTTCACTCGATGAGCTGCTAGTGTCACTTTCCAAGTCTTGCTCGTGCTCCTCTTCAGTCTGAGGCATGTATTGAAGTTCTTTGGCCGATTTGAACTCGATGGCTGCAATAGCTGGTGGGAAAAGCAGTGCCGTTATGATCTTAAGAGTAGAATATTTCCGAATTTTCATGCCGCCCATCCACAGCTCACTGATAAGCGCTTGACATGCTGGGTGAGCAACAAAGTCCTTCAAATTAGCGGTCATCGCAAATGAAAGACAAGTCCAGTGTCCCCAATTCACTAAATCGTAAGTCAGTAGCTGCCTAGTGAGGTCATTGTTTTCTTTATGGCACTTGTCCAGAAGGCCGAGTGCGAATGAAGCAAATTCTCTGAGAAATGTTGATGAATTATTATGATGAATGACAATATGAGATTGATCAGAATATAGTGGCTACCGGCTGTATTTCTTGAATTCGTCGTAAATTTCTGATCCAAGGTCGTCGAGATCTGCCTCATGTGCCAAAGATTTGTTTAGCTTCGCAGCCACAAGCGCCTTTTGTTTCATTTGTGAATTCAATTCAGAACGCGGCGTTTGTTTGGAGACTCACCTTGGCTAGGATCTCCTCGTCTCGTTGACAGAAAAACATCGCCATATTATGCCGTTTCATCAATACAGCCCAGATAAGCAGATGGTGAAAGGGAAATGTGAAACCGCCCTCTAGAGTCTGGTGACTCTCAAGCAGCTGCCTGTTGTACTTGAGCTTGAAGTCTTTTTTCGAATACTGTGACACGTAGCCGTTGCCGATAAGCTTTTCAATCACCAAGCCGATATCAAGCAGACTTATTTTAGAGTTGTCTTCAACACGTTTGATCACATCCTTCAAAATGAGACGAAGATTTTCTGGCGGCCCATTGCCCTTTGAAATTGAAATTATCGAGAAGTTCTCCTAAGATTCAGAGGCAATCATCTTACACTGTTGTACAAGTCTTGCAAGCGCTTGACTGTCAAGAATTTGTCAAAGTTGACGCCGTACTCGAGAAGAAGCTTGACAAACTCCAGCTTGTCGTTAACTAGGGCGTCAAACATTTTCTCTTCCAGAATCTTTTTCTTTTATTGAATGCGATCAGATTCGATTGAAACAATCAGACTACAAGTTGTTGGTTACCTCCCGATCAGTTCCGTCCAGGAGAATGTATTTACGTGCAATGTCTGGCCGATTCCAGCTCATCAAGATGTCCATAAGCTTTCCCAGCTCGAGGTCAACCACTTTGAGACTGGAGGTTAGGATCGCCAAGTCGATTTCCTGTTTGCTGTCTTCGCCAAATCTGTAGACCGATATCTTGTGAAAGCACCGTGAGCAGAAACGAACAATTTATGACCCCGACGCTCTCTGTCCTACCAGATCTTTGTTCTTGACACAGTTGACCAATTGAAGGAATAAATAGTCAGCCTGTGATTTGGTGTAGGAAAAGGTTCGCATGATTATGTTAAGCAGCTGTTCTCTTATCTCTTTTGGAATTGTGCTTAAATTTAGGAAATTGCGATCAACATTCCCGATATCAGGCAAGACCGTTCAACAGGGCGCTAGCTTACGGATTTTTGGTCAATGGGTTGATGCTAACGTATTTATAGGTGAAGGCAATAAGGTCGGCGGCCCGTCCACTGCCGTCACAGACCACAATGGGAACGGGAGGTTTGTCTTTGACGTTCACCAGAACAGTTTGAATTGTGTTGGAGCCACCTTCAACCACCAAGCACACCAGAGGAATTGTGTGATGATTTTGAAGCGTGACTTGATAAAAAGTGACTTGGCTCAGCAATTCTAGTCATGTCGGTCATTGGTTCTTACTCTTCTCCTCAACGGTAACGTCTATGTTCTTCGGTTCTTTCAGTGGTTCAAATTGAATGAGACAAGACATTAGATTTGGTTTCAAGTCAGGTATATGCTTTAATTACTCATTTCAAACCCAATCAGTATTTCAGACTTGTGACGCGAAATGAATCGTTCCAAACGACGTCTGAAGCCGACCTCGCAGCCGAACTTGCCCGAAGTGCCATCGTCAACTAACAGGAAATACGAGTGACAGTTGTTCAAGTAGAAGCCGTCGGTGGATGTGAGCTTCGAGTTGATCGAGTAGTATGCAACTTCGCTCTGTGAAAATTTCAATCCACTCAAATCGAAAGTCAAACCAAAATGCTGCTTTTCCTTAAAATTACATCGTAGCCGATGAGGGAACGTCGATCGTAAACCACTCCCCAAGGCGCAATTCCAATTATGACCACATTGTTGCGAGATTTGGGGAAGAAATCTCGAACCATGTCGGCGATTTGTTTTACGACTCCTAATTGAGAGACTTTTGAGACTAAATTGATATCTAGATGCTGCGATTATTTGCTGACCAGTGTCGATGCCAGATGTCACGATCCAAACGTAGGATGTATGAGCGACGCGTAAAAGGCCTCTTTGCAAGGCTTGCTTGAGCTTCGATTGAAGGTTGAAGTTGGAAATGCCTCCATGAATCGAGATGATCAGTTTTGGCAGTTCTATCTGCCAATACTCTTTGAAAAGCTTTATAACATCATGTGGCTTGGTGTCGAACGAGAGCCTTATGTACTAATGCACACATATAAAGCGCTTAGATAATAAAGGGACAATAATTTGAAAGGCATGGGGAATACCTCGGCCCTAGAAGTGTACACGTCGCCACCCTGGAACTCTAGAGTGCCGTATGCATCAGTCGGAAAGCATTGAGTGTTTTCCTTAATCTTCCAGTTCTTGAATGTCTCTCCACCCTCAACTTGATTGCGTTCAATGCCGAAATGATGATCGGTCACCAATCTCCCACATCCGCATCTTGAATAAAAGCGGTCAGCCGATCGTCAGATTTTCGCACATGAAATCTTTGTTTACTTGAAATGGTTGTCCTTTTTGGGCACAATTTTCACACATTCGCGTCTTTTGAAGGTTTTAAGAATCCATTCTCGCATGGAAGCTCGATGGTCCTAGAGCGAGTTCATTTTAAACAGCATCGCTTCACAAAATTGGAAAAACAGAAGCACCTCTTCTTCAAGAAATGAATCGAACTCCATGGCTTTTTGTAAGAAAAAACGCTTACTAAAATGCTTTTCGATTATGGCAGGCTAATCTAAAATGCATAACGAGACAAAGCGATCTGGAACCGGGCCGTGTTAAATCATACTTTACAAATCAGCAAATATACAAACGCCCGCCCAACAACGTTCACACGATTGCCCATTTAAAAAATTTTTGTTTAAATAAACCAAGACAAAACGAACGCGCTTCGAAACGGGGGTGTCTTTTTTTTCTATCTGCTTATCTGCTTTATTAAATACATAAGAAAATCGTGTCAAGTCGCGCAAATTCACCCTGGCCCCAAAGCGCCAGTGAGTGAAACAATAACTCAGGCGCACAGTCAATCAAATGTCTGGAATAAAAAAGAACCCACTGAAAGGACAAGGAGACTCAGCAAAGCATTCCAAGATCATAAGAACCGTCCAACACTAGCTGGTTCAAACAGTGAATTTCGAACTCGTTTCTCAGCGACTGAAGGTGGAGATTGAACAGCGCGTGGTGCCGCAAGAGCAGCATCGAGAGCTCGCAAGTGCGGCGATCTTCGAACGAGGCTGTCGGGGAGATGAAGAGCATGGTGTCAAGCAAAGGCACTGTGTTATACAACAGACCTACCAGGAAGGGATGAAGGTGGTACTTGAGTAGGCATAGCTCATGGTCGCTCTCGATCTGCTCGAGGTTTATGTAAAACTTTTTAACATTTCTAAGACTCTTGAAAGAATCGGCCTCGATCGACTCGATTGGATTGTTGTCGAGAAAAAGATCCCCTAGTGACAGTTGCTGGTTGAAAAGTAGTGTATGGATTCGCTTGAGCTTATTGTTCCCTAAATACAGGTGAGACAATTTTATCAGGGGCGCAAAAGTGTTCTGTTCGATAAAGTTGATTTCATTATCTGAAAGATCAAGATATATGAGTTCACCAAGGCCGTTGAGAGCATCATGTGCCAACTCTGTAATTTTGTTCGAAGACAAATTCAGGTATAAGAGCTGGTTATTAGTTTCGAATGAATAGCCAGCAATCAGTTCAATTGAGTTATATGATAATTTGACTTCTATGAGGGTACTTAGACCTCGGAACATATTGCGATCGATTGTAGTTAGTCTGTTTGACTCTAAAAAGATTGTGTGTACCCTTATCAAAGGTTTAAATACTTCTGATTCTATCAGACTAATCGAGTTATATCCTAGATCCAGCAAAGTTAAGTTAGTGAGTCCATTGAAAACATTGTTGACGAGTTGCTCTAGCTGATTGTGATGCAATTTCAACGTCTCAAGATGCACAAGGCCCATGAAAGCGTTAGCTTCAATGACTTTGACCTCATTTCCAGTAAATTCAAGCGTAAGCAACTGGGTCGGCTCAAAGGAGAAACTTCCAATAAACTCTAGTCTGTTGTTTGAGATTTCCAAGAAGCCGAGATTCTCAAGCCCGACGAATGTGTATTGGTCGAGGGCCTTGAGTATGTTTCCATTTAGAGAAAGTTTCTCAAGTAGAGAACATGGCAAAAATAGAGCAGAAGGCAGCGTCGAAAGTCGGTTTGATTTCAAATCTAGTGTACGCAGACTGACGAGTCCTTGCAGAGCATCTGGCTCAATGGATTCTATTTCACATTCAGATAAATAGAGGTAGGCTAGCTCATCCAATAGACGCCATGTTCCGTTCTTGATCTTCTTGATCGGATTGTTCGATAGTCTCAGCATCAATGTTCCTTTTTTCGACAAACATCGAAAGTGTTCGAACTTCACATGTTCGATTTGATTGTGATCCAGATGTAGATTGCTAAGTTCGGTGATTTCAATGCAAGTACCGTTGCTTCCTTCAAAAAGATTGTCAAGTGAAAATAGACTATTCCGCCCTAAGTTCAAGCCTTTAAGGCGGTTGAAGCCATTTAGAGCGTATTCTTCAATGTTTTCTATTCGGTTGTCAACCAAGCTAAGACCATCGATTAAATGCTTTGCTCCGTAAATATTTAGACCTTTGAAAACCTTTACGTTGAAACCTTGAACAAAGATATTTATTCTATGGCTGCCAGTTTTCTCGATGCAGATGCTTGGGAATTCAGTAATATTGTCGTTTGTTGCCCTACATGGCAAAGTATAGCCGTATTGCTGTCTGCACGAGCATCCAAAATCGAGCTGATCAAACTTTTCGGCCCAACATACCCACAGAATAAGAAAGATATGCAAAAATAGGTTGATTGAAGTTGAACCGAATTTGAACATTCTTTCTGGTTTCTTTGTTCTTAAGGGAACGCTTCTGACTGTTAGCATAAACTGAGACTTTAATAGAAATGTTGCTTGATATATGGAACATACAACAAAAAGAAATCACGTATAGTGTTAATAGAAATCATTTCCTGATATTAATTTCGCATGACAGGCAAATTAAATTAAAACGCCGATTTGAATGGTTGACTGAAAGAGAGCTTATCTAATAGAAATCAAAAACCGTGTCAAAAAGGAAAAGAACTGCGTTAAAAATGAGAAACAAATATTTGTCATGCACGTTCAATACATTCCAGTCTTCGTGAAAATGCTTTAAAATAAGCAGATTTTTCACAAAAGAACACGCTCTTTGAGCACACAAAAGCTTAAAGAACGAGTCTTGCTGAATCAAGAGAAAGCCAAACAAGTGGAGCCCAACTGCTTCTTAAATTGCGTCAATTTACTCGAGATAGAACCATTTTAAGAAAGAACCACTTTCTCGGGGTCTTTTCTCTTATCTGAACGCTTTATTCAATTCGTACGAAAATCGTGTCAAGTCGCGCAGGTTCACCCTAGTCTCGAGCGCCAGCGAGTGAAACAAAAACTCGGGCGCACAGTCAATCAGACGCCTGAGCTGAAATAGAAGCTGGCCATTGCATGGGCTGAGTTGGCGGAAAATATTTAAATTGAGTTGATTTCTCACGAACCACTCCTCGACCTGGTCAACAGTCCAAGATTCAATGCCAGCCAAAGCCGGTTTCATCTCCTCGCCGCTTCCTTCATCGCCTTTAGTGGGCTTTTCATCATTTGTCTGTTCAAAAGCGCGAATCTCAGCCAAGAGGCGCCGAATGCACTCGTCGAACTCATATTTTGCGAAGTTGACAAATATCTTCGAACCGAGTACAATTCCTTGAAAAGAAATGCCGATTAGTTACGAAACAAAATCGGCCAGGCTCAGATGAGCACGGCAAAACGAAGCGGTTGACCAAACTGGGCCCAAGTCCCTTACCTAGCCAGCCGTCTGGCTTATAACCAGCCTGCATTATAAGAGGAATTATCGGCTTGTTGAGCTGAAATGAGTACTCTGCCTCAGCGCGGCAGTTGGAGCTCTGCTTGTACTTCTCTGTCATGCAAATCAGAATGCAGGAGCTCGTCTCGATGGCATTAGCCATTGACTCAAGACTCGAACCATGAATATCACTCACATCGATCCAAACGCGGTAGCCTCTCTGCTCGAGCTCGTCTCGAATGCGAAGACACATATCGCGGCTATCGCGGTTATAGCTTATCATCAGCTGGTTGGACTTTTCCGCGTGTCCCTCGGTCGGCCTGCTTTTCGGCGCCACCTGGTCATTTGTCTTGTTCTCAATCAGCCAAAATATTCCGTCGCAATTCTTCTTGATTCTCGAGTCAGACTGGCTCTGCCTGGTCTTGAGCAGTTCCATTTGTTCACTGTCCTGTTTGACTGCCTGGGCAACGCGACGATCGAAACACAGTTGATACAGAAGCTTTACACTATTTTCGCATTCAACGTCATTTCCCAGATTCATGATCGTCTTTATCTGTACATTTAGCTCGAACTTGTGGTACAGATCGTTCTTGATTGAATCATTTATGGCCAAGTGATACAGTCCGTCCAAGCATTCAATCAGGTTTGATTTGATGCCCTCGTACCAAGCACAAACGATCTCTTGAGTTCCTTCTCTATCTCGCAGTTGAAAGTGACACCGCTTTTTGTTGTCGCTTCTTAGCTCCTTGACACAAGCAGTCAGCTGATTCACGTTGACCTGAATGACATGGTCCAGGTTGTTAATTGAACTGAGTTCATCATCCACCGCGGTGAAGGCAACTATGGTGCAAATCAGACTCTGCCACGACTTGAACTTCTCACCCTCATCGAGCTGTTTCATGAGGTCGAGCAGCCGTCTGGTCGCGTTGCAGTTCTTCCACGTTTCCTTATAGTTGTCCGAGTCACGTCCCAAATTGAAAAGACAAAGGAGGTTTTCATTCATGATTTTCTCTGAATGCTTTTTGGTAGCCGCCTCGGCTGGCATCTTGTCGTACAGAATATCCCACAGGTGTTGGTTGGAAGTCAGATCGAGAAAAGTAGTCACAGCACCGGCCTCTTGAAATTTTTCGCACAAGAAGCCAGAGTGGTCGGTAAGGCGCAGAGTTAAAGCAACAATTCGATAGAAAAATTTTATGAAAAATCCAAAGCTGACGCTGAGATCTTCAGTTCTATAGGTCTCAAGTGTATTGTGGAAGTAGTTGATTAGAGAGACCATTGTCGTCGGTAGCGAGGTCTCAAACAGTTCTCGGCTTATGTTGGCATTCTTGACGGAATGTAAAGCCGCATGCATGAACTCGACCGCTTCATGGGCGCATCTCTCCTTCAGAATTCTTTCCGGTCTGCCAACTGCATGCAAATAGCGAGAGCACTTCACAAACTCGCTCCTGACGAGATCTGCGTCGTGAGATACTGTCTTGAAGTTAAAGAAAAGCTTGGGACCAGCTTTCTTGTCAGCCGAAGGCGCAGCTTTTCGATACATTCAAGAGCTCTAACTTGCCAAGCTTTGCACACTCAATTTAACGCTTACACTCATATTTCTATGGTAACCGTTTAATCGGCTCTATTCGGCCAGGTTTGAAATCTTGATCATTTATGATTTCTTCATTACTGCGTGTCTACTTGATCTGTGACTACTTGATCCAATCCTCTCGGCAACGTGATGATGAGTTGCCGTAAGCTGAGCTTTATGCGATCTATTTCCTGATTTCTCTTAACAGAGCATCTCTCCAAGCAAATTCTACACCCAAAATGTCTCGCTTAGCTGCTTATCCGCGGTTTTTAATTACCCTAACAATTCCTTGCTTATGCACTTCTTATCGTAGGTTTCTAGTCCCGTTTAAATAACTCTTACGTTTTCAAATGTGTTTTTGTTCTCGCTCTACCAAGCAAAAACAACACTAATGGAAAATAAATGGATTAAATAGATTAGTCAGCTGAAAGAACTCGTCAAGTAAGAGTAAAGACAAACAACAAACAATCAGCAAAGCATTCCAAGATCATAAGAACCGTCCAACACTTGCTGGTTGAAACAGTGAATTTCGAACTCGTTTCTCAGCGACTGAAGGTGGAGATTGAACAGCGCGTGGTGCCGCAAGAGCAGCATGGAGAGCTCGCAAGTGCGGCGATCTTCGAACGAGGCTGTCGCGGAGATGAAGAGCATGGTGTCAAGCAAAGGCACTGTGTTATACAACAGACGCACCAGTAAGGGATGAAGGTGGTACTTGAGTAGGCATAGCTCATGGTCGCTCTCGATCTGCTCGAGGTTTATGTAAATTTTCTTTATAGAAATAAGACTCTTGAACGAATCCACCTCGATCGACTTGATTGGATTGTTTTCAAGAAAAATATCTATGAGGGACAGCTGTTGTTTAAGAAGAAATGAATCAATTTTCTTGAGCTTATTGTTTGTTAAATCTAGTCGAGTCAAGTTTTTACAGGGCGCAAAAGCATTCTTCTCGATCCAGTTGATTTCATTATAAGCCAGATCGAGCACTTCAAGTGCTCCAAGACCGCGCAATGTTTCATCCACCAACTCTCTGATTGTGTTTGAAGACAAATCAAGGTATAAGAGCTGGTTATTGGTTTCGAATAGATAACGGTCGATTTGCTCGATCGAGTTATTAGACAGGTTGATTTGTTTTAGGAAGCTGAGACCTCGGAACATGGTAGGATCAATTCGGCTGAGTCTGTTTGAGTTTAAAAAGATTCTTTGTACGCTTATCAAAGGTTTAAATACTTCTGATTCTATCAGGCTAATCGAGTTATGTCCTAGATCTAGCCATATCAATTTACTCAGCCCATAGAAAACATTGTTGACGAGTTGCTCTAGCTGATTGTGATGCAATTCCAACGTCTCAAGATGCACAAGGCCCATGAAAGCGTTAGCTTCAATGACTTTGACCTCATTTCCAGTAAATTCAAGCGTAAGCAACTGGGTCGGCTCAAAGGAGAAACTTCCAATAAACTCTAGTTTGTTGTTCGAGATTTCCAAGAAGCCGAGATTCTCAAGCCCGACGAATGTGTATTGGTCGAGGGCCTTGAGCATGTTTCCATTTAGAGAAAGTTTCTCAAGTCGAGAACATGGCAAAAATAGAGCAGAAGGCAGCGTCGAAAGTCGGTTTGATTTCAAATCTAGTGTACGCAGACTGACGAGTCCTTGCAGAGCATCCGGCTCAATGAATTCTATTTCACACCGAGACAACTCAAGATCGGTTAGTTCATCCAATAGACGCCATGTTCCGTTCTTGATCTTCTTGATCGGATTGTTCGATAGTCTCAGCATCAATGTTCCTTTTTTCGACAAACATCGAAAGTGTTCGAACTCCACATGTTGGATTTGATTGTGATCCAGATGTAGATTGCTAAGTTCGGTGATTTCAATGCAAGTACCGTTGCTTCCTTCAAAAAGATTGTCAAGCGAGATCAAACTATTTCGCACTAAACTCAACACTTTAAGATGACTAAAGCCGCTTAGAGCGTTTTCCTCAATCCTTTCTATCTGATTTTCTCTCAAATACAAGCCAGTGATAATATGCTTTGGTCCAAAGATATTTAGACCTTTAAACAGCTTGACGTTGTAGTTTGAAACCATGATAAAAGACTCAGGAATTCTACTTTTCTCAATGCAAATGTTTGGAAATTCTGTTGTATTTTTACTAGGTGACAAACAGTGAATATATAAACCAACTTGTTTACCACACGAGCATCCAAAATCGGGTTTGCTTATTTTGTCGGCCCGACTTACAAAAAGAATAGAAAATAAGTAAACCCACCTTTTGATTGAAATTGAATTGAAATATAGCATGCTGTTTGATATGACAATTCTTAGAAATATTAGGCTAAGAAGGTAACAGGAATCTTGATTGATTCTTTTTGCCTAAAATATTATTTTTCCTGGATTTTTTCTAGAAACTAGAAATTTTTACTAGAATTATTTTCTTATTAGTGTTGGCTTGTCTATCTCTTAAGACAGAAAATATCAAGCTAGAAAGAGAAGAAAACCAGAGAAAATCACGTCGAAGTCGAACCTAAACAATCATTGATAATGCTTTTTCAGTCGCTAACGCTGACACGGTTTTGAAAGCAAAGATGTCATCAAACAACAAAAGAGCCGCATTAGGAATATGAATGCCAAATGCGCCATCAAGCCATTCCAGTCTGCGTTGAAATCGTTTAGGGTGAGCAGAATCTTGAAAAAATACACGCTCCATGAACAAATACATTTTTGAGGCACCAATCTTGTTGAATTTACAATAAGAAGTACCCACCCAAACTGAACCTCACTATCTCTTCAATTGTGTTAATTTGCTCTGATTGTTAAATAATCGATTAAAAAAGCAATTTTCCATTAGATTATTAGGCTCGGAAATTCGATTATCCAAAAAAAAATTCAAAAAGAGTAAAAGCTTAGTTGAATTCCAACAGTTGATTTTGAAAAAAAAAGATGTTAAGTGAGATTGGTTTCGAGGAAATGGAACAATTAAAATAAAGGATAGATTTTCTCAGGCTCTTTTTTCTAAGTTAAAGCTTTGTTCAATCCCTAAAAAATCCACCTTGGTTAACTCAATGGTATAGAAATAGAGACAGAGAAAGAAAATAGTTAAAATGGAAAAATCTCATTATTCAGAAGACAAGTTAATTTAAAGGCCAGTCTACACAAATTGGCAAAAGCTGAGAGCATGTTGAGAGAAGGTGAACTGTTCATAATTCAATCGGCCAACTCAATCAGCAAAAGATGAATTGAGGTTTAAATTCGAATGGAGATTTGAAATGACGGCAAGCAACTGTGAGGTTTTGACCTGAGTTTCTAATTCTTTGTTCCCGAGTTGAAGATAAATGAATAAAATGTGTGTCGTTTTAGAATGTCTTCGTCTATGAAGCGGCACTCATCCAATCGATCTGTGGGCGGCGATGAAGGAAACAGAAGCAACCGAAATCGAAACTATCATGACAATCATCGCCAAAGCAAAAAAGATGACGGCCCGAATAGAAGAAGATCTCGCTCTAACTCAACACACAGGCGCTCACCGGGCAGATACTCGCGATCGAAGAGGTCTCGTGAACGCTCAAATTCAAAAGACAGAAAACGAAGTTGGGCTAAAAAGTGAGCGAAAATTGAATTGTTTAATGTTGTCTGTTTTATTGGTTCAAATGAGTTAGTAAACGGAGAGAAGATGACGAGCAAAAGAAGACTGAAAAAGGACCTGAAGAAGAAACAAAGAAAGAGGCGAAAATGAACTGGGACAACGGGTTGACGGATCCAACACAACAAGCCGAGGACGCAAGTGACGGAGACGAAATACTTGATATAGATGCAGACGAACTAGAACAAGAAGATGAAGAGGCGATTATCCAGCGCAAACGAAAAGAGCGCGAGAAACTCCTTCAGGTAAATGAAAGTGCCCTGTCTTGAGCAGAAACACTTGTTTTGACTTGATCGTAGAAACTGAAAGCAGACTTTGTGACTGCTTCGCAAGTAGACGAAAATTCCACAGACTCATTTACATCGTCTAGTCCGAATCAGTCGCAGGCTTCGCCCATGAACGGCGAAGAGGAAGAGGACGAGGAGGAGGAAGAGCTGCTAGAAGACTTTGATTTCGAAAAGTCAATTGACGCCAAGAAAAACCTCGTTCGAAGCAACAAAATGAGCAGCGATATACAAATGAGGATTCAAAAGTTCAAACAACAACACAATCTAGTGGACAAGCCAAAACAAGATGCGGAGGAAGAAGCAGAGGACGGACTAAAGCAAAGCGAAGTTGAAGAAGAGATGACTCAAGTCGACCGAGAAAAGCTGGAGAAGAGTAAAACCAAGTCAAAACCATATGTAATGGACATGTTTGCCGAGGAAGATCAAGACTTTGAAGCGGTAAGTTTCAGACATTGCTTCAGCGTCAATATGAATCCAATTCGTGGAAATTAGGGCACCAGAAACGCTTTACACGGCCGAGACATAGCCAAGACTGGCTTGAATGTGTCGCATCTAAACGATAACTGGGACGATTCAGAAGGATATTATCGTGAGTATTTGAACAAGCCGCAGACTGTTGAAAGAATGAAATCGATTTGGCGAACAAGGCATCAAAATTGGCGAATTGCTGGATGGCAAATACTCAGTGTTCAGTATCACTGGTCAGGGAGTGTTCTCAAACGTGGTGCGCGCGCGTGATACAACAAACAAGAATGCCGAAGTGGCGGTTAAAATCATCCGCAACAATCACATAACGTAAGTTGACTGCTTCTAGTGCTTGATCACTTGACTGCATATGAACAAAATAAAACAGACACAAGAGCGGAATAAAGGAGCTCGAGTATTTGCGAAAGCTAAACGCAGCCGATCCAGACGACAAGTTCCACTGCCTTCGACTTCTAAACAATTTTTACCATAAACAACACTTGTGTCTTGTATTTGAATCATTAAGCATGAATCTGCGCGAGGTGCTCAAGAAATACGGAAAAAACGTCGGTCTACATATTACGGCAGTGCGATCGTATGCCAGACAGCTGTTCAGAGCGCTGCGCTTGCTCAAAAAGTGCGAAATAATTCACGCCGATATTAAGCCAGACAACATACTGGTGAACGAATCCAAAGTAGTGCTCAAGCTGTGCGACTTTGGCTCGGCTACTGACGCATCAGAATGCGACATGACCGAGTATTTAGTGAGCAGGTTCTACCGAGCGCCCGAAATCATATTGGGAATGCCCTACGACTATGGCATTGATCTTTGGTCGGTGGCTGTAACCCTCTATGAGCTCTATACCGGTAAAATAATGTTCGCGGGCAAGACAAACAACGAAATGCTCAAGATGTTCATGGACCTGCGAGGCAAAATGTCAAATAAATTCATCAAAAAAGCAGCCAATCGAGACAAGCATTTCGACGAGAACTTGAACTTCATCTATATGGATGTGGATCGTCTAACAAAGCATGTAAGTGAGAAAATTGAGTCTGTGGCGAGGACTGCGCAAATAAAATGAATTTTTCTTTGAAGGAGAAAATAACTGTGCTTGCGAACATCCCGCCCAGCCGTGACATTCAAAGCGAGCTAATTGGTGATCAAAAGCTGAACGAAGAACAACTTCGTAAAGTTCTTCAACTCAAAGATTTGCTTGACAAGATACTTCTCATTGATTCTTCGAAGAGAATCAACATCAAAAGTGCCATGCTTCATCCGTTTGTGGACGAGAAGCTTTGAGGCACACAGCCCAACGTCGGATCTCCATCGTGTGTCTATTACAGAAGAACAGAGGTCATTTGTGGACTCGAACTTCGTTTAAATTGAATTCAATTCATAACAGATAAATGCCGGCCAAGCCGCCAATTCTTTTAAAATTTTTCTCGACGCAATCTTCGGGCGCTAGGTCCTTTTTATTGTCTCCTAACAAAATGCAAAAGTTAAACTTCTGGAAAGATCAGAAAAATGAGAATTTAGTTTTTTAAATGAGGTTCAATGCCAAGAGCAGGTCTAACTGATTTATCCATCACTAGATGAATGAGGTGGTCGATCGGGTGGACAATGAGCGGGATGCAGCCCAGTCCAATAGCGGTGGTAATCCATCGGCCGACTCTCAGCGAATTCGGACCCGCAGATTTCCTAATTGCAAACGAAGACAATGCACATATGCGATTTATGGTGTATCCGGGTACAAGGACACTTGCAAATGTTTGCCACAACAGGCAGTCAACACCGGTCTTGACCGCATGAGTGCTCGCCTGTGGGTCATTGGCGCTCTTTTCTTTTAAGTATCGCCTTTGAGTTTTGTGCGCCACGTCCGCAAACACATAGCCGAAAGACACGACGTAGGAAGCGCGAACCCAGTTGAGATGCACTAGTGAACGAAAGCTTTCACCAACTTCGTTTGCATAGCCTTAACAGACAAGATTAGCGATAAAGCACAACTCAGCTCCAAACGCATTCTTATTGACGCACCCATGAATCGCAATGGCGAGTTGCGGAATACGTCGATCTCTTCCACCTCAGGTGTTTTCATTGTTTCCGGCAAAAAAACGAGTATCGAAAGACTAATTTTTATTTTGCGTTCAGACCTGCTACTAAACCTGCTGTCGGTAGGCATGTAGCAGAAGCTCATTATCTAATTCAAAGTTTTTTTGAAATGCTTTCGGCAAACGTTGCAAATTTAACATCTAGTTCACTAATTCCATTGGCAGTGTGAGTACTGAAGGTCACTTGAACCTATTCAATTTCGAACTGATTTCAACCGGTTTAGAGCTGTCAAGTCGAAATATTTTACCTTGTTGTAGACGTTGAACCATTCTGGATGATGGTCATGCTTTTCGGCCAGCAGAGCGATTCGGCTCATGAAAGCGAACGCCTACGATAAGTTGAAAGCGGCTGACTCTTATGTTGAGATCGAAGCCAGAAAGCCTACCTCATTGAAATCTTTGAATTTGTACTCTTTGTAGAGTGCATCACGTCCTTGAGTAACAGTCCAGCCACTTTGAATCAGTGGTTCGAGCAGAGTTTTGCGGCTCTCCTCGTTAAGTAGCTCCCTTGATACTGACGTCGCCTTTGTTTTGAGATTTTGAGAAAAAAGCGAAAAGCTCGAATCGAACGTGAACTTGTCGCCTACCATTTTCTTCGATAGACTACAACTGGTGCTTAAGTAGCTTACAATACGACTCGACTGACTCGGCAATAGTTTATTTATGAGCACTAGATTGCGAGCGAACATATAAATAGTTAATGCGCGTCTTTAATTGGAAACAGAGGCTGATGACAGCTGCATTCGCAGTCGACAAGCTTTTTACTTGACTTGTACTCTTGGACCATTGCAAAACTTTTTCCTATCAAGACATGACGGATAATGAGGAATTTTTCAACGCATTCATAATTGACTTGTCAATCAACTTTTTGTAAATAGCCGAAGCACTCGTCCTGGTAATCAGCACCCTTTTCTGTTCCTCAACCAAGATCGACTGATCATGCATCGATTTTGGACGTATTTTACACAACTCTGCCTGCTAGAGGAAGAAAGAGAAAGCAGCTTGCATTTTCATGCCAACAAGGGTTTATTCAGAAACTGTTTGGGGAAAGAGAAGCTTATTTGGTCTTGGAATAGCTCAAGCTCTTGTTGCTTCGGATTTTTCGCTTATTCACTGAACCTCGGCTAAATTTTGAGTTTGACTGACGACTAGGCAGAGCCTTTTCGATTTTCTTAAATAGCTCGTTGGGATCTTGATTGTAATCAAACTGAGGTGCGTCGCCCAGACGCTCTTCAACATTTTCTGCTTTAGCGTTGTAGTTGGCAATCATTTGCTGATACGCGGCCTCTTTCTCGTGACGCTTTTTAGCTCGGCCAGAGCCTTCGGCGCGCGCTATTTGCTTCAACGGAATCATGTTAACATTGTGATCTGACGCCTTTGTCACTTGAGCTTGTTCTGCCGAAGATTGCTCTGGCTCGGCCTTCACTTCGGCCTTCTTCAGCAGAACCCATTTAGATGCATCGAAATTTACCGGTCTGAGTTTGATGGGTAAAAACATGGCGAATGGATTCGTGATCTTGCTTTTAATCATTTCGACTCGTTCGACGAGCTTTTGTCGAGATTCGTAATGACTCTCGAATATCGAGTTCATTTGATGGCTTTTTTTGCTAAGGAATAAGCTGGGCCGTGACTCGGGCTCTGATTCACGTTTTGGCTTGATAAGCAACTGATCAAAGTTTAATTTAGCCAAGTCAGGCATTGAAGCGTCCGCTTCGTCTTCGTCTTCGCCTCTGTGTCTCAGATCGTGTGGACAGTTGAGAACGTTGTCAGGATCGTAATTTGTCGCAGCCGATATTGATTGCATGACCATCGCTTCTGATTGCGCTGAGCCGACATGGCAGCCAACAGAGTCTGATTTACTGATTAGAGAGTCGAGTTTGATTTCGCTATCGTTCATTCCGAGCGCCAACTGAATTGAGCTCACTGTGCCGCTGTAATCGCGCGCCTTTTTGATCAGCTCCAATACCTCATGGACATTGGACTCGAGCATGGGCGATATCGGATTGCAAAGAGCCAAGATGCCGTAAATTTCTCTCGGCAAGAGTTCGGCTATTTTCAACAGCTGATGGTTCTTAAGCACATACTCACAGCTCTCGTCTGCTTCACGCGCAACTCGATCTCGCCACCTATACAAATCGTGCAGTGCCTTTATTTGCTTGGCGTTTAGATGGGGATTGTATTGACACATGTTTATGAAGCCTTTTGAGTAGAGACTTGGCTTTCGGTAAACTTTTCTGCAAATAAGTTTGCTCTTCTGAAAGACCAAAGAGACCGAGCTTATCTCATTCAAACTGGTCTGACTTGAAGTCTGGCTGCTTAGCTCATTGCACAGGCGATCGAATATATGGAGCAAGTAGTGTGTGTCTTCTCTGGCATACTTGATCAGTTCGGGAGCAAGGGGTCGCTGACGCCAGTCGGCCAGCTGGTATTGTTTCTGAGCAGTCACCGCGCAAAATCTCTGCAGCAAATAGCTGAGCGAATAGTGCGGATACTGAAGAATGCGCGCTGCCTGGCCCGTGTCGAACATGTTGACCACATAAATGCCGAAGTCTTTCTGCAGCCATTCAATGTCAAAGTCGGCGCCGTGCATCACTTTCAACAGAGTCCAGTCGGTGAATATTTCATTTAGACGCTTCATTTCAGAACGAAGCTTTATTGTGTCGATGATAAAGTCTTGCTCGCGGGTTGAGATCTGCATCAGGCAAGTAAAGCCCAGATAAGACCGGTATGAGTGATGCTCCAGATCGACGGCAATTTCTTTTATCTGCTTTCGATTGCTCTTGCCCAAGTGCTCGCACAGCCAGATCAGGTCTTCGGTGGTGTCAATAAATCGATACGGGCATTCGTCCAGATCAGCAGGTTTAGAATCAGCGTTTGGTGAAGAAATGGTAGCCATCTGCTCATCGGGCTGGAAGTTGTCTATTTCATACGAATAAGGATTCTCCAGCAGTTCAGTGTGCTCTTCAAATAGGCTTTGGCTAATTTCTATGGCATCGAGCTTTTTAAATATGGCCGGAAGCTCTCGCAGCGCGTTTGGCTTCTCTCTGATCTTTTGCACGAACGGCAAATACGAATTGTCAACTTTGTCTTGGAAGCTTAGCTGAGGCTTAACCAGAACAGCCTTGAACTCGCCACTCCTGTTCAAGATTTGCATGGAGCTTGAGCGTGGCGTATTTGCCAACTCTTTACGATCGATCACCATTCCAATCTGAACATTCAACGGTCACAAATTTCATTTCTAATCTTTTTAAGGAGAAAATAATGCCCACATCTTTGTTCCAGCTTGTCCTGATGTTCCTATTTGTTGTGTTGAGCGAGCCAACGCTCAAATTTAGCTCGACCTCGGTTTTTTTGCGCAGACCTTGTAATTCGTCAAGTTGAATACCCTTTTAGAAACGGGCGCAGTGTAAAGCGCAATTCTTTATTGATGCGTTTTGATTATTGAAATACCAGTTTTTCGATTATTTGATCGTTTGAATCGATCAATAGATCCATTCTTTCATCTTCGTCCAGTCGCTTTGAATTGATTGCGCTTCTTCGCATTCCCTGGCCGACCAGAAGTTCTGATATTCTGTGGCATAGTTTTTGAGATTAACTTTAAGATCGGAATGAAAAAGGAAATTTTCAAATCTTTACGTGGTCAATATTTTTTCATTTTGATTCTCAGCGTGTTTGGCAAACGAGGGAATCGAGAGGTAATAGTTGAACTCGTCAGGTCTCAATGGCACTCGAGAGGAGGCTGATACCAGATTCTTGATTTGGCCGGAAAAGTTCTAGTGGAGGCAGTGATTACAATTTGACCATATGGCAAATCTGAACCATCGATTACTTACTTCGAAGAAAGCGTTGAAATTTTCAAAACCAAGGAACGGCTGCGAAGCAACTTGATCATTTGAGGCACCGGTGGTGCCATTGGTCGATTGGGCGTCGCTGCCTTCACTCATTTGAGCTGCTCAAATTTAAATTATAGTGAACTAAGTTGCATGCGGCTATCTCGCAACGAGTTATCCGACTTATGCATAAAAAAGCTCGAACCCCAAGGCCTCTGATTTTGTCCTATTCATGCATGAGCAGTTCAGAATCTTCCGTTAAGCCCTTTCTCAAAATTCATTTGAGCGAAAACCCATCCTACGCGGTTTTACAATTCACTTTTAAAACTGTCATTCGAAACTTTGCAAGTCCTTTTCAATGATCATCCCGTTAAAGAGATAGGCCGAGGCAACCTCGGGCGTTTATTCAGCATTTTGCACGAGAATTTTCTTTTTGACATCATATTGCGATTCAAGCAAATTGATCTGGCTTATTTGAATTGAATCGAGTTGAGGAGCAACATTTAATGGCGAACAGAGTGTTGTTCTCGCCGCCAGCAATCCTTTCAAAACCGACTGTCGCAAGGTGTAGCCCTTAATAATTCCCGATATAATACCCGCACTAGTGCAATCGCCGGCGCCACTGACATTGTTGATTGCATCCTCGACTAAGAGAGTTGGGAAATAGAGAATCGTATTTTGCCGCGCTTCTTCCTCTGACTGAATCAAATCGTCACGCAAAGGCAGCTGTCTACTCAGTTGATATTCGAGATTTCTCCTGCTCGCCAATATGAGATCTTTGCCGCCCCGAGTCACAAATATATAAGGAACATGATCTAGAAGAGCTTCGAGCATAAATTCAAGATCCTTCTCGTCAAATTCGTCGCCTGCCTGATGCTTCCTCTTAATGGTCTGTACAGCGGACGAGTTCAGATCGCGACAAGTTTGGGAGAATATCACGTATAACTCGTTAAGATTTGGCGACAGATAGGTTAGGCTGTCAATGCATTTCTCAATCTTGTAGCATTTATTCACGTCTGTCGGATTGAACCACACCGGGATCTTGTTTTCCTTGCATACTTGGCAAACATATTCAATCGTTTCTTTAGGAATGTCCGCATCCAAGACACAGATTTGAGAAGCGAGAATCTCAGACAAATGTTGTTTTACAAATTCGACGCTAACTTGCTCGTGAATTCTCATGTCTCCAGCCGCCTGAATCAGTTCACCGTTCGAATCGAATATGGCTCCATACGACCCGGTAGACATTTCACTGTCTTTGTGAATCTTGATTCCGACTGTGTCGAGACCAATCGCTTTAGTTTCATGAATAATTTGATGTCCAGCAGGATCGTTTCCAATCACGCTTAGCAGTCTAGTTTGACTAACGCCCATTCGGAATAGAGCTTCGGCCATATTGCGCCCTACGCCTCCCAGAACTTGTCTGAACTCTCCGGACTGTGTGGCCCCTTTAAATCTAAAATCCTTCGAATCTTTGATTCTGTAAATATTATCCAAGTTGATTCCACCAATTACGCACACTTTGGGGTTATTGGCTGCCATATTCATGGAACAAACTCTCGGACTAGACTCATTTTCGCTTCTAGCTTCATTTAACTTGGCTAACTCTACCGCTATTCTCGCACTGCATTTAGCATTGTTCTTAATAAGAGCCAGGTTGGCCTGTAGTGATTTTCCGTCGGTTATTTTTCTGAGCTGCTCGAGTAAAAATGGAGTGACATGCTTTCCACCAATTCCCTTTTGTTTCATTTCGACGATTGCCTGCTGAATTCCGCGATCGATTTCTTCTTTATTTAGTGAGTACTCTTCGGGTATTGGCACGCCGATCAAAATTCCGGACTGGAACCCGCATTTCAAATTTGTGGCTATCAAATTGGCTACTTCTTTTTCGCTCCGGCAGTTGTAAGGTGATTGAAAACCACTTCGAGATGAGAAGAAAGCCGGAAAGTCACGTGACCCGTCCGGACTGAATGTAGTAACGCAAACTCCCATTGTTTCCAAGTACTCGATCGATTTAGCAATGTCGAGTATTGACTTGATACCGGCACAAACCACTGCGACGGGAGTTCGAGCAAGCTCTTGCAAGTCCGCGGACACGTCAAGAGTTTCATTATAGTCGCGATGGACACCGCCAATGCCGCCAGTACAGAATATGGGAATATTGGCTGCGTGAGCTGCAATGCAAGTACTTGAAACTGTGGTTCCTTTTTTCACACTTGCTGATTTCTAATTAAAATTCAATTAAAAAATCTGAAGCTTTACCTCCTATTTTGAGCGATTGGCGATTACTCAGCATATAGGCCAGGTCGCGTCTGGACACTTTGATTGCATTCTCGTCTGCTTTGGCTATTTTTTCGAGCTCGTCTCGTCCCAAACCAACTCGAATCGAACCATCTAAAATAGCAACTGTTGCCGGAATGGCACCGTTGTCTCTGATCACTTGTTCTACTTGAATGGCTGTCTCCAGATTGGTAGGATATGGCATTCCGTGCGTGATAATTGTGCTCTCAAGAGCAACAACCGGCTTGTCTGTCTCTAGAACCTCCCGGTCTATCTTGAGAAAACCGTTGTTTATCATTTTGTCGTAGCTCAATTTTCGGGCCCATCTTGCATTCTTCGAGTATGCAGCTCTTTTCAAATTACCAGCTATCATTTCTTAGAAGATTTGTCAAATGAACAATTTAATCCTTTATTAGCTTATTGTTTTATATCAAAGCAAATGCTTCAAGTCTGAAATATTCATGATTTTTTATTAAGAACCAATAAAAGAGTGAAAAGCTCATGTGAAATTTTCATAGAATACAAGTAAATAAGACCAATGAAAGCAAAGTAAACACTACATGTCAATCAGATGTTGCTGCAGATTGGGTTTTGGTTCGTTCAAATTTCCTCAAGTGGCTCTTATTTTGATTCTTCTAATTATCCAATTAAGTAAATCTGTGTTTGTTTAAAATTGGATAAACATGGTCAAGTAATTACTCGAGTGGACGGCAACTTCAGACATCTTTTTTAAAATAAGCAGAGATGAAATTTCGAAGCTTTTGTGTCTGCGAGTGTCGTCTGCTCAGGTGAATTAGAACATCCTGTTCCATGAAATCAGTTGATTCAGTTGGCCTGATTGACATCACTAGTTTATTGATAGCAAGCTTGTTTTCCAGAAATATACGTGACATGGCCTTTTTCATATTGAATCGATTATTATGAAAGAAACCGATTGAAATTTCGATCACAATAGAGCAAAGTTACCTCAAGCTCCTCGCATTCACCTTTGTTTTAATTCAATGATTAATCTGAGCTATTTGAATCGATCTTAAATTGCTTACTGATCAAAATCACTCGCACTGAAGAGATCAACTCGGTCAGATTCTCTTCTTCTTCGCTCACTAGTATTGTGCTTAAGGATGCCCTTGAAAGGGCAGATCTAAATTCAGACGCGAATCTCTCGTATCGACTGTGATAAACGAGCATAAAATCAGCATCTGGATGATCCTCTTTCTCACGTTCAAGTTCTAATCCCTTTTTTTGGCTGAAGGACGCCTGGTTGAGATGTGACTTGGACAGAACGACGTTGGTGAATAGATCGCTGTCATATTTAACTTCTCTCGGACAATCTAATTCATTGAGCCGTTGACACAATTCCAGCACAAACGCTTTGAATGGCTGAGAATTCCACAAGATTGGCGCTCTTTGGTCGTACAGTTCATTGAGCCTATAAAAAAGTTAAGTTGCTTTAAGAAAGAAAGGAAATCGAGATGAAATATAACCAATCGTTTGGACTCAAGTCCTCAAGCTGCACGAATAAAATCGGACGCTTTTGCTTGTAGGCATAAAATAGCTCAGTTCTCTTCACAATGTTACTCTGGAACTCACTGTCAATACCTTGAGAGGTTATAAAGAGAGAGACTAAAAGTTGATTGTAAGAAATGCCTCACAAGCTATTAGGCAGCAACTTGACCCTATTGGACCAAAAGTTTCGTCCAACTTGTAGCTCTCTAACCTGCAGCTGATTATTTGAACTTTGTAGAATAATTCCGCGAGAATGAGCTTCAAATTGCCAGCAAATATTGTATTTGTGTTTGAATGCGTGATGACTATTTTGTTCGAATTTGGCGCATTATCACTTGGATAAAGGCTCTCTTTCCCGAGCCGCCATAGAATGAGCCGAGTCAGAACGTTTGTGGGGCTGTCGTCATTCGCCAGTTTGCGCCTTAGCTGATTGACAACGCTTGCGTCGACTTTTAATATTTTGGCACCATGAACATCGAACGTGTAATACAAAAGAAATTTGGCTGCAAATCGACTCTCGATCTCATTGCCAGATGCGAAAATTTTCCACAAGTAACTCACAAGGTTATGCTTGAGTATAATTGTTTGAGACAATTTCTTATTCTGAGCAAACATATACAATGAGTCGATGATTTCGACCAAATTCAAGTAGATGAGCTTAAACCCGACGTGGAGCACAGAATATTTTCTGACGGTGCTCTCATGATCCACGTTTATATTGACCCTTTTTTCCTGCTTTTCCTTGAGATCCTCGACTGCCAGCTGAACGAAATAGATCAACAATTCGATCACAATGTCGCTGAATTTCAGTGAGTCAAGATGACGTGCCTCTACTATTCGACACAAAAGCATGTAGCTTAGAAGAGTGTGCTCGTGGTCCTCAAACACTTCGGTATATTGGTCAAGAGTGGCGACGATTTTCTCTGTATGCACAAGTTTGGATTTGCTCATATTGTAGAGAAGAATATTTAGGTTGCGTAAGAGGGCCTGGGTCTCTTCTTCATGGGCAGGATGAATGTTGATGACAAGTCGGCAGTCAAGAATAAAGTCGCGACACGAAAGAAAATCCAAGAGAGCGTCGATCGCTCCCAATTGATTGAATTGAAGCCTAAAATTGCGCGAGTAGTCACTCAGCACCATCAGTACGGAAACCAAACGGTTGAGCAAAAGATGCGCCCTGGCACAATATTCCAAGCGATGATCTGAATGGAGATGCAAATAGATGCTCTGGTCTCGTCCATAGAACTCGACTATAGAGACACGAGTGCAAGCAATTGTGCTCTTGAACGCCTCGATTAAATGATCTCGAATGACAGGATATTCAAGGACGATGAACACGTCTGTAGATGTTGTCATGAAATTGAAAACGATTTGAGTCATTTTTTCCAAGTATTTTTCGTAGCGTTTATCAGCCACAAAAGTCCTCACGTCTTTTGAATTCTTGCCGCTCATGTAAGTGCCGTATTTCTTCAGCTTTTCTTTGGCATTGGCGAGCTTGGTCTCGTATGGATTGAGCATGCCCGATTGATTGCCTTCCGAGCCTAGCTGGGCGGCAACCCTTATTTTTTGCCTTATTCTATTCATTTGCTTTTTGGCCTGGGATGTATGCTATCAGTTAGGAGAGATAATGATTTATTCAAATTCCGAATCATTAGACCGTGAATTTTACCTATAGAGCGTGTGTCTGTCTAACATGCAAATATTGAAAATTCAAGATCGAATAATCAACAACTTGAAAGGTTTATTTCGCAGCTAAAAAGCCGTGCGAAAATAAACAAATAAAATTTTGGTCAAATCTAGCCAATCTCTCCTTTGTAAAAGCCGCTTTCTTATTAGACTCGGAGTTTCTCATGCCGTTCTGTTTCCTTATTTCTTACATCATGCGGTTTACTAGCAAGTAATTCGTTTTGTAGATTTCTGATCAAGAGACAATTAAGCAGTAAATTTCGAATAATATTTCTATTTTAGGGCTCGGTCGGTGTTCTAGGGATTCAAGTCCTTGGACTCTGGCATGATGACTGAGCATGATGAATGCTTCTGTCTGTGATAATTACAATTTTAGCTGCTTTGCCCACATTCGATTCGAGTATAGCACACTTGAGCATCGCCCAGTCACTCATCTAATTTAATTGTTTACTTTTAATAGTCAATTAATAAATTAAACGAGAGTAGAATGCGTGTGCATGTCCCACAAATAACGATCAAATTATCTCGGGGTGGTGATTGATTTAATATTACGTGGCAGATAATTGATTGATTTGATTGAACTGAAATTCTGTGGCTCTTGGGCTTATAAAAGACAGTTCGATATGCGTTCAGGGATCATCAACTGTTCAACTCTAAATCTTAAGTCATGTCTTCCTCGTCCACATCAAGCTGCAGCTCTTCGGACAGTTCACTTATCTCAGAGAATGAGCACTTTCTTCTGGAGATCCTAAATCATCGTCCAAAAGAGGCGATCGCATTCCAAAGTCTAGACGAGGATGATTCAGACTTGGTTTATCTGCTAAATCCGACTAAGCAAACAGGCTCTGTTTGCTCTCACCGGCATTCTACCGTGCTAATTAATCCCGACTATGACAACTTGCTTGACAAACAGCAGCAAACAATTCGCAAACTAGATAAACGGAACCAGCAGCTTGAAGGCGAGAAAAAATTGTTGATTCGGGAGCTTAACGCTTGCCGTAGCCAGAACCAATCCAATCGACTTGATATGATGAGGTAAGCAGACTCAATTAACTTAGGGAATTAAAGCTCAAGCTAATCGAATTCTTGAATATTTAGTTTAAAGGAAGAAAATCAGAGTCTGAGACAGCAGTTGAACATATCGCAGCATCTGACCTCCAACTTGCTGAGCAAACTAAAAAAATCGAATCGACATTTAATGTCATTGGCTCGGGAAAAACTAAACGATCAATAGCAGTTGTTATCTTTATTTTACCAAAATTTAGCAGTTAATTAATAAAACTAAAATCCACAATAGAAATTGCGCTCTAATTTCAACTCTGCCTGCTTGGTTCTATTTTCTTTCTTTTTGGCTTAACGATAGGTGCATTGAAGTGAACGCAAGCTTGCCGCCAAACTTTCTGTTTAGTTGACATGGGCTTTAATTTCGTGAATTATTCGCCGTATACATTCGGCGAAATCGTATTTGGAAAAATCGACGTAGATTTTCGATCCGAGGAGCATTCCAAGCCTAGTCAAGCGAAAAGCTCTAATCCGAACAGAGAGTGTAAATTTAAAGGGCGGGCACTCACCAGCCGTCGGGCTTGTATCCAGGTTCCATCAGCAAGGGAACGATGGGCTTTTTAAGTTGAAATGCATACTCGGCTTCGGCCCTACAGTTGGCACTCTGCTTGTACTTGGCGCTCATGCAGACAAGGATGCAGCTGCTTTGCTCGACCGCAAGCGCCATTGACTCTAAACTCGAGCCCCGAATATGATCCACGTCGATCCAAACTTTAAAGCCTTCATTTTGAAGGGCGTCGCGTATTTGTAAACACAGCCATTGATACTCATGGTTGTAGCTGATCATTATTTGGTTGTCAGTTCCTCTCGCCGCCGGGCGCACTTGAGCACCAGGTAGAGTCGTGGGCAAGTTGCTAAACCCCGGATAGGAGACAGAATGCTGTTCGACTGTAAAAGAGCCCCCGTCGTGAGGCAGAACAAAGTCTGCCCCATGTAGCCCCTCTATTTGCTGATGTGATTGTATGAGAGTAAAACCATCGGGAGCGACAAAAGCGCCCGGATGTTCTTGAACCTGATAATGAAAATTGTTGTCAGAATGCCACACTACCTGATTTCCTTCCCATTCACCCTGGCCCTCAATTGCGTTCAAGAATTTTCTTATTTTATTCATTTTTCCCAACGAGACCCAACTTACTGCCAGTTTTAACTCAGATTCTTGAACAATTGCCTGATCAAGCGTGTCGCTTTATTTTATGCTACACTCACAAGACGCCGTAGCAACTCGTTATGGATCAATAGGAAAACAAGTCCCAAGAGAATTTCACTCTGAATTTATTAGATCCTGAATACCTAAAAGAGGTTGACTCGTTTAAAGAGAGCTGCATCGCATGTTTCAATGAACTGGGGGCGGCTGTCCATCTGAAAAGCGTCTCTCTCAGTTCAGCTTGGCGAATTCTTCTATTTCGGCATTGAGTCGTCGCATGCACTCCATGTAGTCGTATTTAGTAAAGTCCACGTAGATTTTGGAGCCCATAATGATTCCCAACCTAACAAGCCAGTTGAAGCGTTCAAGATGAATGGTCAAGCAAATAGAAAAGCATACCAGCCATCAGCTCTGTAGCCAGATTGCATTATAAGTGGAATGATCGGCTTGTTGAGATTGAATGCGTATTCTGCTTCTGCACGGCAATTGTTGCTTTGCTTGTAGTTCTCGGAGATGCACATCAGAATGCAAAAGCTCTCTTCGATCGCCTTGGCCATCGCGTCCAGACTCGATCCGTGAATATTGTTCACGTCAATCCAGACCGGATAGCCGAGTCGAACGAGGTCGTCGCGAATCTTGAGGCAAAGCTGACGGTGTTCCCTGTTGTAGCTGATCATGATCTGCTGCTTAGGACGAATTTGCTTTGAGTAAACTGGAGCAACTCTTTCAGACATGATGCTCCGAGAGCGTTGGATCGATTGATCAGCTGACAAGGGATTCTGCACTGAACTGATTCTGGGTCTGACTGGCTTAACTTTTTGCGGTTTGGCCTCTTTTTTGTCAATGTTCCACAATATCGTTTGAGCGCTCTTGGTAAGCGTGCTCTCACTCTTGCCTTTACTTGCTTCTTGCATTTTCTGCATGAGAGCAAAGTCGTTTTTGACATCCAACAGAATGTCCGGGTCAAAGCAGAGTTGACATAGAAGCTTCATCGCCAGGCCTGATTCACTTTCATTGCCTTTGTAAACGATTTGGCGACACAGATTGTTCATGTTGCATTGAAAGTAGACCTTCTTCTTGATTTTGTCGTCCACCGATAAGTGGTAGAGTGCATCGAGCAGCTGCTTCAGATTCCAGAACCGGCCAACATACTCGATCAGAACAATTTCTTCGGGCAGTTGTGTTGAACTGTAATATTGAAGGTGCATGCGTCTGATGTGTTTGCTCTCGAGTATGGTCGTGCAGCTGGCGATCAACTCGCAAATTCTTCGCACCACAGAGTCAAGCTCTTCGAGTCTTTCTATTTCCCTCTCGCTGGCGATTGATGCCAAAACTACGTACGCGGCCATTTGATTGTCCAGAATATCCTTCAGCTCTTTGGAATAGTCGAGCAGAGCAGGTACGGCGTTCAGCAGACTCCATTTGTTTTTGTATTTGCTATAAAGCGAGCTGAAATGGAATAGGGCGGTTATAGCCGAGCGCATTATTTTGTGCATTGGTTGATGCAAAGGTTCGCCATTTTTCCAAGTTCGAAGATAGGCTTGCCTGAGCGGTCGACTTGCAATGTAGCCATAAGTCACTTCTAGGCCCTTGGCTTCACACCAGGCTTCACAAAAGTCGGCCGACTTTTCGGACAATGAGCTCACGATCGAGGATATGCATGCGGCCCACTGAAATTTATTCCATTCAACACTTTCCCGTATTAATTGATTTTCGATTGGAACAAACACTTGGTCCAATATTTTGATCAATACTGTGACCAGGTTATCTTTGACCATCTGAGTCGACAATTGAGCGCCTTGAGGCCCATTGGCGATCAAAAGTAGACCTTCGAATCTACTCAGTATTTGAGTGTCGTTCAGAACTTGGGCGATATTTTCGATCCCTTTCACGAATCCAAGATCGTAAACCATCGGGCTTGAGTTAACTGCCGAATAGACGGATTGAGAAGGCCAGAACGGAAGCATTGGCGCCTGAAGAGAAGAATTTGACCAGGCTGCCATTTGGTATGGATCAGCAGCGTCTCCATAATGTGAATAATTATTCGAAAACATTTTCTCCTTAATATTCGAACTAAATTTATTCAAAATCTTAATCATTTTATTTCTTGTTTTCGTCAGACCGTGGAAAAAGAAAACTTCTTGTTTCAATAATAATATTATGATGCTTCACTTGTCTCGGTTGTTTTTTAAAAGCGAGCAGAGAGAGATCAAACTCGCTTGCTTCTGGTTTCGCTTATACGCAAGAATTATGAAGCAATATGCCTTCTCTTTTATCTTTCCCTTTTGGTATGCTTGATCAATTTGAGCAAATGCCGACGATTTTTTCCCCCCAATGACTTGACTAGAATTTTGTCAAAGATTATTTTTGCTGCGACCTTCCTTCTAAATGGAACTTAAATCTCTTAGTAAAACTCTATCACAAAATTGGTGGAAAATCGCACTCATGACCTCTGGATTATCAGACTGACAACTCATCAATTGGAACACCACTGTTATCAATGAATTTAATTAAACGAATCTAGTCCCTTGAAAGAAAAAAATGGCATATAAAGAGCGAGCGGATTTTTTCTCACATTTCTTCGCTTCTCTAAGTTTTCATTTCCTGGACCTGGATTTAGCGTTTTATTTAGCTTTTGAATTAAATTTATGTGCGAATATTTGCCGCCATTATGGTAACGATATCGAAAGAAGATGGTCGACTTTAGTTTGAAACAGAAGCTAATGTTGCTTCAAACAAGCATTTTCTCAGAGTGTGAAGGCAATAGACGAACGGCTCAAAATAGAAACGAGAATTTTAATAAAGAATGTTTGGTTCAAACTGAGACTAGAAATTACGCCTCGCTCCATGAATGAGTGTGCATTCGAATTGGGACCGAAATAGACATGGATTGGTTTGTTCGAACCGGCATTGTCTCTCATTCACAGCTACTTAAGCTACTCCAAATAGAATATCAAGAACGAATAGAAAAACGAAAAAGATGAGCCTCTCTGTGTTTCTCAGCGCGGTTGGCCTCAGCACCATTGCGACTGTTTTCCTCGGCGCTTTCTGGTACTCTTCAAGCGGCTTCGCCAACATCTGGATAAATTAAGTGATTCGTTTACGATGCCTATTTCAGCTGTTCTTTTATTCAAAATTTCATTTCAGGAGCCATTTCGGAAACCAGCGCAATTTCGAAACAACAAGATGGCGCTACTCTCCCCAGGTTCCTTTCCTCATGTGCATTGTGAGTCCGTTTCTCTTCAACATTCTGCTCGTATTTATCACCCGGTCAGTAGACATTCTGTTCTAATCCTTTAATCTTTCTGAATAACCTGCTTTTGAAGCAGAATCTATCCGGTGCCGACCGTCACAGAACGAACCATTCTGACTCTGACTCTTAACGCAGTCTATGTGTTGTTCGAAATCACTCACGTCGGGTTCGAGAATCGGTCTTTCGTTGCAACTGGCATTCACACTCTTTATCACGTTCTCTCCACTTTCATGTCCCTCAGCATTCTAAATTTCTTTTTCAAAACAAAATGAACCGTTTACTTGTTCTCTCTTGTCCGGAACCGATTAAATCAAACAGAGAACGAAATTTAATTTCATTTGAAAAACATTCCGCGTTTGATTGAATCCCATTCCAGAAAGAGAAAGAATTCCATTTCGCATGAATATGTTGATCCATGATTTTTGAAAATAAATAAAATCCGAGGAAACGCTGAAAAGCAAAATCAATCGCTCACTCGTCAAGTTTGAGGCAGATCAAAGGGCAAATGAAGACAAACTTGAGCCCTAAGCGGCTGCAACGTGCTAGTCAAGTATGGCTTTAATAATTTATGCAAATTAGAGCCGCTCTTGACGATGGTTCGAGATCAGGTCTGAGTTTGATGTAAATTGTTCAACAAATTAAGTAAATTCTCAATTCGACTTGATCATGACGGACGAACTAGATCTATCCGCCGAGCGCACCGAGCTCTTGGTTCAGTTTCAGGTGAGCGCCAGACGAGCTCTAAGTTTGCGAATTGGTCATCAACATCTCACTTGAATGCACAGGAAATCACAAGCAATGAGTCAATTGAGGAATGTAGAAGAATGCTCGAAGCCTTTGACTGGAATCTTGAGGTAGAATGAGCACTTTGAAATGTCAATTGAACATTTGTGATCAAACGACCGCTTCAGATGGCAATTCAGAATGCATTTGGCGAGGTGCCGCTCAATAGAATCGAAAACGAGCCGCCGATTGAGCCCATTAGCTCGAGGAGACCGCGTACTGAATCTGAGGGCCTGCCTCCGAACGTGTCCATCTCTTCGATGAGATCGGTCAGCTACTCGGCGAGCGGCGCAAATCAAATCGTTCCACGCACATTCTTCGAATGGACTGTGTTCATTTTCACTCTTCCATTGAAGTTCATATTTTCGACATTGCTCGAGCTGGTCTCATTCTTCAGTAAGTGCCGGTTTCATTCGACTCATCCTGAAATAGTTAAATACGATTGAATGCACTGCAAAGCTTCACTTTTCGAGTCTAATGCGTTGCCAGTCGACTACGACCCGCTCGCCAACATAGCCGAGTATGTGATCGATTTTAACCAAAAGTACGGCACCCAGCATCCGCAGTTTTACCAAGGCTCTTTTGCTCAAGTAAACACAAAGTTTTTTATTCTAAATTTGGGGAAAAAAATTTTCAAATTTGATTCAAAAGGCGCTCGCCGACGCCAAGAGCGAGCTCAAACTCATGCTTGTGTATGTGAGCAAGAAGAACAGCGCTGAATGCGATCAAGTTAATCGAGAAACACTGGCCGATCAGAATCTGATTGACTTTGTAAATAGCTCGTTCATATTCTGGTCATGCGGCAAAGAGATGCCAGAAGGACAGAAAGTTTGCAATTTGCTAAAAGCGCGACGCTTCCCCTTCTTGGGCATCATGGTGCTGAAGAACCGCCGAATGACTCTGGTCACAAGGATCGAAGGGCCAGTGAATGCCGAGCAGCTCGTTCATCACCTGCAAGCGGCCTTGAGAGAAAACGAAGCCGAACTCACCATGGCTCGTATTCAAAGAGAAGAGCTGGCCCAAAACCAGCAGATTCGCGAAGAGCAGAACAAGGCCTATCTGGAGTCGCTGAACGCCGACCGAGAAAAGGAGCGCAAAAAGCGAGAGGCGGATGAGGAAAAGAAAAAGGCCGAAGAGCTGGAAATTCGACGCCAGCAAGAAGAGAAAGAGCGAGAAATGGCCTTGTTGAATAGGAAAGAGGCGCTTCGAAGCGAACTCGCATCCACTCCACAGCCGGACGCATCTGCAGCCGAAGTGGTCAAGATTGTGATCAAATTGCCGAACGGAAATCGATTCGATCGACTCTTTCTCAAAACCGACTCTTCTTCTCTATTGTACAAGTTTGTGTTTAGCAACGAAGAGTGTCCGCTAAATTTCGAAATAGTCAACAACTTTCCGCGGCGAAAAATCGACTGCAACGAGCAGAGTGTGACTACTTTGGAAGAATGCGGTATTAACCAATCGATGATCTTGTTTGTGAACGACTTGGACGCCTGAGCCCGCTTTTTAATTTCAATTGATCGCCTCAAGCAATTAAACGCCAATTCAACTCTATTTATTCTGGTTGTCTGTTTTTTTTTCTAAAATAAACTTTGGTCCTAAGGATGTTTCTTAGACCCATTCTGGCTGCTTTGTGTTTCTCGTTACTTCTCCAAGCTTCCCAGACGCATTCGCATGATTGATTGAAATGCCTGACAGATTGCAAAAAAAGGTTTCTTGACTGTGAGTGACACGACCTTTTGCGATTTAGTTCTTGGACTGCTTGAACCCTTTAGGCAGAGATAAACCAGTCTGACTGAGTATCGCATGCTAGGTGAATTGATTGCTACCTAGCGAGCAAAATCTAAACCGAAAAAAAATCCTGATTCCGGAAAAATAAAGGCCCATAGTTAATTTGCGAGCGAGCGTGATGAGTTCAAGTGGATGAGTGGATTATTAACACCGAGTCAATGTTGTTCGAAATTCATTCGCCAAATAAAAAAAGTTGGACTTGAGAGGGGTTTGATTTGCAGGCGCGCTCTGGATTAAGAGGTTCGTCAAAGCGGAAGAGGCGCTTTAGGTTGATTGGCTGAATTCAAACGCAACTTTGCTTAGAGCTGCTCATTTTCAGGCAGGCCGTCTATCAGTACTTCTATTTAATTAATTATTGATGTAAGGCTGTATTCAGATGGGAAGTATTTATTTGGCTTTCAGTCACATTAAACGAACGCCTTCAAACGCAGGTCGGTGGCGATGCAGGACCAGCCACACAGAGAGAAAGAGAGAGAGAGAGAGAGACGGAGAGAGAGGGTTAGCGAGTGAATTACTTAATTCAATAATTAATAAGATGCTCGTAAGAGAAGAGGAAATAGAAAGAGGGAGAGAATGGCTCGGTCGCGCATGGAATATTTGCGTTCATGACAGAAAAAGGCATCTTGCTAGTCAAACGCCGGCCTTATCTGCTGCCAGTTTTCTTATAGGCCAGACTCTATGACGCAAACCAAACACCGCAATTACCGCATTTTTTCATCTGCTTGATTCTGCAAGTTGCATTTTCAGCCAACTTGTTTTAGGCCAGCACCGCTCGTCCTCAAATGAGCGTCACTCATTCGCTATTGATAATTTCTCTAATCCGCAATTTTTCGCTTTTTTCCTGTCCAAAAACGCTTTTAATCTTCGAAAAGGCAAGATCGCAGTTTAGACTTGAAACACTTTGATCTGAAATATGGAAAGAAAAAAGCTGTTCGATAGGAACGGTCCTCCTTCCTACAACTCGCTGAACAGTGTCTCCAATCCTCTGTACGATGTCAACTGCATTTCGGATGACCGTAAGTACTTTCAGATATCTCTAAAATCAGCCCTCAACAAACAAGCGCGCAACAAGCAATATAAAGAGCAGATTATTGTCCCGTTTGTTTTTTCACCTCTTTTCCGCGAAACTTTTCTTCCTATTGACCGGGTTGTCATGATTATTAAATATTAAAATCGACCGGCGGCAAATGAGAAATTTCTACTCAAGAAAATGTAGCTCCGTGTAGATAAGTCTCGTGATTTCAGTATAAGACTCGAATTTGAACGAAAGGTTTCACGTCGTAAGCATTTATGAATTTGATTATGGTGCATAATTACTCTTGCCAACAGCCTTAAGCCACATTATGCCTTTGTCCAACCGATTTTGAGAGTTTAGTTAATATTTCTCTTTTTCAGCATTTGTTCAATTTGTGAGCAATCGGTTTGCCAAACACAGACAAACAACAGGCGAACTGGTCGAAATGTCGTCAAGAAGAAGCAACATGGCGAATTTTGAAAGAGAGCTGATAGAGATAACAACAGACGCTCGCAGAGACGTGAGCGATCTTGTCGATCGCTCCCACGGACTGGTCAATCCGTTCGACACGAGCATCGAAGAGCAGGACACCATGCGCGGTCAATATGACGATTTTCACACGATCGATTGGCTCAAGGACTTGACTCGGGACCGACTTCGCACACGTCTCATCAAGCAGCAGACTGGCGATGGACTGTTTCAAAAGCTTGTTACTTTGAACGATCAGTGGTCTGGATGGATTTGCGTTCTTCTAATCGGCCTCTCGTCGGGCATTGTGGCTGCCGTGGTCGACATCGGAACAAGCTGGATCACAAACCTCAAAACCGGAATCTGCTTGAACGCGTTCTGGCTTAATCGAGAGCAGTGCTGCTGGGCATCCAAGAGCATCGAGCTGGACAAGACTGCCTCATTCAGATGCCCAGAATGGTTCTCTTGGCCAGAAGTGCTCAACCTCTGGAATCAAGGGCCCTTTGAGTACTTCATCAGCTATTTATTTTTCGTATTTTGGGCCGTGCTGCTTGCCGGCGGCGCAGTCCTGCTCGTCAGAGCCTTCGCACCATATGCGTCATCATCAGGAATTCCTGAAGTAAACATTTCATGAACCCTCTCAGTCCCTAAATTGTTCCCGCACAAACCGCTTATCATTCGGTCTAGATCAAAACGATCCTGGGAGGCTTCATTATACGCGGCTTCCTTGGCAAATGGACATTCCTGATCAAGTCGATTGGCCTCATACTGGCCACCAGCTCAGGTCTCATACTTGGCAAAGAAGGGCCGTTTGTGCATATTGCTTGCTGCTGCGGCAACATATTCTCCTACCTCTTTCCGAAATATGGACGGAACGAAGCCAAAAAGCGAGAGATTCTCTCCGCAGCCTCAGCCGCCGGTGTAGCAGTCGCATTCGGGGCTCCGATCGGCGGCGTTCTCTTCAGTCTCGAGGAAGTGAGCTACTATTTTCCGCTCAAAACCATGTGGCGCTCTTTTTTTTGCGCCATGATAGGCGCATTTGCTGTCCGTTTGATCAATCCGTACGGCAACGGACACGATGTGCAGTTCAGCATAGACTATCAAGCGCCGTGGTCATCTTTCGAGCTGATTCCTTTCGCGTTGTTGGGCGCTCTCGGAGGCCTGTGGGGCGCTCTCTTTCGCAAATGCAACATCTTGTGGTGTCGCTACAAGCGGCGAACCAAGATCGGAAGCTATCCAATCACTGAAGTCCTAGTCCTGGCTTTTGTCACTTCGATCATCATATACCCAAATCCGTTTACTCGCATCTCCATGACCGAGCTGATCAAAACTCTGGTCGGCCAATGCCGTGCTGAAGATGAATCAAATTTGTGCAACTACGAGAGGAATTTCACCAGCAGCACCGCTAAAGTAGTGGCAGCAAATGCGGGACCAGGCGTCTACAAAGCTCTGTGGCAGCTCTTTTTCGCTCTTATCGTTCAGATCGTTTTGATGATTTTCACAATCAGTGCCAAAGTGCCGAGCGGTCTCTTGATTCCGAGCATGAGCATTGGAGCAATAGCCGGTCGCATCCTGGGAATAATTGTCGAACAACTCGCATTGTAAGTGAACCAGCTCGTTTTTAATTTAGCTCGCAATCAAAGTCTATTTGACCTGCTCGTTGCTTTTGTCTCTAGTCACAATCCGAACTTCTTTCTGTTCAAAAACGAATGCAGCAAGGCGGACGAGAACTGTGTCACTCCAGGCCTGTATGCTCTGGTTGGAGCCTGCGCTTTTCTAGGCGGAGTGACCAAAATGACCGGTGAGCTGATTACTGGCCGAATAGAACGCTTTAAATCATTTATCGAATCTTTGGTGCCTTTAGTTTCACTGGTCGTTATTATGTTCGAGCTGACCGGAGGCCTTACTTACATCGTGCCTCTGATGGCCGCTGCCGTAACCGCCAAGTGGGTTGGCGATGCTTTCGGCCGAGACGGAATCTACGACGCCTACATCAAACTCAACAATTATCCGTTTCTGGAAAACAAAGACGACTTCTATCTGAGTTCGACTGCGCGAGAAGTAATGAAACCGAGGTAGGCTATCTTTTGGTCTTTGCACGCACTGACCAAATATAAAACCCCTGTTGGCCAAGGACGGACGATCCGCCCATCAGCGTATTTTACCGCGAAGGCATGAGCCTGTTTGAAGTCGAAGGCCTTTTGAATTCGACCAACTTCACGGGCTTTCCGGTGATTGAATCCCAAGAATCTCGATTTCTAGTCGGCTATGTACTAAGACGCGACCTGAAGCTTGCGCTTTTGCAGCAAAAAAAGCATAAAAACCTGCCAGGCGAGAGCCTGGTCTCTTTTAGCCGGCCGTCGGGCAGATTGAATGAAAACGTATTTTATTTGCACCGTCTAGTGGACGTCTATCCGATTACAGTGAGCGAGCACACTTCAATGGAGATCGTTGTGGAAATGTTCCGCAAGCTTGGGCTGAGAATCATTTTTGTGCTGGGCAACGGATCTTTGAAGGGCGTCATCACAAAAAAGGACGTGCTTCGGCATTTGAAAGAAACCAACTCACACTGACCCTATTCACTCTGATTTGAATTTAGCAACGCAAGACTCGCATTCAGCCATTTTAATTGATTGTCTGTTTTCATTCTCGCGCGTATTATTTGCTCGTTGTGCTCTGTTCGATGATTTTTTGTAGATAAAAGAAATTAAAAGCTATTTAAGTTAATAAACCGAATCAAACGAATTAGTTTAGTCAAAAAGGCTCATCCAATATGCATGGCTTAAATGAATATTAGAACTGAAAATTAGATATAAAATGCTCCAATAAGATATCTTATAAATTGTACCAGAAAAAGGTGTCATGAATACAAGACAGGTCAATGAATGCTGGACTGTGAGAGTCTCAAAATGTCCTGCCTTATTTCACCTTCTCTTTTATGTTGAGGCTCAATTGGTCTCTGAATGATAAAGGCAAGATTTTCGACCGATTAATCAGTCATTAGTTCATCAATTATTTTCTCACACTAATCTATGCGTAGAAGCCGGAAACAGTCAAGACACAAAAACGAAAATACTGATAATTTGAATGTTTATTAGGCCAAAGGAAAATAAAATATGTGAAGAACGAATCCCTCTTTAATTGGCAAATATGAGCTGCTAAGCAAATAAAGGGACCGAAAAGAGATAGCTTTGCTATTTGTGAGCATTCAGATATAAGAAAGATATTTTTATTAGATTCACTCACTAGACCACCAGCCTACAAGTCATCATCCTCCTCGGGCAGGGGCGCGTTCTTGGCAGCCTCGATCTCTTGCTCGTACTTTTTGATGAGCTCGGGGTCCATCTGCACCTCGGGCGGGTCGAGGGCGGGCATGGCGACGAACTCGAGGTTGGGGTCGCCGGCGAGCTTGCGCGCCAGCCACAGGAACGGCTTCTCAAAGTTGTAGTTGCTCTTGGCGCTGATGTCGTAGTACTGCAGATTCTTCTTGCGGTGGAAGGTGATCGCCTTGGCCTTCACTTTGCGGTCCTTGATGTCGACCTTGTTGCCGCACAGCACGATCGGGATGTTCTCGCAGACGCGCACCAGGTCCTTGTGCCAGGTGGGCACGTTCTTGTAGGTGATGCGGGAGGTGACGTCGAACATGATGATTGCGCACTGGCCCTGGATGTAGTAGCCGTCGCGCAGGCCGCCGAACTTCTCCTGGCCGGCAGTGTCCCACACGTTGAAGGTGATCGGGCCTCGGTTGGTGGTGAAAGCGAGCGGGTGCACTTCGACGCCCAGGGTTGCGACGTATTTCTTCTCAAACTCGCCAGTCAAGTGGCGCTTCACGAACGTGGTCTTGCCGACACCGCCGTCGCCGACCAATACCAACTTGAGTGACAGCAGGCTTAGGAGGGGGCTCTGAGGTTGTAGGGGGTCCAATGCTGGCTTACCTTAAATGTTACTACGTCTTGCGCCATTTCTTCGTCTCGCTTTCTTACAATCTAGCGTTGCAATTGTTTGAATCAAGTAACTTTTGTATGAAACGTTTTGGCTCGGAGAGGCGTGCGACTGAATACATGCAAGCGAGGTGGTTATGCAATTAAAGCACGATGCTCAGTATGCGCAGCAATTTTTCTAACCGAATGAGAAGTAAAATCTGGTCGAATTCGAACATTTTGGCCAAGTACAGCATCCACATGATGCATCATTCAAATATTCTTCTTCTCTTTCGATCGACTGTTTCTATCGTAAGCACGCAGATTTATTTTTGAACAAGTACGCTTCAATAAGCCTTGGCCCAATTTCAATCCTTGTTGCAAATCATCGTCTTTTTTATCTCAAAACTTTTATTCAGATCGATTCGACCCAAATGGCGCAAGACGTAGTAACGTTTAAGGTAAGCCAGTATCGAAAACTATCACAATCCACCCCCTCCTAAAGCCCGCTGTCACTCAAGTTGGTATTGGTCGGCGACGGCGGTGTCGGCAAGACCACGTTCGTGAAGCGCCACTTGACTGGCGAGTTTGAGAAGAAATACGTCGCAACCCTGGGCGTCGAAGTGCACCCGCTCGCTTTCACCACCAACCGAGGCCCGATCACCTTCAACGTGTGGGACACTGCCGGCCAGGAGAAGTTCGGCGGCCTGCGCGACGGCTACTACATCCAGGGCCAGTGCGCAATCATCATGTTTGACGTCACCTCCCGCATCACCTACAAGAACGTGCCCACCTGGCACAAGGACCTGGTGCGCGTCTGCGAGAACATCCCGATCGTGCTGTGCGGCAACAAGGTCGACATCAAGGACCGCAAAGTGAAGGCCAAGGCGATCACCTTCCACCGCAAGAAGAATCTGCAGTACTACGACATCAGCGCCAAGAGCAACTACAACTTTGAGAAGCCGTTCCTGTGGCTGGCGCGCAAGCTCGCCGGCGACCCCAACCTCGAGTTCGTCGCCATGCCCGCCCTCGACCCGCCCGAGGTGCAGATGGACCCCGAGCTCATCAAAAAGTACGAGCAAGAGATCGAGGCTGCCAAGAACGCGCCCCTGCCCGAGGAGGATGATGACTTGTAGTCAATTACCCATTCATTTGCTTTCTCACATTTCTTTCTTTAATTCATTCAATTCTTCAATATTAATTTTCGTCGAAATAAAGCAACTCGGAGCGCGATGATGATTACGGGCTTTATTGATTTTCTTTTGCGATCCAGTCTCGCTCTAATCTCTATGTCTCGTGTCGTTCGTATTCTTCCTTGCTGATTTCCGTTTCCATGGATTTAGGGTTATCTGTGCGATAACTGCGAATTATTCCAGTATTCACGCTCTTTCTGTCGATATTCCGCAATATATTCCGATATTTTTCCATTCATTCAGTGCCATTTCGCAGAAAATATTCACTCTTTTGTAATAGAAATGACTGAAAAGACAAACGAAAATGAGGAAGCCCCCAATACGTCTCCCTCCCTCATCGAGCGTTTGACCAAGTAAGCTTAAATTTTCAATTGTTCTTGTTCTTTTGCTCATGTTTTAGGCGTTTTGATGGGCTCGTTCTTGACCCCGGGTCCAGTCTCTACTACAAATGGCTGGTCATTATTTCAGTTGCAGTTCTGTACAATTTCGTGTTCATTATCGGCCGAGCATCGTTCGATCTGCTTCAAGATTTCAGTCCATTTGGCTGGCTAGGGCTAGATCTGTTCTGCGACTTTCTCTATTTGTTGGATATCGGAGTTCGCTTGCGCACAGGTTCGTCACTTTTGTGTTTAGCTATTTCCGATTCTCAGGCAGTGCGGCCTAAGGCTTCCTGGAGCAAGGCATTCTCGCTACCGAAGGCCGACGCTTGGCTTGGCGCTATGTTTGCTCTGTCAAGTTTAAGTTAGACGTTTTCAGTTTGTTGCCGGTCGACATTTTCTGGCTTCTCTTTAGCGGCTCTTCTTGGCCTGCGCTGCGTATGAATAGGCTGTTGCGCGTCAATCGGCTGTTGGAATGTCGATCGCGTGTCGAGACTCGTTCCAGTTTTCCGTTTTTGGTTCGAATTTTCTTTCTCTCGTCGCTGATCATTGTAATCACACACTGGAATGCCTGCTTCTACTACTTGCTGAGCAAACTGATCGGCATCAATTCGGATCGATGGGTCTACAAAGACATTGGCATCAGCAACGATACCAACGAGCTGGCCTACGCTTATGCCACTTGCTTTTACTGGTCAACGCTTATGCTCAGCACAATTGGCGAGGTCGACTTGCCGGTCACCAATTTCGAGTCCCTCATACAGGCAGTGAACTTTCTCACTGCGATTGTGTTGATCGCTACGCTGGTCGGCAACTTTGGCACCGTGATATCCAACATGAAACTGGAGCAAGTCAAATTTCAGCAACGAGTCGATTCGATAAAAGGCCTTATGAAGCTGAGGCATGTAAATGCCACACTCGAGCAGCGAGTGATCAAATGGTTCAGCTACCTTCATGCCAACAAGCAAACAACAGATGAAATTGAAATCTTGAGAGACTTGCCCGAAAAGCTTCACATGGAATCAGCTGCTTGGGTCTACATGGAGTCGTTGAAGAACGTCAGCGTGTTTGTCGATTGCGACCAGGGCTTGCTGTTCGAGCTGGCCACCAAGCTCAAGCTTGAAGTGTTCAGTCCGGGGGACTACGTTTGCCGCAAGGGCGACATTGGAAAGGCCATGTATATAATCAAACGTGGCAGCCTCGAAGTAGTGAATGATGACGCCACAAAGGTGTTTGTCACCCTCAAAGCTGGAGCGTTCTTCGGCGAAATAAGCATCTTGAACATACCCGGCGTGCTGACCGGAAGCAGAAGGACCGCGAACGTTCGCTCAGTTGGCTATTCAGATCTACTGCGGTTGAACAAAGACGACCTGTGGCAATCGCTTAAGGACTATCCAGAGGATCGTAGAATGCTGATTGAGAAAGGACGCGTCAAACTGAGAAAAGACAACCTGTTAGACGAGGAGTTTACAAAAAAGAAGTTTGAGCTGCCTGAAGAGCTCGCCGAGCAGAGCATAGACGAAGAGTTTGCCGAGAAAGAGCCGGAAGCCAAGCTCGATATAATCAACAAACTGTATGACCGACTCGATTCACAAATTGAATCGGTCTCGGCGGATCTGGAGACGAGAGCTCAAGTGTTGCTCTCTCGAATGCAGAGTCTTGTCTACTTTTACGAGCAGCGAAATGGAGTAACGGTCTGAGTTCATTGAGCAAGGGTCAGCTCCATCTCTTTCCATCCTTTGTCTCTTTTCGATTCGTTTGTCTTGTGAGTTTCCTTGGGCCGCCCTGCTTTTCATTTCAATCAGACGCTCCAGTTCATATAGAAAAAAATCATTTTTCTCTTTTCTAGGCTTCCTTGAGCAAGGGGTTCTAGTTAGAAATTTGCCAACATTGCGCAGGAAATACTTGGCCAGCCGATCGTTTTACATGCTCGATTTAGCCAGTGTGATACCGACAGATCTTGTCTACTTTTTAATTGGCCAATATCACTTTTGGCCCCTGTTGAGAGTGAACCGTCTGCTGAAGCTGAATCGGGTGCTCGAATACCGCATCTTGACCGAGACGACTACCAGCAATCCGTACCTTTTCCGCATATTCAGCATATTCGTTGTGATTGCGATGATGATACACTGGAACGCGTGCGGCTTCTTCATACTCATCACATACACGGACGAGTTTCACTTCAAGCGGCGCGAAATTGCGCTGGACGGTCTACCGCCGCACTTGGGCTTTGTGGCTCACTATGCGATCAGCTTCTATCGATCTGTGTTACAACTGACCACCATAAGCAACGTGAAGCCGCCGTCCAGCACCCTTGAGAAGACATATTTGTTTGTAAACTTTCTTGTCGGCCTGCTCGTGTTCGCCGTAATCGTGGGCAGTGTGACAGAGATTATCGACGATTTGAACAAGAAGCGAAGCGAATTCCAGGAAAAGGTCGACTCTGTCAAGCAGTTTATGGAAATGGCCAACGTTGACGCCAGTATTCAGCAAAGAGTCATAAACTGGTTCAATCATTGGTGGGCAAATAACCAGGGAATGGACGAGCAAGTCATATTTCAAGAATTCCTGCCCGAGAACCTTCAGGTAGAGATCGCCACCAACATTCACCTGGAAACGCTGCGTCGAGTGCACATATTTCAAGACTGTGAACCAGGACTGCTCACTCAGCTGGTCACCCGGCTCAAGCTTCAAGTGTTCAGTCCGGGCGATTACGTTTGCAAGAAAGGTGACATCGGTCGGGAAATGTATTTCATCAAGAGCGGTCAGCTCCAAGTGGTGTCCGAGGACGGGAGCCGTGTTTTCGTCGAGCTGAGCGAGGGCAGCTACTTCGGCGAGATCAGCATTCTAGACATTCCGGGAAGTATAAGCGGAAATCGCCGCACGGCCAACGTCCGTTCAGTCGGCTATTCCGATCTATTTTGCCTGACTAAACAAGACCTGTGGCAGGCCTTGAATGAATTTCCGATGGCCAAGAAAACGCTGATCGAAAAGGGCAAGCAACTGCTGCGCAAAGACGGCATGATCGACGAGAAGCTCGTCAGTCAGGCCGAAATCATCGAGCAAAAGTATGCGAGCATAGACAAGAACCTCAACGGCATCATGGTCAGCTTGAGTGCCGTGCAAAATCAACTAATCGATTTTGAGAGTCAAATGCAACAAGAATTTCCCTCTCTAGAGCAGCGTATCAATAGAGCGGAGCAGCTCATTGACCTTATCTGATTCTCTCTGACAAACTCGAATTGGTGTCTTTGCTTTGAACTTTCATTCACATTAGAAAATAAAAAAAAACGTCAGCTCAGCTGCTGGGTCTTGATTTTTAGGCGGTCGACTACACGCTGAGGTAAACAGAAAACAGGATCGATCGGATTAAGAGTTTGCGGATAAGCGTTGATCAGTGACAGTCCGGCAATGCCAAACAGAGTATGAAACGGATCCGGCTTTTTGTTGTTTGTTCAAGGCTGCTAATTATGGCGCCAAAATGCTGTTTGTCAATTAGCCTTACCATATTTCCTGGCCGATCTGAAATGCCGCCCGTTTCGTCGTCTTGGCACGACAGAATGTAGTCACGAAGTTTATCCACATTTATCCAGTCGAGCTTGCCGATTATCTTTAGGCTTGATATTACCCACCAGCTGTAGCAAACGTCTTGCAGTTTTTCAGGACGGCCGTTTAGACCTCCCGAAGGAAGCTGTCGCTCTGCCAGCCACCAGCCAAGAAGGTCAGCGTTGATGAGGTCTAACTTTCCTAGAATGGAAAGAGCGCCCACGCAGCAGTAGATTTGGCCGGCATGTGACTCGGCTCCCGGAATGCAGCCGAAACCGCCGTCAAAATTGAGACACTTGAGTAGAAATTCGCAAGCGCTGCGTGTGTCTACCTTGTCCAGCGCGTTCTGTTTTATTTGATTATTAAACTAGTGGTTTGGATCCGAAGTAAAGAATTTGTTGACCCACCAGCAGACGAAGGGCAGCGATCGCACAAAATGAGAAGCGGCTGTCGATCTCTCCTAATCCAGAGCCGAGTTTAGGTGGAGTTGGAAATTGAGACAGCCGCGTAGGTTTACCCCATTGGTCGCCCGAAAAGCTGCCGTCTTGTTGCTGTAGGCCACAGATGAACTCGACAGCTCTATTGGCATCGATCTCATTCATACAGTCGTAGATGGCTGCGATCTTCAGTTAGACGCAGCTCAAGTTTATCTTTTCAAAACAGAGCTTTTGAAATCTTAATCTACTTGTATAGCGCTCAAGGTGTAGAGCAGGTGCGGGTCATGTCCGTCGCAGGGAGAAAAGCCGCCGTTTTCGTGCTGATTCGATTTTAAGAATTGAATTATCTGAGTGCGGTCAAGTCTGTCCAATTGACCGCAAATGTCCAAAAAAGTCAAGCTCCAGTAAAGACCGCTCATGCGCAGGTAGTCGCTCATTTCATATTCCTAATTAAGAAAAGGCACATCCAGCTCATGATCCAGAAGGCGAGTGGACACTGAACGCTCACGTATTGGTCGTGGGTCTTGCCATAATTGGCTATGAACTCCACATGCTTGGACATCAAAAGTCCTTTGACGCTTTGCTCGCTCATTACTTTTCACTTTTATTCTCCAAGATGATTAATGAATCATCGACTAGCGCTGGGCCGCCCCCAGTTTCATTATAATACTGACTGACGAGTCACATGTCAGCTTAGTTTTACGTTTCTCCTCTACGCCTTCTTTTCGGGCTTGATTGAATTGAAGAAATTGGAGGATTTGAGACAATTATTCTGCCTCTTGAGTTGAAGGTAACAGCAGACCGCTCGCTCTTTGTGTGAAGCTTTTTCTCTTCAAATCTGGAATAACTTGCTAGAACGCAATATCGAATATATTCAGAGAATCTGAATTGTTCTACTTTTGGACTGAATTACAACTTGAGGTGTTAGGGCTACGAGAAGCGTATTATTCTTTGCCCAACGTCCGAAATCTTCGCTTAATTAGTTTCGCTTAAGCCTGTTGGCTTGAGAACTCGACTAGAGAAGCGACAAAGGCGTTGGCCAAGCAAGTAGATTTTCTGCTAAACTTTAGGGCTAATCGAGGCATTTAGCCAAACCGTGGTGATGATAAGTTTATTAATTCCATAAAAAAAGAATAAAATTGTTCAAAAGGCCTTCGAGTTGGATTTCGATTTGCCTCTAAATCTCGAGTATAATCGCTCGTTTGCGAGCTCTCTATCAGTTTAGAGCCTAGCTGGGTATTGTTTGCGCAATCTACGTCACTGCGTCAATTAGTTTCAACGAGGATTCGTATTTGGTTGCGACAATTTAGCAGTTGAATCGCAAAAACTTGGGGCCTTGTTTTGCTCATGCTATTCGTATTGCTACTCATTGGCTGGTCGATTTTGTCGAATTTTCGAAACGAAGATATTGCTAAATGAAGAGTTGGGATCACTTGGACTCGATAATAAACTGTTTGCATTCATGTGCTCGGCATGTTTGACACAAAGTTTCTGCATGACCCTGCTTAAGCGCAAAGCCAACGCGTAAATATCACAATTTATTTAATTAGTTTACATCGACTTCTTCCTTATTTGCTTAACGGGCAAGAGATATGCGCGCCACAGAGCTTAGACGCCGAGTGGGCCCCCTCCTTAACTATTTATCTCTTCCTGTTTTGGCGTCCAACGACCAATCACTATCGTTACGTATTATTTTTGTTGTGAGAGGGCGAGCAGTCGAACAGTAATTAAGCGTGCAAGCTTAGCGGCTTATTCATACTCTCTGGACAAGCCCATGCTCTGGCCTCATTTAATGAACGCTTCCTTGCCAAGATTAAGCACAAAACGCTAGTTGTTCGCCCTACGCAATGTTCGAAAGCAAAATTGTTCTATTTGGTGGGCAAATTTGCAATACCAAGCAGCACCAGTGGCGGCTGCAGCAGAGCGTCGCATATTAGATTCTGGTCGTCTTTATTGCGTTCAATTGATTAAGAACCTTTCATTTTGCATTGCGCATTGATGAATGAGCACAATGAATGTTCAATAGAGATAGTGGAGGCCACTAGTGGCCGAACAGTTTTGACTCGGCTTGCAATTGCTATTGAGCATAGCGTATGGATGCTAATGTGGCCCCTCGTGCAAGTTTAATTGCAAGCTCGGTGAGCCCAAATGTAAACACAGACGAACAGTGCTAGGACATGAAAAATGCAAAACGCAAATTTCGCCTCGGTGCGATAGGAGTCTGGATGCGAAATCCTTGAGTAAACAACGCATGTTTAATTTCTAAACGTTCGATTGAGACCGAGCGTATATTTGTAAAGCTGATTAGTCTAGCGCGCTATCTCTATCCAGCCGACTCGACCTCATTTTGCAATCGATCACACTTACTTTTAGACCGACACAGAGGGGTTCACTCGTTTGACAATCGACTCTACTGGCACTGCAATATGGCTTATGGCATGGAGACCGGCCAGCTCGTCTCGCCGGCTGATCGTTACGGCCAGGGTTCGCGTTTTTACAAGAACACCAAGCGAGTGCTCAAAATACTCGCATACCTCTTTTACTTCTTGTTTGTTCTTGCCTCGGCTCTCGCCAGCAAGGGATCGTTTCTGCTCATGACCCAATCGCTTGGCAACGCCAGACAAGTAAGCCGCTCTCTCACGGCTCTCTCTCAGCCCTTTCCTCAAACCGTTCAACAGGAACGTCAGTACGCCAGCAGATGGTCAATGCTGATCACCGCGGCCATGTGCATTCCGTATGTGTTCATATTCATGGAGTCGATCGCTCACAGTCTGTTCCGCAATCGAAAAGGCCCGACCCTGTTCGACATCATGATTGTAAGTTTCATCACCATCATCATTTCTATTGCCCCACTAAGCCGATTGATGCCATGGTAGGTGTTCACAATCGAAGGCATTCATACTCTGGGCCTCTGCTTGCTTGTGTTCAGAGTGCTGCCTTCGTGTGACATTGTTCGCGCAGTTCTCTTGATGAACTGCGTCTGCATATTGCCAGGCTTTCTAAAGATGATATTCTCCAAAAACAACGCCGGCCCAGTCGGAAAGGCCTTGATTGTCATGATCGACTTGATCGCTCTACTTGGCCAGATAACTGTGTTCTTGGTGATCACCGGCACCGAGTACACAGCGTTCATTGAGAAAGCTCTCAACTTTGCGTCCGAAACGGTCAGCGAAGTAAAGCCGATTGACGATTCGTTCGATCCGTTCGCTCAGTCAAGCCGGCAGATTGGCGCCAGTCCAGCGTCGAACGAAAAGCCATCGTGGAAAGGCTCATGGGAAGCGCCGATCGCTCTCTTGTTCACTTCGATCACCTGGTGGGAGAACTATGTCGATCGCGATATTAAACTTGGCTGCATCAGCATGCCGTTCGCCTCCTACAAACGGCACCTTCAGTCGGTTCGATCGAAGGCAAACATCGGAGCCAGTCTGTGGAAGATCGCGCTCACCATCACGTTCAGCATTTTGCTCTTGCCGGCGCACAAGTTTGAAAACGCGTTTGTCAACATACCAGTTCCGCCGGACCCGATCCTCTCGACAATCGCTCCTCCGATCAACCAAGGTCCAGGCGTGATCGATTTCGGCGGCTTCAACAATGACCCGTTCGGCGAGAACGGCGTGCCAGTTAAAAAGCGCCAGATAGACGACGATCAGCCAGCACCAGCACCGCCTCTGATGACTGTGCCCAACAACGCCTGGAACGTGCCTACAACACCGAACCTGTTCGACTTTGTTGCCGAAAGAGTGAGTTCATTTCAAGTGCCTGTGCGAGCGCAGGCTGTGAGTAAAACTTGTTGCTCTCAAAAGGAAAAGACAGCCGACGACCACTGGAACAGCATGAGTCCATTTGTGCCGTTCATAATTCACTTCTTTTCGACCGGCCTGTGCTATTACTTTGCCAAGTCTGCGTGCAAAATGTGCATGCAGCGAATTGCCTTTGCGCTTCCTCTCACGCTCACCACTCCGGTGATAATAGGCATTTACATGGGCATATGCAGCAACGGCCTGAGCAGGATAGACTTCATAAAAGGAATGATGTACTGGGAGTGTTCTGAAGCGTTCACGCAGGGCAACCTTAAATGGCAGCTGTTCATCGGCCTCGGCCTCTGGTGGCTTTCTCAAATTTGGATCACCGTTCACTCGTGGTTCCCGGAGAACAAGCGACTCGCCTCCACTGAGCTGTAATCGCCTCTCCATCCACTCTTGGTCCTCCTTTGCTAAACTAAACGAATTGCAATTTCAAGGCTATTTGTCCAGCCTCAGTACGACAGCGCCCTCATTGAGCAGTCACTCTTACTCAACAGAAGAAGAAACGAAAAGGAGCATTTGAAACGAAAGTTGGAGGAACACTTCGAAGAGCTGGACATTGTCGATGGAATCAGTTCGATAGGTTGGAATCTCTCTGGCAATTTGGCAAATCTGCTGTCTCAATGATGTTTCTCTTAGACAATGACAAGCAGCTTGACATCGTTCCGAAGGTCTACTTGTGCGGCACACTCTGGCACGAGACGAGAGGAGAAATGATTCAAATTCTCAAATCGATTATGCGGTAAGGCTCCATTCCTTGTGCGCTTTGTGGTTGAATCTCGATCCGAAACGTGAATGCTCATTTTCAGAATGGACATCGACCAGAGCGCCCGGAAAAAGGCCAAAGACTACTTTAATGTTCTGGATCCGGACTTTTATGATTTTGAGTGTAAGCTTGCCTGGGTTCGCATTCTGACAATTGAATTGCTTTTATGGTTCATGCACCTTTCAAGCTCACATCTTCTTCGACGATGCGTTTGAAAAAACGGACAAAGGCGAGAAAACGATCAACAGCTTCGTCAAGGATCTGATCGGCGCCATCGACCGAGCAGCCGGTCTTGTGCATGACATCGAGGGCATGAAAATGACTCCTCCGCTCAAGTGCTCAACTCCTTATGGCGGACGGCTTACATGGAAGCTGCCAGGCGGCAATTTGCTCATTGTTCATCTCAAGGACAAGAAGCGGGTGCTTAAGCGAAAGCGATGGAGCATGGTCATGTACATGTACTACTTGCTGGGCTATCGCCTGCTTGGCCAGTGCGAAGACAGACTCAAAGCTCTGTTCAAAATGGTCGAAGAAGACCCCCATAGGCGCAAATACAAGAGGCACATGGCCCAGAACGAAGAGCTGCACATCTATTACAAAGATGTGCTCGGACCCAAACTGCTGCTCGAGGCCGAGAACACATTTATTCTGTCGGTCGACGGCGATGTTGATTTCGGACCCGACTCGGTCAGAATGCTTTTGGACAGAATGCGCAAGAGCAAGAAAGTCGGCTCAGTTTGCGGACGAGTGCATCCGATCGGATTCGGTGAGTTATGCTCCAGCTGACAAGCATTCGAAGAGTTTGAATTGAGATTTTCTGAATGTTTATTCAAGGCCCTCTGATTTGGTACCAAAAGATGGAATACGCCCTTTCCTATTGGCTTCAAAAGACCACCGAGCACAGTCTGGGTTGTGTTCTATGCGCACCAGGCTGCTTCAGCATGTTCCGAGGATCTTCGCTCATGGACGACAACGTCATGCGCATGTTCGCCAACAAGCCAGAGGAGCCCGACGACTACATTCTTCACGATTTAGGTGATTTTCTTTGCCGCTAATTGAAACGTGGCAAACGCTGGATTAAAAATTTGCCTCATTTCAAAGGCGAAGACCGATGGCTTTCACGGCTATTAATAGAACAAGGATACAAAGTGGAGTACTGTGCTGCTGCAGATGCCTATACACACGCTCCGGAAACAATCACTGAATATTTCAATCAGAGGCGGCGATGGATTCCGTCTACGCTGGGCAACACGGTCTGCTTTCTGAAAAATTATCGGAAGACCATCCGGCTGAACGACAACGTTTCCTTTTTGTGCGTTCTCTATCACATGTGCTACTTGGCCTCTTACATCTTGAGCCCGGCAACGATCACGATCGCAATTGCGGACGCGTTCAATGCAACCACTGATATCGACATGTGGGGCTCGTTTATACTGGCCTGTTTGCCGGCCGTCGTGTTCCTCGTGGTTTGCTATCAGAGCTGGAAAGAAGAAATCAAAATCGGATGTGCGGCGATGCTAGGCACCTACTATTCGATACTGATGATGATCGTGGTTGTAGGCACGATCGTGCGAATTGTGGACGGCTCGTGGAAGACAACTGCGGTCCTGTTTTTGGTCATCATGGGAGTCATATTCCTGCTGACTGCTGTTTGCCATCCACTAGAGCTCGGATGTGTCAGGCCCTGCTTTCTGTTCTTTTTGTGTATACCGGCCAGCTACATTCTTTTGGTTATCTACTCGCTGACCAACATGAATCAATGCTCGTGGGGCACCCGAGACAATGTCTACGTGCCACAGAAGAAACGCAAGCAGAATTTAGACGAGAGCGAACTGAAAGCATTAGAACAAGAGCTGGCCGATGCCAAGGCCAACAACGAATTGGTCACCAAAATAGAAGAGATGCTGGAGAACGGCGCAAGCAATTCGAACGACGAAGTGCTGCTTCAAATCCTGGCCGCTCTAGAGCGTCTCGAGATGAAAGAGACGATCGACAAGCAGCTGGAGAAAGGAGTCGACGTAGAGCGTTGGATTGAGGCCAAATTCGCCAACTCTAAATTCGGCCACAAAGCAGAGGGCAAAAATGAGCGAGACGGTGAATCGTCGAGCAGCTACTGGCTCACCCAAGAGGAGGCGCTCAAATTCTCCGACACAGTCGAGCTGGCCGAAAGTGAAACTCACTTCTGGAAGAAACTGATTCAAAAGTATTTGAGCGTGACCAAGATGGAGCCAGCGCAAAAGCACAAGCTTCAAGTGGGCCTCGACGACCTGCGCGATCGAGGAGTGTTCGCCTTTTTCATGCTCAACGCTCTCTGGATCGCATTTGTGTTTCCAGTTCTTCTGGCTCAGGATCGGCTGAAAGACATGCTCTACATTCCGATTCCGATTCCATCGCTTTATTATCAGCCAGTGTTGATTGAGCCGTTGGGCGTGTTTCATTTGGCCTTTTTCGCCTTCATCTCGCTCACTCAGTTTATTGCCATGTTGTGTCATCGCTACAACACATTCCAACATATATTGGCCTCCACACAGCTGCGCTCGAACATTCACGAGGGAATGCGCATCGAGGACATCATTGATACGGTGAAAATGCTTCAGCAGATAAAGGCAAGTATTAGACTTTGCAGTTGGCCAGGTCGCTTGCGATCAGAATTAGCTCGCCAGTGATAATGAACGCCAGGGAAGGCCTGAAGTAGAGCGCTGGCCAAATAATAATCAAAAGGCTTGTCGCGGTGGATTCGACTGCGTCCAGAATTAGAATGACTAGCACCAGTCTGAGCGGTAGTCTGAAACGGCTCTTTCGCCACACCCAAAAAGTGCTAAAGCCCAAATGAGCAGTGAATCCAATAGCGCATGAAGCTAGCAGACGAGGCAATAGCCAGTCCATTGAGGCAGTGTTCAAGAGCGAACTATTTCATTCAGGACTATTTCATTCAGAATAATTCCCACTTTAACTTAAATTTTACGGACGATCGTAAATTAAATTAAAAAATTAACAGCCAATAGACGAGGAAGCGGAGCCAATGCCGGACTATAGTGACGAGGAAATAGACAAAGCGTCCGATGAACTGAGCGAGTCCGAAGAGGTTCTCATCGACGGCCGTCCAGTCGAGCCGGTAAGCGAAAGCGAATTGAAATCACAGCCAACGGCCTCTTCCATCTGCTGCTGATCGTTTTGTTTTTCAAGCTGAGCAATTTGAGAGACAGATCGAGACAAGGTCACGACAATCCAGCATTCATCGACGATCGTGGTAGCTCTTTCGTACGAATTTATTTCATTTTATTTTGCTGCTCACGGATGTTTAAAAAGGAAACGAGCAGCGTGGCGATGGCAAAGAAGAAATGAGACGCCGAGAACAAGAGGATAGACTGCAAGCCAAACGAAACAGGCGAAGTAGACGCTTGCAGAAGAAGAATTCGCTCGACGTTCAGTTTAGACGTCGCTTCTCGATGCTGAGGGAAGGAAACGCCGCAGTAAATAGTATTTACAACGACATGAGCGAATTGAACGCGGCCGACCTTGACTTGACCAACGGTCTCACCAGCCTCGGTGGCAACGAGTCTCGCACCAGCTATATGATGGCCAGCGCCGCGCGCGCATCCAGCGGCAACATGTCGGCAAAGATGCTCGACAAACGCTTCAATAAAATGCTCTTTAATATGAACGGCATTCCAGTCAAGCCGAACGTTGGCGCCCAGCATCACCGCAAACGCAGAGACGAATCAAATGAGAACAGAGCGCATCATCGCGGCGCACGCGGCCACCGCAAGCGAAAGACAGCATCCAACGTCGAAGAGCAGCATGTTTAAATGATTTCAAGCGCATACTCGATAGCTCAAGAGTTCAATCAGACTGAGACCTAAACACTTCTAACAGCCTTCAAAATCCTTCTGAATAAAGTGAAAAATTTCAGCTTTGTTTGGACTTGGACAGCTTTTATGTGATTTTAAATTTAGCTTCCAAATTGCCTTGGCAATCAGATTCTCATCCACATTAATCCATATTAAATGCCACTCGACGATGCCAGTCAATTTAGGCGCTAGATTGGGCCTAATAATAATCTATCTCGGTTGGAATCATAGCCTATTTGACTAAGTTGAATACTCACTCGACAAGTTCAATGCCTTGGGCCACCAAGGCGATTATTCCGCATCAAAGGAAGCGGCGAGTGAACATTCAAAATAGAAAAAACTATTTGACCCGTATGATTTGTTCGAGTGGAAGGCGTGCCGTTTTTAACAAGGGCCAACGTTAATAATTGCAATGCAGATATTCTTAGTTCCAAATCGAGCGGAAATATAATCGGAGAGTCGTCATGCATAGCGAGGCCCAAGTTTTTATCTTTCCGTATCATTTAGTGCAGTTTCAGCTGCGGTGGCTTTTTTGATTCCAACACGTCATCGAGAATCGAGTCCGCTGCCACCGTATTGGGTCGAGATTTGACTCAATAAAATCCAAAATGGTTTCGGCACAAAAGTCAAACGCGATTGAAAGAGATAAGCCGCTGAGATTAGCCGGAGTGCAGGCATTCGCACTTGTTCTGGCTGGCTTTTCAGGCCGATTTAATCATAATTCAGTGCCATAAAAGCAAGAGATAGAGAGAGAGAGAGAGAGAAGCAGGGAGCAAGGGGCGGAGAGCAAGAGAGCCATCGGATTATAAGTGAATCTAATCTAGGGCCTTTAATAAGCAATTGAGCAAGAGGTTCGAGTCGGCGCGAGAGATTAGCTGATACAAATGCAGCATGCAATGTGCGCTCCCTATTCATCGCGCAGTCAGTTGACGTGTTTTGCTTTCGCGTGCACACTAAGCGGTGCAATCGGCGGTGAAGGCAGCCCATTGAAAACCTAGTCAGCCAGTTTTCATTTGCTTCTATCATCGACCAACTGCTGCTAGTGCAGCGAGACTCTCATTTCTTTTTTTTTGCGGTGATAAGCATTCATTTTTTTCTTTCTTCTGTTTCTTCTGTTCGGCACGCATCTCTGTGATCAGACAGTGTTCAGTGTTCATAATTGAAGCGGCTCGTAATTAGACTTTGATCAAATAGAGCAGGTAGCTGCACACTCTCTTCTGTGCTGCCTGATTTGGCCCCAACTTGAGGCTCAATTTAACCAGCAATTATTTATTCTGCCACCTCTTAATAGACTCCTGCTGCTGTGGCTGCTACTAGTGGCAATATTTGAGATCAACATTTAATCAGGTACTGGCTCATTACAGCAATTACCATCGACACCTTCCTTCCAAATCCAATAAATAGTCCAAAGTCGCAATTTTCCTCTTTCTTTGTATTTGGCTCTTCCTATTTTTGAAAGAGGAAATTGAATTGGTGATATAGGCGTCAAGGCGTCATACGCTTGCTTTCTTTCTCTCTCTGCTTGGGCCTCGCTGCCGATGCTAGGTTGGATTTGTTTATAATTGCGGCGAAATATGTCAAATTCAGTTGTAAATTAAGGTCCTTTCTTATTTGCCATTCATTAGACGTAATCATAGCCAATCACGCTTCTATAAGCGTCGCTCACAGTTCTTTCAATTACAATAGGCATTAATTTGCCGACAAGAACAAGAAGACGAAGCGAAAGGTTTTTCTGCATTTGTTTGCCTTACAGCTCGTCTGAGCCATCAATTTGCAATTTGCTTCTAGCTCTTATTGTCCGCTTCAGAGCTGTCATCTTCAACTTAAAGTTCATCTTTTTCTCTCCCTCTCGTTCTTTCTCTCTCTCTCCCTCTCTTTATTTCTCTGGTTCTCGCCTGCTTTAAGCGCAAACAGCAATCTGGTCCATGCGTTCGCTCTTTTCTATCGATTGATCGGCCTCAATCGCATTTAGACGAGCTTATCAATCGACCTTATTCATTTATTAAAATTGCAGCCTCATTTATTTGCAGTCAATCACTTGGCCAGCGATTAGAGAGCTGCCATTCAGAGCTTCTTCTTTACTGCATTAAAGATATCTTTTATTTTTGCTCTCAATTTCTAGTAAATGGGCGACAGTTAGTGCCCCTACTCGATTCCGGTCCAAGTGCGTGCGCATTGCACATTATAATTAAGTAATAAAACAGAGCACTTGTGATCTTCCACCTCCAAGATTAGAAACGTTTACCAGAATTGCACAGATCGGAAGTATTCTAGAGGATCTAAAATTGCTCGATGCAATAATCAAGCATAATACGCTTGAATTACGAGGCAATTAGACTAGCTAATTGCCTCCTCCTTCTCGGCAGAGCGTTTCTTCATGCTCTGAAGGTGAAGAGAGGAAGTGTCTGTCATAGGAGTGGTGTTCATTATATCTGGCGGGAAGCTGCTGCGTTTGCAAAGACTTCGACCTATTTAATCGGGCGAGAGTGAATTTAGTTTTTTCTGCTTCATAAACTAGCTTTGAACGGATTAAGAGCCGAGCTGGTTGGACGCGCAGCAACGCTCTTTAATATCACTCTCCTTCCGACCGAACGGCAATTAATGACGATTCTCGGTCCTATGCGGTTTTAGAAATCAATAAAAAGCACAAATGACTGCCGCTTGATTCGGGCCAGAGTCTATTAGAAGAGAAACACCGAAACGGAAAATATTATTGCCCGACCGCACCAAGAGGGCGATGCAAGAGATGCATAGAACTTAAATATGGACGTTCTTGCGCTGTCTCGACGAATCCCGCTCCTGGGATTCTTCAGCTCATCGGCCAGTGACGACGACTTTGCCGATCGCCTCAACTACAAGTACACGGTGGCAATACTGGTCATATTCGCGTTTGTGGTCACAAACAAACACTTCGGGCATAATCAGGTCAGTCGAGGTTTTTATTCGCTCTCCTCAACTTTCAACTCTCATGGTCGCTTGATTGTTTCGCTCCGTTTTTCAAGATCAACTGCTGGGTGCCAGGTAGGTCGGCGAGTCAAAGTCTGCTTTAAAGCCGAATCAACTCTATGCTGTTCATTTAGCCCTGTTCACAAAAAATTTCGAGGAGTACACCAATTTGGTCTGCTGGATAACCAACACTTACTATATTCCGATGAACCAGCAGATACCAGAGACGGCAGAAGAGCGGCGCTCCAGCGAACTGCGCTACTATCAATGGGTGGCTTACATCTTGCTGATACTGTCGCTCTTCTTCTACTTTCCGCGCATCATCTGGCGCACATTGAGCATCAGGTGCGGCATAGACATTAAGGTTAGATAAGCGTCCTAATCGTGTAGCCAACTGCTTGATCATCAGCAATGACACTGTCGCGTAGGATGTGATTGAAGCTTCCCACGACTTCAAGAGCGTGAACAAACTCGAAAAGAACTGGCGCATGATGGAGTACATGATCGGCACAATCGACCAGTACGTGGACCATCCGCGTCGGCAGCCTTCCAATCGCAATATGAACTTCCTACGCCGCTACATCACGCTCATGTGCTTCATGTTCGGCAAGTTTCTCGGCAACTACCTGGTCATTCTGTATTTGTTTGTAAAAATCCTCTACATCGCCAACTGCGTGGCTCAGCTCTCTCTGATCAGCGTTCTGCTCGGTCGCAACTATTACATTTACGGCGCCTCAATCCTCAAGGACATTGTTCAGGGACGAGGCTACGCCGACTCGGAGTACTTTCCGCGTGTGACCATGTGCAAATTCCAGGTGCGGGAGCTGGGCCTCAAGAACTACAGTCACGAATACAACGTGCAGTGCGTTCTGCCAATTAACCTGTTCAATCAGCAGATATTCACGTTCCTCTGGTTCTGGTATTTTTTGCTGCTCGTGATAAACGTCTCAACTCTGCTGATCTGGATCTACCGCTTCATTCCTCGCAATCAGTACAACTTCGCAATTAGGCGCATCAAGCTGCTGCGCGTTCGCCTGGACGAGAACTCACGGCTGCCCAAGGTGCCCGTTTCCACAAGTCACTCAAAGTTGAGCACCACAAACGAGCTCGAGTTTCTCAGTCAGCAAACGTTCGGCTCGTTCAGCGCCGAGCAGCATTACTCCAAGCAAGTAATGATGGAGGCCAGTTTTCGTTCCAATCGTGCGAGTCAAAAGTTCAATCGCATGAGAAGCAAAAGCTCGGTCGATTCGAACATATCGACGCTGCCGATCATAAACGAATACGACTCGCAGCTCTCGGCCGACTCTTTCAACAAGAAGAACTATCGCGAATTTGTGAACGAATACCTTGAGGCCGACGGCATGTTCATGATTAGAATGATCAGCTCCAACTCTGGCGACTTTGTGTGCACCCAGCTGCTGCACAATTTGTGGAAGTTGTTTCTCTGCAAGAAGCAATCAAAAGCGTCGCAGTTGTACGACGGCAATCCGATCAAGATCGGACGCAACGTGAAATTTGTGTTCAACAAAGAGCAGATTGAAAACTTTGAAACGAGCCGAGGCGATGACGATGAGCAAGAATGCTACGCACAAAAGCCAACGATACATTCGACCGGCCAGCGAGTGAAGAAAAGCCGCAGCGCAGGCATCAAGCTGGTCGGACTGTTCGCCAAGAACAAAAAGCCGGGCAGCAAGCCGAGTCACTTAATTCGGCAGTCTGGCAAGCCCGCGCTGGGGAACGAGATAAATCGCTTTCAATCAATCAAACGGATGAGCGCGCCCGTGCGACGCGTCGAAAAAAGCCAGCTAGACTAGAGAGAGGGTCCGTTCGATCGGGCTAGCATCAGATTCGTTTATTTTTAGCAAATTGGCTTCAAATCGCTTCCGAATGGGAATAAAGAGCGTTCATATATATAGAGACAGAGTGTGTATATTTAGCAAATAAACTCTTTAATTTCTCTTAAGCCGCGGCGCACACAGAGAATAATGAAAAAAAAATAATCCAATTTGAACTGACTGATTCGAACTGACTAATGGGCATTTAAAGAAAAACAAAATTAAAATAAAAGAAAAAGAGCGGCAGGCATTCCAAGCGCCTCGAATTCAGACTGGCCCCGGATCTGAGCCGAGCGCTTTATTCATACAGTCGAAAATAGCTTTGCTAAATTACTCGCGTTAAGAGTCCAAAGACGCATGTGATGGAGATGATTAGTTACCGGAAGACTTTTTGTGCCATCAGAAATGCCCAGACGTGGCCTTCTTTGATAAACTCGACCCGGCATCCTTGGAAATGAAAGTTGGATTGAAAGTGGCCGACTTAAGACGGGCAGCACATACCGGGCCATATCGAATGAAAGTCGTTTACACCGTCGCGCAGAACGTACGCATCGTCTCGAGCGCTGATTACGTGTATTAGGCTCGTGTCCACTGGCGTGTCGTAGTTTATCATGTGAGTGCACTCGTCCATAAGAAGATGCATGAACTCGAAAACCTTCGGGTTCGAATAGCCCGATTGATTGTAGTTCTCGAGTTTGTAAAATGAATCAAATGTGAATATTTGCTTGTTGGTTGTGCGCGTTTCATTGTCAATTCGATGCAGTTCTTTCAACTCCTCCTGTTGGTGTCCGCATCCGTTTTAACAACGATTTGAGCTAGAATTGAACGAAAACTGGCTACCAACCATCAGATTCGAGTAGTTCTTGTCAGAGTTGAATTGCTGCTCCAGAGTGCGCCAGGCGATCGCCGAGCTCATTACACCTCGTGTGAAGACAGGAGCTGCGGTCGTCCAGCTCAAGCAAGGCACCAACGCGATTGGCTTTGGCCACACAGTCGCGCCCAGTGAGGCCATATAACCGCCCATCGACAGGCCGGTCAGAACAAAAGGCCCGAAGCCTTGCTTTTCGCACCAGTTAAGTAAAACAATTGCCTCGGTCACTAGACAAGCGCCCATGATAAAAATGTCCTTCACATGGTTAACATTCGAGCGCCTTCGCGAGACGATTCAAAAGTGTTTTGATTTGAATAGTGTGAGAAACAAGAGCTACGTTTGATCGGGCGGCTTGCGGCTGCCATAAAATGGATTCTCCAAAATTACCGAGCCCATGTTGTACTCGGACATGAGAGGTTTGGCAAGAAACGCTCGGCGCCTACCAAAGCCCTTGGATTTGTGCGCATCAGAAATCTGATCGACGGCCAGACCTAGCTGCGGCAAATACCTGATCACCTGTGCCGGCGAAATGAATGGCTATTGGCTGGTGGCCGGTTTTCCACTTATTCGGTAACAAAAGCTGGAAGCTTGAGTTGGCAAAGCATAGAGAGATTGAATAGCGATTAGAGAAGCACTAGCTTCACTGACTGAGCTCGGCGGATTGGCTCAGGGATGATTTCGGGAAACAGAAAAGTGAACGGAGTGATGAAGCTACCCTCCAAAAGGGTATGATCTTTGAATTTGAGCTCCTTCAAACTGACAATGGCGTTCGGTTCTCTATCCAAGTCTGAGCTGCCTATTTACCTTGTCTATTGAAACCGGATGAGCGGGGTCCACCAGCTCAAGGCATTTTTCTCGCTTGCTCACCCAAAATCTCCTATTGTCGACGATCCTTTGATGGAGAAAGTTGAACGCCAACCGCTTAGACGGCGTGGACAAGAGGAAGCCTACTTTTTTAACTCATCGTATTTTCCCCAACCTTTGCGAAAGAATTGGCTCAAGACGATTTTCCGATAATAAAGATCGATCTTGCTCATCGGACTAGCCAGAGAAGAAATTTTTTCAGAATTTTTTTTCGTTCTCGTTGTGCTTGCATTTGTTTAATTTGTTTTTGAGCGCCACTGCGAAATCACTCACATGGAAGCGCCGGGGCGTATTGTTCGAATGCAGTCTGAGCTTTGTTTATTAAGAAATGAGAACGAGCGATAGAGAGATGATACAGAGAGTGAGACAGAGACACAATCAGACAGACAGAGAAGAGACAGAAATATAGAAGAGTTGACATTTAAGGCTGCTATCGAGCTCAGACGTAAATGAAATGAAAAAGACGCCGAAAATTGGAAGAGAGGGAAGGAAGAGCGAGAGAATGTTGCTTGTGTATGCTGGCAGAGAGTGAAATTCGCATTTTTGAAACAAAATTTTACAAAATAATGAAGCAAAAGAAGAAATAATTGATCAAGTTGTTTACACCACGACAAAGAATCGGATTATTAAGAATTCTAATCGGCCGAAACGGACTCGTGCGCCGGTTCAGAGTCCTCTGCCTTGAGTGGCTTATCTGTCTGCTCGCTTGTCTCCATAGTCTCCTCTTTGGCGTTGACCGAGTTCTGGTCGGTGTTGGCGATCTCGGGCTCCTCTGTCTCGCCGTTCATTCCGTTCTTCTTCTTCTCTTCCTTGTTAAAGTCGCCTTGGTCGTACAAACGTTTTTTAAGGGTCCTTTTGTCCTCTTCGGCGTCCATCGCTTCGTTTAGATCCTGATCGTGCGCAATGCGTTTGTCGCTGGCTGCCTCGCCGCCGCCCTTTCGATCAGAATTGGCGTCTTCAGAGGCGTCCATGCGCTCTGCCTCGGCCTCTTCCAGATTGACCGCGTCGTCCGGAATCGGCTGCATTTGTACGCCGGGCGCATGCGGTATCATTCTCAGGTTTTCAATGAGTTTGCACTTGATCTTTTCAAGGTATTCGTTTGAGTTTTGATTGGGCATGTTTGATGGACTGATGTGCAGCTTAAAGTCAGGGCCATAGTATTCAAAGTAGTCATTGTAGGGCAGCTCGTTGGCAATGTCCACGCCGAGTGCAATCGCCGTCTCATAAGTCCAAGCTCGGGCAACGTTTCTGATTGTGTAGCCGCCTCCGCCGAGCAGTAGCAGAGGAACATTGAAGCTGCGCATGAACTCAACACACTTGCCGTGGCCTCGAAGAGTCAAGTTAAAGCAGCCGAGACGGTCGCCGGTGAGCGAGTCAGCGCCGCATTGCAGCACGACAGCGCCCGGCTGGTAGAGCTCCATCACTTTTGACATTACTGGCACAAATATGGTCTCATAGACCTCGTCGTCGATGCCGTCGCGCAGCGGAAAGTTCACCGCATAGTACTTTCCTTTTCCGGCGCCAATGTCGCGCAGGTCGCCTGTGCCCGGAAAGTACTCGCCGTATTTGTGGAACGAGACGGTCATCACGCGATCGGTGGTGTAAAAGGCCTCTTCGACGCCGTCGCCGTGATGCACGTCAATGTCAATGTAGAGCACTCGCTGGTGATACTTGAGCAGCTCAAGGATGGAGAGGACAATGTCATTTACGTAGCAAAAGCCGGACGCCTCGCTTTTCTTGGCGTGATGCAGGCCACCGCCCCAGTTGATGGCGATGTCGGTCGCTTGCTTGTTAAGCTTGATGGCGCCCGCCACAGAGCCGCCCGAGCTTATCGAGCAGAATTCGTACAGGCCGTCGAACACGGGACAGTCCTCGCCGACGTTGAATCGCGACATGAGCTTGTTGTGTTCGTTTATGTTGTCCGGCTTGATGTTTTTGAGAAAGCGAATGTACTCGTCGCTGTGAAATTTGGTCATGTCCTCTTGGGTGGCTCGATGCGGCCGGTAGATTTCCATCTTACGGTACAGGCCGTAGTTGAGCACCAGATTGTGCGTCATGCGGATGCGATGCGGCTTCATCGGATGGCCCTGGCCGTAGTAGTAGTTGCCTATGTCGCCGTCATAGTAGTAGCAAACTTTCCGCTGGCTCGACGGGCCCAATGCGCTGCTCGACGGCAAGTTCACTTCACTTGGGTTCATGCTCTAGTGCGAAGGCAATTATGAGAACAGAAATCGCGGACAGAGCAACTGCTGAGAGTTTATTGAATAGAAGAAGAAGAAAGCAAGCAAGAGGAGTAATCGTCGAAATTGAATCTCATTTGATTGGTGATTGAATAGAGCGCTGATATGATGAGAATGATGATGGCGAACCACCGCGCCAATCACAGAGTCTATGCAGTGAACACAGTCTACAGAGAGAGGCGACACGCAGCGTCGCTTGTCCGGTAATGTTAATTATGCCTCACATCTCTGTCTGCCGGCTGATAGGGATTTCGTGACCGTCGACAAAATCACGCCCGATCAGCGGCTCTCCTCCTTTCACTTGTCTGTTCTGCATGGCCAGATTGCGTTTGTCGATGCAAAAATGCACACAGCAGCTGATGGGCACCCAGATCAGCAGCGAAATGATTATGATAGAGCCGACGATATTTCGCTTCATGAACATTACTGCGTCAATAGAACATTTAGAGCTCTGCAAGGATCTCGGCTTAGAAGAGAGAGAGAGAGAGAGCTTACCGAAGCTGGACACGTCTCCGGTGCGAATTATCTTCCAGAATCGACTTATGTAATCTTTTACTTTCTGGTAGCAAACCCGCTGAATGAGCAGAAACCGGTTGATTGCACGGACACGGAGGGAATTTGTGTTGCGTCTACTTACGTTTTCACATATTCCGTCGAAACAAGGCCGACCGTCACTTAAATAGGCCGGCCTGGTCAGTCGGTCTGTGAATATTTGATGAATGGGACGGCACTCGCCCGTTTTGTTGCCGAATATCAATCGGCAGCAGACCATGCACTTTTCGTCTTGCTCGCTGCACCTGCATGGGTAGTAGGAGGTGGATATCTGCTCGCAGAGAGAGAGACAGCGGCCAGCGCCATCACATACGCCCTGGTCGTGCGAGGCGCATGGAGTGCCTCTTGGCTTGGGCGCCTGGCTCGGACAGAACTTGTCTCGGCCATTGCAGAAGCTGAACTCTTGATAGCAGTCGATGTAGTTGGAGCTTGCGTAGCATCTCACTCCGGCCGGTGATATTTGACAGTTTTGGCAGCAGTAGTCGTTCGAGTCGCTAGATATGGCTCTCTCATCAAGTGGCTTCGACCAAGAATGAGACACGGGCCTCACCTGCACTGAGCGTTCGCTCTCAGTTTGCAGTTTTCATCGCAGCACTTGTCCAGACCTTGACGTCCTTCGAGGCCAGCATCGCACTCTTCGTTTGCCTCTACTCGGTCGTTGCCGCAGAAAGAAATGCTCTCCTCCTTGAAGCAGAACGATTTGGTCTTGATCACTTCGCTAATTGAGTTTATGCTGCACGGCGAGAAAATGTAATTGTTTCTCTCGAGGCCCTGATTGGCATAGGCGAACATGAGGAAGTTTCCGTCGCCGTTTCTGGGCGTGCACTGGGCCGTGGGAGGGTCGTGCTCGGCGCCCCAGTTATGGCCAAGTTCTGTTTGTGTGATCAGTGACTTGAATTTGGCCATTTCTGAAATGCGCTCGCTTACCGTGGGCAGTGACCAGTTCGGCTTCTCGTTGCAATAGGCGGCGTTGAAGCGTCGAAAGACTCTTGTATGAGCTCAGGCCCGTGTTTACACTCAGCATTCCAGAATTGAAAATCGAATAACTCGGTCTAGAGCAAACGCCTCCAATAGCGCCCTTATGCGGAGAGCTGACGTAGGCCAAGCCCAGAACTCCGTAGTCAAACGAGGCAAATGTGAACAAATGTGCCAGACAGTACTGGGTCCAGTCTTCTTTGCCAAACAGCTGCAATGAACAAGTTTGAGTCCAAGCGGTCAGGAGCAAAGAGCTCGAAACAATCAGCTCACCTGGAGAAGCTCGTCGGCACTTTTAGATATGTTCACGCTGTTGTAATGGTCGAGTTTGCCCTCTGTTGGCTCGGCGTGGACAATAATTTTCTCGATCGAGAAACCGTATCCGTCCATCTCACTCTGATCTAGAAGATCGTCAGACGAGGACGGATTGATCGGATTCAAGTTCCACACAGTGTTTGTGAATATCGTGTTCACCGAGGCGACAATGTTCATCAGATAGGCGGAAGTGAGACGAGCATTGGAGTTGCCGATGTGTTCGAAAAAGCGAAAATCGGCCACAAGCGCCAGTGGACATCGATTACGGCTTCCGCTTCCCGCTCTCTCTTCTCTCGCCTGCCTCTTGACTCTTTGCTCGTCGGCGGCGTATTTCGGATGACATACTGTTTGACTTTGAAAATTTAGAATTTTAGAAATTTTAGAAACTCAAATACCAAGCCGCCGATCGCCTACTTGAAAACATTCTTGAACAAGACTCCCGAATGAATGTCCTCGGACTTGTAGATAAGGTACGAATACTGTTTGGCAGAGGCGCTCGGAACAAGAGTCTCAATGTAATAGAGCTCAACTGGATCGCCCTCGTGCGGCCTAACTTGTATCTGCGCGTAAATAAGAGCCGGTTCCGACTCCTTTTTCTCGTAGTAGGCCACAACGTGAGAGCGGGCTTGGCCGTCTACGAAGCCGCTGTAGTAGTTAATGCTGCTAAAGTCTTCGACCACTTGGCTCGTCTTGTTGCTGTAGCGAATCTCAACTGAAATCGGACGAGCGGCCTCAAAGCCCAAAAGCTTCGAGTTCCTCCGCAAGTACAACGCGAAAGTTTTGTTAAAGGCCGTGAAGCTTAAGCGGCTTCCCAGCAGAATGGGACTCTTTTCGAATATTCTCTCGCTCTCTCGTCTAATTCGACTCACTGACTGGTCATTGTTGCCGATCGACTCGAATTTGATCTCTTCTTCGGACAGCTCCGTGTACGCGTTGAGCACCTTCTCGAAATCATGTGCGCCAACCAAGTGCAAGGCGAGCAAGACAACAAAAGCAAATTGTTTCATTCTTGCCTCGAGCACGTTTGGACAAGCGATTCGCTTTAATTAGTCGAGAGAAATATTAAAAATAAGAAAACTGCTGCTTAATTCAATTAGCTCTTACAGGACTTGCCGAGGACATTATGAACGTTAGAAGGGGGGGGGAGAAATTTGCATTTTATTATGATTATAGCTGGATGGTTCGCTCGATAGGTGGACGCAGTCACCGTGGCTCGAACGCGACACTCGCGCCCAATTCACATTTTAAATTAAGCGGCCATTTTAAGCCGTCTGCTGGACACACGATTCGACTTGTTGAGCTTTTTTTCTAATGAAAAACGAACAAATGATAAACTCAACTCAAACGATGCAATTCTCTGGCCTGGACACGAACTGAAATAAGGAACACGATTGCTTAAATTTGTTTGCGAGATTTATTGGCTGAAAGAAAGATGCTGAGCAGCGCAAAGGCGTAGTTTAGGCAAATAAAGGTCGAGAGCATTGTGTTGCGATGAAAAATATTTGTTGATCCGATTCCAGATTGATTTAATGGCCGTATCTTTGTTGAGAGGTGAAGCGATTAGAAGCTAGTGAAGAATAGAGCTTGAATCATTACTTTTGAAATTCCCATTCGCGATTATCCAACGGGCAGACTTGACGCGTTTTCAGCCATCGAGATATACAGTGAAAGTGAAATGCATGCTTTGCGATCGTATTGTCGGTCAGATTCAGAGAGAGAGAGAGAGAGCTGATGAGAGGAGGGCACTTACATTGCAAACGCCCCATGCAACAGTGCACTCTTCAGTGGTGGCTGATGCCTGATTGGCTTGGCATTCGATGCCTAAACGAGATAATTCGAGCAGTTCATTGACTTGAATTCATGAACAAGAGCGGATGCGGACGCTTACACAAGTCCATGATGTGATTTCGGCAGATGGCGCAGTTGTCCACCACAATATCTGAATTGGTGGCAAGAGCTTAGAACCCAAACAAGGAGAGGCACATGAGAGCTAATGGCAATACCCCAAGCCCAAAGGGCAACAGCGTTCCACTTTTTGACCTCGAACCGCTTCTTGTCTCCGCTTTGATTGGCGCTCACCGACGGAGCTCTATCCTCCTCTTCCATTTCGACTTGCTCGCTCATGTTACTCACTCGGATCAAACCCGCTACTAATGACTTATTTTGAAGCAGTCCAGCTCTGTTGAGCGCTCTAAGTTAAGCACATTCGTGTACATCTTGCCAGACTTGCACACATCACGAACAAGCAGCACAGCTGAATTAAATCTATTTTCTCGCTCTGCATTCAATTTATTCGCGCGCGCCAAAACCCTTTTATTCTTACAAGTTCGATTATTCGATTAGAATACTTAAAATCTCGAGCAGCTGATTGAAAGAAGGCCTTTCCTTGGGGTCCTTGATGAGCTCAAATGAGCTGGGCGTTGATAAAGACAACCAGCGACAGGCTTACCTTTTTCCAGCATCTTGACATGATTCGATCGTACAAAGTGCTCGGGCACATGCTTGGCTTGTCGGGAATGACTCCGGCGACGATTTGCTTGGCAGCGCTCGAGTTGCTTGTCGTGCTGCCGAACGGCATCCGACCCAGAGTGAACACTTCGTACATCAGGCAGCCTTAGAACATTTAGATTGTTCGAGTGGAATTCATAGTCAGACTCGTCAGAGTGTGTGTGTGTGTGCCTACCGAATGACCACACGTCTGATTTGCTCGAGTAGCAGCGGTCTTTGATCACTTCGGGCGCAGACCATTTGACCGGAAACTGAGATTGTGGATGTGCAATATAAGTGTCCTTGTTGAATTTGGCCAGACCAAAGTCGGCCACTTTGACCAGTTCACCGTCGCCGACCAGACAGTTGCGCGTAGCTAAATCTCGATGAATGATTCCGTTGGACTCGAGATACTCCATGCCGTCGCACACATCGATAATGATGCCCAGAAAGCGCTTGAGGCGGTTTTTCGACTGCGAAATGCGCTCTTTGTGCTTGGACAAATAGCTGTACAAGGAACCTTCAAATCGCTTAGGCCTCTTGAAAACTACCCAAAATAAAGCACATCAAAGCTACCATGCTTAACGAACTCGGTGACGATCAGAACTGAGTTGTCTGCCTCCTGGCAAATGCCAAAGAACTGCACAATATTACGGTGCTGGAGTTCTTGAAGATTTTGAAGTTTCCTTTCCAAAACGAATTAGAATGAGTCGTCGCCAAGAATTGAATCTCCAGTCGCTACATCATAAATTTGGCCTCTTCCTCAAAGTTCTGCTCGTCTTCCTTGGAGCCGTTGCGCATCTTCTTCACAGCGACCAGCTTCTTCTCTTTGTATTCGGCTTTGAGCACCAGCTGCAAGAGCGTGAACGTGACCTCGAAAATGTAAACGCCTGAGTATTTCGTTCGCTAGTCTATCTTACACCGAACTGGCCGGAGCCGATTTTCTCCATAAACTTGAGCTCGTCGCGCACGATTTTGTACTTTTCTTCAACGTCAAAAAGTGAGCGAGGCAGCGAGAAGAGAGACGCCAGAAGCTGCATACCCTGGACAAGCAATGGTTGCTTGGGCTCTTTTAGTTTCTGCTTGGCGAATTGAAGGCAATGAACAAGGCCTGGCAAGTTTAGTTTAAGTGCTCCGTCCTTCTTTTTTGCGACCTCGCATGAAATGAATTTACCGGCTGCGTTCGACTTGTAGAATTCGACCAGTTTTGTCAGCGAGTTGAATTTGTGTTTGTTCGAGATGAAGAACTGTCCGCTCTCGCTCATTATCCGATAGTTGAACACCTTGGCGTCTTTGTAAATGCACAACGTGAACTTGTCCTTGTCACTTGAGTTGTTGCGCACCAGAAAAGTGCCGTCCTCGCTCGACTCATTCATAAGCAAGTTGAACGCCTCGCTGCGTGAGATGGCGCCGTGGAACCATGCTTGACTCTCATGATCTCTGCTGCCCTTCTTTTCGTCGCTCGACTCATCTTCTGAATGGCGATTTTTTTGCTTGCCAAAGTCGCGTTTATCACTCTTTTTCTGCTCTGATTCAACCAGCTCCTTAGAATTTAAACGCCCCGGGGCTGCTAATCGAGCCTTAGTCCACAATTCACATTCTCGACTCACCTCACAGTTGAATAGAATTTTCTGCACGCTCTTTGCTGTCTGATTTGAAATGCTTCCTTTCAATTTGAAAATAAGATTTTTCTCCACTGTTTGTCAACTCAATCAGAAATTCATACTTGAATCTAAAAACGGCTGAAAACTGCTTTTTAGTTCCTTTTTGGGCGAACTATGCTCGACGCGCAACTTGCGGCAATTCGAATCGGATCTGAACAGATTGCTGATTGAGCGCGCAGTGCGCTGATTAACCGAATAGCCGTCAGCGGAGCTCCATAAAGAGTGCACACTCTTCTGAGGCTCCACTTTCTCTTCTTCAAGTTTCTTTTTCAGCAGCGTCTTGTAACACAGCGATTTTCTCGCCATTTCTCTCTGATAGTCGTCGACCGCTTGTTTCAGAGTTTGCTCGTTCTCGTTCAAAGGCGCGTCGATCGACGACGAAGAGGAGATGAGCAATCGTTCCCTTGACAAACTCATTTTAGATAGTCGATTGAGGGCACTGGCAGCCGTTTTCAGGCTTCGCAGCGTGATCTCAGGCGGCGAGCATCCACTTTGATTTGTGTATTCGCGACGACTAAACACCGCCGCTTTCGATCCGGTCAAATCTGCTCCGATGCCGCTGTCGTAATAAAGTGATGAGCTGCGTCTACCGTTTTGATAAGTAAATGCTTGGCCATAAGTCTTTGGCACGGCGCGCTCGCTGTTTTTTGTCTGCTTCTCATAGATTTTAGACTTGCAGGCGTAAGCTGTCTGCTCGTGATTTCTCAACGCGAACGGCAGATCAAATATCGATCTGAATTCCTTTTCGGCTCTGAGTTCAAAATATGAACGATTTCTGTCGAACGGCGCCTGTCGTGCAAAATTCAAAGTAGACTCGAATTTTGTATTTACTGACGACCTTCTTTGGCAAGGCCTGGCAGGCACAAATACCTCTTGCTCGCCTGATGATACACTTGAACTCGACGAGTAAGTGTCCTCGCTGCCGTTTCGAGTTTTAAAGCATTTGGTCAGTCGAACAGTCTCGGTCGATTGGAGCACTGGCGTCACTTTGATTTTGTGCGAAGCGTCGTACTCGTCCGAAACTGGCAAGCCTGCAGCTCTGAACTGTTCGGCCGATTGGTCTCCTGTCCTGACTGGCCATTCGAACGCGTTGTGCGTCATCCTTCTAATCGATCGAAACGGATGTCTATTCGGCGCCAGTGTCAAGAACGAGCGTCTATTATCCCGCTTTGATGAAAAGCTCATGACTGTCAGACAGACCCCTTGAGACTAAATTGCGCAAAATTTTATCTAAACAAACACCAAATCCGGGCAAGACTCGTCCACTTGGTCCCTTTTCTTCTAGCTATCTACGTGTCAGGTTAGCTAGCTCATGCGTTTTGTGATTTCTCTTCGACTAGTTAATAATCTGAAGAAGAAGAATATGGGAGCCGTGTTGGTGACCTATTGTGACAGAGTTACAAAATGTGACGCGTATTGTTTGTGCGCTAATAGACTACTTTGATAGCTTTCGGGCCTGAGTGATTATTTTGCAAGCATGAGTAAGGGACAGATTGTAAATGGGACTTATTTTTAAACGCTCACTGCCCGCCACTGACTATCATCTAGCAATGATATTAAAATAGACGGCAAACAAAGAGAAAAAAAAAAGAAAAAGAAGAGCGAGCAGATTGATTTAGCAACTTATTATTTTGAACCAGTACCATTCAAGCGTAAAGCGAAATGAGAAGTACAAGAAGAGAAGCGAACGAGAGCGATTTGAACGCATGTCGCGCGTCCCAGACGCATTTGTGTCGTTCGGTCAGTTCGCTTGGACAAGCATTGCGCCACATTTTCAACAATTTGTTGACCTCTTCAGATTTGCAGCGCGATCGCTTGATGAAAAAGTCATCGATTCAGCCAGCCTGAAGCTTTCAAGCCACTTTTGTTGTTGTTGTTGTTGCCGTGGTCGTTTGCCAATTTATCAAGCTGACATCGAAATAAAACTCCGATCCGATCTGAGGTCTGTTTGCTCTTTGTAGGTTCTTGTCGGCTTTTAGTTCTGCCATCTGTGCTGTGATCATCACTGATCATTTGCCTCTCCTTGACATTTTCATCTCACAGAAAGTCAATATTTACTGGTCTCTTGTGCGAGACCTTCAGTCTTTTGTTTGTACGCAATCGCAATAAATGATATGAACGCTGAGAAGAAGCGCGTCGAGCCCCTCTTCAAATGCCAGTTGAGCATAAACATGTTTAAACCAGTTTGCGTCTACCTGCCTTTTTTTAACTCTTGTGAATAAACATCGAATAAACGTTGCCGCATTTTAAATACAAGCTTCGTTTGGTTGTGGCCAATAAAAAACAATTAGAATGAGAGGTGTGCTGCTCACTGCGCTGCTGCTGTTTGTGGCTCCTTGTATGGCAGTCGAATTCCCGTGGATGTACTTTGTGCCCTATGGCCAGAACGTGACGTTAAGACCGCTGTTCAAGAATGCCAGCCAAGTGCCAGTGATTACGTCGTGTCGCTGGCGCACGCCCAACGACGGCTTCATTCGCGCCGACTCGGAGGACATCGATGCCGGCCGATACAGCATAGATCCGGCCACGTGTTTTCTCACCATCAGGGACATTGGCAAGGACACTGACGGCGTTTACCAATGTCTGGTCAACCACCAATTTCTTTCAAAAGCCCTCTTAAACATACACGGTGCTCCCAAGGACACGCTTTTCGAAGAATATCGTCCTAACCTGATCGCTGGACTGGCCACTGCCGGAGGTAGGCAAGAATAAAGATCGACATCGGCCGGCAACCTAATCTCTGTCTAATCTAAGTGATCATGTTGACGTTCGCCATCGGATGCCTCATTTCAAAGTTCAAGTATAGAGAGAAGCCATCAAAAGTCAAGTCAGTTGGCCAACAGGCAAGCACCAGTTCTCAAGCAAAGGCCGGAAAGTCGAATCCTACGTTCGAGTCGGAGCCATCAGCGCCCGATTCAGACGATATTGTAAAGGAACAGTTTTGAGAATCAAGGCCCAGCACGGCGCTCGCTTTACATTTATACGCTTGAATAAAACTCTTCAGTCGCCCAGGAATGGCCATGTTTATTGAACACTGCTGTAGAAGGTACACTGCGAAATGATGTTAATAAGTGAATTCTCGAGAGGTTCTAGACCACAGCTGCGATGCCGAGCTCGTAAGCTTCTTGGTTCACTTGAATCTCCTTGTAGTCGCGTTGAAGTGTGGTCGAAATCGTTCTTGGCTCTTCAGAGGGCTGTTAAATTGAAAGCTGTTTAATTTGTTGGACTCTAACCTTGAGACTCGGGCGCGAATAGAGTAAACGACTCGTCACTGTTCTTACGATGCTCGGGCAGCGGCTTCTTTACGCATCGTTCGGCGAGTGTTTTTTTCACCTTGAAGCGCTGCGGTTCCTTTTGGCGTTCTTGGCATCGTCGTTCGGCGTGCGCGATAATTATTGTCTCCGCCTATGAATTGTCCGCCGTCTGGTCAGCGCTCTCTTTTTCTAATGGCCAAAGCTCTTTATTTACCTTGAGAGCGTTAAGTTTTAGACTCGGATTTGTGAGCACTTCGCTGGTCTTTATGTTTGTCTTGATCGCTTTGGACGCGGTCGACCGAGCATGATAAGGCAACTCTTGCTGGTAGTGAGCGTCGCTTAGATCGTAGTCCACCCCTCGGATCGGTATGCTTTGACCAGTTCAGTCATTACTCAGAGCTAAGACGGTGGAGACCGCTTACGTTCGATTTGTTAGAATCCTAAAGAGCTGATTGAGAAGCTCGACGGCCGCTTCATCTCTGCAATGCATTGTGCCGTCAAGCAGTTCGAGGGAAATATCGATTCCGCGAGTAGCGGCGAACTTGAGCGATCATCTCAGGCAGTCTGCTCGGCTTCTCGTAGGACAAGAGTGTTTACCTTTTTGATGAGGGCCCAATTGGACATTTTCGAGTCGAGCGATTGGCCTGTGTTGAAGCGATTCAGTTTTATTTCATCCGGGTAGTACCAAGAGAGAATTTCGGCCACAAGAAATCCGTTGCACAAGTCCCTTTGTGTGTTTTGGCAGTCATCGATCATTCAGCTGGAGTGAAAGTGAACACAAAATCTACCATTTGGGGCTGTTGATGGGAAATGTGAGGTCGAGGCCTTGTAGCCATTTAATAACCACTCTGGGCATGCCTGCCATTTTCTAGGTCTTTTAAGTATTGAATAGAAAGGCTCAATTCAAGTTGAGCTCTGAGAAAGACGGCAATAACTGAGCGTTTCCATGGAGATGTTTGCTTAAACTTGCACGAGATTGCAACCTCCTATTCGAGTGAGCGTGAGCTGTGTGGCTCGAGAAAATTTTCTATTTCGATTCAAATCGGATCCAGTCAAGATTTCGAATGGTCTCATTCCATGTATTTGGCAAAATTTTGCGTTTCGGGCGGTAATTCGCTCCAAAACTGATAAAAGGCAAGGCGTCGAGCTTTGAAACCCAGTCAAGACAATTTGCAGTGAATTATGGTGGTTGGAGAGAAGAATAATCGCAAGCGTTGCGAGCGCTTACATACGACGCGCTTTCATTCACATATGCACGCTAGCTTGCTCATAAATTAGTAGAGAGACTCAATAGCTTAGTTGCC